>JAOXJM010000001.1:149796674-149816225 GCA_026413425.1 Tringa solitaria
AATTGACAGAGAAATCAAGAAGACCATGGGGAAGAAAGGAGAATAAATGTCAAATACAATGACAAGATTGTAAACTGTTAATACAAATGAAAAGGGGAAATATTAACAGAAGCAAATGAAACATTATGTTCTCAAGTACTTTACTGAATGATAGTCCTAATGCAAGGGAAAACAGATTTATTAAAAAAACCCAAAACATTACAATTTGGTTATTAATCAAATTAATCTTTAGCTGCTATGCAACAAATAAGACAGCACGGGCAGGGGGACATATTCCCCTTATTCTACAGCTTCCTTCAAACTGCACGTGTGGCTCAGGCAACCTGTGCATCCTTCAATCCAGGGAGTGAAGAAGTCCAGTGCAGGGATTCAGTCCATGTCTGTCTAGGAGGGAGGGAAAGCGAGGGGAGGTCCCTGCAGCAAATGGCTTCACTGTCATTAGGGTGCGTGGGGAGGGGGGCAGGCAGGGTACTCCTCCTCCTGTGCCAGTGCAGCAATGTGTAACCCCATGAACAAAGCTTGGTCTTGTCTTGTAGTGTTATTGAGAAACACTTATGCCCAGAGGATGAGCCTCTTTTTAAAAGCAGAGAAATTTGGGGAGAAAAGGGTTTTCCCAGCAATTACCTTTTCTACATTGTTCACTTTAAAGAGTTGCTACTGGACAAGATGGTTGGGAGTCATTTGGAAGGGGAATGGGATTTTTGGAAAACTGTAATTCTGCACAGGAAAAAGAAAATTATTTTGCAAAATTCCTGTCTTATTCTCTTTTGTTACGTATATTTTGTTACTATGCAGGGGATATATTGGTTTATTCTTGGCTGATGTCTCTGGCTGGAGTGCACCTCCCAGGTGCGCTATCATCTTTTTTCTGATACAGCCTGTGAGAGCTGTGTGCAGGAGACACATCAGGAACTGTTAAGAAAAGGAGAACAAAACTGAAGTTGAAGCTAATATGAAATACTTCAGTAGCTAGGAAGGTATGATGCGATATTACAATGAGTATAAAGGAAGTATTCTGATGAAGAACACAATAAACCATTCTTTTGGGTTAATGACAGTAAACACGCCACCAAGACATACTGTTGTTAATAGTATAATTTTTAGGAGCTGGTTCTTTTTTTCTTTCTCTTTTCTGAGGTAGTAGGGGGAGCAGCATCCCATTCAAAGTATGGAAAAATTCTGGTAAAATTAAAATTGCAGTATATAGTGAACTCTGTGAGACATTCTGAAGAATGACATTTTGAGATTAACTTGCTTCCTTGCTCAGATATGAACACAGACACAGGCACACACAGGCACTGTTTTGTGTCTTAATGGTGTAGCTCTGGGAAAACTGCGTTATTCAGACTAGACTCTTGGGTGATAGGGAAGAAAATGAGTATATACCATCGTAATCGAAAGTCGATTACCTTGAATTGTAGAGTAAGGGAAGAAAAGAAGATTATTTTTCTTACTAGCCTCCCAAAGCTATTTCTTCCCTCTTAAGCAAGTACTACTTTTTGGCAGAGATTTTCACGAGGTCTTATAGGAAATCCTTGTGGCATACGGTTTAACCTCCAATTTGATTTGATTTGATTTTTCATTTTATTTTCCTTTGCCAGCATTTACCTCTGAATTATAGGGTTCACAAGGAGCCTTCTCAAGCTAGATCACCTTTTCTTTTTTTTCGTTGTGTCCTTACCTTCAGGATTAAACCATACCCTAAGGAAAGTGCAAAAGTGCATCCAAAGGTACATCCACATGAACAGTATCACAGACTCACATGTATCTGTAGATATTGTATAGATTTGTGTACTGCTACATGGTAATGTGTACTGGGACAATATATTAAAAACAACAGAAATTATTAAACTACTAATATGTGCTTGAAATGGCTGTACACTGACATGCAAATGGAAGTCTGTCAGCTGGTTGGCTGGAAGCTAAGGAAAATAATTTGTCATGCACAGTGCTTTGCCACTATATTTATAAAGGCTTAATTTTAAGCACTTTCCAAATACTTCAGTCTTTTACAAATATTTCTATGCTGTATTTACTTTTGTACTGGTTTTTACTGGGATAGAATTAATTTTCATCATAGCAGCTTGTAGGGTGCTACGTTTTGGATTTGTGACCAAAAATGGTGTTGATAACACACTGATGTTTGTAAAGCTTTACTTTACCTATTACACTGTCTTTATCTCAACGCAGGAGATTTCTCACTTTTATCCTGCTGTTTCTGCCCCTCACCCAATGTGAGGGACTAAGCAAGCGGATGTGTGGGGCTTAAGTGGCCTACCAGGGTTAAACCGTGACAACTCTGTAAATACTTTGTGGTATTTACTAGGCTGGTAGAAGCAGTATTTCAGAACAAGTTAAATATTACCTTGACTCGTAAACAATGCAGTCGAGACATTCACCACTGCTTATAAGAGGCAAAAAGATATCCTTTTTTATTACTGCCTGTTAACAGATAAGCAAAATAATGAAGAGTTCTTGCTCACATTTACTTTTTCCTCAATGAAATGCAGGTCTTTTAAAAATATACATGCAAAAACTGAATTAGCAGAACTGTCTTTGCTTTGATGGTTTAAATTCCCCTATCTTGTTGGAATGACTTGGTGATTTAAGTGCTTTGCAGCATTTGTTCATACAAGTTGTTTTTCCTTTCTGCCTGACCAAATGTATATATCCTCTGCATAACTACAGGACCACAAGTACCTTGACCTACTGGAACTGGAAATATGATGTGCAGGAGAATACTACAAGCTCAAAAATACTTTTTTTTTTGTGGTTATTTTAAAAAAGTGTACTTTTTCAGTGGTATTTTTGGAGTGTCTAAGTTTTGCGGTGTGGTGAAAATCTGCAAATTCCAATTAACACAAAGGAGAAAAAAGATGAAATATTTGAGAACGGAACTCTCTATTTAATTCTGTCTTCTCAGCTAGTGAGTTTCCTGTAAATTAATGGTTGGCATATTGAGTTGATCTTAAAATGGACTGTAGACTATTTTTGTCATGCTGGCAGTATTATCAGTAAAGGTCTAGTACGCCTGCTGCAATATTATTCAGTGTTAAAGTGTGAGCAAATACTTGCATAACTGTGATCTGAAGTTTGGGTTTAAGGTTTCTATCCATGCAGCAAATGCCAGTGTGGTAAAAATGACAGCTTTTCCATGTTTGCAGATTTTTGTGATTGCTCTGTTCTTCTTGTCCATATGTAAATGTTATGAATGCCAACCAGGATTAACTGAGAAGTGAGTTAGAACTGGATGAAAGCCCAATTACCTGACTACCATGATGCTAAGACAACAAAATCAAACCAAATCAACAAGTAAAATGCTCAACCCTCTATTTTACATTAATTTAATTTATCAGGTTCTTCCTTTTATATCACTTTTTGGATGCACTGTTAGTAATTTTTGAGGGACAGCTATACCACATAAACTTAGAGGTTATTGATCAGTAGTAGGTTTGCCAGGAAACTAATACACATAAGTGACACTGGAAACTTTGCTTACAGCCAGCATGTTGGAACAGAAGAGGAGCACTTCTGTTGAGGTGTTCTTCAGTAGAGTCTTGGCAATGTATAATATATTGCCTTAAGTAAACTTTAATTCATTAAGAAAGCATTTAAATAAGTACCTTGACTGTAGGCAATTCTGGTCATTTCCTAGTTTCCACTGAATCACTTGATGCCTTTAAGATTTGGGAATGTGTCTCCTAATTACATGCCAAACTAGAAAATTTATTAATACATTTTTAAAGGAGATTGGAGTTGACTTTCTCATCTTCTAAAAAAAATCTGAAGCCAAGGTCTTCTTATTGATTAAAATCAAGTTGATCTCACTGAATAAGACAATTTAGACATAGCTAGTCTAAGATTTTTGATAATGTATAGATTCTTAGACTCCTTATGTAAATCTCCTCTCTTTCCATGATAGGTACCTGTAACATTCTCACTTTTCTATCAGACAGCTAACAGTTCATGTCCAGCTCCATGACACAGTGTGAGCAGACATCCACATGCAGTGAATACTGTGTGCACTCTTAAAGCCAGTACCTGCTAGGTAAGAGAGGGTTGTCCAGTTGAAAACTGCAGGAGCCTGATAAAGCTTTTGGTTGCCCTCTTATCTCCTGCCTTTCCACCACACTTACCTGTTTCTCAGAATTATCCCTCATGCACCTAACAGCAAGCTGGATTGATTTTGAATCAGCTCATATGTCATCCTTGCTCCCATTAACAGCAAGGGCACCATTCTCTGAATTAGACTGTGGCAGACGTAAGAGCTGACAAGTGGCTGGGCAGACCTATCTATACAAACTGTTGGTCCCCGTGTCTTCTAGGAAACAACCACAAATCACCTAGAAATGACCACAGAATGATTCTAGACTACAGTTTCCTAGCTAGGAAAACTGACATAAAGTGTTTCAAGGCTAGCTCATTTCTACTTTTCATTCTCATGGCTGCCTTTAGGAGCTTAAAAGCCATCCTCATTGATAAAGAACCTGCCTGACTCAAATACAAATAAAAAACATAGTAACACAGGCCACACAGAGGTAATGTAAGATGGATGTCTATTACTACAGTATTGCTTTTAGATGTGACATCAGAATGTTTTTCGACAAAAGTGGAATATGCAAGTGAATACTTTTTAATATGTCTGCATATTCACACCCTCAGGGCAAGCTCATGCTTAATGCGTTAATTCACTGCCTGAAAGGGCAATTTCTCAGCTGAGAACCTTCTACACTAACTGAAGTCCAGACTGGCATTTCAGGTCAGAGCTATGGAGAACAGATGTGTTCCAGGGTGAGCTTGTAGTCATCAGACCTTCTTGGGAGAAGACCTCCAGCCTTACCTTTCCTTTACTGGAAACACCCATCACTTCCTACTGTTTGGACAGGGCATACTCAGTACATGGTATTCACATTGGTTCTTCTGAAACTGAACAAACTGCTGTTCAGTCTTATCATTGTCTTCATGAATCTCCTCTCTTTCCCTTAATTTAGCAGGGATACTTTTTTATTTTTCTTTTTCTGGGTGGGTTTGAGGTCTCTCATGCTGTTACAACCCAGAACTTCAGTTCCTGAGCCCTCAGGAGAGTAGCTGCAGCTACTCTGGGGTGTTTGTGCCACTCATCTGCATCCACAGCAGGGACACTGGGATGGAGGGGCCTGTTCTTTCTGAGCTGCCACAGCCCTTATCCTTGTCTTGCTGACAAAAACCCACCCTTTCACCTAACACGATGGAGGTTAGAATTAATGAAACAACACGTGAAATGCAGTTATTGAGGAAAGTCCCTAACCTCTAGAAGAGGTGGTAGGAGCACAGATGGGAACAGCACCCTCTTTAGCTGCTATATCCAGCCAAGTTTATGAATTAGAGTTCACAGTCTCATTTTCTAAGACTTGCCTGTAATTAATGTTAAATTAATGTTTTTTGTCTTATTCATCTTTTGTCTGTTACCTTCAGTTTCTACGTTTGTCCACTTCTGATCATAAAACCTCAAGATAGGGTTCACATCTTTTTTTTCTCAGGGAATACTATGCAGACTTCCAATATAATAAAGAAATCAGTTTATCCTCCCCTGAACTGAATGTGTCTACTTACTCACAGGGATATTTCAGTGTCAGTGATGCAGATTATTTCAGTTAAAGTATCTCAGATTGTATTGTTACAAGGCAAAATACGTATGGCATCCATGACTGTCTAAGCACCCCATAAAACTTAGCATAGTTATTATCATAAAACTCATTTGAGGTAGGGAAATGGTCTTTTCCCTGCCAGAACAGAGTGGAGCACTGATTAAAGCTAGCTTATCATGCACATCCAATTAAGTTTCTTATGGACAGAATTTGGATCTTCAAAGACATCTAGCCAATAGAAAGCACCAAGTGCACAGACTTAGTTGTCAGTTAGGGCAAATGCACCCGGGCTGTAGCAATTTGGTTGAGTTAGGCAGAACTCTATAGCAAATCTGAGAAATAAACTTTGTTGATTACAGGCTCGATGACTGAGCAATAGATAGGGATCTACTCAAAGCTTGAGTTTTTAAAATATAGGCTCTTTATCATTGAAACTGATACCATTGGATAAGGAGTATTATCAAAATGTAGGGCAAATGTAGGTTTCTCACCTCAAGATCACTAATCTATGTATACTAGATCACTTTGCCTCCATTTGTTTGGCATTCCTATGCGTTAGCTCATTAAAGAACCATTTTTCTGTATTTCCAAGCAGCAGATATCTATTAAGAGACCACTGCATCAATGTGCAGGGGTACCCAGGATTTCCTCCTGAGCATGTTGAAATGCTCAAACAACCTTTGTTTGTTAAATCAGTAGAAGCACTGTCCATGAAAAGAAGCAGTTAAAGGTGTTACACTGCTTGCACACTATGTGCATTAGTGAGAGAAGCAAAGGTACATGTGACCTTGAAACTCTTTTGTTTAAGATTCTTGGTTTAACATTCCAAGATCAGACTGTCTCTGTTATGCAGATCTTCCTCTCTTAAATGCCCCTAAAGCATTTTTCTGGTTATAATGTTGGACAAGTCACATTACCTGCTGCTTGAGGGAAAAAAATCTCACTAATTTTTCAAAAGTATTTTAGGGCTCAGCCTCTCAGACATATCACTGAATTCTTGATACCTTTCCAACTTCAGCAAGCTTTGACAACCTCACTTGCTACATCTCTTACTAGCCATAGGTCTTCATCAGAGAAAGCTAAATTTTGATACAAAGATAAGATTGTAATGATAAAAAATAATACGTTATCACTTAACCTTTCTCCATATCTATCATCATGGATTTATCATCAGGAAGTAACTCGTTATTACATTATTTGTGTTGTGTTGCTTAATGGCCCTCTTCATAGATTTGGAAATCACAGGGCTAGGTGCTCTTGTATATTATATGGTACATATATATGTAATAATTTAGAATATTGTCACTCTAAAAGACAATCAGAATAGTAGTCAATCTACCTGTTTTAACTGGAGCTGTACAAACATTGCAACCCTTTAGAAAGTAAATTATTAAATTACTAGCAACCATTAAATTATTATCAGTTCTTATAGAATATCAACCTCCTGTTTTTTAATTGTGTATAATGTCTATCAAACTTCTAAAATTACAAATAGATAGTGTAAACATTTATAGCACATTATTGGAATATTATCAAATGCATTTTAAATATGTATGATAAATTCTGAGGTTCATAGGTCTCATGATCAGAGTCTCAAAGTAACAGGTGATAAATTAGGCTACAGAACTGCTGCAAAATAGGTTGCTTGTAACAGAGACAGAGAATATGGAGTGTACATATATTTTGTTAAGCAGAAGTAATAGGTCCATAGGCATGGTAAAAAGAAAGATAGGAGAAATGAAGCTATGGGAGGAACATGCATAGAAAAGCAGAATGATTTACCTGTATTATATGACAGCTATTTGGATTTTAACAGGTTGCTTATGGTAGCCCAGAATGGAATCTGTGTCTTTTATGAGAAGTAGCAACACCATTCCAGTTTCAGCATGCTAAACAATTCCCACCTTCAAATTTAGAGGGGTACATATGTTAATTCATAACCATTTAAGTACACAGCAGTAATAAGGTTCCTGCTAGGTTAATTTGTGTCATATTCAGTGTAAACACTTGATATCTGCTGGTAATCATTGTATAAAAGCCTGAACAACAGCATGGTATTTCTCAGGAAAGTTCTTTAATTATCTAGGGAAAAGATGATCATTAACACCTTATTTGGTGTTTCCTTGAAGTAAGCAGAAGACATTCCTAAAAAGGAAGAAAATAAAAGCAGTTCAGGAACATGTCTGTTGCAATATCATTAAAAATGAGCCAGAAAGCGTCTTTAATACATGGTGTGAGCTGTCTGAGACAGCTGGCTGCGCATCTAGATTACATTCACATTGCTTATTACCTTGATTGTATCATCTGGTAAGAAATAAGGCAAAAAATATCTGAGTCACTTTTTAAGAGCACTTTCTAAAAAGAAGTATGCAAAGATGGCTTTGCAATAGATGTAAATCTTATCTCCTAAATCTGGATGAAAGCACTCTGTGAAAATATATTTGCAGTTTAAATGGTTGCATATGCTTTCTGGGTTTGTAGTGGATTGATGATATTCTCTTCAGGCTTGAATTTTCCCCATTGAACCTGGTGAACATTTTCCTATTACTTTTAACTGAAAAATACCAGACTTTATAGAAAAACTGCCCCTGTGGAAGATTTGTCTGAAAACAATTAAATACTATAAATTAAATTAAAAGATTGTGTTGAAAATATTGAGGGGTTTAACACACACATAGTGTTTAAACTGGAAACCACATAAGATGCATTTGAGACACTATTTCAGTGATGTTATTATTGATGTTTTGTTGTAAAATACTATTCTTTACATCAGACTGTTATTGTCTGTGAAGCCATAGCTAGTGAAAGACTGCGATTTGGATACTCCATTTGGATACTCCATTTGGATTAACGTAGAGAACCTGAACACAACTGTATTATACTATTTGTAGAGAAAAGCATAAAAAATCTTTTGTAATGCTTAAATAACTTCAAATACCTGCACTTGAAGTATTTAGTTTTAAATTCTCTTTTGAAGAATATGAATGTCATTCCTTGATAGAAGGGCTTTCCCAAAATGTCTCAGAGCTCCATTTGAATTTAGTCATGCAGAAGTGATGAAACTGTCATCCAGTCCCAGAGAAGAGAAGGAACATTTACAAAGGAGATGAGAGGCAGGAAATTATTTGCTAAGAAGAAAAGAAACATGAGTCCATTGTGGTAGAACGGAGGGTGCATAGGCAAGGGGAGAAATGAAAGAGGAAAGTTTTTAAACTATATTAATTAAGGAACAGTGATTTAATTCTGTGATGTTTCTAGCACTTAGTCAAAAGTTGTACATGATGTTATAAAGGTAGTGATAGTACATTAATAGACACAGGTCCATCTCAAAAGTTAGTAAAATGATCATAATGATCACTTACGGTCCAGGGCTTGATGGTACCCAGGGGAGATATGGACCTTTTGGTGATTAATTTCTCCATACAGAAAACCAAGAAATACTGGAGGGTGTTATAAAGCCATCATCTTCAACACCAAAGAGGAAAAGATAAAATCAGATTGCACAAACTACTGTCTAATGTTTTTGTTGGTGGTTTCTTGCAAAGTCTTGGCCAGATTTCTCTTTGATTGCTTTCCATGCTACATCGTCTATTGTGTTCTGCCTGATGCACATGCTGTGACTTCAGAACCAGTGATGTACATATTAAGTGTTATTTGGTATCTTGTCAGCAGCAAAAAAAAAAGTAGGCAACATGCTGACAAAAGCACCCAACACTGTGGGTAGACCTAGCTAAGAGCATGAAAGTTTTATTGCCCAAGGGACTTCATTGATGTCTTAAACTTGTTCCTTGCAATTGTGATGCTTGCTGAAGATTATGCATCAAGGTTGGAAGGCACTTACAAGCCAGTGTAACTTGTTGTATGAAGGAATGAGTATGTTGTTCAGGAGAATAGATGCACAGACACCTGTGATGGAAGACTGACAGTAGAGTGGTGTAAAGCATTTGGAATAGGAGTAGCTAAATTTCAGAAGCAAGGTGAAGCTAATATTCAGCCAAGTCAAAAGTATCAAGTGGAGCTGGCAGCAATTCCAGTCTCCTTCCACTACCTGCATCACCAATGGAGATACATCTCTCTTTGAACTCTTTTAGCGTGAAGGATGATGCCATCAGCATAATTTTCTTAGATTATGAGAGACAATGTGAGTGTGACAAAAAATCCTACATGTCATTTAAAGAATGACTGAATGACTTTCAGGGGTATGGTGAGTGGCTAGTATGGAAAGCAAAGAAAATAGAAGCTTGAGTCCTACAAAGCATCCGTTAGTCTATGTGAGTGGTTTCTTCTAATGCAGGACTTCAGTGGAGAAACTTACGGGAGCAAGGGATGAAGAATGTTTCCAGAGAAACTATGCAAATCTAGATAGTAGGAAGGTAGAGAAAAAAAATACATATTATAGCACAATAGAATTAGATGTATAGTTGCAGATAATGGGGGAAAACCTCCAATAATTTCATTTAGAAGCTGTCGTTCTTAGAATAAAGAAACAAGCATGTTTTTTCTAGTGTGTAGCAGTTGTACTTCTCAGCTAAAGATGTGTGTTGCCTAACAAGTTTGTTTGTTTGAGAATGCCCTGCTGGAGATGAATCCTTTGTAAGTGGTGCATAATGACACTGCAGGAGGAGCAGTCACAATCTATGGGCAGTGCCCCATCAATATTCCAGTTGTGAGTACTGTTGTAAGTGACTGGTAGCTTTGCACCTGGTAGTCAGGTTGAGCTAGCAAGGAATACCTTTTGAGCAGCCTTCTAAAAATTAGAAACAAATACTACCTGATCTTAGGTGCCTATGATGTAAAAAGTGATGCCTTGTTCATGAAACATAGATTGAAACAGGGACAAAACTTATGAAAAGGTAGTTGTGAAACTGAAGCCTCCTTCTTCATGACTTCAGGGGAAATTGTTCAGCTTGATTCCTGATCACACAATATTGTTGTCTTGATTACATAATATTCTTTCAAGATTAACCTAGGAATAGTTGGAATATTGATTTGTATTCTATTCAACTCACATCAGGTTGGTGTAGGATTTCACTCCAGCTATGTGTGTTTGAATACAGTTTCTTAAAAGTCCTAAATAATTAAACCTTCAAGGCCACCTCACAGTCTATTTAAATCTACTTATCTTATTTAAATATATTTGTCTCTCTTTGAGCAGTGTAATTAAAGTGAGGATAGATACAGAATATACCATAATTTTTTGGATTATCCTAATCCTAATCATGCAATAATTCTTAGTAACATGATGATGTTGCAGAATTTCACATAGAAATAAATGCCTAAAAACATAGACTTACACAAAACTTTTCCCATTATATATCTCATATTCCAAACAAAAGTTTCCTGAGCTCATTTGAGTTACAATGCAATATTTCCCTGGGCTTGTTTTAAAGAGGTATACAAGCAAAGGAATTGGAAGTATATCGATATTTCAAACAGTATTCGAAAATGTGGTTTTACCTCAAAATCAAGATTATATTTGGTTGGAGTTTCAGGTTGATCTTCTCTTATGTTATTTGAGCCAGCTTGCCTATCTTTAACAGCATAATCTTACATAACAGCTGGGGGAGACGGGTACTTGAATATTCATTTCGATTTCAAATGTAAAGATAGATTTTTGTACTGAGGTATGTATATTCTGTTCCACAAAAGTATCCATAATCTAAAGGAGGAGCGTTTGCTGTGAACTTTTCATTCTGAACCATCTGTCACTGCCTACTTTCCTATTGCAGAAGATACAGTAAACCTCTTTTGCCCTACATGGATTTCCTATTGGATCTCCTCACCTTAATAGTGCCTGGCAGTTGTTTTCACTGAAATCACAACTAGAGATCAAGCAAATTTAACCCTACTTCCAAGAGTTTCTTTTCTAACCTCATTGCACTATGATTTTGGCAAGATAAATCAACCCCTTCCTTTGTATCAACTTATACAACAAACTCAACGTAAAAATCAGACAAATCATTTTTATTGATCTTGGTAGGGTAGAGTGAGATGTGTGATTTTAAATGTTATTGTTTTGCTGTTTTACACCCTCATTTATTAAACGCAGCTCTGAATTATATCAACCACTATAAAAATGTAATGAGACACTAAGCAAACATAGCCATTCTAGCTCCTGGGACATTCAGATGGTTTCTAATCAATAAACAAACTCTACTGAAAAACAAACAAGCCAATGAACAAAGAAAACCTACTTGGGAATTCAGCTCTGGTCTTGCAATGCTCTGTTTTCCAAAAGGCCCTGCACGCAATTTGGAGTTTAGCGTAGGATCAGGCCTTACACTTACAACAGGGCAAGGCAACAAATTCTCATGTCACCCACAGAAATATCAGGGCTTCCTCCTTCTTCCGAAAGAAATGGAGCTGTAACGCCTCAGGGACAACACAGCCAAGTAACCTACCATCTGTGGGGCCTGCTGGGCCCATGGATGGGCTCATGATGTGCAAGGACAATACACACAGTTATATGGTGTTTTACGCAGATCTTTTATTAATTCTGGCTATTTTAGTTTGGCTAGGGAAAAGTTCTTGTTCTGGAGACTTCTACGATGTTAGCGTGGTGAGTAATCTGCAATGCACAAATAGACCCCACACTGCACATCTGGCTTCAGTATTTGGGAAGGATGTTTCTCATGTTTTCCTCAGTGTTTCTTACAGTGTTAACAGATACCTAAATCTCACACATCAGTGAAGCATAGTGATTGGATTTGTGCCTAGTTATAATATATAAAGAAGGAATTTGACCTCTTAAAGCTCTGAGTGCATCCTCCAGCAACAAACTGTCTAGGGATTTAACATCTTGTAGGATCCTACTGAAAGCAAAAAATTCTAATTTGATCTGATGGAAAGTGTTGTTTGCAGGTATGTTCTTGCCATGTCCCAAATCAGTCTTCTCATTGTGTCAATACAGAATTAGGGAGAAGTGAGAGAAAAATCTAAGTCTCCTATTTCTGAGGATCCACAGTCAGTATTTAAAATTAATTTGAGAAATGTCAGGTGCAGTACCAATAAGCTTCTCCCTCTCCCTTTCATGTTATCATTTGAAAATTAAGCTATCAAAGATAAAACGAAGAATCCCCTTAGTAGTTTAATGACAAGCTGACTTTTTTGAACACAAATATTTTTGGTTGTTGTTGTTGTTCTGAATTAAAAATATTTTTTCCCCACAATTTTTTTTACTGGTTAGAAAATAAGCAGATGTTATAGGTTTCCACACCCAAATAGTTGGGGTTTTTTTCTGAAAAAAATTACATCTCTAGAAATGCCAGTTATCTTGTATATATCCCTAACAAGTTCAGAAAAGAAGTAACTTCCAATTAAATAACAACACTGACATTAACTACATGCCTGAAATTAATATTTGAAGGTTTGATTTTAGTTTTTTGTATTCATAGTGATACATGGCTTGCAGAGAAAGAAAAAAATATGTCAAAAAGAAGCATGTTTTTATAATAGTACATCAGGAGGTTGGAATGCTGGTTGCCCTGTTGATTACCCAGAAGCTACTGAATGCACTGCCAATATATCCAAAACAAGAATAACGCCTGGTTTAGGGTCTCTCATTATTTCAACATTACAATCAAAAACTTAAGAAACTACTGGAAAGAGTCCAGCATAGGGCAACAAAGTTGATTAAGGGACTGGAGCATCTCCCTTATGAGGAAAGGCAGAGAGATCTGTGACTCTTTAGCCTGGAGAAGAGAATGCTGAGGGGAGACCTTATTAGTGCTCATAAGTATCTAAAGGGTAGTTTGAGGGAGGATAGTGCCGGACTCTTTTCAGTGGTTCCCAGTGACAGGACAAGGGGCTTTGGGCCCAAGCTGGATCATAGGAAGTTCCATTCAAATATGAGGAAGAACTTCTTTATGGTGAGGGTGACCGAGCCCTGGAACAGGCTGCCCAGAGAGGTTGTGGAGTCCCCTTCTCTGGAGATTTTGAAGACCCGCCTGGGTGCAGTCCTGAGTAATGTGCTATAGGCAATCCTGCTTTCACAGGGGAGTTGGACTAGATGATCTCTAGAAGGCCTCTTCCAACCCCAACAATTCTGTGATTCCGTGATAATTCAGAAAATGCAGGTAGCATTTTCTGCCTCTCAAATCCAGTTGTGCCTGTATGTTAAATTATGTTGAATCTAGAGTGTCATCCTTTCTGTTCTGCCTTTCAAAAATGGATTTATACTCTTGTCTTCACAGCGAGGCTATATACAACCAGGCTGTCAGTACCTGAGATTACTGCAGTAAAGTTTAGAGAGCAGTAATCTTTCATTTTCAAGGCAAAAAAAAAAGGCAGATAAGTGTTAATTAAGTATCAGAATGGGGAAGAATAACATCAACCACACTTGAACATTCGTCAGTCTACAATGTCTATAACATCTGTAATTCCATCATTACATTCTGTTTTACTGCTCATCTTTGTAGTGGCTTTTTCTGTGGGGTTAGTCAGACATTGCAGTAGATGCTGAACGTACACATCGCGGGAAAACACTCTTGGGCTATGGGAATGCCAAAAGGGATGGCAACGTCTAAATAACCTCCTAAATTAGGAGCATATGATGAATATTTGTAGATATATGTACATAGAGAACTCATGAAGCATTCACGTTTTCTGAACATTTACAGATGTGTGTGAATAAAATAACCTTTAAGAATTCCAGTGATTTTGAAACATCAAGGAGATAGGATCATCTCTGTGAAACTAATAGTATTTGACATCCGGTATCTAAAGGGGTGATTGAATAATCAATAAACTAATTTGAAACTATATTGTAACAGATTTTATTCAAAATTTTATTCAAAGTGTAACCTTACAATTCTAGATTGTATTCTAGAAATATAAGCATTTGAAATGAACAGTTATTTTTACAGAGATCTAGCATATATTTCCAAAGAATAGTACTAAAATTGCCAGTTGAGCCTCAGGGTTAAAAGTTTGTTCTGTTGGTGTGGGTTTCTTCCTATTTTCCTTTCAGACATTAACTGACTCATATTTGTGAAACTGATATTCATACTACACATCTCACAGGAATGAATTAGTGTAACTTCTCCAGACATACTGAATATTCTTGAGATGTGAATATTGATAATATAGAAAATTAAAGAGAATTAAAATTCCACAATAGACCAACACATTCAGCTGTGTGTTTAACTTGCAGGTAACATAAATAGGCAGTGTATAAATATTAGTAATAACTCTACATATATATGCAGTATCACCAGTTATCAATACCTATTTTAAATGTTGTTTTTGCATCAAAACATCTAAAAATGTTGATGATTCTAAATATGCCAGTCCCACCCCCAGTTTAAGTCATCCCCAAACTATTTATAAATCTGTGATAAATTTGTAGGAAGGCATCAAATGGAAATAATGGAAATAGGTGAGAAATGTGGGATGTAGGAGGTGTGAGATAGCCATGAGATTTAAAGCTGTGTCTCCCATAGGAGAGATCGCTGTGCATATTTTGCGGAGTATGTTAGCTGCTAAAATAGTAGGTAAAAGGGAATCTCCCCTGCTGGGTATTTTCTGAATCTGATGCTCCATTTTCTTTTTTTTTTCTTTTTTCTTTCTTCTTTGCGTGTTAGTTAGTGTTTAGTGTGCCCAAAATACATTTTTTAAGAAATAATTTTGTTTTAGTGGAGGAATAAGAATTCTAACAGAATTTTTTCTCCTTGTTTTTGGATTAGCAGACATAAAAATATATATGTTTGTATAGCAAGCATGCTGCTTTATAATCAAATTCTTATATGTCTGTGCTCCTTCAGAGGCAAAGAGGGGATGGAAACAGACTGTGATTGATTTCATAAGTGCCAAGTGCTCAAGCATCAGGCTTGTAGCACTGAGTCTTTTGTAGGCGTACAGGACACAGAAAAACCCTTACTACACGTTGCCCCATTTTTTTCAGGCTGAAGATTGCCACTGCCACAGCATATGAGTGCTTCACAACTGCTAATTAATTTCTTTTCACAGGACACTTGATATAGCACAATTCCTTGTCCTCATTTTCTAGAAATGGAACTGAAATACAGAGGAATTAGGTGCTTTGTTCAAGGTCACAGAGGAAGTTGGGACAGAACTTGGAATAGAGCCTAGCACAAAAATTGTGCCTTAACTAATATATGACTTCCCTCCCCCTGAGGTATCTATGCAATGGTAGTCACAACATAGTTCTTGGTGAATCAAAACTCCTCCACAAGTAGCAGGCAAACCTTGAAAAGTTTCATTTCAACAGGAGTATCAGTATTTCCTACGTGAACGAGATACTTTAGAAGTGTTCTTTAAGGGTATGTTGAATTTCTACCTGAAGTAAATGACG
Organism: Tringa solitaria; assembly: GCA_026413425.1. Classification (NCBI taxonomy): domain Eukaryota; kingdom Metazoa; phylum Chordata; class Aves; order Charadriiformes; family Scolopacidae; genus Tringa; species Tringa solitaria. The sequence goes on from JAOXJM010000001.1 coordinate 149,812,614, forward strand.
AAGGCTCGATGGGATTATCTATGTTTTTTAGGCTTTTACATAGACGGCTATATTGTTGCTGTCATTTTATTCATCATTAGTTTCGTTTGGTCAAAGATTTATTTTTTTTTCCTGCTTTTTCTGCACTAATTCTGCTGTTTTGCTTCAGATGCCATCCAAAAACATTTTTGTCCCACTGAAAATTTACAGGCAGATTTATTGTTGGCCTCTTGAAAGACAAAAGAATTCCAAGTAGATTACCATAGGAAAATAAAATATTTTCATTGTCTTTTCTGTAAAGCTAGTTGTGTTTTGCACAAGAACCAGATTTCAACAATTTTAAACTGAAGTAAAAGAGAACACAAACTTGTAATGATATCATATTGCTTTTCAAAACTGTAATTCATTTTTATTATCAGGGAATAATTGGTATGAATACATGCATTCAGACTGAAGCTGAAGATCCATTTATAGTGGATGAAGGTCTGCTATGTTATACTAAAGCAATAGTCTAGTTCCTAAACAGATAAACTGTTATTTGATATTGAAAAGTAAATTTTGATAGACAGAACATTCTTTCCCAGTTCCCGCTTTCAAATAAAAAATGATGTAAGATTAAATAAATGAAAATATTTTAATATTGTAAAATGTACTAACAGATGCACTGTAAAGCTAGTAGCCTGGTAATAATAACTTCTTGTGGGCTACCTACATAACAACATGCCAAGTGATTTTTTTGCCTTGCTCATTAGTTTCTTAGCATCTCCCGAGACTGCTACCATGGTGGTTTTAGACCCTTGCTACCATCTAACTATTACTATTACTAACTACTTGATACCATCTAACTATTAGCCAAGGGACTAAATGTTGTGTGTACTGTTATCAGTCATTTGAATCTCTGAGTCTGCATGATAATTTTTGCTAAAATAACTCGGTTATTTTGTGTTTATCTAACATCTCTCAAAAAAAATTATTGGCTTGTGACATTACAGATACCGCGTGTCTTGCCCAAGGTCTTGTGAAAAGTGAAACAACCTTTGAAAAATCCATTTATGTTGGAACCCTGATTGGTACAAGATGAGGAGACAAACCTTTATGTTTTTAACCAATATATCTTCATAGCTATAATTTTTTAACAACTAGTTACCTTGACTTTATTGGATAGACTTTTTTGTCCCATGTAACATACTTGGCCCCCCATCCCTTCATAGCCCGTTACTTTTCCTATTGATCAGGAGCTTCTCTGCAGTGGTTTGTAGAGTAAATGCTGTGCGCTGGAGTGATCTTTGTATTTTGGAGTAGATTGAAAGAGACAGGGCAGCCGCTGCAGGTCAGATCTGATGGGAGATCTGAGTTGTCATAATAAGCCGGTTTCTCAGTAACTTACAGCAATGAAGTTCAGAGGCAGCCAGCTCTGGTGGCTGCTGAGCAGGCTAAATACTGATTGGAAGGGAAAAATGAGGGAGATGGTGACCTTCTATTCAGAGCTTGACAAAAGTATGGCCAGGACGATTTTCTTGCTAATGCAGCGCCTTCCTAGTTACCCTGCACAATGGCGGGAGGCAGCCACGCTTCCTTCCTGCCTCAGAGCCACCACTCCTGACTTCTGACATCAAGTCATTAACTTTGTTAGCCTCGCTCCTCCCTTGGTGGTTCCTAAAAGGAAAGAAAGAGGAATTCTTCTCAACCCGAGCCTCATCAAAGTCATGAGAGTCATTTTCAAGTACAGCACAATTTTTTATCTTTTAAGTTACCTAAAAAAAAAAGCATAGTTGAACTGAAACTCCCTCAAGCCTACCTGTATTTTCAGCAATTAATGGGGAAGTATTTACCGTTCAAAAGGCTTTTGCTGTTTGGATTTCCTCCAGTTCAGAATCAGCTCTATCAAATTGGCCAATGCAATTTATTATCTCCTCAGGGACATTCAGCTGTCCCAGCTAACCTTTCTCAGAATAGATCCAGCTGTGTCCTTCTGTACAAAATCTTTCCACTCCCCTAAAAATGCAGTCATTGTAAGGATGTCCTCGACAGAACTATTAAAGATATCCTTAGGCCCAGCTCTGCATTAATGACCTATAAGCTCATGACTTCCATTTGTGCTGTATATATTTTGATGTGAGGGTTAAGAAGGATAGCACCGGTTCAAGCACACCAGTGAGATCCCCAGGGAAACAAAAGTGCAATTATTCTGTAAATGGCAATTCAGAATTAATGGTCCAGGAAAATGACTTTGCAGAGAACTTCAGCTCCCATGATTTTATTTGGAATTGACAGCACTTGGAAGACAGTCCATTTTATGACGACAGTGGCTTGCATTTCTCTTAGCATATTTAATCTATAGATCTTGAAACATTTATATGTCTTGTAAGCACTTGGCAGTGAGAAATCTGGAAATGAGAAAATGAGATGAATCTACTTGCTTGAAGCGATGTGTTCAGCTGGTGGCTGACTAGGTGAAACAGAAACAACTCCTTAGCGTAGTATCAGGTAAGTCTGACAGGTACTTCAATGGTCCAGGCATTGTGTCTTGACAACTAATTGGGGAAAATTAAATGGATTCATGTTGCTATGCGTTATCATCTACTTGGAATAAAAAATATACATGCACACAACTGTGTATTTACAATATGGTCACTATACGTAAATTAATGACAGGTCTTTACAAAGTGAATTAAATGAGCGATTACTTAAAAACGTATTTCAGTCCAATCTTATATCTATATTTCATTTTTAGCATCCCCAGGTTTTCACACTATGTGGGTTCACTTTCTACTACAAAAAAAAAAATAAAATTTGAAACTCTCATGAGGTATCTGAGCAGTGGTTCCTTCACAGAGGAGGAAGACTGCAGGAACGGCTGACATTCATGCTCAGCACTTGCCTGCTGTGTGCCCTCACATACTGCCTTGGCAGCCAGCCCACGAGCACCACTCACTACCCTCTGTGGCTCCTCAGCACAGTGCTGGGTAGGGAGCCCTGGACTGCAAAAAAATGGGAGGAATGTGGCCTGCAGAAAGTGGTGCAAAACACCAGGACAAGTATCTGGATTAATGCAATAAGGAAGTGTAGACATGCAGGCACCACATTGGTATGACATTTAGCATCTTTATTTTGGCTGGTCAAGGAATAATTTAGTTAAATTAAATATAGAATTAAACTCTCCAGTTGAGATACAGAGAACATCTTGCCACAGAAGCAATTATCATGGAGTCAAAGTGTGTATTCATGCCACCCGATTTAAAATCTTAAGCTAGGAAGGTAGTCTCTCAGTCCCTTCTCAAGGATTTTCTCTTTTCCCCTAAACAATAGGGAAGTTAGGTGACCTTCTGTCTTAAACTGGGCTACTATATTTAGATGGTTCTTCCTCAGATTTGTTTCTTCTTCTGCTTTTTTCTGCCTAAGAAACACTAGTTCAGCACACCAACAAAAGAAAGGAGGGGACTTCTGTGTTGCTGCATGAGTTTTCTTGTAATGAAGATCTATGATGCCAGTGAGGTAGATATTAATACATCTTGACAGAAGCCAATGCTTTCAAGTAGTGCATTTTTCTTTAAGTCATGTAGAGGTTCTGTATGGAAATACATACAAGAGAAGAAATAGCTTCATTGAAAGAGTATATTAGAAAACAAAACA
>JAOXJM010000001.1:149821637-149842907 GCA_026413425.1 Tringa solitaria
TCCAAAGAATACACTCACACTTAAATTTAAGAACTTAAATCCTTAAAAGATATTATGTGGACTTTGCAACTTGTAATATATGACACACCTATTAAAGCTTATTTTACAGATAGAAAAAAAGAGACACATGAATCTTGTCTCCCAGAATCATTCGCAGTATCGCTTTGAGAAATAGGTATTATCATCTCTGACTAGAGAACTGCATCTTCAGAACACTACATATATACATGCATACATCAAGAAAGCAGCTGTGAATATGTGCTTTTTTCCAGTGTTAATACTAAAACTGCAATGATCCTGTATTATTTTATAACTTTCCATGTTAAAGGAGACTGTATAAAATATACACAGATTCATTTCCATGTAACATCCAGTACTTAATAAAATTCAGTCTATTTTAGTAGTTTTGTTGCCAGTTCTTGTGATTTTTACCTTATGACACATAATTTAAATGAAAGCTCCAGATCCTAGATTCATGTGAATTTGTATTTCAGATTTTATTAAAAAAACCTGACAAGTTAGTGAATACCACATGACCCCTTCAAGTATCAACATTAAGTTGCAATAAAAAGGAACTTTTGTTTTTAAACCAGCCTTTTCTTTTTACTTACTGCACTTTCTTTTTCCATTCACGTCACTGATAAGTGAAAGCTGTCTTTTTATTTTTCTTTTAAAAAATAGTATGATTGCGAATTAATCCTTTTTTCACATGAGTGACGTCAAATCTTTGCCAAATTGCTAACAAGAGCCTGTTCTTTCCCATATCTCAATTTAGCTCATTTTAGCTTGATATTTAAATGTTCCAGCTAGGAGAACTCAAAATTTCCTTTGCACAAATTTTTTAATTTCTTTTTTTCTTTTTAATCTGCCAGATCAACTGGTTTATAGAAATTGTAATGCATCTCAGTAAGCTTTTGGTTGCTTTGCATGACTTTTCTATCAGAACAGATACTAGATTAATGAGTAATGTTCTAGGTCCTTACCTTTGGTGACAATTACCCTTTTTGCATATTAATATTCCAAGCGTGGATTGCATTTTATAAGACAAACACATTCTAAGAAATATGCTGTTGATTGTATACAGAAAAACAAATCAACAATAATTAAATGTCACGTTAAGCTTCCTTGAAATGTCAGTGGGGAGTCACAAACATACTTTAAAAATCTTTGAAAACAAAGACTGCTTTATATTCTCAGGTTTAAATCATGTTATCAATAGGCACTTCTTTATTATTATTTTAGTATGCTTTCTAAGTAATGCATGGAGTTTGCTGTGAGTGACGCTGCTAATTGAAAGAGTTTGCATACTTCGACCCAAGGTGCAGCAACTCCCATTCATTCCTGCAAGTCTGCTTCCAGTCTCATTCTTTGTTTTGACCTTCTGTAATAATGCTGTTTTTTCACACTCTGTTCTGCATTAAAAATACACATTCTCAGGACTAACTGTGGATATACGGGGGAGGCAAGGGAGCTACCTATGCTCTGAGTGCCATGATGGAGGTTTCTGGGGACAGCTGAGGCTCTTCATCAGCCACCACAGGGAAGGCTGACTGATTATTATGAAATGAGAAGTTTGCATCAGACACAAATTTTGAGCTTGATTCCCCTCAGTAACGTATTAAGTGCCATGGACATTCTTCCAATTCCTTTCCTCAAATTGGAGACAAGCAGAAATCTTACAGCATTTCCAAACCCCAAGTTTTGTTATGTCATTTGGGGGTGACCAAGTAGAAAACTTGAAGCTTCTGATTTATATCTCCTCCCTTTTTAAGGAGGTAAAGAGTCTGACCAAGGACATTCTGTGTCTTAAACCAGATATTTTATCAGGGTCTTTTTCACAGCTTATGAGCTTTCACTCCACAAACAGTAAAAGAAATGTATTTTAACTATTTATATATGGAAAAATAATGGTTTTGAATGTATGAATTACAATTTTCATTTTCTAAAACAGAGCAGAGTAACTATATTGTCAAAGTGGTTTTTATGCCTAATAGACAAAATAAACAGTGAAAAAGTAAGATTTGTTTTGGTTTGAATCTTTCATCTCATGCAAAGGCTGTAAAGCCTTAGAGAGAACACTGTGATTTATAGAAGGAATCAACTAACAGTGTAACAAGTGCTGAAAGGAAGTGGATAGAAAGAATTTTGGACCATGGTAGGATTTTTATTTTATTTTTTTTTAGGAATTTCTGAGTGGGACATATGTCTTTGCAATCTGTGTAAAAGTGGCCAGTTTCAATACGACACTCTGTTTTGAATTCTCAGCCAAGGGCAAATGTTTCACTGATTGCAATATGATATATTTGCTACTACTTATCACACTGTTATTTTGTTCACTTTTAGATACAGAAAGGTAGAGAAATTTTGGGAAATGTGTGAATGGATGAGCTAAATCTCTGCAATCAGATAGCATAGGGGTTGGTTTTCATTCAGCAAAATCTGGACTCTTCTCCAGTTACTTCCAAGAGGAAAACTGTTGGTCTCACTTGCTTATTTGCAGATTTTTTTGGATAAGAAAAAAAAAAAGTAAATCTCGATATAACGAGTTCACTGACAGAGTTGTATAAATGTGAATGAAGCTTTTAACTGTACGTGCTAACATTGCTGTGGTTTGTAGGACACAAAAACTATATTTCTGAAGGAAATTCTGCATTACAAGTAGGCATCCAGAGTCTATACTTGCTGAGGTTTTACATCTCCTCAGAAGCATATTTTACAGGCACCCAACCTTGAGCACTTTGCAAACAAGTAATTTGGCATTTTTAAGCATATGTAAGCTTTCTGTTCTTGACAAAAAATAGCTGCCACTGGCCCAGAGAACTGTTCATACCATTTCCATTTTTACAGATCCTGTTGCAACTGTTTTACTAATGCTAGCAGAGCTTCAGTAGAAAACTACAATCCAACCATTTCAACATTATTTCTAGTCATTTTCTAAATAAGCTTGTGGCCTTTTAACACACAAAAAAGTGCAAATGGGGTGAGTGGGAAGATGGCCAGGAGAAGACTTTGTAGTTTATGTAAACTGTACTGCACTTGAAGAGCTGCCTGCTAGAGACTGCCTGATAACTGTGCTGATTTACTGCAGAAAATTCTCCCTCTTTCCTTCATCTGGCTCACTTCCTAGGCACTGGCCAGCTCCAAATGATCTGTAGGAGCAAGAGGATGAGATGGACTGACAAACCTGGACTGTGGTCTCAGCTCTCCTGACTTCTGCTAGTGACATTATGAATCACATTGTTTGCATTGAACATAAATCACAGATTCTTACAAAATCTGGATGAAAAGCATTGATTGTACATTGTCTTAAGACATATTAACATCCTTAAAAGTGTCTTTTAGTTTTCACTATTCTTGTCTTAATTATTTTGTTAACAATGCAAATATCTCCAAAGCTCTGAAAGAAGACACCAATTGCAGTTTTAAGCCTGTTAACTAGGTGGGCAGGATCTTCCTCAGATATTTTCAAAAGTAGCTCTAACTTTCCACTTACTGTGTTGGGGATGTAGGGAACCACTTTGGGAAGGCTACTGCGTAAAGGATGTAAAATTTAGGAATGAGATCTTCTGTCAGGCAGGCTATCTCTCAACTGAGTTATTGATGTAGAAATGCATATGTTCATGACTAGGACATTGGGCCAATACTAACTGCATTGCATTGTATTGTATTGAGTTATTGAGTATATTGTAATTTGTTTCACATTGCACATACAATTTTGTATTGACATCCTGTCTGCATTGTAAATATTGTCAGCACAAAAGCTGGAGGGTTGTCAGCTTCTGTCAGAAAGGAATCAGTGGAGCTTTTCCATACATTTTCATGCATACTGTTTAAGAAAAAGCTTGTTTTACACTGTGTAGCATGTGTCTTCTCTGTTTCCACTAAAAAGAGTTAAAAAATGCAATTGGTATCAAATAGTGAAATATAAATGAGGGCATTAGGAACACCTTATAAGATGAATACGAAATGTGATGAACTGATGTTGTGAGAAAGGCCTTGGGAAGAAATCACTGCTCTGGTAGGAACCTGGTGCAGGTACAGAAGAAGTGCAGGATCTATTAAGTTAAAATTCTTAACAGGAAAACACTCAACAGTTCAAAACCTTATTCTTGTAACCACAGTTTTCTTATATTTTCAAATGAATTGGCAAAACAAATGTGCAGGTCAAAACCTCCTTATGGCCTGTAAAAAAATGAGATGCAGTGTAATGATAATTTTTTGCCACCAGAGAGCTCTTATTGCATTGTACTAACAACCCTCTTCAAATATTTATTCATGGGCACCATTATTAATTCTCTTGAAGTGAAAATATCTTCATATTTATATTCTCTCCTTTTCTCCATTCCCTGTTGTCCTGGCAATTCCTACAGGGTTATTTCGTGTCATCAAACTGCTGAAGGAAAAAAATGGCTGCATAACTGATTACATAGTCAGAAGCAGCATTTCCAAAATCACAGAAATGAACTGCTTACTGAAACTTGTTTAACTTACTGATTGTTTCCATAATACAGTTAAAAAACCCAATGATTCTTACAATCATATATTTTCAAAAGTCCCAAAATGTGAAACTCACAATATATTTAGAATATGTGTTTTCTGTGAAGAAGAGGTAGCCAAACTTGAAAGAACTGATGGAGAAAAAAGTCTCTGGACAAGAGGAGGAAAAGTATTTTCCCAGTACCTGGAGTTTGACCTGACCCCATTCAAGGCAATATTAGTGATGAGGGGTTGAATTGTTCATGGACACACCCTGTTTCATCTGAGGCCTCAGTTGTGACTTGAATATACCACAGGGCCGAACAACTAAATTTTTATTACTAGCTTACTCCTTTCAAAACTAAAATATTTTACCTATGTGTTTGTTCCAATACTTGTAATGTTTCCATGCTTGCTTGAAGTTTCTGGAATGAAGAAACAAGGTTTCCTGTCCAGTATGGGTGATTTTTTGTAATTTTTTTTTTCTAATTTAAGTAATTTTTTTAGTGTTTGAATGGGCTTTATAGACAGCCCTCTGATAGATCATCATTAACCATTTTTTTCTACTGTTAACATTCAAACTTATACTTACCCAGTATTTTAATATCAGCCTACATGGTTTCTGTACTTGATTCTACTTCACCTTTCACCTTGTCTGTGTCATATACAGCCTGAGTGTTAAGAGCTACAAAATGGGAAAAGCAGCTGTTTTTGCACAGGTGCAGAGTTTTAGCCAAGGTTAAGAAGTACTAGATCAGGTTTTTTAGGACAGACCTGATATCTTCACAATTAATAACTTTTAAGATATTATTACACATGTGACTTAAAATATGATTAAATTTTAATCTAATTTATAAAACACAATATATTAAAGTACAGTTATATTTTTCTTTCTAAACATTTTTTTCCAAATTTATTTGTGCATCCCCGTGTTGTATGTAATCCTGGGATGATTTTCACATTTTTAAACTATTCCAGACTCCGAGTCATCAATCTGTGTTTTGTGGACCAAATTTTACAGGTTTCTAATGCAGCTACTGCTAAAACCAAATTAATCAGCTGCAGATCCATACTACTGTCTTGCTGTGGCCTGGCACAGTTTCTGCCAATTAAGCTGAAAAGGTATTATACCTATTTTCTCAGTTTGACAACTGGTCTGAGTAAAACATCACAAATACCTAGGCTCAGTTTTCTTCTTACAATGAATCTATGACAAACAAACTTTTCTGATAACTATTATTTTATTAAAATCAACTAATAAGATGAACACCTGAATAAACAAATGATGTTATGCAGAGTAGCCTCAATGATACTAAGTACTTGCTAGCAGATCTCTAGCTTAGGAAGAAGTGGGATTTTCAGAAGTGCCTTCCTCCCACAGGCAAGCTCCCTCCCCAGAGTTGTCCTACCTTTGAAACTCCCTCATTCCCATTGCTGCCTTAAATATTAACCTTCAATACTCTAATGTGACTCATGCCATGGCCATAACCAGGCATCTGAGAGCTCTGAACTCCATTCCTCATGTTCCCTCACCAAGATCCTGAAACTAGTGGTGACATTTGAAGCCAACAAGGAGACATAGGGAGGAGGTATAGAGAGATATAGGGAGGCTGGGTGGCTAATGCAGGCCTCCACACTTGCCCTTTGGAGAACAAGCTGGGTGAGATAATCCTGCCTTATCTCACCTCCCACTCTTGTGTACCTTGCTCCCCTACCGCCCTCCCACATGTTTTGTCCCTTCCCAGAGCATGTGTGCATGGAGAAAGGTGATATAGGGGATAAATACACTACACAGGATTGGAAGAAGCTTTCCCCACATCCCAAAAAAACATCTCTGTGTGAGTTGTGGGAGAGCTGACTATGTGTTTCACAGGCTGAAGAAAGTTGTACAGCAATATTGATTGCCATTTCTTTGAAGATTGCCTTATTTGTCGAATGAGCTAGCTAAACTATTAGGGAGGCTGAATTTACTTTTATATTCCTGAACAATCTCCATGTGTCATGTGGACATCTGCTGTAGTTTTTTAAGAAAAAGGTAATGTCTTCTTTTCGTCTCTTTTCCTTAATTCTAATGTCTAGTAGGATTTTGCACATGGGACTTGCAGTAACCCACTCAAGGATTACTTGGCTCTTACAGCAATTTGTCAGTTGAATTTATCCACTTTGAATTAAGATGAGCTCCTTGGCTTCTTCATTTTCACTTCCGCTACCAGGAAGAGTTTGGTAGGAGAAGTTACAGAGTTATATACCAGATGCTCCAAAAAACTTAATGGTGTTTAAGCTGCGATTTTTAACTGATGTTTAAGCCCAGAGACGTTGGCTAGAAATCCTCCATGCAGAGACAATATTCTTGGTACTTTGCAAACTATATTTATCATTAGCAAATAACAAATATTAGACATGAAAGATATTTCTTCTTTATCTCTCTTCCTATCATGCCCATCAACACTGCATACACTATATAAGAGAGAAGTTTCCTTTGGTGAAATATTTCAGTTCCATCTGTTCAATTTTGCATTGCTCTGCTCCATGGAGCAGTAAGGGCCATCAGGCAACCTGCCGAGATGCCAGTAATTTCATTGTCTTGGATAGGACTGCTAGACTGCTATGTACAAGCTTAACTTCTTGACTATCCAAAGAAATGCAATGCTCTGTAGCAGGTCGAGGACTGACAGGTTCAAGACTGACATCTTTCACCAGGGCCATGCCTATTTATGTGCTGGGTATTCAGAAAATCTTCCAGCTCTCCCAAGCCCCAGAGTCCAAAATCATGCTGTTTCAACACATGGGTAAAACAAGATCATCCCTTCAGCTAAACTTTTGATTTTGGTTGTAGTTCAGGTCTTCTTCACTTGCAGTCAGAGGCGTGACTGAAGAAACAGCTCAGTGCAGGCTGCTGTTGCCCAAATACTGGGCTGCTTCAGGATATGTGGCAGTCTGTGGCATAGGCGATGGTATGGCAGCTGTACCACAAGCAATTCCTAAACCAATTTAAAGCTGAGAGTAAGCTACAGTCCCACTTCAGGCTGTGATCGAGATTAGTCTTACAACCAGTATTTATATATCATTAATGCAGCAAAAAGTAATTTGAGGATGGGTTGGAAATGGCAAAATTAACATCAGTTGTCTAAAAGCTAGCTATTTCATCACAACAAATCCAATTCATCTCTAGTTCAAAAGAGTAGCTAGATGATATTGAAGAAAAAGGGACAGATGAGATGAATTCTGAGTAAGACTTCATAATCCAAACAAAAATAGTAACTTTCAATTCAGAAAGTACAGATAATTTTTTCATTCATAATGTTTTTGGCTAACTCTTCACAGTAAGGAAATTCAAAACACACATTTACAACTGATGGTGCATTTCTGGAAATAAATGATGAAAAATTGTTTGATTTTATAATAATTTTAGAAAATGATTCCTCTAATAAGATACTAAATTAGGTGGGAATGTCTAATTTTACTTAATGCGTTATACATGGAAATCTTTAATATTTCTTAATTTCAAAAGTGAAAGAAAAACTTTAATTACGCAAAACATTTTTGCTGACAGTCTTAATTCTTGGATCCATTTTCGTCTTTAGGTATCAGAAAAAAATTAGAGAAGTAATTGTGACAGGTTTTGTAGATGCAGAGATTTCTTTTTTTTTTTTTCCAGACTAATGCTTAATTGGTTGTGTTCGCTCAGATTGATTGAGCAGTTTTATGTGTTCCCACTTTCTGAGGAATCCCGGGCAAAAAAATTCCTCTAGTGCAATTTAATTTATATCAGTGACACGTATTTCAAAAAATTCACTTCAGTTCAAGAGAAGAGGAGTTGCAAAGCTAGTTGGAAGAGATGAAAATATTTTAAATGTTATTTTTACTTCAGATAGTTCCCTACTCTGACACCAATGAAGCAATCTGGGAAAATGTTTATATCACTCCTATTTTCATAAATAAATCAAAATATGGAGAAATGAAGGAGCTGCATTTTCATCACGGAGGCTTCAGCTTTTAAGGAACTTACTTTTGCAAAACTGAGAGAGGAAGTCTTGAGAACAGTTTGGAGAAAACACAGTTGTCTTAAAATGATTCAGCACGTAGCCTGATTTTTTGCCCAATCCTACTCCAGTGGTAGCTGCAGGCATGGTGCTACCAGGCAAGGACACCGGGCACTGATGCTTAATGCCATCCTGATCTGGGATACACTGCCCAGGGTTGCAGGGTTATAACAGAGCTGTGTTGCTGCTCCTGTGAGGCAGCTGTTGGGACGGGTGCCAGCTGGGTGTCACATTAGTCAAGCAGATCAGGATCAGCATTGTGCCATTAGTGACTAAAACCCCCTCAACGGTCCCTCTGCTAAGGGCGGGCAGTGGGGAGCCTGGTGAAGGAAAGCCCTGCTGTAGGGAAAGCTATTTCAGGGGGCACCTTGGCAATCTGGATTGTTTCTTCTCTCTTACTCCTTGTTTCTCCCTGGCTGACACTTTGGCACAATAAATCTGTCACCATTCCTAAATCCGCAATTGATTTAAATGTAATACTTTATTAATATCCTGGCTGCTTGATCGGGTACAGACCTCTTTCCTAGCTTCAAAATGAGTTCCAAACAGCAGCTGAAACACACAGATATGTCATTGTCTTATTGTGTGTAATGGCACATAGCTGAAAAAACAATTCACAGATACATGCAAGGGAAGTATATTTTGGAAGTGATGAACAAATGATTGCAAAGAACATAAAAATTGCAAAATGGCAGTATTTCTGAGGACTGCATTAATTCACACAGGAATCACAGAATCCAATAAAACCAAAAGAGAAGGAACGTCAGATTGTCCTTTTTGTTCTTGTCTGTATTGTCATAAAAAAAAGTGAACAAAGTTGTTTAATACAGTTATTCTAGAACGCTGTTATCTCATTTTTCAAGTCAATCTGTTCACAGAAAAGTACTTCCAAACGTGCAAAATCCCAGGTAGTGAGTACAGTCTATGAGAAATTTCCAAGGAAAGGAGCAGATGAATATCTTTGCACCCATAAACTGGTTTGTTGTGGATTTAATCTGCCTTCAGAAATCAGATTCATTAGTTCAATTCTATTTTTCATGATAATAATCTTCAATACAAAAACTACATAGAAAGCAAATTATTCTCAATTATGGATTGGATAAAAAAAAGTTCCCTTCAAAATCAGGTATAGTCAGTACTGTGATTGCCATTAACATAAATATAAGAGAGAAGTAAAATTAAATCTGCTAAGATGTTTCACAAAATATGATGTAGTTGTTAGAGAGCTAAACTAGGAGAAGAAAAATATTAAATGATCCTCCCAAATCCTTTTATACTGGTGAGTAGGTCTGCATAGTACAAACTTGTTTCTTAGTCAGAAATACTTGTTAACTATCGTATCTGTTATACAAACTGCTTTAGCTGAAGTTGCTTTTGTTCCAAATGGTAAAACTTAAGATTTGATGTCATCAAAGTATTCATAGTCCTCACATGTATAAGTTTGGGGGTTTTGTTGGGTTTTTTTTGTTGGTTTGTTGGTTTTTTTTTATAATTAACACATTACTTTCTAATGCTGTGCTGCATTCTTGCTCCAGCAGGGGCAAGATTCAGCCTCACAAAACAGAAGAACATTTACTTATGTAAAAAATTTCATGGTTTTAAAATCAGGTACCATAACGTCTTTCAGAACCAGGGAAGCTACACAACTCTATTACATTGTCTATTAATTTTTATTTTATTGACAAATAACTTTTTATTTGAATATGAATCACTGTTACTGATAGCAGAAATGAATGAGCTGGGATCTCCTAATTAACTATAATGGCTTTTTTGTTGTTGTTGTTTGGTCTAATCTAATCTGCTTTTAATGTAACAGAATTTTGATGTAGTGATTTATCTGGCTATAGGGAGCAAAAGTATGCAACTAGGGACATGTGAGTTGGACCAGTTAGAGAACCAGTTAGAGAGCAAGTACAATTTCACCACAATAGTAAACTGGTGGCCAGATCAAAATACATCTGAAAAACAAGAGAAAAAAATAGCTGTATACTATATACATACATACTATATATGTGTTTGTATATATGTATATATATATACTCATACTATTTTTTAAGACCCAAATGACATTTGTTATTGGAGATTTTATATGCTTTTTCTATTTAATTAGTCTTCAGAGTCATTGCATTCCCCTGGATTAAGAAAAAGAAAAAATAAATCAATCTATCTTGTCAGTTATTTTATACAAGTAAACAACATCTGGTTGCCATGTTACATCTGATTTAAACCAAAATAACGCTAAGTAATTTTGACCACTATTTTTTATTTTCACCAATATGTAAAAAGTGCTAAACCAACTATTATTAGCATCAGATTATTGTTGCCAATTCATAGTGATTTCATCAAGTAAAACATTTAAGAGTAAATTATCTTTTCCTATTGTTAATTCCTTCTGTGTGAGAAGTACTGAAAAAAAATCCCTTTTAACAGAGCTACGGGATTCTGTCAGGAATACTCTATTTCTCTTTCTCTCTCTGTTAAAATCTGTATAAACTAATAACTTTACAGACAGCTTGTTAGTAGATAGATAAATTCAGGCTTCCAGCCCTTGTCTTTGTTTTTCAAATGAATGTCAGCAACCACTATGTAAAATCAGTAGCATACAAGTTAAACAGAAGTAGCAGATGGGTGAATTTCACACAGTCTATTCAAAATTAATATGGATGGGGGTGGGGGGAAAGAGAGGGAAGCAGGGGAAATTATAGTGTTTTGTTGGTATAAAATGATGGAGTTGAAAAACATTAGCTGTTTTACAGGAATAGAAAATGTAGAAAATGGGAAAAGATTAAGACCTAAATGAAATGATCTGAATAGTGGCTTTTACCTACTTTGCCAGATGGGAAGGAGAAATTTTCTGTGCTGCTACTATTTTTTACTCTTCTCTGTATTAGAAATAAAAGCATGGAAAACTTAAATTAAGCTCTCCTTCCATTACCATGTAAGAAAGACATAATAGACAATTATTGGGTTTTAAATGTTTTAAACAACTGCTGATGGAGTAAAAATGAACCTTATTTAGTCACGATGTATCTTGCAGTCTTTTGCTGTGTGAAAAATTCTTGATAATTAACTGTTGATAATAATAGCTGCTGTCACTCAACTAGTTTCAACAGCACAATGCACGCACTGAGGGATGGAATTTTGCTTTATTATTATTATTTTTAAATACTCTACACCTAAGAAACGGAGTTAAATACAGCTAGCTTGACCACATGTGTATGCAGATAATAGGCAATATACAATATACTAAACATTTTCTTGCACATTCTTTTCTTTGCCAAATTAAACCGAGTAGCTGAACTTATGTTTTGGCAAAATTGCCCCTAAGGTCTAAGGTTTCCAAATAATGTTTTGTGACTGTTAAGACTGAGGTTCTTTCCTATTCATATGACAGTTTCAGGAATGTAGGAGAGATGTACTCAATGAAAAAAGAACTGCAGTAGCTAATACAATTCGATAGTACAGTGTATTTAGGTAAAGACGATGTAAACTATAAAAGCACAGAGAGGAGCAGAAAGTACATACATTCTGGATATTGTTATGGAATATCTAGAAGTACAAAATGGATCATTTAGATAACTCACAAGTAAGCATTGATAACACAATAACTGTGCTTCAATGTTTGAGCGTTGTCGTGGTGCTCCCTGATTGCTTATTACCGAATTGGGAAGCCATTCATACAACAATGCTGCGATTCCTTGTGAAGCTATGTTTTGAGTACTTACTGAACGGTAGCTCTAGATTAAACTGCTGGCTTTGAACTTGCGGTGAATGAAAGACTTATTTGCCTTTGATATTGGTTCATAAGGTGTAAAGAGAATGAGACAAGAAAGGGAGAGAAAAACTGAAGATAAACACTTGAGCTTCAAGGTAATGGCAAGACATTCTACTAACTACATTACACCTATACTTGCCATGCCTGGAGTGAAAGAATAAGCTCAGAGTTTGGCTAATTCCTACTATTAAAAAATAAGGTCACTTTCAAATAGTAATGACTTGTCTGAAATTAGTGTACAGACTATTAAACAAGACTTCATGCAGCAGTTCTTCCTTTCACCTTCAGCTTATCTGGGATTTTGGATAAATTATCAAGTTTTCTTTTGTGCTGTGACTAGAAAAGTAATAATAGTTAATTAGAGTTTGTATGAATTAATTGATCTCAGAGGTTTATTTTTTTTAATATAAATAAAAATCTGGCTAGAGCTCCGCATATGATGACATATATATAAAATTACATATTTTGCTTAGAACTATGAAATTTTTTTGTGCTTTCTCTTATCAAGTGCCACCACAGCT
Source organism: Tringa solitaria (assembly GCA_026413425.1). Taxonomy (NCBI): domain Eukaryota; kingdom Metazoa; phylum Chordata; class Aves; order Charadriiformes; family Scolopacidae; genus Tringa; species Tringa solitaria. The sequence continues at coordinate 149,834,453 of JAOXJM010000001.1, forward strand.
AATGTGAATTATGATTAATAGATTCCTTGGGTAAGGATGGACTGCCCTTGCCTACAAGCTTGTGGATTTTTTTTGTGATGTATTGAGCTGTCTTTAAATAACATCTCCGGCATTATTTCTTCAACATTAGTTTTTCATGTATCCACCAGCTGCTGGTTTCAGAAATTCACTTTGCTGTGGATTTGATACCTGTAACTCTCTAAAAGAGCATGCATGATTAAGAATCAGATTTTATGTGACTTGTGTGAGAATATTCCTAGAAAATACAAAATAGGCACCCTATCATGGGAACCTCCCCTCTCCTCCAAATACTGGCATTGAGGCATTTAAATGCTACAACAAAACACATTTCAGAAATATGAAGCATAATTCACATCTTTGACATGTCTAGAAGTAAACGCAGAAAGGAAAAGTAGAAACCCACGAAAACAGATAACCTGTCAAAGAGAGTTAATGCCTGAAGTTCTCTGCAGAGATGAAAACCATGTAAAAGTCCCATGTGAAAAATAATACCTTGTTGACTAAAGCCAAGCTTCACAGCTCATTACAGTGTCTGTGGCTATTAGGTGTATTCCTTAACTAAATGTATACTCTAAGATATTTTCTCTGTGTTCAAAACCTAAAGGCTGACACAGGATTCACAGGGAGCTTTTGAACTGGGGAACCTAAGCAGGAAAGGCTTGGCAGAATCAGTCTGACAATGCATTTAATCAGTTGTAATGATGTGAGGAGTCTGCATATGGGTTATTCATTCTGTTTGATATTGGGGAATTGCTACGTGTGTCTGTCAGACAGAAAATTCTGTACTGAATTTAAGGTTTGGTTGCCTTCCCTTCTGTATTGTGTATCTATATTTTGCTGCCAAGTCAATAAGAAGTGACATGAAAAAATATTGCACCTGTCACAGGGATCATAATGGAATGTCATTAAATACAATCTTTCATTCAGTCAAACAGAGATCTTATGAATAAATGGATGGCTATCATACAGAGCAAACTAGTTTTTTACATTTAAATTATACAGTTGTTATTAATGAGGAATTATATAAAGCTGACAGAATTCTCCTTTTAAAAGAATGTATGTCTTAGATGCACAAGGTACATCTTCCTCCTCATATTAGATACAACCAGAAAAAAAAAAAAAACAGAAAAAAAAATTGAAAAAAAATCTAAATCTGAGTAAAACAACAGGAGAAGCACAAAGATTTTGAGAAGTCACACCCTTTTTGAGATATATCTTTAATGTTAGAGAGGACTATGTTCTAGGACCATGAAATGTTAAAGATTTCTGAGGGCAAATAAACATTTATTAGTCCTATTTCCCCATAGTAAATACATGAGGTAGGAATGGGTCTGAGTGCACCCTTCTGACACTTTCCTGTCTATTTGCTTCAGTTGCCACATGCCAGTGAAGAGGTGACCTGCAAATCCAGGAAACTTCTCAAGGTTGAAGCCATGGACAAGAGAATGTGCTTACGGTGTTCATTGTAAGGTGCCAAGTATCAGCACCGCTTCAGAGAGCTTGCTAATTTATTTTGTAAAGAAGAAATGGACAGAGGACCTGTGTTCAAGACACATGCCAGAAGGAGAGAAAAAAATTTAAAAGTCTTCCAATCTGCCAGCATCAAAGGATATTTCAGAATATATCATCTGAGGGATATGAGATTTAACCTCAATGGATTTCCAGGTGGCCAGCTAGGATAGCTTTGTTACAATTACACAGTGATTCTGTTGACTCATTTGCATCCTTTAATTTTGGTGAGAAAAGCAACATTTGTTTTTCCATCACACTGCATATTTTTTTTTACCTTTTCGCCTTAGGAATTCTGCATAATACATGGAAGTATTGCTTATTGCTGTATTATTAGTGATGGTGGTGACTGGAAAAGCCAAATGCGCCTAGAATAAATTAGTTACTTGCCCTTTAAAGAAAAAACTGAATGGTCATGTTTGAAAAAAAACTAATACACTTTAAAATATTCTTTGCATGATGCCCCTTGTAAACCAATTCAGATGAAATTTTCGGTTCAGGTTGCAAGACAATGGTGGTCATTTAACAGTGCAGGAAATTCAGGCTGTTGTCAGCATCCCAAGGAAGGCACCTTCATACATCTAAGTGTTTCCTGTACCTTTTTTATTGTTTGTACTGAGTGTTCCTGCTCACTGTTTGTAATGAAATTCTGAAGAAGAAGTGGAGATGTCAAAGTTCAAGAAACCTTGAAACTTATTTATCTACAGATTTGGAAAGACATTTGGAATGGCATTAGAAACAAAGAAAGAATAAGAAGTTCCCAGACAGGATTTAATATAGTATAAAAGTAACAAAAAACCCCCAAACCCACTAGTAAAGAGTTAAAGTCCTGTTAAACTGTAGTAGCATAATCATAATTTTTTGTGTCATCCGATTCCCTTACTGAAATTAGTTTTGTTGATGAGTTGGTCTTGAGGACAAGAATTGCATCCATTTCTCACCAGGTTTTAGATTAGGTCTTTCACCATTGCACCATTCTTCCAGCCTAAAGCTGATTGGTGGGATGAACTGACTGATAAATGAGAAAAAAAAGTCATATTTTTGGGATGCTGGAAGAAATTTTACTGATCTTAGGTAAGATTCCAATGAAAAAGCAGCAACATGTGTCTAATTTCCGCTGCTCATAAATAACCAGGGCTAATAAGTGGGAGAAACTGCTTGCAGAATTCTCATTAATCTTACCTTAGATGACATCTTCCTGAAAAAAAAATTATGTTTTTTTAAAATAACTAACATAAATATTTCGTCGAATCTGACCCATAGTCCCTGATGCCATAGACACTTTCACTGGTGCGGAGGAGTAATCAGACACTGAAGTCATTGTCAGTACCTTTGGCCTTCTAAAATGTTTGTTCAGTTGGAAATGTAAGGATTGATTTAGCAGGCATATAAAATGATCACACACTGTTCTTTTCTGGCAATAAAAATATACTAAGATTTTGAGTTTTGAGGATAAGGTTGCCAAGGATTTGAGTTTTAAGGATCTGGTTTCTAAGAGTATATCAGATGCAACCTAGACTTTTCTCACTTTAAAGTATCATAGATCAATCTACGAAGAGAGGTAGTTGTCTTGGTGTTGTAAGTGAAAATCTATGGAATGCAAATACTTTTTTGTTCTATTATTAAGTGCAAGTCATTTGGATATTAGAAGAGTGAGCACAGGACACCAGTATAATTAAAAACTCACTGTAAATCTTCATGCAAGATCAAATAATATAAACATTGCTAGAAGACTCAGTGACGAATGAGGTCAAACTGAGAGACAGTATTAGGAAATGCAATTCCACAGGCTTTTTGTAAAATTTGAGGAGTAAATGCCTGCATTACTATACCAACTAAAGATAAGATGGACTCATTGAGCTTAGATCTGCACAAATGCCAACATTTCTAAGGTTCTGGAATAAATGGTTTACAAATTGCAGATTTGGCAGATCTGATTCTTCAGCAGTCTCCCTAATAATGGCCTCTGGAAGGAATCTTTTGTGTCCTTTTTCTTGAGAAGTCATAGTAGAATCATAGAATACCCGGTTGGAAGGGTCCTCAAGGGTCATCTGGACCAACCTTTTTATGTTTTCTTTGCCAAGTGTATTCATTCTTCTTCTGTTCTTTTCCCAGATACTTTATTTTTCTCCATGTAGACAGACTTTAAATATTTTTAACAAAGGATCCCACTGTGGCTCCAGTAATGAAATACAATCAGTAATGATCTTCTGTGGAGAAGACTTGCCGTGTCTTGTGAAAACAGGTTAGAGATCCAAAAGGCTCAGCAGTTTCTTTTCCAATCTTCCATCTTTCTAGCATAGGGTAGTGAAGGAAATTATGACAAAAGTTTTCAGATTTTAAAAAATTGCTTGAAATTAAATATATTAATATAGTGTTCATATACCCATATAGAACACAAACACTGTAAAAAAATAAAAGAAAATTTTAATTTCTTTTTAATATTTCAAATATTCATTTTGAAAACATTTAATATGTAACTTTGCATAATATAAAATGTTTCTTTGCCAATTTTGACTATTTAAACAAAAAGCATATTTTGCATGACAGTTCAGGAACTATACTGTATATAATATGTGCTAGTTGAACAGAAGTAAGGTAAGATTGTGCTGTTGACACAAACGTTGTTGCTATACATAGAACATTACCAAAATAAAACATTTTACATTATTGAAAGAAATGTTGACATATACTGAAACAAACGAATTTTCAAACAAACGCATCCACAATACTGAAGTATTTTGTAAATCCCAATTTGATGTTTTTTCCAGGGAAGATTTCAAATGCTCATTATTTCCATGTTGACTCAAAAGTAAGACATCTGGCTTAGACAGATAGTGTATCCAAATGTGCAAGGCCTTAATAAAGCATGTTTTCATGCCATTTGCTTTAAAATGCTGGTTTTAATTAAAGTAATCATTCAAGCTGTTTAGAGCTTACACTGAGTCTGAACCTGCTATGGAAACTATAAAACAAAATTAAAATTATATTTAGTACACTGTTTTAAATGAAGGTCTTTTGAGAGTTAGAATGTACAGGGGAGGGGTTTTGAATTTAAGGTACGTGGTATGACTCCCTGAATTTCCCAGACCAAAGGCAGGATTGTTCACATACATTATTGAGACTCTGAGTAGGATAAAAGTCATCTTACTATCAGCTCTGCATACACATGGTTACCTCCAACCACAAAAGGTAGCAAGAAGCAGCAACAGACATCCCTGTTCAGAGGGTGACGACACTCTCTTTACTGCTGTCCGTCCTCTGAATGGAAGTGCCTCAGTGCTGACACATAATATTCTGCCTCCTTTGCTACAACATGAGAAACCAGTAGAAGAGTGTGGTGAGCATTTAAAAAATATTGAGCAAGTGGTATTGGCCAGATGATGTCTGTCTGAGCTGATATTTATACACCTTGAATTTTACTGCCGGAGCTGTCCACTGAATCTCAGGTGAGGAGGCAGTGCCTTCATCCAACCTCACTTTGTCTCCTGTTGGAGGCAGTTTCAGTTATGGTCATACCCTGAGAGGCTAAATTGCAAAACTCTGCACAATGTTTTTTCAACACCTACCACCTGCAATACCACAATTCCTGGGCTGAATTCTTAGCTGGTGCAATGTATCATAGCTTCTCTCAGGCAAAGGATGTCTCCTGTGAAATCCCTGCATGTCCACTGCTCCATTCTTGAAATACATAAATAATGAAAATGTGATATGTCCCAAATGAAATCAGATATGTTTACTAATAGAAGCTGAAATGAAAACAGATGTTCTCTCCTTTTTGTTAAAGGCAGATTCCAAGCGGATCTTAATTAAATCAGAACTTCTTGAATATTTATTTTGAACATTTAGAGATAATGTTCAACTTTTCAAATAATTTTCCTAGGAGTGCAGCAAATGCTTAACAGCAGGAAAAGAACCAAGGCCAAGCAGTGTTTCCAGTCATCAGAGCTGAGCCGAAGATGCTGATATAACAATACAAATGGGAAAGCTCTAATTGAAGGCTGGGTTTTGCTCCTCTGTTTCTCTCATTCATGCAATTTTATCAGCCTATGTTCTAATGAAATGTTAACGCAGAAATTGCATATTTGCTTGAATTTGCTGTGGTTTCCTTGCGGCCAGCTTTCACTGTCAAATCTTTTGTGTGGGAGGGTAGCATTTAATGTGATGGTCTGATTTATCGTGAATTGTTCCTAACCAGCTAGATGCCACAAACCTCTACCAGAGTGCTTGTCAAGAGGTGGCTAACAATGACAGGCTAGACAAAGCTGAACAGCCCAGGAGCTCTGTGTGCTCAAATCAGATCAGGCTTAGTGAACTGATGGAAAAAGAGCCCAGCCAAGCCTGCCAGTCTTGCTAAACTCCAGGGTTATGTGTTTTGTAGTTTGTCTACTTTAGAAAACAAAAAACAGAAAATTCTTAGAAGTTTTCTGAGTTCTCTGGGTGTCTCCTGCCTGTTTGTGAAGGAGTTCCTTTCCCAGGCAGGGAATAAGAAATGTGCACTTTCATTGCTGTGGAAGACTGCTTCTTAAAAGTGCCAAGTAATTTCAATTTGCAATTTCCTGAGCAGGAGTGCAGTCCTTGTAATAAGGACATTACCAGGTTTGCCAGGCATTCTCTGTGGGTATGGTTTCTCATAGGTTAAACTGCACTGTTAAGCTCTGAGAGCTTCTTCAGCATATTAAACCACTGTACTACTATTTAGAGCTTCTTTTATTGTTGCTGTTGCAAACAGACACATTATGTATTGACTGGAACAGTAACTAGCCAATTCTTCTCCCACTGCTGCAAATCCTCTACTCAAATATAACCATTTTCTGGCAGCAAAGAAAATTCTTGTCAAGTTTTCAGCAACAGTTTCTGAATTAGAGGGATCTGTTTAGTTCGTATTCAGGATTGTGCTGTTGGTTTCCTGCTGCTAAATGAGGTCAACATCTAGGTCCTTCACTTTGCCTCAGTACAGGATGCATTCCTAAGTACACGGTCCTGAGCACTGAAACTGCCTATACCTCCTCTCATCCTCCTAATCTGCCTTATGGTGCAGTATTGTGATGTTTGCTTACAACTATGTTTTTCTACCTATTTGTGGTATGCTCACATTTACAAGAAAATGGTCTCCTTTTATAAACATATAGACCTTTAAATATTTTCCAATTTTATTTCGGGCTGAGAAAGCATCTGAGAAAGCAAGTGTAGCAGTGTCTCTGAAGGCTGAGTAGTGTGGTGTTCTTCACATGGAATGTATTCACGTGGGTTTTGATTTAAAGAGATTGTGCAGTTGTTTGATAGGGTGTGTTAACTTGACATCCATTAAAGGTGGTGTGAACTGGCCATAAGAACCTTGCACATTGTATTGAGATATGTCCTTTAGATTGTGCCTGTGTTGACAGCATATTGGATATTTCTGTTGCTTTGGGGGAATGTTTAGAATTATGAAAACCAAAGTGTTTAAAAAGTGAAACCCATACTTCATTATTATTCTCTGTATCCCAATCCACAGTTCTCTGTAACTCCCCAATATAATTACCAGAGTCTTAATATATTGCATCTCTGTGCTTGTTCGGTTCCTCTGCAGTGAAACTTCTCAAGTCTAGAATGCTTAAGAATCAAAGTGTTTGCATGAATGTCAAAGGCAACAAAACCTTTAGATGTAAAAATAAAAAGTTATGGTTTAGACACATTTGTTCTTCAAGAGAAAGTGGGGTAAGGAAGAGAATAAAGGAACCGCCTTTGCTTACCTTGTTGTGGGTATATAGGCATATAGCTTTTCATTGTCAGTGATTTACTCAGAAATCATTCCAATACTTTTCAGTGTAGCGCAGCATTAGCTAGATCAGCCTTTCTCTGTCCTCCCTTCTAACTGCATTAACCCGCTGTCCTTGAATTTCTCCTTCAAGTTGTGAACAAAGAGCTCTTCAGCTTGTGTGAAAGTAGAAAATGTGGTTATTGATTTAGTCATGAATAAATGAATGTGTGCCTGAATGTATGAACCGATGAATGGATGGATGTTATTAGTATTGTATATTGTAGGCAAAAATCTTCATTTTAAGGAAATATGCACAAAAATGCCAAGAGTCAGGCACACACATACATTACTTTTGAGTCTTTATAACTTTTTGAAACTAACTGTGTTTATGTGCTGGAGTGTGCTACAGAGCTTTTTAAAGGCAAATATCTCTCAGAGCACACTGCAGTCCTTTCTGGAGGAACACATGGGAGTGGAAACCAGATACACTTGGGAAAAGACACACTTGTGTGGATGTTTCACCCTGAGAAAATCAGAATGCACCTGCAGGGTGTATCCTGGGAAAGCTGTGGGCTGCATGAGGTAGATACAAACTTCTATACCAAGATCGTAAACACAACTTTTTTTTTTGAAGTGGCCTATTTCAATTTTTAAGTGAAATACACGATTTATGGTTATGCCTTTACTTAACAAAGCCAAGTAAAGGCAACCTATGCCTGGTTGCCTTTACCTGTCCCAGCACATCTTAATTTCACTGAAATCTGTGCTTTCTGGAGGCTTCTCTACACTGTATTTTTAGTTATCCTACTAGCTATACGGGTAATGAGTTGTAGAGTGTAAAAAACTATACAGTTATACTATTAATAGAACAGAAAGAAAATTGTGCTTATATCAGGACAGCTTAATTTGATGCTAAATGGAAATACATTTTGTCTGCTCAGAGGCAATCTAACACCAGCTTGTTAAAATCAAAATTGAAGGTTTATTTGCTTAATTAATTTGGTAAAAACAGCCTCCTGACAGCAAACTTAAACTGGTACAAAAGTTATGTGCAGACCAGCCTCCAGGGGAAAAAAAAGAATTACTTCTTTGTAAAGACATGATTTTTGATATTAACACAAGTCTTACACAAGTCTTACGAGGAGAGGCTGAGGGAGCTGGGGTTGTTCAGTCTGGGGAAGA
>JAOXJM010000001.1:149857126-149882245 GCA_026413425.1 Tringa solitaria
AGATAGTTTTTTATATATATATATATATAAAAATACATACGTAACTATCTATTAAAAAAGTTTTATTTATATCTATCTATATATCTCTATATTGATATACAAATAGATAGATACAGATATAGAGATATAAACAGAAAACTAAGAAAACTATGCAAACAGTGAAATCCATACACAGCTGAAGAAAGGCAGAAACATTTTTATTGTTAAAATTAACCTTAAAGTTAGGCTTTTGTCTTCTATTGAATATTACGAGCAGAGAAAACACTCATCTGATAACAAAACACTTGCAAATATGTGTTTTGCTTTGTCATCTATGGTTCTTTACATCACATTTTGCAAAATAAAATCTAAATGAAACTCGGGTCCTAGTAATAGGAACTGGAAAGGTTACAGTTAAACAAAAATTCCTATTATAAATTATTGCATAAAGGCTTAAAAACATCTCAGGCAGAAATTATTTCAGGAAATGAACTATCAAATATTACAACACTGAAAAATAGTTTTTATGAAGCAAAACCAGTTTATTTGACTTCAAGGGGAATAAAATACTTATTTTTATGATTCTCTTACCTCTTTCTCTATCTGCTTTTAAATGAGTCACTAAAACAAAACTACCATTGCAAAACAAAATATTAACAGGTTTTGTTTTGAAACAGAGTTTTGTCTTTTCATATTGTTCCAGTGTACCTGCTTAACTGAATTTTTACTGCATGTTTTATATACTGGAAAAAAAAAAATCACCCAAACCTGCCCAGTTCTATTTGCTGTACCTCTTTATTCTTCAAGACCAATTCTGCTCCCCCTACATCTGACAGTTTACAGAGTTGTAACATCACCAAAGAGAAAAACATCCCACTTGCAGTTAATAAGCACGATCACATAGACTAAAAAATTAGGGAATGGATGGATGTGGCTGATCTTCCAGGAAGACAACAGTGTGTGGAAACACTGCTAATCTCTTGGGGCAATGCTCTGGATTGTAAACTCACCAGTGGTAAATTTTTTAAATCTGACACATCAGAAACTAAGCCCATATTTTGCCCTTTGGAAGCAGGAAGGGTGAAGAGAAAACAATTATGGCTGTATTAAACTGGAACTAAATTGCTGGATAACAAACAAGGCCACCACAGGGAATCCTTGTCAGCATACAAAAGTAGGAGAGAAAGGCAGCAAAATAAATGTGTGTTGCACAAACATTGAGAATGTTATTTAAGTAAATCTCCTTTTTTTCTCCCACTTACCAGACAGTACGCTGCAGTCATAGGAGCTGTAGCCTTCAAAACACGCACAGCCCCATTCTGCACATTCCCCGTTACCGCTGCAGAGACTAGGACACTTCAAGGCAATAAGGAGGTTCTCAACTGACCCTTCAAGTTCCTCTCGGTTGTAATTTATTTCTTCTAAAAGTCTTTTCTCACATTCATTCTCTAGAAGAGCTAAGGAAGCTTCTGCCCAACTGAGGTCATCTTTCAGCAGCAAATCTTTAACACACATCTCGATCGCATCCTCAATTCGCCGGCCGAGAAGGCCACCACAAGACCTTCCTATACTGGAATTAGCTACTGCCTGCTGGCACAGTAGTAAAGCGCTGGACTCGGTGAGGCCAGAAGGTGTGGGCCAGGAGGGAAGGAACTTTTGGTCTGTGTCAGTGGCATGGTCCTCTGGGAAAAAATAACTATATCCCTCTAGGTCTGTTTGGCTAAGACTTTGGAATAGAAATACCGGGTGGTATTCGTAATAATTTTGGCGCTTTTCCCTACTGGTAACAGACTGACTTTTGTGAAGATGATGAATGTAACGAGGAGAGTTTCTTCTAAAGCCTGAAGTTCCTTCTCTTTTTACAGCAGTACTTCCCACTGAGGTTGCAGAGACACGTGTGTTTGCTAGTGATGTTTGGTGAAGTTTCGTTTGATTATCCTCCCTCTGCAGAAGTGCAGATGTGTCCATTTCACGTGCAGATGAACGTTTCTTTACGCCTCTGACAAGATCAGCAGGACCGAGATACTCAGCAGTGACATCCAGGCCTGGTATCAAAGAAAGAAATCTACCATTTTCACTTTCTTTACAAGACAGAGGAAGTTCTGACTGAGAAACTCTCTCCAGTTTATTCACTGATTGATATAATCCAGCATCTTCAAGTGCACAGTCACAGAAGACTCTTTTTCTAGAGGATGTTAAAGAAGCAGGTGTCTTGTCAAACAAGCTGTCTCCTGGTGAAATTCTAGAAAAGAAAGGAAAAGATGAAGCTGCATCTGAACTATTTTTGTTGTTTCAGCATAGCATCAATGTTTGTTTTGCTTTTTGTTGTGTAATACTACAGCAGAGATCACAGAATCTGCAGCACACAGCTATATTTAAAGACCAGTTAAATTACAAAACCACGGGAGTAACTTTTAACAGAAGACTTGAGGAGAGTGGATATCTTCTGTAGATCTCGATACTTTATTCAAAACCTACTCAAACTAATCGTGTATCATACTACTTGAATACTACTTTGGCAATTCAGTTTCAGTTTTCTCTGAAATTCATTATGGAATGTAATGGCAGTCTCATATTAACTTAAAAACTTAGGAAGATATTATTATTATTATTATTATTATTATTATTATTATTACTACTACTACTACTATTATTACTACCTGCTGTCCTCTGATAGTAGTAGTATTAATTGAGTGATGTATTCAGTTTTCTACAGTTCTTTTTCTGAGTCCTTCCAAAACCTCTTCTATAGATATTTCCATTGAGCAGATTTTTCTTATATCTACCCCTTTAACTTGAAATTCCAGTTTTAGAAACTTCCAAAACTGTTTTGCAGTCAACTGATGTAAAGAAGTAATTTAGTTTTTTCCTCTGACCTTATTATCAGTGAGTGCACTTTTTACACCTTGCTTATCTGTCAGCCCCACTGCATCTTTGCCAGGTTTCCTGCCAATGTTGAGGCTATGATGAACATCTGGTACTTGATATGGAAAGAGATCAGAAGCCGGAATAGGGATGTAGACGGATGAGAAACATGGCTGTAATAAAAATAAAGGAAAGAAAAGTATTTTGGATGTCTTTGATGACTGCTATGTACAAACTGCTGAAGCAAGAAAAAAGAGGGGTTTGGTAAACAAGAAAGGAGCTGGCAGGGTCCTAGAAACATGAGACAAGATTTAGAGACCTATGGAGAAATGATGGAGGTGGTGGTTCTGAAACATTATTCCAAAAAATGTGTCATTGTTTTCAGTGTTCCCTTCCCTAACTCTGAACTCCCAGCCAATTGGAGACGTGACTTTTGCTATTGCACCAGCTCATCTAGTTGTCAGGTTCATGACACACAGAACGAACAAGTGGTGTCTCCTGAGGGCCTTGCTTGCACCCTAATAAGCTTCTGTCTTTCTGTTGACAGGGATGGCAGACCCACACACAGCTGTCTGACCCTGTTGGTTAATATGAAATCAATGAGATCAGTTGGTATTTGACATCCCTGGTAATCAAGCCCTGTGTCTAGCATCTAAGGATGAATTTTAAGAGGGGAAATCTAGGTATTTTAGGTTAAACATTTTTTTTTAGTCTTCTGAGTATCTCAGTTCCTTCATTTGTAAATATGGGTGATAATATTGACCTATTTTCAAGGAACTGTCATTTTCTATTCTGTTATTTTTATTTGTTGGGTCCAAATGATTCCCTGTAGGAATGTTAATATTCATAAAGATCAAAGTGGAAAGGCCTATACAAATGCTGAATACTTTTCTTTCTGATTCTTCATCATGAGGACAGAATATATGGTTTGGAAGTGCCCAGGCTTATACGAGGTTACTGTTCAGAACATTGCACTTTCAAAATATAATTGCCTGACTTTTCCTACCCTTTGCATTTCACTTCAAGAATGAATATCAGCAAAGGTTGTAAAGAACTTATGAAAGTACAGAATAGTGGATTGCAATGTCAGACAGTGGAAGGTGAGTACTTGCTGAACATGGAAAAAGAATGGGGGCAGGAGGAGGAGATTAAAATCTAGTTGGCACTTTTAGCTGGTAAAAATCTAAAGGGGTATGTAGACAGCTGAGTTTCTGGAAGCCTAATGTAAATTCCTTCTTCATACCTCAGCTTTCTGCTGAGATTCTTATGCTTCTGAGCTGTTTTCAATGTAGCCTGTCTTCTTTTGCCATCCAGCCTTACTGCATGTAAATCTTGTTACCCAGGGAAGATTTTTGCTGGAGAATTATGTTGGAAAAATGACATGTGACTTTTTTTGCCTAAGCTGAGTGTAAAACTGTTCTGTGTGCCCACTGAAGGAGATGGGCTTATTTTGGTAGGGTAAATAACATTCTGGGCTCAAATCCCCAATATGTTTCAAGGCAGAAGATAAATGCATACAGTACTTATAAATTATTACATATTCTGATGTCTGTGACCTTTGTTTCAGTTCTCTTTTTCCTCTCCTTCCCCCACATCGACACTTATCCTTAAGCAGGATTATCAAACAAGCACCAACTGTCAGAACTGTTAACTTGTACCCAGACAAACTTATACCCGGGTTGTTAGTTTCTTAAACAAGATGAACTATAAAGGATCCATAGAGAATAAATTTTCTTTATTTTTCAATCTTACAATCAAATAAAATTTATAAATCATGTAGTCTGCCTTTATTATTTTTTTATTCCTGGACATAGTTCACTTACAGAGGAAACACTGATTTAATTCCTTTGTAGTCTAGGTTGAGTTATTAGGCTGGTTTTGGGCTAGGAACCTCTTTTTTTTGTTCTGTATTTCAGAAGCCAGACTTGGATAAAAGTTAAACTCCGTAAGACCAACAATGTTTCTTTTTTGTTTCTTTTTTTTTTTCTGTAGTACATTTTTATCATTAAAGATTAAGGGGTCTGGCAATCTGTTCCTAAACCAAAACCAATATGCATTTTGTATATGCAAGCTACTAATAATTTATTTTTTTTTAAAGTAAAATATTATTGTAATTATGCATCTGTACCTGCTGAGGTCCTGATCTTCTCAGTAATTTATTTGAGCGTTCACTGAATATCCATAGGTCAAGTTCCTGAAATTACTGTGTTCTACTCTCCACAGTTAAAGAAATGAGTAAATATTGGCAAAATGAGGGTGAAGGTGCAGTGACTTGCTTTTGTCTTACTATTTCTTTTTGTTAGTACAATAGTTTACTTCTGCGGGGTATTTATTGCTGTGCTGAAAAATTTAATGACTTTGCTTTTCACATTTCACTTCTCTGATATTATTTGGTGGAATTGTTTAGTGTCATCGATGTCGATTAGTGCAAATCATGCTAGGTGATGATTTCTGATTATTTTCTGTATATTTGTATTAATTATTATAATAAGAAACTTTTTAATAAATAATGTCCTTATCCAATTCTGTTCTTATTAGTGTTGTTCTTTACAAGAGAAGGACTTAACTCATTCTTCAAAATGTTCTGTGTCATCAGATGTTTTGTCCTGAGAATGTGGGCCTGAAGATGTGGTTATGCACACGGAAAACCTGGTAGCCTTATAGTGACTTTGAGAACATATGGTCATGTCATTTTTAGAATTTAGTCCTAGTCCCCTTGCTGTCATTTTTACAGATACTATTGAAATGATGTGTGCTGACGGAAGTGGGATGGTGCCTTTAAAGGAAAAGCACACAGATTTTTGCCTTTTATTCCTCCCATGGCTAGCTTTACAGCTTTGATTAAGTCACATTAATATATTAACTCCCAAGTTCTGAATGTCATTCAAACTCTCATATCTCTGTGATTTCTAATGTACTAACTTAAAAGCTTGCAACCATTACTGCTTTTGCAGAGAGAAGACCACTTAATGAATGCAGCAAAGCCAAGTGGCCCTCTGGCATTGTATTTACCCTAAAGCAGATGAAGATACTCCCAGAGTTAGATTCAGCTTCCTTCCCTTCAGCTACCAATAAATTCAGGTGGCAGAAACTTGTTTAACTTACTCAAATTCAGAACAGTATTTCAGCTACCAATAGAGGGAATTGGAACGCTAGCAGAGAGTAGCAGAATTTGGACCAAAGGTTTATTATTCTGTTCTTGTAGCCTAATGCAGTCATCCCTTTTCTGTTAATTGGAGGCCTTCAGTGGGTTATTTTCAACATAGCATATAGACTGGTGTCAGGGAAAGAGCTGAAGGTGTTTCATATCTCTGAGAATCTGGTCCTATCATTACTAACTATTGCTTCTGGATTCTAAATCTGTTTTATTTTCCCAGTTGTTTTCATTTGATTACAAAAATATATTATTTCATTTAAAGGAAGTCTATGCAGCTGTGACAAATTAAAGCAAATTATTCTCCCTAGCTCAAGGTGGCAGCTGGGAGACCTCAAAGGACCAAATGGAGTGATAAGGGTCTCATGATTTATCCTCAGGAAACTCGTAAACTGAGTTTTGGTCCAGATAAGTCTGTGCAAGTGGCTTCTTTACAGTGAAATAACCTAATTTTGCACCCTGTGAAGTCAATTGACCCTTGGCCACAATCATACTGTATAACATTTTTATAAGTATCCAAATACTTGAGACAATTTGCAAAATTATTTTTCACTGTGTGAATTTTTTTTTTATTATTCAGTCAGCCTAGCAGCAAGTTGAATACAATGAGGTTGCTACTACAAAGTAGAGTTGATGACTGAAATATTTCAGAAGCTTTATTTTTACTGCTTTTTATTTTCTTGTTTTCCAGCTGCCTAAACTATTGACCTTTTTTAATTGAAATTTTGATGGGGGTTTCTGAAAATCAAAGACATATTTGATCTCTTCACATTTATGTTAACCAGTTTGATAGAAAAACAGATGTTAATGCCAAGCTGATTGTTCCTAGGCAAATAAATTGCATTTACAAAAGCTTTTTTAAAAGCTAATCTGATTTAGAAACTTGTTCTGGAAATGTTTCCTTTCTATTTAGAATAGAGAATTCTTAGGGGGGCGGGGAGGATTAATTGTTAATCTATTAGTTGTTAATCTATTTATTTATTAATCTATCATATTATTCATGGGCAGCAGTGAAAAAAAAAAAAGATAAAGCATCCCACAAGAACAGTGCACTTGTAAGTGCTTATTACATTTACAAAAGTTTAATTCTTTCAAGGCATACAACATAGTGTTAAAGTCTCCAGAACTGTCACTGGTAGTTCTGGTGATAATTGATTCGCATATTTAAGATTTATGTGCTTTTCTGTCAAGTCCATTCATGCTCAGTGTTTGTCTTCATTGCATGCTTGTGTTGTCTGGCACAATAAGGACCTGATATTGTCTGAAGCCTTCTGGGCCCTATTGCACTGTCAAAAATAATAAAAGAAGTCTGTAATCACAGTTAAGTATCTAATTTAGCCATAATTCTTAAATTGCAAACAATTGTGCATCTCACCTCTGCAAAATGTTTTTCAACAGCAAAATGTTTCGATAAGCCTCTAAAATGCAATGAACACTGGGAATAAGTAATGGTCATCATGGTATTTTGGCAAAATGTTTCTCCCAGGATTCAGCTAAATAACTCTGGATGTGACTCAGGGATTTACAAAACACATCTGTGTTACTACCTGCTCAATGTTATAAGTCATAAACAGAGACAGTACCCACAGGCACAATTGTGTAATTGTGATTTTGCATGCCTCATTAGTGTCATTGATTAGTGTGCTTTATTCTATGCTATTTCCACTCCTACCAGAAGTTATATCTTATCATAACTTTCCTCTCACTGCATTTTTAATATAAATGCAGCTCTATGTTTGTTTTGTGGGGTTTTTTTCTGAGTAATAATTCTTTGAAAAGTGTTTAGTCACAATTTTGTCATGATAAGATACCTTTTAAAATTGTGTCAAGGCAAGTAAAAGGATGATAATTTACTAGTATGAAACCTGAGGCAACACATAAAAAGTAGCTGTTCTAATGGACAGTGCAGCTGAGCAAGCCTGAAAATATACAGGTGATTTAAATAGCATGATACCACACAAGCAGTTTTGCTGAAAGACTGGATGGCTGCCACAGTCACATATAGATGCACACTGTTTTTTGGCTGGAGAAGGTCAGAAACAAACAAACCTTGAGCCTTGGATTTATGCATATGCAGATGACAGTTGTCTCCTGAAGGAGATATTACAAAAGAGAGGACAAAGTCAAACTGATATCAGTCTGACAGTGCAATCCTGGCCCATCCAGTGGGTTTCTTTTTAAGCTTGGCAGAGTGCCACAGCGTGCATACAATGTGTAGTCCAGGCGTACTGCATGGTGAAATAAGGGGGTGGACTGAGCAATACAGCAAAAAACATTCAGGATGCACATGCAGCTGCAGGCTGCATTTGTGTAGTTGTGGGAAGTTAAGAGCATCACCCCCTTGCTCCTCTCCTCTGTCCTCCAGCTAGAGCTGTATCCAAGGGTGGAACAATCTTGTGAATTAATTTAGTTTCAGGTCTTTAAAAATTAGGCAGCTAGTCTGAGCTAGACGCATAGTTTGCTCTCTAATCAGTGAAAAATGAAATAGGCAACTCCAAGATGCAATTCATCTCTCATACTTGACCCTAGTGCAAGAAATCAATATGTTGGGCAGAATAAAAATAAAAAAAAAGCCCCCACAACCTGCAGAAATGGGGAAGAAAAGATTTTAAAAAGAACTGTATATTCCTGCAGCAAAAAAAAACATGAGAAAAAAGAGAATGGAAATAGTTTGGGGAGCAGCCAAAATTTTTCCTACTGATTTTAAAGCCAACTTCAACTGAGATTACATTTTTTTTGCCCCCGTTTTCCTCATAGAACAGCTCTAAATTGGACAAAACATGATGTGATCAAGAGACTTTTCTGTAACACGTGACAGAAACATCTGAATTAATTACTGAGATTAATTTTAAGGATCCTGGAGAAAGGACTTGAGGGGCTAAAAAACAAGTACCTGTGGCTTAGGAGAAAAACCTTCCACTTGTAGTGTTAGCATTTTAGCATGTCTTAATTTCTTATAAAATAGCAAGCTCTTTGTGTGACTATAAATAATAAAAATATATTGAAATTTGTCTAGCCTATCATGGGTCTGTGTTTAAAAAACGCAGTTGCAGCCTTCTTAAGTTTCTACTAATTTCATAAAAGGCCCTGAATTTGCTTATTGGCAACTTTTCTTTGTTGGCAGGAGTAGACTTAACATTTTGGAACTCACAGTTCAGGAAGTAATACAGAATCCAATGCTCTGTGAAGAAGTAACTCCTATCTAATACTGTTGAACATGACATTGTCATACTAACTTGACCTGTTAATTATTTACGAAGTAATGCTTTTAAGAGAATCTCTTTTCTCATCTGGATATCATCAAAACCGATATCCAATTTGTGCTTGAAAAAACTCTTGCCTGGAAAAACTTCATGCATTAATTGCCCTGAGTTTCATAGAATCATTCAGGTTGGAAAAGAACTTTGGGATCATCGAGTCCAACCATTCTGGAGTGCCTTTGTGCACACTCTCTCAACATAGACTCACCCATAAAGTGTGTCTGTGTTTATCTCTCTGCATGGGTTACATAAAGTCTCTTTGTTCTCAAACTGCTATCTGGTACCCCTATGCAATGCATGGGTAGAGTCTACAGGTCCAGCCACAGCAGTTTACAAGTAGACATGCCAATGTCGAGGTGTCCAGCAGTTGCCCTGACATCTCCTATTTAAGTCTTGCTGACCAGCTGGGACTTGCTATGAATTTTATGAAGTGTATTTGTATCTGCAGGGGGGTCATTTGGGAAGGATTTCTAGACAATATGTGCCCTGAGCAGCTGGAAATCTAGAAATTTGTTAGATTAAACCCCAGATTGCCCTGTAAAAGGAGAAACTTTGGCCATGATAAAAAGCATTTCCTGAGAATCAGATCTTTCAGTATGAGGGACATTTTTTCCAAGTCAGATGAAATCTCAAAGTATTTATCCTATTTCTAATACATGTTTAATGCTTTAAATTACTTTATAGTCTTGGGCATAATGATTGTATGATTGCAAGGTATTATACTCCTTCTGTAATGGAGCATGATTTCTGTCATAATCGTTGGAGTTATATGTCATTAAATATGGACCATAATGGTTATATTTCTAGCACTGACTGTGGTTTTGTTTTGGTCTGGGTTTTTTTGTCAAACAGACGAAGTGTGAGATTCAGTGCCAGAATACGGTATCTGCAGAGAGTTTAAGTTCCCCATGTGGTCAATGGAGTCTAGAAAGTAATTCAGCATATCTATCTGAAGAAAACACACTGTGGTTAGTTACTTAATTGTTTTCTACATTTCATTAACTGCAACAGGTTAGCCTCCAAGTTCTCTCATAGATATCTACTGTAGGTGTTTAAAATCTGAAGTAAATCCTACCCGCAGTCTTTCTACTTGTGACAATAACTTTACTGTAAGCAGGAAAATTGCAGTTTTCTGTTCTAGCATTTCATATTGCAATGAATGTAAGCAAATAATTTGACCCATTACTTTTATAGGTTTTTTGTTTCATGGACCTTCCAGGGATTTTCAAACCTTCAGGTTTTCAATCAGCCTCTCTACAGATGTGTTCTGTCATTGGAGATGTAGTTTCAAAGAATGGGGAAAAAAATAACAGTAAATACATTAAAAATATGGGCTATCTCCTGACCTACTGGATAATGTGCTTAGTCCTTCTGAAGATTCATGTAAGTTCAAAGATTTCTCTTAAAATACAAGAAGATATTGGTGTTGTAAAAAAAACTTTACTACTTGACAGTTCTTATGATATACCTAAGCATAATTAACTAAATGTGAACTGGCCTGTGGAATCTATGGGGTTTTTTCCCAGTGATTAGACATGACAGGATATTATCTCCAACTGTGAGATGGAAGGTAATTCAGTTTTCACAGAACTTTTAAGTGATGCTGATTGAATTAGTATTTAAGATATGTGTCATGTCTTGTGTAGGGCATTATATGCTCACTGCTTTTATTTATGACTGAGATGTTTTACTGCCTTCTACATATTCACAGGTCTAATAGGTCCAGAGAGATATTTGCAATGAGCAGTTGAAAGTACACTCTGCGGTTTTGAGATTTTAATATTATCTTCTGCATTTTCTTTAGTGTTTTGTGGAGAACACCGTCTTTAAACCATAAACATAAATGATAAAAATGTTTTGCCGTCATAAAAACCCTGTGGTTCTATGCAGGATAATTTGGAAATATGTGAGGAAAGATGGACTTTATGAGATGAATGGTAAATGGAGGGGAATGAAGATTCAAACCCAGCATTTTGCTGACAGATGCAGTAGGTAAATAATTTCTTCATTGCTGCATGAAATTATTAAGAGCTCTGAAACACATGGTAGCATGTATAGGAAGGTAATAATTGTTAACATAATAGTTTCATTTCAGAAAGTGAAAGCCTCAGTTTAAGTCTCCTCTCTGCTAGATTTATTTCTCAGCAGTTCATTAAGAACAATGAAGGCTTCTGTTTTGTTTCATGTCTAGGGCGATTTTAGTGAAGTAAAGGTTTATGGAAATAGCAATTCTCTGTAATTCAAACACCAACATGTGTAGACAGGATCTGGCTACTATTTTAGATTCTAAACTTCAATTTCTTGCTGATTTATATTTGTCATATTTTCAGATGTTTATTTATGAAACTATTAGACATTATTTATTTATTTCCAGTTTAACCTACAGACATTATTAAGATTCCAATTAACAGTCCATTTTTCCATGCCTGGCACGTCAAAACATTTACATGCTGCTAACATGAGTGGGTCAGACCTACAAAACAGGAAGTATTTCAGTATGTACCCCAGGAAAGTTCCTCTGGAAACTTAGCAGACCACCGAGAAAACTTCCTTGCGGCTGTCTTAGCTTTGGAAGCATTTTAAGTCTTTTAACACAATCTTCACAGCAGTCTTGACTTTCTTTTGTTATGAAATCCCCATCAGTTTTCTAAACACAGTAAGCCAAACTGTTTTTTTTTTCTATATTCTGTCGCGAGAAACAAAGTTAAACCACATTTTTTGAGTCTTTACAGAAAAACTAAATGCCTCCACCTGATAGGATGTGGGAGATTTTTCTGTCGTAAGCAGGGCATGTGTGCACCTTTGCCTTTCCCATTCTTGAGATGCCCCATGAATTCTGTGACCGAAGGAAATAATGGCTCAGCAAGGCTGTTGCAGTTATTTTCACTGATAGATCGACTAGCTGAGCTGTATTGATGAAATTTCAAGTGGATCACCACAAAGAATGAAAAACATGCAGTAAGTCAATGCATGAGGGGATTTTGGTCCACTGGTGTGTCTGGCAGAGATCTAAACAAGTTTCTCACTTCTTTCATAACATTAATCAATAGGAAGATGTGATAGGAGGTTGAACTGCTTGGGGTTTTTTTTCAGTTTGGAGAACAGACTAATGCAAGTCCTAGCAGACAGAGCCTGGTGCAATCGGATGGCAAACAGAACATCTTCAGATATAAAAGATGCAATGGTAGGTTGGTGGACTTTGTCCCAAAGCACAAAATAGCCATTTTGGATCCCAGTATTTCCAGCTGTATGCTGACTGCAGCTCTTTCTTCAAAGATAGACAGTACCTACTCAACAGCAGCAAGTCTGTTTCTGGCACAATATTCTAGCCCCTAATTACTGACTGAGCACTTGCTCAGCACAGTTGAGTTGGTTTTCTTTATCTTTTATGACTGATTCTCAGAAAGCAGAGCACCTCCCTTTACATTTGATTGTATTTCCTAGAATTTTGAAATGTTCCTATCCTCTTGGTAGAGGAAAGGAGACCACCATTTTAAGGTGTCTCAAGCTGATCATGCAAAAGAATGACTCATTTGATACCAAATTTTTAAAAGTGAGTCATGGTTTTATTTATAAGGAGTAGGTGGGAGGATATGAGAACTCCTCAAGTCCCCTTAGGGTTTAGGAAACCCACAGTGAAAACAAATTTTAGTTTTCTGATCTGGGCCAATACTGGCACTGTCCTTTTTTTTTTCCCAGTACCTCCATGAACTTCCATTCTTACTTCATATTTTGTTAATTTGGAGAAAAAGGAAGGAAAGATGGGAAACTATCAAGTAGTAAAAGTGGGATAAGAAACATTTTGCAGTCACTTGGTACCCCTTTTTCAGACTGTCTTAGAAACAGATTCAGCTCTGATGAGGAGCTGAATTCCAAGCCATCTGTGAATCCTCAAACTTGCACACCCACAGTGGAAAATGGGTATAATTTGTTTCTATAGCTGCTTATGGGATCTGCCAAACATTTTTTTTTCTCTTTCGGTTGCTTCTCTTCTCTATCTACATCCGTCTTCATCCTTATTTTCTCTGAATTTTTGACCAGTAAGAAGAGGAAAGAAGCACCATCTGTTCTTAAAAAGCTCTAAGTTTGGCTGCTTCTGCTGTTAATCAGCAGCAAATCAGACTAAAGCACATCATTTGATATTCCTCAATTATGATGTATCCAACAGCAAATGTGAGCAAACCCAAATGGATCGGTGTTATGTTACTAAACTAAGCATAGCATGGTTATTGTGGAATTATTGTTTAATTTCTTCACAAACATATTGTTCAATCCAGATTTCCTTCCGAGGACATTGTTAACTTAAGCCAACTATATCTGAATATTTTTCATACTTTCTGGTACTTCATTTGGAGTATTTACTTAGCTATAATTTATATATCTATCTATTGTCCCAATAACTTCTTCCCCCAACAGTAGTATGCAATGCTATTTTGCAGCAAGTAAAAATCACTGTAAAAACTGTGAAGATTCTTTTATTTCTCTTTGTGTCTATTGGACAGACAGGTTGTAAGTAATATATAACAGATTTCACACTGTCTAATTATAAAAATTATGTTTTGTTGTAAGACAACATTGTTGATAAAAATCCACCTGGCCAATTAGAGTAATAAACACATTAGTGAGTTTTATCTTCTGAGCATTGGGAGTTCATAATTCATTAGTGACCGTGGGACATTAGATGCAAATGAGTCAAAATAATTCAGTAGTGTGCATGGCTTCATCAAGATATCTGATGAAAATTGCTGTTTGAATCTGAGTAGTCTGCTGAGTTTTGTGCTATGACATTTGAAGACTGAAAATGCATGTATATGGAATACACATTCCTCCCTCTCTGAAAATGGAGGAGTAAATCTAACAGTGTTTTGTCATGACTCAATCTTAATTTCTGATCCTCTGCTTTTATCACTACAGCGTATCCTATCTTTTTTCAAACCAACACAAATAAAAGCAGCACAGTCAATGCCTAGTTTCTGATGTTATGACAAACCACAGAGAAGGCCCATTATTCTGTCTCCTCTCAGTGAGCAGTAGCCGAAGGAGGAATTTCACCCTAAGTGTTTTTTTCACTGGAATCTCCAGATGGTCTGGTGTTACAGTGCTGCATCCGACGCACTGACAAATAGGCTGTCAGGGAAGATTTTTCCTGTAATGTACACTGTGAAACTAAACCATTGATTTGTTGATATACATTGTTTGAAGTGTATGCAGTTTGCCATGAGACATCATGAGAAGGTGACACGTCTTCGCTTCTATATGAAAGCAATACTTGATTGAAGTAAAACTGATGTGATTGTTCTGTACACTGACCTGTCAAATGAAGTCATGTGCCAGTGAAGTAGCTATGCAAAATTAAATCAAAAGTATTTATCATCTTTTACAGGCTGACATTTTCTCTGTGTAGCCCCTCTACAGGTTTTCTTATATAGGAAGTCTGACTAGATATAATGAGCTCATCTTTTCGGTCATCAAACTTTGGTCATCTACCATTAACTAAAAGAATAGGCATGGCTATCTCCATAAATGTTTAATAATGAAAAAGGAAGACCCTAAAGAATAATTTCTTAACTGGCTTGTAGAAATGATATTCAGCTCCTCATTGGATTGAAGGCTACTGCAACACTGTTGATTCAGACTTCTGATTTAGAAACCTAAGTGGAGGAACTGGGGTCTTAACCTGTTACAGTTTCCCACCACTTGGCTGTATTCATTGGTAGAACTTCACTTGAAATGTTTAAATTTCCCTCACATTGCTACTGCCATTGATTTTGACTGCAGAATTCTTCATGTTAATGACTAATCTGCATATTGGTGACTAATTATTTTGAAGAAATCACATACTTTTTCTTGGCTTTGTTGTTTTAAAGTGAGTCCTAGTGCAGCGTGATCAGTATGGGGCTGCGTTTAATCTCAGAGTTCAAAGTTCTATTTGCTAGCAGATAATTTGGCTTTCAAACTACCTCATAATCCAAATGTATGTCATTGGTACAGCACAGAAGATATATGAGGAATAGGTGTACATTTATTTTACGTGTGTGATATTTTTCCAGAAAGATGTGTCCTTGAAAAGGCAACATAAAAGATACCTCAAAGAAACAGTCTTTCACTACCCCATCTACCATTCTGTATATGGAGGGTAGTTTATTGAGTTTTCAGGGTTAAGAATACCAAACCCATACTAGAAGTAGCTAAACAGAACCGTCACTACCTATTAAAAGCTTCCCATGTAACAATTCTTTGGTTCCTTTCCCTCATTATGCCAGTAGAAGAAAAGTATACCCTGATTTCTTAATATATTTTTAATTATGCTTGAAGTTTCTGTAGTTCAGAGTTCATCATCCTGGAATCCTGTAGGTTCCCAGGTTAGTTTATAAAGTTGAGTATGTATGTATTTATGTGTTTAGATTTAATTTCAGGTCCTTCGTTTTGGTTGGAATTGAAGATCTGGAAATAAATAACTTACATGGCGCTGTGTGCATAAAGTGAACTGCTGTGTGTTCATTACAGCTTTTAATACAATGTGAGAGTATCAGGGCTTTTGACATCACTTTTTGCCTCTTCTTGTTTCCCTTGTCCAGACTGCTTAATTAATAATTAATAACTGCAGACAGATTCTGCTACCATTCAGTATTCGATGGTCTGGATGCCAGCTACAGTGAATGCAACGTATAGGTTAACAGCAAATAATTCGGTGTGATTTACTGTGCTCTACCTACAGAAAAGACCAAATCAGCAAGTACTTTGAGTAGGTAAAACAGGCAATTTCACTTCTAAGAAAACACACAAGGAGGAAGTGAGTGGGAATGAGATGGGCAAATATGGTTTGCATATAAATAGTGTTGCTATTCTTGTGTTAGTATAGAATTACCTTAGAAAAACAGAAAGTTACCAGAGCGGCTGGCAGCAGGTGACCTTCTGAGCCACATGTCAGTTGTTGACTGCAATATGAAGCATTAGACATTGGTAATTTATTCAGATTGACTGAATTTATATTGGTTCAGTTCATTTAACTTCAAGAAAAAGGCTAGGAACATAAATAATTTTAAGAGTCTAAACCCTCACAGATTTGGAACAGGATAATAGACACTATGGGATGTTGAAAGATGTCTGTGCTATAGAGGAATCTTTTGCTGCCTTTGTAAAATTCCATCCAGATTTGGCCAAGTGGCAAAAATCCTAGTTTGCATATGCTCAGCAGCAATTTCTGGACTAGTTGATATCTCCCAGGACACTGGCCTAATCATCTAAAATAAGAGTGCTTAGTCTGTCCTGTGATCTCAGGAATGTTCTGCTCAGACAAAGTAGTGTTGAACACATCTCTGAAGGCTAAAGTACTTTGAAAAATTAGATGTTAGGCACCTTGAGTTGGTTAACCAATACTGGAAGAAGTTTTTTTCTTCAGTACCTGTTTATTGCCTAGATGAAAGTTTGGTAAAACATAGCTCCGTTGAAAGGGTGCAGAAGAAAAAAAGGAGTTCCACAGTTTTGCTTTAAATATTTTAAGCCTCTGGAAAGGATCAAATATATTTACAAGAGTTAAAATGCACCTAGGTGTATTGGCCCTGTATTTTGCTAACCTGTCATCATTAGATTATGCAGTATGTACTGGGTCTTTAATGCTTGTCTTTTAATCCACTTATAGCTATTTGATACAGGAAACGGAAGACTGGAACATTAAGATTTAAGAAATGAGGAAAACACACGAAACCAGGGGAGTTTAGAAAGCAATAAAAAATTAATTCTGGCAAAAAAAAAATATTCTAAAAATAGGTCATTTCATCCATCATTACTATGAGAAAGAGATTAATTCAGTGTTGAGAAAATCAGCCAAGGTGTTCATATCCACAGAGGACATGAAAAGAAAATAAAGTTATAATTACTTGCAATGTAAGTACGACTATTGTGAAAAATATATCATACAAAATGTGTGCGGACTGTGTATGTATATATATATCCAGATAAATATAAACTCATAAACTATTGTGCAGTAAGCACCTCTGTGCCTGGATAAACATAGCTGGAAAATGATCTAAAACATTGTCTCTGACAAAAAAAGCATCATAAAGACCTAATTGTACTGCAATGTCACCTTACATTAAAGCAAAAAAAAAGATGCCTGACTTTGGTAAAAAAAACCTAGCGATTGCTTCAATAACTTGAAGATAGAGAAGAATTCCTTCACTCTGCTAAGAGTAAATTTTAAATTGTTATTATGTATTATTTCTCATGCCAGCCAAATGGAGAGTTATGATGTGAAGTCACCAATAAATTCAGACTGTTTTGAAACTTCCTGAAGTAAAATCTCAGGTTTTCTTCTGGGGTTAGCTCTTTGTTTCTTATCAAATTTTTCGATCAGGAGGAACTGTTTCATCACAAAGTTATTTATGCAGAGAATTTATTTATGTCATCCCCTTCAGGCAGTGCAGGTACCCTGAGGTTCCAAATACAGTCACTAAAGAGAGGTAACTCTCTTCAGGAGGTGGACTCACAGTATCAGGCTTATGCTGTAATTATATTGCTGCTTTGAAGGCATCTGTCTCCTTTGATTGGTTGTATAGGGAGCTTACTACCTAAGGCTCCTTAACTGCATGCTTATATTTAGGTGGGATTGGCGATATCTAGGTTAGGCCCTATTCCTTTATGTCCTTATAAAATTCTCTCTCTTTTCCACATCTTCTGCTTCTCAAAGTTCTTTTTGTCCTTTTTTTTCCTTGTGACATCATTTTTGGTTTTTTTCCCTTCCTGTCCTCCTAGCACCAACTTTTCCTCCTGTGTTACCATTTAAAACCGGGAGGTAAGGCTACAAGCCAGATTAAATAACTAGATTGATTCTGCAACTTTTTCTTTGTCTGTAACCAGGTCTTTAAATAGCAAGACCTGTCTGTACTAGGTTCTTCCTCTCCTAAGTTTATTTTTCCACCATTTGTGTTTAGCTTCTCTGGCTTCCTACACAGTAATATCGGTCTCTTGAGGGTTCCCATGATTCTGAGCTAAACAGCCATGAAAAGGAAAATCAAAAAGGGTTTTGAATCTTACCTGCCTGTTTAGAGATTATAATCTTAGTAGATGGGAAGGAGCTAGACTGAAGAACTTATTGGTTGCCTTAGCTTCACTAATCATTATCAAACCAAAGTTCCTTTCATTCTAGGTTCTTAGAATATACTAGACAAGTACAAAGGTAGTCTTTAGCTTGAAATTTTCCCAATGTGCCTTTTGAGGAGACCTGATCTTTGAATTTAGTAGAGGTTGTAGTTCAAAGTGGCCATTTGGCAGCTGCTGGCTGTATTTCTCTGCCTTTTGTGGGGGACTATTCCACTTTCCAATGTATTGGCACTTTTACGCAATGCCTTTCTTCTGCACACATCACTGGCAGTCAGGAGAAATCCATTCAGACCAAATGAGACCTCATTCTCTGAATTTATACTCCATACTTCATATGAGAAGATCACCATTCATGTAATTAATGCCCCTCTGCCCCACTTTTGAGAGATACCACTTAAGTGTATCTGTTCTGTCAAATGGTGTTTCATGATTTGGCGGGTAAGGGGATGCATGTTAAGTTGAGCAAGAATGAATGGATTTAGGGTTTAGGGTGGAAAGGCTGATGGACTTGGCAAAGAAATTACTTAGGTAGAGTCAGGTGGGTTGGCAGTTAAGTACAAACATATTTTATTTTTTGGCAGGAAAGCTGTTATGCTCAGGGAATATCATGTGTCTTGTTGACTGAGGTGGAAAATTTTGGAGAGATCCTCTTGTAAAATTTCTGGAACTATATCACACCCTTTGTCAAGATGTAAATAACTCAGGATTGCAAAGTCATCTGGTGAACAGTCAGGAAAAGAAAGCAGGGATTTTTTGACAATGACGCTTCTCTCATATTCAGAAGAAAATAGTTCCTTGATCCTTCTTATATAATCATTGGGACTGTTCTAGTTAATGAGGTGATGGTTTGAAACTATAAGTCAAAATACTATGCAAGAAAGAAAGAAGTCTGAATCATTAATCCCTATGGAAAAAAGAAAAAAGAAAGGAAGTATTTGACTTACTGAAATGGCCTCTGCTTTCTCGCATTTCTTCACATTTCATTTATGTCTTTGATAATGAATGCAGTCACTAAATCACATCTCTTCAGTCTTTTCCTTTCCCACTTACTTTTTTTTAGAAAGAAGGTTTCAAGGAATTTTTAATCCATGATATGAAAGGAGAAAGCACAGCTATGAAACCTTAATATAATTTAGTTTTGGACAGTGTTTTGGTTCTGACTTCATAGTAAGTATACAATAAGGCATCAAGACTAACTTTTATGAATAGATTATTACACACTAAAAGTATGTTTAAATTAGATTTGATTTTGTGTTTCATTTGACATCTCTAATGGAGATATATAAAATACTGCTTGCTTTTTTTTAATTCTGGAGTGACTGTTTTTTCTAGAATGCTTATTATTTATTTGACATTTGATTAACCTTTGCCTGTTTGATTAACCTGCTGCTTAGAACATTTGTTGTTAAATATAATAGTGCTTAATTTCAACATGCAACTTGGTGTTAAATACCAGCAGTGGACTATTTAGCCTATACTCACCAGGTGATCATAAGGTCATAAAATAGTTTGGGTTGGAAGAGACCTTTAAGGGTCATCTGGTACACCATACTTGCAATACGTAAGGACATCTTCAACTAGATCAGGTTGCTCAGAGCCTCATCCAGCCTCACCCTGGATGTTTCCAGGGACGAGGCATATGCCATCTCTCCTTGAAATTTGTTCAAATGTTTCACCACCCTCATTGCAAAAAATTCTTCCTTATATCTAGTCTAAATCTACCCTGTTTTGGATTAAAACCATTACCCCTTAGATATTTTAGGGTGACAAAGATATTTGTACTTTATCACTGAATATAGTATAGATACTTAACTGTGCCAATGTGGCTCATCACATACCCATAGATGTTTCTATATGAATATGTATATATGTGCTTACATATGTGTATGTGCATGTGCTTTTATACGAACAAGATTATGTATATATGTATGAAGTAAGATACTTCTGTGTAATGCGTATTTCCTACCCTGCGTGCGTATTTAATGCTCTTTTTCTATGATAAGAGTAGTCTAAATATCTCCTCACTGGGAATACGTGGTAGTATGTATATCTTAAATATTTATAAGTAGTTGTGCTGTGCTGTTCACTAGCAATCTGTGTGTCTGTTTCCCTGTGTGTGTTTGTGAGAAAGTGATCTACGTGACCTGCATTAAAAGCCCCTTTTCTGCTCCTATTCCCAAGGCTTATGATACAACTGTTAAACAGGCAATAGAAATTTGTCTGGCTAAAGGTATTAAGGAAAGTCACATAAACACAAATGAAAAAAAACAGTTCAGATCAAAAAAGTTTTTTGAAGTGCTACGTATCAAAGCACAGAAACTCAGAATCATGTTATGTCTTTTAGAAACCTAAAATGTTAACAGTGGTATTATGAGTATAATTTGTTTCTCTGAAAAAAGAGTACATTGAAGTACTAAGATTACTCAAATAACAACATAATTTTTCATACATGGACCACACACAAGGTATAACTTCTGTCTCCATTTTGTTTGTCAAAATTCTTATTATTTAGTGGAAATTGAGTTTCAGGATAGAATAAGAAGCTCTGTTTTGTTGGCATTAAATGGGAAAAGGTTTGATTTTTACATGCAAAGTAATCTCTCTAGTCAATCATAACAATGGAATTTTAAGCTTATTTTACAGCTGCTTTCAAGGTACGTAATGCATCAACTTTGAGAATCATTCTACTTTGCTACCTTTAAAATAACTTTTTATGTACTCTTGTATATTGAATATAGGTTTGTGATATGGTCTTTCAGAGCTTTTTTCCCCCAGGCTGCATTAGAATTTTATAGGAAAACCTAGGTAGCTTCTTGACGCAAGTCCTAAAAATTTCAATGTACTGACTACAGCTGGTCAGGAATACTTGGTTAGACTACTTTTTCTGCAATAAAAAGTATAAAACTGAAACTTTTTTCATCTTGTCTTCCTTTTTTTTTTTTAAGGAAGAATATATTTTCCATTTTCTAGTCATGTGTGACACAATAAATGAAATTAAATATAACTTTTGTATGCCTGCTGTGCTGCAGTCATATTTCTTTCTGATTACAATGATTTCAGTCTTGTGATTCACCAAAATGCTGCCTAGTCAACTTTATTTTCTCCAAAGAGGACACAGTGTTGTGAAACCATTAGGCACATAAACTTCATAAAATTAGTTGGGGATTCAGCTTTGATCAGAGACTGCTAAGCAGAGAAAAGATTGTACATGGTGATACTGTTCGACTTCTTTTATGTTAAAAAAGAACATACAGGTTTCTTAAAGGGGTCAAATGTAAATTGCAAGCAAGCACTTCGCTATTGTGTGAAATGCACAAATATGAATCTTGTAAATGTTGAATGTTGAAGTATAAAGTTTCCTTCTTGATATGCTTACATCAGTAGATTTTGCTTAAAAAAATGAACAACTTCAGTTGCTCAAACCAAATAAATCTATTTTAATACAAACTAGATAGTTTTTATTAACATCTTTGGTCTTTTGTAAATGCCATGAAGGTTCCGTGAAATATTCTTGCAACCAAAAAAAGGACAAGCTGAGTAAAATATTCGTTAGATCAAAATGAAAGACCATGATATTAGGTTTTTGTCCCTTTCTTTCAGCTCCTGCTTAGGGAAGTAGAACTTCTATGGATTTCCCAGATTGTAGAGTCCCAAGCCTATAATGTTATTTAAATTTAGGGTTATGTTTTGTTTCTCTTGAAAGAAAAAGCCCCAAAGCTATAAACATGCTGTTAGCTCTGTTATATCTCTCAACAATGGCTTTACCTAAAAAAACCCTTTCTTTTCTATGATTCTGTAAAATAATTAAGTATCAATATTTATGGAATGTTACAATTGTTAAACAAGTGTGATTCTGTTGAATGAAAACTGACATATGTAACACTAATTTTTCAAAATAAAACATTTGAAAACTATGACTGAATGTCTTATGGTTCTATTGCTATTCCTTACAAGTATTACAGTAACACATGGCTCACTTGAGGAGACGCTGAGCCAGCCTGACAGCTCCTATCCAACACACCTTTACATCCATCTGTTTTCCAAAATTCAGAAATGAAAATAATTATTTATCTGAAAGTGAATAAAAATGAGTCTGAAAAACAGAAAAGTAGTTTATTCTATTATGTACAGCTATTACAAGTAGCATCATAATACAGGCTTAGAGCTGCGTCGTCTTCTGAATCCAAGTGCTGAGTGGAAGGCTGGGGAAAATGCCTCAGGTGCAACTAAGAGAGATATAAATGTTGTTTTAACTCATATACTGAAGGAAGTGAAAATATGACTTAAGTCAAGACTGGCCTGCTAGGCTGTTTTCCTTCATGACACATTTCTTCTGCATCACCACCTGCTTGGATGTGGTTCTGCAAGACCTTGCACACATGAGTGGTCTCGCTAACCATGACAGGACGGCTGGAAGAGTTGGCAGATCTGGAGCTGATAGGTGTCACAGATCTCTGGCACTGCAGTGAAACCACCAGAGTGTCAAGGGACATCAGTAGTTCAGACCTTAAAGCTTCCTTCCAGGTTGCTTTCATACTGTTTTATGTGTTTTAAATGTATTGCTTTATTTCCTATTGCCCTCAAAAAACATGAACATTGCTTTCTTCTCTACCCACTTCAGCTTTCTTCCTCTATCTCCTTTTTTTGTTTGGAAAAATTAAAAATAGAAGAAAAAGTGCATTGAATACTGTCTCTGATACTGTATATACAGCAAATAAGGCAGTAAAAGAAACGAATTTTTGTGTATTTAATTGGCTAAGCCATACCAGGAGGTCTGAACAGCTTTATCTCAAGCCATTCCAAGCATACCTATAGCATAATTGTTTAGCAGTGCATACTGGGTGAGCACGTTCACCTGTAATACACACGGTCAGGGCTTGTTTGGGGGTGGGCAGTAAAGATTGAAGATAATACCACAGTGTAATTTTCACAGAACTTTAATGCCATTATAAATAGAAGTCAACATTGTTATCATTTCATACATTATTAATATGAACAGGAATAGCCCCTACCCAGAAACTGGATCTGTGAGGTCAAGGCTCTGTCTCAGAAGTCTCAATGAAAGGCTCCAAGGAGTCTAATATTAAACAAGTGGAAAGAAAAACCAAAAAAACCCCGAAATACCAAGAAAGCAGCTGATTCTTTGTGGGATAGGATGAATTCAGAAGACTTGAGTTATACCAGATATAAACTGTTGAATCATTCTCTGATTTTGGTATCAGATTGGTATTTGATTATTCTCATACTCAATAACATCATACATTAGATACACTATGGGAGAAAGCTATTATGTATAATAATACAAAACAACATTTGAGGAAGAGGGATACTTCATTTTGCTAATTAACTTGTACAATGGAACGAGAAAAATATTTCTAGTAAGGAATTGGAAATTATTTTTCATTTAATCTTTTTCATTTTTTAAGTGCTTTAGAAGAGGTAGTCAGGTGTTGTGTCAACTCCAGTGTTAAGTTTATCTCTTCTGCATGAATCAGAACATCAGTTTAAACTCTTTCTGCACTCTACCGGTGACAGTGATTTTGCAATAGCAAAAATACAGGAGGAAATGAAGTTGCCCATTCATATGGCCAGACTGTGATTTTGTTTTATTCTTTCCTTTTTCACATGGTATGCTGCTGCAACATAAACAATTTTATAGCAATTAGCTGAGAACACGTCTAATACCCTGTTCACAAGGTCATGAACTGCACCTTGTGCTGGGATCAAGCTTTTAACTAACAACACATTTAAGAGATGAGAAAAGCAAATAACATCATGGAGAGTGTTTGTTTAAACAGACCTGTAGTTTGAGAATGCCCTGTTCCTGTACAGAAAACCCTTTTCTGCACAGTGTAAACTTTCAGAGGAATTTCACTTCCCCCCTCTGTATAAGGAGTGGAGTTCACCACTTTTTTTTTTTCACTAGATGTTCTACAAATGTTTCCAGAGTGGGTATCTCCGGTTCTCAGGTGAGAGTCATGCCTGTATGAGTTGTGGGGGTTTTATTAGCCCTTTCTTTGTGTATTTTTAAAAAATACTGACATTAATTGCATGATTGCTTTTGCATATTCCACACACATTTTCCCTTCCTGTTCATGGTCAGCAACCCAAAGGCACATCTTTGTCAGGAAAGAACTAGTGGTCTTAGCTTACATAAACTAATGAAAAAGTGAAATTTCAATTGCATTTTTATTGCTCTCATATCAGTGTTAAAAAAGAAAGGTTATGGGAAGGTTAAAATTACCACTTGTCATGTTTTCACCTCAATTCCACTCCCCAAGACAAGCCTTTAGATCATGCTGTCTTCGTTAGAGCCGGTCCTTTGTTTACTCTAAAGAGTAAACACTGGTGACTGGAAACAGTGAATCTAGGGCAGCAGCCTGGGGGAAAAAAAAAAGCGACAAAAAAGTTTAAAAATATAATATAACTGTTCAGGTGTTCACAGTATACAGAAACTTACTTTCAATAATGAGGGAGTAGAATAATAGTGGACTTGGTCTAGTCAGTTTAAGGTAAGACAATTATAATGCTTTTTCTCACTTCAGTGACTTCTATCCATAATGCGACATAAACTCAACACTGTTACTGTAAGCTGTCGGTTCGTTTGGAGGACAGAGGAAGTATTTTATATAGGACTCAGTGGTTGAAATTCTCCCAAGACTTAACCTTTTTTTTTTTTGCTAGGCATCTCTTTTTGAACGTACTTTTTTTCTTTCCTGATTGCTGCCATCATTTCAGTCATTTATTTCCACTCTTTTT
>JAOXJM010000001.1:149889036-149917038 GCA_026413425.1 Tringa solitaria
TCCCAAGGGTCTCTTCCAACCTAAATGATTCTGTGATTCTGTGATTCTGTGAAATATTACAGAAATTCAAAGCAACAGAAGCCCATGACTGAAATAGTATGCATGTTGTGCCAAAATTACAAGAACATTTTTCCTTAATTAATTTTCTTACCACTTTTGCAAAAATACAGAATTTGCCTTTTTATCTGCTGAAAAATTCAAGCTTAAGTCCCTAGTTTTCCTCTGGAAAAGCAAAAGACAGACTTTTCAGACTACAAAATTAATCAGTTTATCATTGAGAGAAAAAAACACTTATTCAAATTAATAATTCATAACATATAGCTAAGCCCCTGTTTAATTTGAAGAGACAAATAGGGAACAGAAGTAAAATTGTCGCAATATGGAAACAGAGGAAACATATATATTTTATTAATAGCTTCTCCAAACAGCTATATATTTTAAGAGAAAGTTTATCCAGCAAGGGACATAGGCTTCTTGTCTTAATAGTTCAAAGTTATTTAACCATATAATAGGAGAAACTGTTAGTAATACAATTACTTTTTTAGATAATAAAAAGTCTAGTAAAGGTTGATGGAATTATATTTATCATAATGAAATCAGATTATTTATATCATTTTATTCTTGAAATATACAGGACTTTTTTTTCCTTTGGACTGTAATCTGCCATCAACCCTCTGCAGTAAGCATGTGCACTTTCATTGACTGGCTACCATAAAAAAGAACAGTTAATACAGATTTTAAGAGCTGACTCTTTTAAATAAATGATATGGAGTTAGGAAGAAATTACCCTATTCCTATTGTCTGAAGCTTGTGTATCTGTAAGGGTTTTCACATCTTTCCGTGGCATTTATAGTTTTTGGTTTTGTCTGAATTGAGGCATTAAAAAAAGCCAAAACCAAAACAACAAAAAACTCCAGACATTTATTTTCGGCTTTTTATTCCTTTAAGCGTATGAAATGGAGCTTTAATAATAAAGAAATTGAATGAGCTTACCTCATATAACCATACAAATGTTAGTTGGGAGAGACCTCTAGGAGTCCTCTAGTTTCAGTGCCCTGTCAAAGCTGCACTTTCAAACGCTGCACCAGCTCCTTGTGTTTTTCTCCATCTAAGACCTGGAAAGATGGAGAATTCATAAGGTGTCTTGCTGGCTTGTTGCAGTCATACACTACCCTCCTAGTGAAAAAGTTCTTCCTAAACTGTGGTTTGAAAGTGCAGGTGACTGCTGTGCTTCCTTACACCACTTATTATTTGGGGCTGAGTCTCTCATTTATGTAACTGTGGCTCACGTAGGTTGCTGTGACTTTCTCCTGAGCTTTGTGTCAGAATAAATGAACTCTCAGTTTCTCCTCTTATTTCTTTTTACTGTATTGTTAACTCTTCCCTGAACTCTGGTTTCTAGAAAACCTTCTTGAATTTGGATGGGCCAGAATTCAACATAGTATGTGTTACTCAGCTAAGCTTAATCTTGACTTTTACATTTAGGCTGACCTGAAGGAGAATATTTTATTTACAGACAGGTAATGTAGTTTTAACAAAGTATATAACAGATGTAAAAGTCCTTTATGAAATGAACATTTTTCAATTGCGTTGCACAGTAATATTTAAAAGGAGCCAGATACTTTTTAGCGTGACTGATTCAGGTAGACAAATTCAAAAATTGTGGGACCTGTCACTGATAAGTGACTCAATTTAGGAGTGCAGTTTCATACACATTTTAGCTAAAGTGCGTTTAAATGTTCATACAGGATAATTAAACATTACATGTCAGAATCTTAAAAGCAAGGTGTTATTTTTAGTCTTTTTAGAACTATTTCACAGCGTATCTCATCTTAACCACCTACTTTTATATTTTAGGTAAACATTAGCCTTCTTTTCATCCTTATTTTCAGCTAGTGTATTGCTTGTGTGACCATGAGAGAGTGCTTGCTTTGATTTCTCATGAGACTCATGAGCAGTGTTGCTAGAATTCATGGCTGTTTCTAAGTTCACTCATAAACTGCTGAGATAATATTGCCTTATCATGAACATATGCCACCAAAATTGTATTAAAAAGTGAGACGGAGAGAGAAAGAGACCAGAATACACTTGGATTTTTTTTCCAAGATCCATGCATGAAATCCCTGCTGCTCTAGTAATATTCTTACTTTGACATTTCTCTACTGCGTAGAATGTAATAATCCAACACATGATACAGAGGATCAAAGAGCGGTGTTTTTACTGAACTGAACCAGTTAATTCAGAACATGAAGGAACAGCATAAGGAATTTGCACAAGTGAATGTGTTCAGAATCCCATTTGCCCCAGCTACCTTTTACTGATCCAAGAGATAACATGCAAGCATGTTATGGCTGTATATTAGGTATCATGCCCACTTTTATCCACATTACCAAACCAGAATTTGTGTGCTGAGTCTCAAGCAGTAAGTCATTGCTGGCCCGAACTTAACTGATTTTGTAGGTCCTGAGTTTGCCTTAAAGGCCAAGGCAGGCATTGTAAATTTGGTCCAGCTGACCTCTGCTGATTTGAAGCACTTGGGTGGGGGTTTTCAGTGATTGTTAAGTCTTGACTACTACAAGAGAACTTGGGGAATATAAACACGTTTAGGAAAATTTGCTATTTGAAGAAATATTGAGGAGAACTTCTAATAGATTGTTTCACCAAAACAATTAGTATATACATTTTTTCCTAGAAGACCTAAGGGTCTTTTGAACAAGAAAATAATTGTTATCTCTTGAAAACTGAGCTTAGGCAGGCCTGTAGCAAAGGAAACAAGTACTATTTTTGTGACAATCCATCCTGCAGTATGATTTTGATGTCATCAGTGGTGGTATCACCTGTCTTTAATGAGTGATGTTACTTTGCAGGAATGCTATCTTAAAAATATTACTGGAGTTATTCAGGTATTAGGCCAAAACCACTTGTTCTCTCTCCCTACAAGACACAGAGGGAGAGAAGAACTTTGTATTATATGTAAGAAACATAGAGAAGAAATAGTTACAGTCACCACCTGCTAAATGCATTACGAACAGTAAATATTAATAAAAAATAAATTATAAGTTCAAAGCATATAACAAAAGCCTATCCCAAGTGGTAGGCTGGAAGTCAATCTATTTTGGTTTTCTATCTTCTGGAAGAAGAGGGTATTGTTAGCAAACACACAATGAGCATTTACTGCAAATCTCTGGTGCTCCTTGAAAGTTCTTAAAAGGGTAGTTATTAGTCATCAGTTTTATCTTTAAAGCCATCTTCAGCATCTACTTTGGAGATGCTCTTTCCCCTTCTGTGTTCTCTGAAGTAGCCAGGCAGAGCGCACGATCCTGCTCCTTACTGGTGAAGACTTCTCCTGGCTTCAGAAGTAAGTTCAGTCTGTATCCAGCAAGCGGCATCTTTTATATAAATTTGTAAATACTAAATAAATAAATAAAAAGTGAAGCTATTGGATTTTTTTGTCTAAAAAAATTGTTATTTGTTTTAATTTACAGGACTCTTCATCTGCCGATTCTGTATCTGTCAGCAGACATTCTCCTGTAAGCCACAGAGTCGCATGCTGTCACTAGAGAGTCGCTGGACATTAAGGCTGCTTGAGCAGTTTGAAAGAAAAAGCATGAGGTGACAGCTGTTCTTTGCAAAGTTCAGTAAAGCAGAGGCAGCCTTGAAGCAGAAACCTCTGCTTGATCTCAAGTTATTTTCCCTCTTCAGCATCCACCCAGTTTATCTCAAGCAGAGGTGTATGTTGCTTCCAATTGTTTGAGACAAGCAGGTATTATACGTAGATGCTTAGAGGATGTGCACAGAGGAGAACATGCCCTGTCTGCCATAATGGACTTGAACTGATGAGAAAAGGACAAAAAAGTTCAACTTGCAGAGCAGAAGAAAAGCCAGTTCTGGACCCTGCAGCGAGTACGTGACTCTCTTCCATGTTATACTCACATCTTCTTATCAACATTTATCTCTGCAAGAAAGTGCTGAAAGAGTATCGGTGAGAATGAAGATCTCGGATGAAAATCTCAGGTCAGTGAAGAAACAGTCAAACCCAATGAATTATCTTTCAAGTTAACTTCGTATTTTTACCTATGAATTTTGGGGGTCAGTGATTTTAGATAGCTTGGAAAAAAAGTTGAAAAAAAAGGCAATTTTTATATCAGAGCATCTTGCATGTACCAAGGGGAGTTATCTTCTCTGTTGGCCAATCCTATGAGGACTGCTGCAAGAACAATTCATAGCCGACTCCTTTAAAAAAAGGAAATAGCAAGGAACTCATGATCACGATCCATGTAATTTTGCACATTTTATTCTGATTCTTCTTTTGTAATGTAATTTCAAAAAGCAAAATAAAAGTTTTATTTTTAGTATGACTTCTATGAGGTTTGTTTTTTCTATTAAAAAACCACATAATTAAATAAAATACAATTTCCCATTCTTTCAGTACCTCAAAGTTTTCACTTAGTTGCTCTTTTTTCATGTTTCTTTTTCCACCTCTCCTAAGGTATCCCGACAGGAAAATATTTGTGTTCAAACCACAATAAATATCAAATAGTACATAAAAGTTAATAATCACAGGCAAAACCATAATGAATCTATTGAGAAGGCATGTATATTGGGGAAGTAATTATATAGGGAGTATGTGCGTAAATATATGCAGAAAGAGAAAGAGACAGAGAGAGAAATTTTGCATGTTGACTTGTTGGAAGGAAGAGGTAATCAGGAAGGAAAATTCAGAAGGATCTTTCAGTATCATGGTTAAACTCTTATGTTCAAACCTCTAGGTTAATGATAAGGCCTTGTACACAAAAATGTTACATGACAGAAGTTTATGTACAAGCTCTTACTAGAATCTGAACAACTATAATTGTGCTATTGGTTTAGTCAATCTCATTTGTATTTTATGACAGGATGGTTACACAGAGAAAACAGATAAATTTTTTTTGTGCACTGAGGTGGGATTTTTGTTTTGGTTTGTTCTGTTTGTACTACTGTTAGAGGTCTACTTTTAAGGACAATTAAAAGAAAAAGTGAACAACATAGCCTTACTCATTTTAAAAGGAACATATGCAATGGCTCTTATAGGATCATCAGTCTTGAAAAAACTTCTAAAGATAAAAACAATGTTTGTTTCAAAAATGCTTTTTCTTCTCACTAATCTTCCTATTCGTCTTCCCTTATTTTCTATAAAAAACAGTCTACAGGGATAAATGAGACTTTTGGCTCTTTTGAGCATTAAAGGTTAAGCTGTCAAATTAGATACATTTGCTTATTTGTGATGATAACTTGGAGATAGGAAAAATGAAAAAACTTTATCCTGATATGATTCACACACTTTTGAAATGGCATTTATGTTAATCACCTAGTAAATTTTAAAATATTTTTGCTGAATTATAGAAGAATATTGGCTTTTTTTAATGGAGTGTTTTCTTTACTTTGATTAACATGTTCTAGGAATGGGAAGGCCTTCTTAGTCTGGGGAAGTTTCAGTAGAAATGGATGAGTTAAACAGGCAATTAATACTCATGTCTGTGTCTGGGTATCTTTCTTTCAGCAATAATATCATTGTGTTTATGAATGGGGACCTGATTAAAATCACAAGGAGGAAAAAAAAGTTGTATTAAGTTCATGGAGACACTTAAGGTGATCTTGAGTCCCAGACTATTTCTACAAAATTGTTGGGTCTGAACCTGAAGTATATTTCTAGTGTCAGAAATGATAATGAAATACATTTGTAACATGTGCTTGGACAGAGCTCTCCTCAATTGCCTTGTGAGTTTTTCTTCTCTCTCTGTTCACAGTTACACATCCTTGGTGAATTTTGAGTCCTCCAAATATGTGCATGCATGGGTTTTGTATAATAAATGTCTATGATGAATTTCTCAAATAAAATGTGTGTATAATGTTATCAATTCAAATATTTTTCTTTAATGATGAGAAAAATAACGGCCTTTAAGTACCCAGACTTACAACTGAACTCCACAGAATTTTACTGTGACTTAAAAAACATCCAAAATTAATAATTATTTATATACCATCACAATCTTTATGGCTTAATCTCAAGTAAACTTGATTCTGTTTCTCTTTACTATTCCTTTGTAATACGACCCACCACCAATGTGATAACAGACAGATTTAGTGCTTGCTTTTTAAAATGATAAAAAGGAATATTAACTATCACACAACTTCATACTGATTTTTAGTATTTTTCTGGAAATTTTCAATTTAGAAAACAAAAACAAATAAAAGGTGAGACACTTAGTCCAAAAATCTTTTAGCTTTTCCAATAGAAAAACTGGACAAGTCCAATTTTAGCAGTCTCACCATTTAAATATAGCCTAGACTACAAGAAAATATGACCTTACTTAAAAGTATAAAAAGAAATGCTCAGATTAAATCTACTAGAAAGAACTAATTTGGTTGTAGTGTCACTGCAGAAAATCTCTTTTTGCACATAATGAATGAACAGGAAACCAATTCACTAATTGTAAAATTCCAGTTAGTTTTCCTGTAAACATCTTTTCATATATATATATGTACAACAGCTGTCTAAATAGCAGTTGAAGATAGGATTTTTACTTTCAATATTTTCTTGGTGATTTCTGAGGAGTAGCACTAGGCAAAATCATAATTCAGGATTTCAGAAAAGTCAGTGTTTCAGGCCTCAAGCTGGCAAGTGCGTATGTTCGCATACAGTTTTCTGCATGTGGGGATCTGTTACACTGCAAATCCTGTTTAAGTGTAGAAAGCTAATCACAGTCATGTATGTGTGAAGGAATTAGACCTTGTTTTCCCTCTGAGGTTGAATTCTACACTTTTCTCTGCTAACTCAGGTTTTATTAGCTTTGAAATATTTTATATGAAGCTTTGCCTCAGGCATGTGGTAAGCAAGGTGATTTACCTTCCTTTATTTGTCATGGAAGCAGTGGAGGGAAATAACATATCATCTAAAGCTATCTTGCTGCTTAATAGCTTGGCAAAATTATGCAATATGTAAAGTAGTTGAAAGTAGGCAGGTTTTTCCAAGCAACTGCAAGATATATATTTATTTACTTTTTCTTGGCTCCCTTCAGGAACCTAAATATCTGAAAGGTCTGTTTCCAATATCTGTGCCTGTTTCCAAGGTCTGAAATGACCAGTTTCAAGTAAAACTATTTCCCTGGGGCAACTGCAGCATCTCTGTTCACAGCACCAATGCCTGGCTCCGCTCTGCTCAGAACTTCTTTCATCTTGAGAAATCTGTCACCTGCATTCTTTTCTGACTCCTTCATCCAGAGTTTGGCTTTTAAAACAGAAATTAAGTAACCTGCACACAGTAATCATTTCTCAAACTCTAACTGATTTTCCTTGGATATGAATTTTGCCTACTAGAAAACAAACCTCTCTTCTGTTTCATGACACATGATAAAAAGAGGTTTGATTTTCCTTTTTAGTGTGATTACATGACAGGGCATCTGATGTTTCTGTTTGGATCCAGGTAAGCTAGACTCTGGTTAGGTGACGTTCATGATCATATGGTTTCAGCCTGGATACTGGGAAGGTTTCTGGATCCTCCAATGTTTTCAAAGTTAATAAAGAAACTGAGAGTTAATGTATCTCCACCCTATGAGATTAAATGTAGAATATCTCACTGTAAGAATCAAGGTTTAATGGGAGCTGTTGGATTGTTTCCATTATTTTCCCATACAACAGCCTCTGCTCTTATTTCCTTCTGATATCTCGGACAAAGCACACTTGAAGTGGCAGCAAAATGATTCTTTAATAATTTGAAAATAGACTCTATTTACATTGGAGAATGTCTTTTGACTTTTTAAGGCCTGAAATGCTTTGTCTCTTTTTTGTTGAAAAAACTGTCTGTCCCTTAGGGTTGTTTAAGAGAAGTGTACTTAGCTGCACTGATGAAGGCAGGGCATGTTGCACAGGAGATGCAGACGCTTCTGGATATAATTGTATGCTCAACTAGTTCAAGGAAAGAGTGCCACACCTCTGTGCTACTGTTTAGCAACTTGTGGAAGAATGTTTCAGCAAATAAAGAAGGCTGCATTTTCTCAGTGGTCAACAAAGTCCCACAAACTGGAACTGATGAAAGGATCCGTTAATTTCTGTAGTGTCAAAATGAAGGAGAATAAAGCAAGATTAAAAACCCAGGGGAAAGTAACAATCTGAGAAAGCCGTGAATACCTTGAGTTTTTTCAGCAATGCTGGGTGGATGGGCGAGGAGAGGAGAAAGCAGGCTTTGCACAGTGTGTGCTTGACAGAAAGAAAGCAAAGGGTCTTCAGGAGGAACAGTGCAATTTCTGAACAATGCAAAGAATGTTGTGTGGTTGAACTGAATTGGGAGGTGAATAGCTGCCTCCCAGCCATACTGCAGCTCCTGACAATTATTTCTTTTCTAAACTCATATTTCCTGTAAATCTTTCCACTGTCTTATTCATATAAATATCAAATCAATTACTCACACTATGTAAAATTAGCTTCAGCATGGAATCAACCATGTTAATTTTAGTTTCTTATGTTTATGATTTTGACTCATAAATAATATTAAGTGATCAAATTATAATGTACTGAATATTTTATGTGTTGGAGTATCCTCTGAGCCTGTCTTGGTGACATTTTAATCAAGAATTTATGGTAATTCATTAGCAGAATAGCCAAGAGGTTACTATCAGTCCTCTAGAATTTTATGAAGTCTCTGTAATTTTGTGGGAGCATGGATATCATATGAGCTTTCTTTTAAGAAAACCTGGAAGGGTAAGTACTTAAGCTGATCAGAAAATTTTTCTGGAAAACTTTCAGAAAACTTTCTCTGGAAAATTATATTTTACTGAAAAAAATAATAGTTTTGTAAGATCATTAAGTCTGGAAGGGACCTCAGGAGGTCCATCATGCAGCTCTGCTCCAAACAGGGCCAGCTGTGAAGTTGGACCAGATTGCTCAGGGCTCTTGTTTCAGGTCATGCCTGCAGTAGTTTGTTTTCCAGCCACACACAGCTGCGAAGGGCCCAGCAGCCCTTCTCCATCCTTCCCTGTAGGCACTGGAGTGGCTGTGAGGTGCCCCTGAAGTCATCTCCATCCCAGGATGGACAACCCCCACTGCCCCAGCTTCTTCTAATGGGGACATCCTCCAGCCCTCAGCATTGTGGGGGTGAACTCATTCCAGGTTATTAGGATCTTTCTTGCGTTGCAGGGCACCAAACCGGCCATGGTGTCCACATGTGGTGTAGCAATGAGTGCTGGGTAGAGGAGACAACCCCTGCTGCAACCTCCTGGAGGTGCTCCTGCTGACTTAGTGCTGCTGCCAGGTGCCAGGTGTTGCTGTCAGCTCCTGTCCAGCTCCTAGGGCACTCAGTGTCAAAAGCCTAGATGAAGTACAGGTAAATAGTATCCATTGCTCTCTCTTTGTCCACAAATGTAGGAATTTTAGTGCTTAAGGCAATCAGGTAGGTTAGGCATGCTTTATCCTTGGCAAATCCATCCAGAGCTTTCCCAGTCATCTTCTCCTTCGTGTGTCTAATCAGTAGTTCTGTCAAACCTGAAGAAGGTATGAGAGTAAAGAAAGGAAAATCTAACTTTAATTAGATGGTCAAATTCTGACTTAGAGAAGTGAGATGTAATTGAAAGCTTCATTCTGCTGTGAATCAGGCAGCCCAAGAATTTGAACTAACAACTTTTACAAATCCACTCTGAATGCTGAAGGGGGACATTTTTTCTTTCAGTTCTCTGTTTTGTGGAAAACAATAGCCTGCAAACCGCTGTTTTAACTGAAATGCTCAAATTGCATCTGTTTCACTAAGAAACAAAGATAATTCTGAATACCTTAAAAGTTGACCAGGAAAACAATTTCTGCCTTTGTTTCAGCTCTTGTGAACTGATTTGATATCATGATATCTAGTAGAGAAAACTGTGACAGAAGATGACAATTCTACAAAGTAGCATTAACTTAAAAGAAGCCCACAAGTATCGATTATTGGAAGTAGGTGTTTTTCTGTACACATGCTTCAAACCTGCTGAAGAGGTTACAGAGTCTTTACTGTCTGCTTGAGTTTGAGGGGCAGCACACTTAACGTGGGATTTATATAGTTTTGCTGGCTGTTTAACGTGCAAATTTCTCCAAACAGCTGAGGAGCAGAAGGGTATTTGACAAACCTGTACTGAGGCCACGATAATGGGAAGGAAGGGCAAGAAATGTGAAAGGCTAACGTTGTGTAAAATATGAATTTTCAAGAGACTAGTCATTAAAGAGGGATTTCAATTTAAAAAACAAACACCCCTCCCCAAAACCATTACACTACAGCCCTGCACAATATATCTGAGGAAATTATAAAGTGGTTTTGACTGCCTGGGTTAAATAGGGAGATTTAGAAAAGAATAGTTGTGTGATGGTTGTTGACACATGAAAAAAGCAATGCTTGTCAACACAAATTACCATCATAAAAGAAATACAAGGTTTATTGACATTTAAATTGTGTAGATCAGTGAAGATCTTTGAAGACCAGCTGCATATTTTGTGGAAAAGGTCCTATGCTTTTCATTTGTGCATTTTTTAAATGAAAAAAAAAAAAGAACAAAATAACAAACCGTAAGGAAATAATTCTAATGTTTTCATATGAAAAATAATATGCACACCTGTGTAGGTGCACACAAAAGCTTTGGGTGTTTTAGTCACTGCTTGGACTGCATGCTATAGAAAATCTTGCAAACTGACAATAAACTTCTGGATAATGCTCATTCCCTAAATATGTTACCTTGATGGGATAATGACAATATTAAATAAAGTTGTTTAAAAATCATTTTTGGGATGCCCTTGCATGAAGGGTTTAAACTGCTGCATAAAAATCTCACATTTGAAAAGAACAAACAAAATTACCTGAAGCAACTGCAGGGTCCTATTACTTTTTTTGATATGTAAAATACTCCTGCAAATTTATTTTAGCTCATTACCTCTTTAATTTGTCATATTCATGCAAACACATTTTTATTAGTAGGTATTTTATATTGTGAAACATATTTTATGGAACATTACAAGGATGAAACATTTCACAGTCTTTTCAAATGCAAAATAAGCTAGATAAAGGGCCATCCTGCCTAGAATAAAAATGTTTAACAAATCATTAGTGGCCTAAGTTTCTAACTGAGCTGCCACAAATCAGTTACTGTATCCACTTGACATCATGATGGTGGAAAAAGGGAAAATCATTCAGATCCACCTGCCTGCTGGACTCTACACATACATGCCTTAACAAGAATAGTAGAAGATTCGCTGGGAAATACAGTTTACAGTTCAGGT
Organism: Tringa solitaria; assembly: GCA_026413425.1. Taxonomy (NCBI): domain Eukaryota; kingdom Metazoa; phylum Chordata; class Aves; order Charadriiformes; family Scolopacidae; genus Tringa; species Tringa solitaria. Next base: position 149,900,308 of record JAOXJM010000001.1, read on the forward strand.
TGCCTGCAAATCAAGTGATAGAAGTGCAAATTAAATTATTTATAATATCAAATGATCTATTAAGAAATTGACCTGTACATGAAGCCTTGTCTTTTATCTTTTCTGGTCTTTTTTTGAAATGAAAACTTGTGGGAGATAAAAGCACCACATTTCCATTAGACATTTAATAGGCTTGCATCAGTTTCATATAAAAATAGCTAGGCTGTGCTAGCAAAGCAGTTGGCACAGAACTTTTCCACTATTTCCTTAAATAAATAAAAAATAAAAATTTAAATGAAAAAGAAAAGATTAATACCTCTTTTGCATTTTTTTGAAATATAAGTTTTGGCTTTAGAACTGTTTTAAAGTGTGTAAGAAGACTATATGGTTTGTCTGGCAAGATGAGGTCTCATGTCTTTTAAATCCAGCTTTTCCCATAAAGGAATATGTTATACCTTGACCTATACAGCTATTCTGTTACGGAGTCTTATCTGTAAAGAAATATGCATTGTGCTCAGCTGCCTTGCAAGATGGCAGACACAGTAATGCTTCACGGCATTGCTTAGAATTGAGAAGGTAACAGTAAGTGAGCCATCCTTCTGTTTATATAGGTGGATAGCCAATTCTGTCATCTCCTTTCCCTGTTCTTTCACACCGGTTGTAGCTTTGGAAAATCTAGTTGATGTAGACTCATGAGGTCCTACTTTACGGGGCACCATGAAGATATTATTTAGCTGTTGTCCTGCTCATTTTATCTGAATGTATTGGAGGTATAAATAATCTTTTCATGTAGGAAATGCAAAAACATCTTCACTAATTTCATTGGTCCTCACAAGATATTGCTGCTCCAATTTTCTTTCTACATGTGTGTATATGTATACAGTTACTGTATACATGTATACTGTATGATGTATACATGTATACTGTATAAATTAACACTTTAAAATATTTGATGTAACATGCTGGCAAAAAATTCTGCTTATCAGTGGGAGAGAGAAGGAGGAGAGGAAAAGGGAAATGTGAAAGGTGTTTTCGTTTGCCCTGTGGAGTCATTGGAAACATTAGGAACTCTCAGGAACAGCAGTTGTCAGGAAACAACGTAGTTAGAACTAAGTGTGGCTGGCAGGGAATGAAAGTGGTCCTGCCACACAGCTGGAACCATTGCTTGGCCCTGTTTTTCCTTCCTACGTAAACCAGCACCAAGATCCTCCTATCCCATTGGATGTTTGAGATGAGTTAGTGAGCACCACTAATTAAAAGTCCCCATGTGATTTTATACACTCTATTGAAATAACATATATACCTCATGTCCCTTTCTTCCTTTACTCTTTCTGGAGAAGATTTTTCTTTTTCTCAAGATTTCCATGGTTTTAAACTCTCAAGTAAAGCATCAAGAAATAGCTTTGCTTTTTACACAAAATTACTTCCAGATTCTTGAGATGAAAATGCAGTACCTACTGGCTAAAAATTTCTGACTAGTTTTATGCTAAACCCTAAGAAAAAAAAATAATAATAAATAACTTGAAAATTATTAAGTTATCACACAAAGTCTTGTTTTTCTAATAAGTATCATAATAATTATCATAATAAGAAAAAGAGCCTGAGCATTCTGCTTCATTTTAATCAGACAGCAACTGACGAATTATTGTAATGGAATCAAGCTGGTTTGATACTTAATCTCTCAAGGTGCTCATTTCTGTTCATATCTTTTCAAACTCACTCCTTAGATCCCATATGCCAGAGGAAATATTTATAGATTCTCTATGTAATTAGAAAATTTCAGACCTCATTTGGTTGTATAAAGCATCGTAATTAGCTTAGTAAAGGATATTTCTTTTCTGCTGTTTTCATTGTTTTCTTTATGTGCTGCCTGAGTTTTACTGAAACAACCTGCTATGCATTAAAAAATTGCAGCCCCTTTGATTTCAGAAAATGCCCACTTAGAAGTGGGAAAAAAGATGTGCACACATGTGTACAAAGGGAAGAACATCTGTGAAGCTTCAAAGGACTTATAAGAATATTTTATTAATATTTTAGAACTTATTCTGTATTATTATTATTCCTGTTATTTTCTTTATTGATCACCTATCTTCTTGACAGCAGTGTAATAAAAAATACCTAAAGGTGAGACTATGTGGAATGTTCACCGATGTATGTTTATCTACCTACTAAATCTAAAAATCCTTTTGCAAATAATTTCATGGACATTTCTTTGGAAGCCCTTTGGTAGGAAGTCATACAAACAAGTTGAGAGAACTTTCTGTAGCCAACCTTTGTCATGTTGCAGACCAATGAGATTTGTACCATTGAAAAGCGATTCCTCCAAGGCAAAACAGATGACCTTAGTGAGAGTTGCTGGCTCTAAACAATACCCAGGGGATGCTGGGCATTGCAAAGATCAGAGATTCTTTTTTTTTTTTTTCCTCTGGAGCTGACATATAACTTTTTTGGAGTCATAATATGAGTTTTAGCACACGTGCATGGAGTTGAAGAATCTACAAGATTTTCTTTTGCAGTTCTGAGCTGTATTTACATTTATGGTGTAGATAAAAATAAGTATTTTTTAACTGAGTGAAAAGCTCAGTTTTTGAGTTATATTGCTGATTAGCTACAAGCAGAATCACTAGAAATCTAGAAATCATCAGCTTGAAAAGAAACAGGAATAAGTACCTCCTAATGTATGTCTGGTGTGTGACTCATAATCCAGTGTTTTCAGTATCTGTCTTAACCAGCTCCTTCGTATGTAGATAAATGATTCTATTAGTGTCAGATAGTAAAACAGAGTATTTAACATTCCAATATTGAAACTGAGTTTTCTCTGGCTAACTGAGGATAATGTCCACAAGGGAGGAAAAAACCAGCAGATGTTTTTATAAATGACAAATATACTCAATACTACCTGTTAAGTGCTATGGGAGGGGAATGAATAAAATAGTATTTATGTAGGACCTATATAGTGACAATTGTAGCTTAAAGTTAGCTCAAATCTAACTACAATATCCTTTCTTTGAGTTGAAGCTAGCTAACTTTCCTATACAGATAAATGACATATGCTCTCAAACTTGCAGTCAGTGGTTTCAAAAAAAAAAAAAAAAAAGGAATAAAAAAGAAGATACAAATATTAAATTAAAATTATGTTAAAACATAAAATGTGGCTCACTGTTGTTGCTGTGGCTTAGCAGACCTGTTGTTTTATGGAACAATGTGTTTTTCTTTGGAAACTATTTTTGAAGCTGTGCTGAGGCAAAGAGTGGTCAGTAAGTTTTCATTATTCCTATCGCTCTCAATTCTTCATATAGACTATTTTGATGCCTATTTAAAATGTGAGCAGCAATTTTTTTAAAAGGCTTTATATCTCTTGATAAATCTCTGCCTAAACACTCTTCTATAGATTGTAAATTCCTTAGAGACAGAAGTCTTTTTCCTCTAGTCTGAAAAGTACACTCTCATACTTCATACATCTGTTTTGCTGCTTCTGCTACCAGCTGTATTATGATTGTTTTATAATTTAGTAACAGTCCACCACAAGCTTTCCATTTGCCTTGTTTTGGTGATATTTAAGGTCTCTGGGCTTCTTTGTTTCAGAACAAGGTGGATGCATTGCTGTCTTTTGTTTGAGAGTTTAGTTCCTCATCCAGCCTAAAACATGTCTTGGTGGTTATAAATATCTAGGTTGATACACACGTACTGAATACAAATCAACTTCCATCCCATGAGAGAGCCTCTGGAATGGTAACTCTGGGCAGATCATCTTGATTCACATCAATAGTTTTGTAGCCAAAATGTTTCAGTTCTATGCTACGTATTGGTTGTGCAGAAAAAGGTAACTAAAACATTTTTTTTTTATTCCTATAAACTCCTCTTTGTTTGCTAACACTTTTATAGGCAGACTGACATCTCTTATTTCTTAGAATGTACTTAAATGAATATAAATAAATCATGTATAGCCTCACTTCATAGCTGTAAATGCATAATGAAACCCAAATACAAGACGTACATTTTGTTAATGCAGGGAGCATAAATGTTGTGGAATTAATTTTAGCGGCTAAGTGTTCACTTTCAATAACCTCTGTTTCATAAGTCTATGATAATTATCTAAATCACATCCCTGGTTATTGGGTGATTAACACATTTTAATGATGAGAAGATTCATTCATTAAAAAGAAATGTGTGTTTTTCCTTATGGCATGATTCTTCTTCCTTCCTTGGTCAAATGGATAAAAAGAGTAAAAAAAATTTAGACAAGTATAGCACTGTTCAGCACAACAGACAATTGCCCCATGGTTCCCCATTAACCTGCTTCTCTCCATTTACACTCCTTTTACAAGACAGAAAATACTCTTCCTCAGTACCACAAGTACCACTTGGTCTCAGCTGTGCTCACAGTCTGCAATTCCGTATTTGGAGCAAATGCAGAGCCTTCCTACCTTAATGGGTATTGGGGAAGTTTCGTATTCAAGAAAGAGTGAAGTATGGGATCTGTGCCACAGACTCCATCACAGGTCACTATGACACAGAGAGGTTACAGCTTAATAAATCAGTTTAATAAATCATTTTATGGTTTTTGTCTACCATAGTGTTATCCATAGAGGATCCCAAACTTTCTTGTTTTAATTCTGGAATATGTTGAAAAGAGAAGGTTCATGTGGTCTGAATGTGTCTCCTTGTTAGTCTGAGGTTTTAAAAACTTATATCTTCCCCGTTTGTCTCACGATTCTTATTTTTTGCAATACTGGATCTTGATTGTTTGCTAGTTTCACCAACATGCTCCAACAGCTCTTGCTAAAGATGCATCTTGTAATACAGATGCTAAATCAAGACACAACTGGACCTTGTGCCCTGGGGTTTCAACATGATATTACAGTAGAAAAGCTTCTTACCCTTAGTTTTAAAGAGTTAAATACCAATTCATATTCATATTCTAAGTTACATGGTTCTGGAAGACAAGGAGGTGGCATGACTAAATATAAAATGACTAACTAAACTCCTTTGACTTAAAATTAGAGTTTTGTAGGCAGCTGTCCCCCAGAATAAATAAACTGAACTATTGAAGTTATATTGAAGAAAATATAAAGAAAAATGAATATTAATCACAGTACCAGTCTTAAATCATTAAGTCAATACCATAATAACTCATAACTGTGGTAATACATTATTGACATTAATATGTTAATTTTTACCTGATTTTCAGCATCCAAATAAGCTCCTCACACCCCAAATATAATACACATGGGATTTGATATATCATAAATAAAGATGAGGTCTCATTTTCCTTAAGGTGCAGCAAAGATTATCCAATTTGTAATAAGAAAAATTTTTTGTTTCTGTTATCATTGGATGTCTTAAACTTTGTTTTATACACTCTGTATTATCAGGCTCAGAAATACTGTTAAAAAGAATTCCTGTTAAAATATATATATATATGTTTCTACCTGAATTCTAAAATAAATTAAGGCCTATTGCTAAGCAGATAATAAATTTTTAATTCAGTAGCTATAACAGAATTTAAAAAAATAGGCAATATCTTGAACTGGAAACAAAACTACTTTGAGTAAATGTGAAGAAGATGCTTCATTTCATTTTATGGCCTCTTAAAATATTTTTACAAGATCAAAAGTCTGTTTCAAAATTTAAAAAAAAGTTTTTTTGCTAATTTAGAAAGGAAGCATTTTATGTTAATCAAATTAAGCATTTAATTTTGAAAAAATCAAATGTGAAATGGTTTTAACATTTTCAAAAATTCTTCTAATTCTTCCTTTTTATGGCTGGATCTTTTGCTGTTGTTATTGTGAATTAGTGCTAAAAATACTTTAAATCATCCTGTGTTATATAACATGTCTAAAGCACAGAGTTTTTCCTGAAGATACCTCCTCTGTTCTTCTGTATTTAGCCTATCCAAAAGTCACTCTTTCTGCACAGCCCCTTCAGGTCCAGAGATGTCTTCTTATGCCCCAGTCATTCACTGTGTTTCTGCTGTAAAACAAACACCCTGTTTTCATTGACTTCTCTTTGTAAAATCTTAGACAAATGTTATATAGATAAGAAAGGTATTTGGGTTCACCTCCACTGTTAGATGAACTACCTCAGAGATACTTCTTGTACAAGGAAATCAGATTTAGCCTGACACTTAATAATGCCATGTATTTTTATTAATAGCGAACAGCTCCTTTATATGTTTGTGAAAGTGTTATTTCAGACTTAGATGTTTCTGAAAGTATATTGGGAAGGTAGAATTATTTGCTTATCATACTTAAAACACATTAACTCTGCTGCCTTCTCATCCACTTTATTCTTTCCACTGTGAGAAATGAGAGCAGGCTGAGATGTGTCTAAGTCAGTTGACTGCATTTGCTTGAGATGATTTTGACAACATACGAAATGGAAAAAAATGTGGAAGGAAAAAGGACAGCCATAGTCCATATAAATACAACTGGGGGAATCAAAAACCTTTTTTCCTGTCTTCTTCATTGCTTTTTGAGACCTAACTACCATACTACATATTCCTAATGCCTCTGAATGGATTGTGCACTGGGTTATGTGTTCACTTCACAAAGGGAAGACAGATGAATAGCCAGTGCAATTGCCAGTGTAACTTTCTCTGTTTGTCTGTCTCCTTTCTCTAAAGGGCATGAGCTGTCTGCTGTAGGCATAAGCTGCTTGTTATCTGAGTTCAACAGCAGGTCAGTTCTTTTCTCAGTAGGTTTCACTACAGTCAGCTTCAGCTACCACAGGGTTTTTTTGTTGCCTTTCCCAAGAGGAGGAAGTAAAGAAACCTAAAAGCACAATTAAGGTTAAACAAGGGGATTTGGACCAATGGAGCAGTTCTGCAAAATGGCATGTTGCCCAATGTCTGTACCATATTGTGGAAGTATTCTCTACAGAAGTGGAGCTTTAAGACAACAGTACTGATTTATACGTATTCTGAAGAAATAGATGGCTATTTCAAATCTTCTTATAGTCCAAAGCAAATTCAAATCCACTAACAGTATGAGACTAACACCATCCTATCGACTACAACAAGATCTAATTTACCCATGTTTACTATCCTAAGCTACTTCCCCCAGGAGGATGGGTATACTTCCTCATTTTGAATATATATTTATGCTTATAGATATATATTTATAATCTATCAAAAGATTCAGGCCTCTTCATGCCCATATTTTAGGAAGGTAACTACTCTCCCTGGAACTTTTTGTGAACTTGCATCCTGGAGCTTTCTCCCATCTTCCTCCTGTTCATTTATGTTCATGACTGGGTTTTCTCCCTCCAGTACTAGTAGAAAAGATCATACAACACTTCTCCCGTCTCTTCTCACACAAAGTCAAGCATAACAATCATTTCATCTTAATCAGGCATAAGACATTAGTGACTAAAATGATTCCAGAGAGTGAGCTCCCTTGTTCTCTTCCTATTAGCCCTCCCACTGACCTTTTTGAAGGTTGCCTTTTTATTCCTTCCCTACCTTTTATTTTTCCACCACATTTTTGCTTCCTGGAAGTGTTTGTGCTTTTAGTAATAGGTTGTTATACTGGCTATCTTTAAAATCTAAGGAGGGAATGACCTCACTGCAGTTAATGGGACCCCTGTACTAATTCTATTGAAGTGGCTTATCTCATTAAACTTTGTCTTCTCTCATGTTGAGAAGTGTGTGAGGAGGATCTCTAGCTTTCCACTGTTCTTCTAGAGGTTGATAATACTGTAATTTTCACAGGGAAGGAAACTCAGAGGAAGACTAAGAGAAAAGTATTTTCCTTACACCTGACAAGCACCAGGAGATTCTATAATGTGTTAAGTTTCTCACGTTCTTTATTTGTAAGTAGCAATGTCAGCTCATGACAGTCTCAGTCTTGGGCGAGCTGGAATTTCTGGCTATTATGAGAAGGCAAGTAGTATAATGTAGGGTTTTTTTCATTTAATTCTCAATATCGCTAGTAAGGAATGAATGGGATCTTTGCCTAAGTAGTGACTACTCAACTGAGGTGATTAAATACATAAAATATAATTTAAACTGGCCAAAATACTTTTAAAATCCAGGAAAGCAAAGGCAAAATCTATTAAAAGGAAATGAGGTTTCTTAGAGTGGGCTGTAAGATCCACTAACGCAAACAGGAATTTTGTCATTCATATCAAGGGAATCTTTCCAGATGCCAGGCTAATTATTCAGACTGTACATCTGCATGGATGCGAAATAGAAGTGGGGTAGGGTTTCTTTGTTTATCAATACAACTACATTGCATTATTGCATTGGTATGCACTCTAATTATATTACACAAATACATAATACTTGTTTAGGAATATGTACTGATGCATAAATTTGAAGGTTGGCTGCAATATAATCAGTTCCATTAGCTATAAGAAAAAATAACTTTATGGATATGCATTGTGGCCAAAGAAATAAGTAAGTAACACAAAAAATCTAACTGGCGTTATGACTGGATATTCTGATGTGAATATAATGGCTTTTGTGTAAAAGGAATTTGTACATTAAGGCATGCAACTGCAAGTAGACCTTCATTGCTATTAGTCACTGTAAATGGGTTTTACAAATTTGCAACATTTTGACTAAAGGGACTTTAAGGTTAGACTTTTCCTTTTCTCTCATTTCTAACAGCAACCATGGAGATAGTATAATATGGAATAAAGAAAGAAGGCAGACTACAGCTTGAGCTTTTTTTTCTTACTAGCCAATAGAAAAATGACAAAGTGATCTGGCATATAGAACATTTATAATTATAAGGGAGTTAAAAGTGGGGAAATTGTCAGTAACTGCAAAGTGTTTGGACAAAACCCCTGCAATTTGAGTTAATTATCTCTCTAGAGTTCTCTTTCTGAGCAAAACACATACATTTATGTACTACTATTGTATTAGGACTTTATTTATACTTGCTTTTTACATAGCCTTATTAAAAATAAAAATAGAGAGATCCGGAAACAGTGTTTGAAAAGTTTGTTAAAATAGATCAACTGTCATTTAATAGACATTGGAATGCAAAGCATTTCTTGTAGCAAGTTTTCTAGTTGCAAGGGCATAATGCAGAATCGAGGAGAGGGAATGAGGCGTGTTGCATAATCCTGACTTCATCCTAAACTGGTGCAAGAGCATGTAGCTCTGCTGAACCCCGTGGAGCTCTACCTGCTCTAAGCAACTGAGCTTCTGGATAATTATGATTTAAAGCAGTGTTGTTGTCTCACCTTGTTTTTGTTTACTCACCCTCTTAAAAACTGTCTTGTTTCTAAAACTGTGGAAAGCTCAGGAACTTTGAATCTTTGAGTTATGGCATTTTTGAACACAATCAAATACTATTAATTTCTCCGGAAAATGCAAGCAAATTAGAGGAATCACTTGTCTTAATGTAAATATAAGTAAGCAGACCTAAATATTACATGCTACAGTGATAAAATCAGAATTGCTAATTCCCTGTTTGAGCTAAGGTGGACAAAACTTCTAAAGCACACAGAAAACTTTATTTTTAAAGTTCAGCAAAAACTATGTAAAGTGAGTGTTTGTGAATTTAGCAGCCATCCATGATTGAAAAGATGTTGTCTTCTATTATGTGTAGGAACACTGATATTTTGATGTTCTGAAAACTGTAATTATAATCAATGTGCACCAAGTATAAATATAAAGTATAAAATTAAACCATAAAAAAACATTTCTCTAAAAGATTTCTAGCTTTTATTTATGTTCATAAATGAAGGAGTCCTAATCAAGAAGCATTAAAAAAATAACATACTCTTGTCTGACATAACCAAGCAAAAAGCCCTAGGTGGAAGAGCATAGCAATCATTTTTTTTTGTCAGATCTTAACCACAAAAGCAGTAGGAATTACAGAAAAAATGAGCAGAAGGATGTTTTCTTTTTTCCTCTGTTGCCCTTCAAGGTTATCTCTGTATCTTTCAAAAACTGAGGGCTGGGCTCAAAAGGAACAGCAGACTGTAGTAGGACAAAACTATCTATCTTACTAGAGCTGCTGGTGGTTAGCTACCCAGTATTTGGGCATTTTAGTAGCCTGATTTAATTTTTTTTTATAGAGTGCAGTAATTACAGCTCTATTTTACAGTCTATAGACCAATGTGTTATTCATTTATGCTGCAACATCACTGATGCTGTCTCTACTCCTTCTAGTGTAATCCTTCAACTGAACAAGACAATGTTTTTGTTCATTCCCTGTTCTCCCGAAGGTATGTCCTCTCAGCCAGTGCAGTCCTACGTAGGTGACTGCCTGTTCTTGTGATGATAGTTTGTGTGTTCTGCTGACATTAGCATTTTGGTTCAGGTCAGACATGCACTTTTGAAGGAATCTACAAGTACTTGCTGGCTGGTTTTGTGGTGTTACAGTGGACTCCTTTGAAGTAAAATGAAAATGCAAGATACACTCAGAAGCTCTCCTACTTCACTCTGACTGCTAATGGATGCTCCGTTTACATGACCATACCAGAGCTATCTGAGAGTAAACTATTTGAGAGTAAACTTCCCCTGAATAATGTGCAGTGTGGTGATCTCAACTCCTCTGTACCAAGTATTCTGCACTATGGATCCATTGCTGTTGCACCACATTGTTCGCTAACGAAGATACAGTCTGCAAAGTCAACACCTGGAAGAAAGCTTTCAGCAAGAGGGGTTGGAATGACTTGAGGATAAGGGTGAATCTTTTATTTATCTGAGGCTGTAGCAGAATCTGAACTCTAGACCAGGGACATCATGAAAATTTTCTAATCTTCAAGCTATTATAATGGCACAAGCAAAAAGCACTCTGCCCCTAACTGACAAAAAAAGACCCTTATGTGGATGTCAAAAAGAAGTTATTGCCGTATTTTAAGCTTAGGTTGTTCAGGCTAGAAAAGCGTTGCTTTTAAAGAGAAAAAAGTTGTACTTCCATTACAGGAGTCTTTTGGAATAGGGAATGTGTTTCCTGGTTTTGCAACGGAAACTGTTTAGCCATGTCACATAGCAGAGGGGCCAAACGCCTTAGTCCTGCTGAAGGGCAGAGAGTGTAGCAGCATAGGTGCACACTCTTCCATCCCAACATGATAAATTCCTTTGTGTATTGATGTAATGTGCCGAGGGACGTGTAGCTGGGGTAGAACCAATTCTATTTCCTTGTTACTCTGATCCATGAAGTGCCTATCTTATATATATATTTACACATACATGTGTACACACACCCGTATCTATCTATCTATCTATCCATCCATCCATCCATCCATCAAATCCATCCATCCATATCTATATATATCTCCAATGTTCAAATGTTGCTTGGCATTTGCCATCATGGATACCTTTTCCAACCTGTGGTATGTTGGGCTTTCCATTTTGCCTTTCTATGGTTGTAACTTTTTTTTTCCTCACCATCTGCTGAGATCTGCTCAGGCTGATCTGGGTGAACTTTCAATGATCTAGCAGTCCATGCATGACTTGCTATTGAGAAATTTCTCAAGAAATTATGTTCTCTTCTGTATTTATTTTCCTAAATTAATATGATTGTATTGTTGGTGTGTTACAGTTCCGAATGGGCGACTTGTTAGTGGCAGTATTTATTACAAGGCAAACATAAGGCAAATTGAACTCATGCTTGTGGTGTTCAGATTAGCCTTGTTCCTACAAGTGAGAAAGTGCTGTGCAGGGTTTTCTTTAGATAAAATATGAGAGGTCTGGCATGCCATTGTACCTGATTTTATATACATACTTGGGCTACTTCTATACCCATATCAGGCCTGCTGTAATATTGCTTGCAGATGGTAACCAAAGACCTTTTGTGTCTTATCAGGTTCAACCCAGACAATTATTTCATTTCTGGGTATTGAACCCTTTAAGCAAAATTAAACACCAGCTAAAAAGTAAGCAAACCCACTCTCAAAAGAAAAGTAAGGTAGGAAAAGTTGAAGATTTTCTGGTTCAGATCAATTCAGTCTCAAATGATCAGTTTTATTTGCATGGTTTCTTTGGGATGGGGAAAAGAATTTCTGATGTCCAGAAAAGAGAGCAGTGGAACTGTGCTGACCATGACTGTAGTAAGTATAACTGAAGAAAGTTGAAACTACAGTTGAATTCAAATGGTGATACCCATGCTCATGCAGATTTCCTCCTCAATGTCTATCTGCTAGGAATATTAGAACCCATCAGTCTATCTTAGGCTGAAACTAAATCAATGTTTTCTAAAGCTGAACAAAAGAAGGCTCTTGAACTAAAAGGGATGTGCAGAAGGAATACAGCGAACCAAATGTCACTTACATTTTTTTGATATATCTTTTTTTGTCGTTGTTCCATTTATAGATCTTGATTCTGCTCTGTTTTATAACAATGAAATAATCTGCAAAAGCAAGTCATGACCTGTTGCTACTGCTGAATACTTATAATGAAATTGCAAATGGTCTCAGTATGATAAACTTCACAAATTCTTACGGGGTTTAATATATTAAAAAAAAAAAAAGGTTCAAATACAGCAGAAATAGCCAGATATCAGTGGTTATGGCTGCAGTTCATTGGGCAAGAATTTTAGATAAACAGCTCGTCATCTTAAGTGATAGTTTATCATAAACAGTAAGGTTTAAAAAGTATCTCAGAGCATGTGAATAATCAGCATTGAATGCTCTATGGTGGAGCAGAATGCTCTGTGGTGGAGCAGGGCTTAAATGCTCAGGTGTTGTATCACAAAGATGTGTCTCTAATATTCTTTAAACCCCAAATTTCTCCTGTGTGGTGTAGACATGGTGTTTCAGTTAGAGAAAAAGGGGTTTTCTGCAATGTTTTCCCCTGTAGAGGGTAGAAAGATTTTCCATGTTAGATGAAAGCGTCATTCTCTCACTAGCAGAAACTGGTTTGTAGCAGCTTGCTAGGTGGGAAAAAAGAAAAGGAAATTTAAGATAAGCACATTTTTTAGGCTACCTATTGGCTGCTGTATGGATGTTTGTGTCAAAGGTGTATGTTCCTGGTGTGATTTTACATAAAGTTCTTCAGTAACACGAAGACTAAAGAGAGCTTTGTTCATTAGCTAATTTAGGACCTTCCTTTTTCTCTATAGGAAGAGAAGGAGAAGCTTTGAAGTATCTTACTCTGGCATTTTTATACAAAATAATGTATTTTGCTTTCAAGCAAGACTCTTGTTTATAAAGATGCCAAAAACCAGATTAAAGATATCTCAAAAGACTTTTTTTTCCCTTTGTAAAGAAATGTCCTGTAAAGAATTTTTTCATCTGACCTGAAATATTATTTTAGCTTCTTGTTTCTTATTTTTTTTTCTGTTACCCCTACTCTATTTTTTGGCTACTGAACTGAAAAATTAATTACTTGCACAGCCATAGAGGAGAGTGAACAGAAGAGCTCTGGGTTCTTCTTCCTCTGGAGTCTATAAAAGAAGAGTGAGAAGCTTGTGGTTTTTTCTTTTTTTTAATCTCATTCATTTAATGTACTCTCTTAACAAATCTAGTCAGGCATGACATGCCAAAGAGTTTGCAGAATCTTCAGTGGGTTCAGTGGTTTACCTTCTTTGAATGCCAAAGATTTAAAATTTATTAAAAAAATTTCTTGTCTTAATTAGATGTTCCCTCCCTTTTTTATATTATTTTTTAAAAAGAAAATTTTAGCTCCTTAATGTAATATATCTTAACATTGTTTTCCTACTGCAAATTGTTTAATTCCATTTAATTATGATGGATATTTCCTCAGTTCCATAATTTATAGTTGTCATTGATTTTTCGACCTTTTGAGTAAAAAAGATCCTTTCCATTATCCATATTTACAGTAGAAAAGTTAATAAAGTTATTTTTCCTGAAATTCTTTCAGATTTCTTTACTACAAAAAAATAGCTTAAAGTTTCAGCATAAATATTTCTTATTCTTATTTCTTATTATTTGATTTGTATATGATGTCTGTGATAGATGTTAGTAACATTTGTCTCTAACCTTCTTATTAATGAGATGGTTTTAAAATGCTGAAATAATTTATGTTTTCTCCCCACCATTCACATTTTTGTGTACTGAACACCCTTAAGTAGTGGTAGAGTCTTTCAGTTAGATATTTACTTTTATCAAAACTATGAAGGCTTATATATTTGCAAATTCTTGGTTTTTTGTATCTGTCTTTTTTATTTCAATTTGAAAAGATTTTTAACTTTCATTTTTAAAGCATTTTGAGGCAATGCCAAGCTTATACTTCTAGGCTTTTTGAGTCTTATGAGCCAAATTAAAAAATATGCTTTTCACATTATCTTATTCCTTACATTCTTCTTAACATTTACAAAAAAGATTTTCATTCTGTTAATGGATGACATTGTGTTTCCTCCAAAAAGTGCATAGTCATGTATCTTAATATTTAAACAAAATTGAATTTTAAACCGTTTTTACTTCAGCTTTGAATTTGTGGACTAGGTGTGTTTGACTTCCAAAAAATTTACAAATAATTATATATATCTTCCATTACCCTCTTATTTCAAACAAAACCTTATGTGTTTAGGAAAATATGCTTACATTTGCTTAAAAGACTTTTCTTTCTAGTAAATTTTCTTTGATATGTCATCTGCTGTTCTGTAAAGCATTTTCAATTAATTCTTTCTTTAGATTCACATAACATACTGCATTCAATTTCTTGCAATGTTTCTTATTTATATTTAGTCTTTCAAGCTAAATATTGGAAACAAGAATTTTGGCTACCTTTCTGGGGAAAGTGTCTCAAGTGAATGACAGTCTCCATATGAAAATTTACCTCAATGGTGATGAGAAGAAGAAAAAATATATTAACAACCTGGGTTTGTGCATGCACGTGCGTGTGTGTGTATGGGTATATGTTTATTATCCTGTGGTGTAGAACTTGACTTGGTGGTAACATCTCAGTTAGGATCCAGCAGTAAATTCCTTCAGCTACGCTTTCAGTTTTCGTCAGAAATACCCATTAGCCTTTTTTCCTTTTAACGTGTTCTGGCATGTCAGCATGTTGTCTTGTTTTATGTATTTTGCACCAACTTTTACAAGCCTTTGTGAGTCATGATGTTTTATGATTGGTGATTTTGTGTCCTTCCCTGGGCCACAGGTTAAGTTTGCCAATTTCTGGGTTTATTTCACATTTTCTAAGATGTCCTTTTAGATATTCATTTTCCTTTCAATTTGGCACAATCTAAAATTCTGCATATATATCTAATGTTAATATATTCACTTATTTTCCCAAAACTTTATGAAAGGTGCTTTAAGTTTTGATGTCTAGCTTGAACCACATCATAAGAATTTCATTTTCTGAACTGAACAGCAATCATATCACAGAAATGTATTCCCCACTAATTTGTGCCTCTCTAATTTGTACCAAATTATACGTTATTGTATTGTTGCTGCCAGGATTCGGTTCTTGTAAATCTATTCTGACAGTCTCTGATCAGGTTATCATTTCTCATTCCATCTGTTCTTGAGTTTTATAGCTCTTGATAGTTTTTTGTGGTTTTGGTTTGGTTTGGTTTTTTTTTCCTGTTCTTTTCTCTGTTTTGTTGCTTTTGGGTTTTTTGCTGTTGTTGGGTTTTTTTGGTTGATTTTTTTTTCCCTTATATGCATCCCTCATATTCCAATTACTGCTATATAATTATTAATTATATCTAGCTGTTAGTTTGGCTACTGATCACCTGGAATCTAATTTGTAATCAAAAAATGTGATATTTTCTAGAAATTTCTGGTGCCACCTATTGGTTAAAATATCAAAATGCAGCTGCAACTCTGGCATAAAAGCAAGGTCAGCTGTGAAAATAACTATTGAAGCTGTGTATTAATTAGTTATTTACTAAAATTCTTATGTGTATATGAGTCAATGTCACACTCAGTATTTAGAGACATATGTTACCTTGAGATATGTATGTATAAGAGAATGCATGTTACTAAGTTCTAGTAACTTTATCAAGTTTTAAAGTATTGTCTGTATTTACAAGATTCAAGTAAATAGCAACACTCCTTCTAAATTGCAAACTTCACTGATTAAACACCGTGAAAGCTGGATATGGCAGCTTCTGATTCTTTCTGTTAATATCTTCTCTGTTAATTTGGCATTTTTATTAGGGAGTGTGTACGAATTTTAAACACATTTCCCATAACAGCCGTTGTGTAGACTCATTTCATTATAAAAAATATAAACACCATATTAATCAGTTATTTGAAATAGAATTTTATATATGCATATAAATACAAATATAGCCTTTTTTTCCCTTTAATGTGTAGTCTTACCGAATAGATAAAATTTTGTGCAGAAAGCTGTTAAATTACTGATTTATGTGGGGATTGCAACTTCATGTATTTTACCAACCAGGTCAAAGCAGGCAGCAACAAGGGAGTCCACTGTAGTGCATTTCCAAGCGCAGATAGTTTTATGTTACAGACAGTGCAGAAATGGTGAATTTACAGAGCTGCAAATACAAAGCCAGAAATTGAGTTGGTCCATTCACTCTTGCACTAGATCCCAGTTTGATACAGAGAGAAAATGAGTCAGTCTGAAGTGGCTATGGACCAGATCTTGCAGGTAGCTCTGGAAACATAAAGATGCCTGGAAAATTCATGTACTCCAAAGAAGCATTATTTCCCCAAGCAGCACCCCATGGTGAGAGGGATTTAGGAATGGCACAGTGTTGTTTCCAAGCTCTTAGACTGTTCCCTGCCCAAAGTTTTCATCAGTTATCAGTGATCTTAATCAAGTTGAGTATAAAGCACCAAATCTTTAATAAACATAGATACCAAAAACATCATGGGAATGAACAGTTGAGGGGTTGGTTGGTTTGTTTCTCCTCC
>JAOXJM010000001.1:149924123-149936945 GCA_026413425.1 Tringa solitaria
TCCCAGGGAAACTGGACGTTAACAAATTGTAATTGTAAACAATAGCTGAACGATGGCCAAAAAAAAAAAAAAAAGAAAAAGAAAAAAAAAGAAACGAAAAAAGAGAGAGAAATAAAAAACAAAGGAAAGAAGGCAAACCTAAAAAAAAAATTTCATATTGTAAAATGCTAAAGCCAAGCCTTTTGTGGAAACCATAACCATACAAAAGACTGCTCTTCACTGATATTGTTTTATACTCAAATTGTAGCATATTATCTACCTTCTCATCACAACCTTTCTAAAAATCTACCTTCAACTACCTTCAACTTTGACCCTTTCCATAAGAATAAAATGCAAGTTATTTTACAAAATAATAATAATAAAAAAGAGTCAGAACAGGAATTTTAGTAAAACATACAATAAAAATGACTAAGTAACCTTGATTGGTGTAACATTTACCCTGACTTCTGTATTTTGCAGTTCTGCCAGCATTGAAAGGTGGGTAAAGAAATTTGGATTTACTGTAGAATGAATGCATATAAAAGGCTGAATTTTAAGAAGTGAATGCAGGCAATTAGAACCTGTGGATATTTTAATTTCAGTCATGGGAAAAGCATGTAATTTTGAGGTATTATGCATCACACTACTTTTATGAGTGATTAATTTTATTTTCTTGATCATTGCCCTTAAAACCGTTCTTTGAACCCTTTGAGAGGGCTAGAATGGAAAGGAGATTTGTATTGTTTCTTCTTCATTGTACAATTTCAAAGTAAATACGTTGTTGGACAACAGAAAAGAGCACATTTCAACCTGTGAAGTTTTCTTCTGTTTTACGTTTTGTGGCAAAATTACATTTCTCCATTTTTTCGTGGAAATTATGAAATATTTTGGAAGCTAATTTTACCTTTTCTCTAGTTCTGAAAGAGTTCAGTACTTTGGAAAAATACTGCAATTATTATTTCACAGAGACAGTTTTTCATATTTTGAGAGCTGGTTTTCCTAATTATCCATTAGTGGGCTTTTATATATTCCTCCTATAACACATTTAGATTTTATTGACATTGCTTCAGAAAGCCTGCTGCTGTTATTGTTTTCCAGGAAATATAAATCTGGAATTTCTTCAGAGTTAAAGACAACTTAAAAATAACATTTAAATGCTTGTAAACTAGAGTCAGCTTCTTCCTTCTAGCTGTTGTTTGCTGCAGTAAGGACTTTCCCACATACAAAGTTAAATATGAATATCCAATATGTCATGCAAAGATACCACAAGGCAGTCAAGGCAGCTGAAGGTGTTCATACATGCTGATCTATACTCAGGCTTAGAGAACCTTGAGTCTAAGGCAAGTAAATTCAATTGAGCAATTATAGGTGCAATCTTGGCCTCATGGACACTGGCAACAAAATTTCTATTAAATTTAGTAGAAGGAACACTCCAGCATCATATTGCAGGTGTGGCTGGTCTGAGATGTGGGGTGTCCTGAAGGATGATACTGCTCTACATCACCACACTTTTCTGCCATCTTTTTGGTTTAAGTGCAATTGAGCTTTCAGACATGTGATGAGCTGCTCCGAGCACAAACATTTACAAAATAAAGTGATTATTGTTTAGTTGCATCAGGCACTCCCTGGGAGAGATGTGATTGTTTAGAAGGGATACAGAAGCATTTCGTTGGCTGAGATTGGCTTTAAGTGCCTCACAAAACTTAAGAGAGATACAGTGTATGTGCTGGATGTTTATACATGGATAACCATTAATTGGGTTGCTGTACTTTCTTAAACTCAGTAAGTGTTTGAATATTCAAATTCCACAGCGGCCCGTGAGACATTATTCAAACATGCTGTGCCAGGATAGACATTGGCATGTGCTACAGTGAAAACAAGTCACAGTTTTCATTTCACCACCCTTCAAAATCAGCAAAAAGTCGACCCATCATGCTCATTTCCTCCATGCTAAAATGATGGATTTTGAGGAATATTTAGGTTTGCACTTAAAAAGGAATGACATTTTAATTTGACAGTAGAGCATGTCTCTAGCCATTCACACACTCTCAAAGCCTATTTATTCTTTCAGTTAACGTGCATATTTCTGCATTAGCAGAATTATAAACATTAACATAGTTTATAAATCTATGTTAATAACACCTTGGATTTTAGTTTAACTCTTCCAGACCATATTGCAAACATGCAGAAAAATGTAGTCAAATAAATTTGTCTTTAATCTTCTGCCCTTTTTTCCAAAAAAGCTAAATAGTTTTTGTTTTGTTCAAGTACTAACTTCATTATGAATTTCAGACAGCCAAATTTAGCATTTAGGGTTGTTGGGATTTATGATGGTCATTTGAAATCCAGTCGCATTTTTGATCTAAATCAAAACAATTTTGGTTTTAATTGGTTTCCCCCCCAGGGAAACTTATTCAAATAATCTTGTTTCTGGTACTATTTTATTTGATCAAGTATCAGTCAATCTACCCCCAGTTTATTTTACCTTTAAATAATCTCCCATAATTTTTGAATTTTGGGGAAGGAATTCCTGTTCCTGTGGCTGAATAGATGTTTCTCCTTAAGAAAGTTCCTATGTTTAATTATTTGCCTTATGTCACATTTCTGCAAATTAATATAGTGACTTTAACATGCATCTTTTTTGTCTTCCTCACTGAAGTCACATTCTCTAAACTAACTTAGTCACTTTTATTGCATATAGGATTGTGATCTGCACCTTATTCCCCTGTTGATTCTCTGGTTTACCTCTGAACTGTCTGAATTAGCCCGAGCAAAAATGAGTAAAATAATATGAAACACCATATAAAAGGTTTAATTAAGTTAATGTGATGTGTGGTGTGATATAGCAGCTGGTTTTAAGGACATGACATATACTTCCACTCTTTACAATCTCATATATTTGCGTTCTTAAGTCCTAAAGTCTGTGGGGTTCAATTTCTCCAAGTGAGAAGTACAGTAACAGAAAGAGTATAGAAAAGAATAGAATAGTTAAGATCCGGAGCTGATGGAGGCAGGAGAATT
The DNA here is from genome assembly GCA_026413425.1 of Tringa solitaria. Taxonomy (NCBI): domain Eukaryota; kingdom Metazoa; phylum Chordata; class Aves; order Charadriiformes; family Scolopacidae; genus Tringa; species Tringa solitaria. The sequence goes on from JAOXJM010000001.1 coordinate 149,927,124, forward strand.
GGTTAACGTGAAGTGATTTTCTATTAAGTTGACAGACTTATTTATTTTTTCTCAGTAATACCTAACATATGGAAGGAAATTTGCTCTTCCCTAATGAGCCTCGTTACATCCACGAAGTTGTGTGATGGCTCACATTACCTCAGACTTCATCCCAGTGACACAGGAATGGAAGAAACATCAGCCTGTGTATAGTTTCTTTGGCCCATGTGGGGTTCCTCGGTAGCTGAGGGTTTGGCATGCCTTTTTATCTGTGCCTCAGCAGCCTTCACAGGTATGTAAAAGCTTCACTGGGATAGTAGTTATCGTTCTGTTTGTCCGCAACAAAGAGAATCTGAAGAAATTTCAGTGGTATGTTTCTACATGAATGGAGTATCCTACTTTACAATTTATTAATATTTTCCATAGTTTCAGTAGTTTGGTTTTTTCCTTCTGGTACTGTTAGAATTAATTTTAACTTCTATTTGATGTTTCTGATGCCTTCATGTATGCAGAATTTCTTTTATTATTCTTGGGCAGAGGCCTTTAATTCTGTCTGCTGTCCTCTCATATTGCTGCAGTTTTCTGAGTTTTACTCTTGATTGCAACCATAATATCGCTATAAATGCTTAGTGCCTTATTTCTGATTTTTTCAACTGTTTAAAGAATTTAAAAAATATTATTGTTTAAAATCAGGAAAGCGCTGTCTTTTGTGTCATTTCGTCTTTATTCTCTCCAGGAGCTGCCTTAGTGAAGCTGCCTTTAAGTGAAAAACTGCTAGGAATATTTAATTCTTTTTCTGTCTACTACTTTTAAAGAATATTTCTAAATAGAGAATTTTAAAATGTAAAATATTAGTTAAAAATTTCTGTGGGAGAAAAATAATGTATGGAGGCATTTCCATAAAACAAGCATACCTGTATCATGCTTTGTGCTCTTTTGAGCAGGGTCTGACCAAAGGGAATTTGTGAAACCAAAAACACAAGAAGATTTTCTCATTCACACAAAATCCTTGTGCATCTGTACTGTCTTTTCCAAAGGATAACAGGGGACGGTTCCCTTCACAGTGTATAAAGGAACCAAACAATAACTGGGGTAAAGCTCATTTGCCATCTCGCACTGAAATAGGCATGGACACTAGATGGATTCTTGCACTGCTCAAGAGACAATATAGCAGGAACAGATGTGCCTGCCATAGGAGCTCCGGCACGCTGCTGGACAATTTCTAGTGCAGACCCCAAATAGTGAATAAAACAAGCAGATATTTCATCAGCTACTACTGTTTGCTGTAACTTTCTGCCATACTGGTAGGTTTGTTGACCATGTCCCAGAGCAAGTGTTTTACCACATTTTTAATAACCACTTCATTCTTTCTATCCCCGTGAAATGTTGTCTTTTGACATGAAGTCCTCCCTGGAGGTTGCATACCTCTTTACTCCCCACAGTTCAAGGGAGCGTGCCTTAGGCTTTGCCAGCATTTGCAAATTTAACATTTGTAATTTCAACAATGCCAGCAATAAATGGAACAGTGGGACTGACTTTTGCAGAGACAAGATTCATCACATGTATTTAGCACAACCAAGAAACCTCTGAAATGCAGTGTTTTAGCTCTGCTATTCACATATTGGCATAGTGTTGCTATGCTGCTGTTGCTGCTGTAAGATGGATATTATTTCTTACCGAACTGGCATAAGTGACTTCCCCCTCTATCTCCCTCCCCTCTGCTGCCGACAGATGGAACAACAGTCGTCCTGTACTCGGTAGGAGATATGGGAATTAGTATAAGTCATCTAGCTGTGCCATCAGGGAATGTGCTGTTGATACTTGAACTAGAGCATCAGTATTTTTGCTGTACTGAGTTTGTAACTAGCTTTTCTTTTGCCAGCGGCTGATTTTGTGTTTGTTGCTGAAATTATAAATTCCTTCCATCCTCTCAGTTTCCTAGAGCAGTGGTAGAAGATTTCACAGACTGCTGAGAACCATGTCAGACACTTGCAGAGCTGATAAACTTTTCATTGGTGTCTTGGAGGTTTCACCTTCATTGATGCATGGAAATGTTCTAGAGGATGAAATACTACACTATCTCATGGATGAAAATTTAAAATTCTATGTGTTTTTTTACAGTTCATAATGTTTAATTAGAATTTGAAAAGAAAAGACAGTACTTGCATCTGGAACCTGAAAGTAATCTAATATTTTGAACCTGTAAACACTTATGAATGGGTGTTGTTCCATTGGATTTCCTTGCTGGTGTAACTCAGGCTACTCATGAACATAAGGGTTCTCATACAGGTAACTGCTTGCAGGGTCTGAGCATCATTTGCGCATAATACAGAGCCAGGAAAAAAAATTAAAATGAAGTAATTTAGATGGTTTTATTTTCTTTCTGCATTAGGTTTTTGACTTCCAGGCAATTCTGAACATGATTTATAGTTGCAGCCATGTCAGTGGAAGTTAAAAGAATTTAATGCGCTCATTTGTTCTTGCAGAAGTCAGATGTTATGTGATATGAGATCTGTAATGATGCTGCACATTAAAATGAAAGTGCAAGGAGATTCCTTGGGATGCAGTTCCTTTACAGATCACTGCCTTTGATTGATTTGAAAGGCTGCATTACACATTATAACTGGATTTTGACCATAGCAACATTGTGTTCTCTACTAGAAGCTGCATTGCCTGTACAGTGGCAGCTTTTTTGGCTTGCCACAATAACTGACCTTGGGTATGAATCTCTATGTCAGCCTATTACAAGATTATAGCATGCACAGTGAAATAGCAGAAGCTAAGTTTCTTATCGAGAAGTCCTTTGAGTTATACAGTACAGAGGGATGAATGCAGCTGTTCTAAACAGTAGGTCAAAGAGGATTGTTAAAAGACAGAGAGGGCTGCGTGACCACTGAGGGGATGGAAATCAGGGGCTTTATTTTGGGTGAGTACCTCTGTAGTTATCATTCAATACAAATTCACAGTAGTAATTCTCTCATGAAATGCTGTGAAAACATAGACTTTCTACCAAATGTCTGCGTTTTGGACAGAGATCTCACTTGCTTACATTGGTAATAGTATAAACATTGCAAGGGGGCAGGAAAAAAACGCAGAAGCAAACAATTTCATATTGTAAAAAGGAGGTCCAAAATATCTTGGCAGTGGCCAGTTTGTCATTTACTGCCTCAGGTTTCCTTGCCAGCATTTAAATTAAACTGGACTAGAATCAAATCAGTTCTATCAGTACCCTGTTCTAACCTTTGGTTAAGCTGATAATTTTCAGCTTGTTAAAATGTTTAATCTATATCAAAACTGCATCACACTGTCACTCCTTGGCACATTGTGTGCCTGGTCAATAGAAATCTACCCAGCATCATTTTCTTGCACAGTTACAGAATATTAATTCCATGGTCTCTTTATGAGCCACTTGGTCCTGCCAGTTGCCTAGTGTAGAGATGCAAAACATTTTTTCTTCTCCTGAGAAATGTGATTTATTAGATTATTATCCAAACAGAATGCCATTTCAATAGAGCCAAATATGCACCATTCAAGAGAAACAGACATTCACAGGGAAAAGATCTTTACCACTAAAATCAAGCTCCATGAGTCTACGGTCTGTGAAGTCACATTTAATTCAATTCCAAAACCTCCCTTCCAAATAGTTCAAGAAATGTCTGTTTGTGTTAATTCCTTTTGCTCAGCATTGTCACTTGTGACACATTTGTCAATACCTGATGGCTACATGGATTCACAGAATAATGGCCAAAGGCTGGAAAAAATTTCTCATAAGAATCTCTCCCGCTTTCTATGAGAAATATGTTTCTAAACGAATTTATGATCTAAAACGAATTTATGATTATTATTTTGAAACTTCATGTGGAAATCAAGAGAGATTTTTACTGAATTTGTTACAAAATAAAATGAGAGTTCAGAGCAATCCCAGTTTTATAAAATAAAGAATCCAGTGAATTGTTTTTATTAGTGTCAAACAGCTCAGATAACCACAAGAAAGGCAATACAAGAAATCAAATTTCTGTGGGAGAATATGAATAAAGAGTAAAATGTTAAATAGGTTTAATTTTCTATTTGTTTCTGTGTTTCTGTTTATGAATTGCAGTTATAGAGGAACAAGTGTTAGCTTTCTTAAAAAAGAAAAAAAAAGAATATTCTCAGAGCTGTAAGCTCTTTCTTAACAGAGAACAACTGGCTAGAAAAGAGATTTCTTTTGGCTGTTGCATGGCATTTGATATTGCCTGACCTCAAACAGCCTCTTGGAGAGGAGAGTCAAAAAAAACTGGAAAGCACATCTCTCAACTTTCAAGAATTGCAAAATGTGTATAATATAAGAGATAATCCCAGGGCAGGAGTGAAAAGGCTGAGAAAGGGATCATACTTCATAATTTGAAAGAGGGGTTAAATCACCTTTACTCGGCCAAAGCAGAGTGAAGAAATTACAAAAATCATCAAAGAGTTACAAAACGTGAAATGTAAAAAGTATCATCTGTGTGTTCCTGTGACTATAGCTCCAGCTCTTTGCTGCTATTTCAGCTTCCTTGCAGCTTCTTTCTCAACAGATGGATTTGAAGGAGATTCCAATGCCTTGTCTTCCTCTCGCTTGCCAGTTCAGGTGTCCTTGAACTGCTGCTTTCATACTTGATGCTGGATTTGCTGTGTATTTACTGGGACCATCAAGGAACTTCAGTATTTACTGAAAATTTACTGGGGAAAAGTACTTCATTAAACTGTGGGCATGCTTTGAGTAAAAATTAGACACCCTTTCCTAACGTTCTGTTGGTGGACTTTATAAGACCCTCCTAAGACATTAAACCATGAACAGAAAAGAAACCAGTGTAGAAGATTCTACTTCTGCTGTGCAGATTATGCTTCTGCTGTGTGTTGTATTTCTACCCAGCAGAAATAGGAATATTTTATCAAAAAACATGTGGTTTTTGTTTCAGACTTTTCACTGACTGTGGAACAGACAATAAATCAAAGGCAAACACATCCAGTTTATTATAATATCCTACTTTCAATTTTACCATTAGGAATGTGGATCTTTAGATAACTCTTTGGCTCCATCGCCTGCATTTTTTTTGCATATATGGCAAGATAATCTCTAACTGAAATTGTTACCACCTTGTTCTACAAAGCTGCTACCAAATCTCAGTTACTAAAATATATATCTAGTACTCTAGTATAGTGAGTAGAGAACCATTTGTGATTCCTCATATTTTGTTTGCAAGAAAATTACTATTATGATTAAATTTTAGTAGCATTTCTAGACAAGTTCTATTCTCATTAACTCAGTTTTACTTAAAATGGTAATAATAGTTTCCACAGGCCCTTTCTGATTAATGTGTCCTCCCTGGAAACTATGAGCAAAAGTATAGATCTGTTACTACAAGTGTGAAGACTGTTTTGTGCTACATACCTATTTCTGAAATATTCTGTTAGGAAGTGAAGCAACAGAACAGTTGGGGGTAGGAAGCAGGAACTGGGCCAGGAAATAGTCTTCAATGGGAAAGATTTTTATCTGTTATGCTAATAATCAAATTTTGTTTCACTGAACCAAAAATCCCTCCATGCATTTGACTTGTGGTGTGTTTGGTTGTATTATGTTTGTATGGCTGAATGTATGGTAAACTGAATAGGGTAGTAACCATATACTTAAGTGAACCACATAATAAAGGATCATATGATGAGTGTTTATACTCTGGTTTTCTTCTTTTTAAGGTACCTGATCATGGGCATCAAGGTTGTGCTGAGATCATGCTTAGAAAATGGGTCCTATGGCATCTTTGGATGCAAGTTGCCCTTCTTCCTGAGGGCCTGCAGCCAGCTGCAGCACGTGGAAAATCAGGAGAATTCATAGTGTGAGGAGTTAAGAGGAGCCAGCCATGTGCACTGCCACACTTAGCGATTTGAGATTAGCAGAAAGCACGGACCAGATTAGCAGATGGATACAAGCAATAGAATGGTGTTGGAAAATAGAGCAACAATTGCGGGAGCAAAGAGTCCACAGGAAATTCTGAAACTTCAGATATTCCATAATCCATAAAGGTGCTTGTTGCTGTGCTTTGGATGAGAAAGTTGTAAGTGAATAAGACACATTTAAATATACATTGATCTGGACAGAAGAAAGTCATCCATCAGAGATCTTTATGTCTTTCTGAACAGAATAGGTTCCTACAGGGTAAATTTAAGATTTAGATTTTCCTTTTTCTCCTTCAAATACTCAACTCAGGTTTTTAATAACACATATGACATATTGAAGAGATAAGACACAAATTCATGTGAGCAGTTTCCGAGTACTGACAACTTTTCAAAGGACAGGATTGACTTAACTATGGACATGAAACAGTTGTGCAGCTGTTTTTCCTTTTGGTAAGGAAAAACTAGGAAAAAGGAGAATAATAGAGGTGATGTTCTTTTGTCATCTTTTGATGACAGGAAAGCTGTCCTTCATGGTTACCCAAGAAGAGATGGCGGGGTCATGTGAGGTTAATAGGGCCCTGCAAGCAAGGAGCAGGCCATGATAAATGATGGTTCCTTTCCCACAGTGGAAGAGCAGTCCAGAAAGCTTTAGGAAAGTGAACAGAGACTGGGATGAAATATCATTTGAACAATCTTCTAACATTTGGGGAATATTTGTTACGTTTTGTATTTTTTTCTCAAAAGCATGGAATGTCATTAGGATTTTTTCTTCCAGTCATATCTTGATTAGACAAATAATCTTTGTTCCTCTTAATCAACCTACCCATGCAAGAGTAGTATAAGATTTAGTTAAAAAAATAAAATACCTTTCTTTTTAAAATAATTTCCTTTTTTTTATTTAAAGAGAAGAAAAGAGAAACTTTAGTTTGAATTAGAAATCAAGTAAAAACTCATGCAACCTAGATGTAAAGGTAAACTACTTCAAGAACTAGTAAGTACTTAGGTATTTATCTATTTCATTATATTTCTGCATCTTTTCTGATAAAAATTAACTGCGTTTCACGGTTGCCATTTTTCAGTGTGTTCTGCATGTCTGTCCTGTTGATACTGAAATGGTGTTATTGAAAATTTATGTCTGCAGTGTTGACTTAGTTTAGTTTAGTTCATTAAATCAGAGCTCGTTGCCATTTAAAATTGCAAAGCTGGAATATAGATATGAATTGTATAGCTTAATTTATTAAATGAAGTTTGTTTATTGCCAAGGTCTTGAAATACAAATCATACTTGAGGGATTCCAAAGCAGGTATATCTAGAAAAACAAACTTTGACATGTATAAGCCTGGTGAGCAAAGTCAGAAAAAACTTAAGCAAAAAAAAGTAGCATAAGGCTTTGGAATTTTTTTTTCCCCAGTCCCAGACAACTATAACTACATAATAAATTAAGTAAAGTTCTCAGTTGTTCTAATCTCAAATAGTTGTGTATCAAGGTAAAAAAATAAAAATAGAATCTTTTATGTCATTAAAAATAATATAGAAGTATCACCACAAAACCAAAATGCAATTAATATTTATCATTTGTCAGGGTTTTTTTGGACTTACTAACAGTATTTTTTGAGTACAGAGTTCTGCCTTTTCTTTTCCAGCTCTTCATTCCACTAGTTGTCTCCAAAGAGTTCAGAATAACGTGCCTCTGCCTATGTATATGGTGAACTAAAAACTTTCAAAAGCTTAAATTTAAGGGTTGTCCTTGTTAGCCAGCAAATATTATGGTGGACACAAGATTAAACTAAAAATTTGGTTCTCAAAAGATGAATGCTTCCGTTGTAACAGGAGAATTCAGGCAACATTGATTGTTCAGATTTATGTCACTACTACAGTGGCACCACTACTCTATGGCAGCTGGTAGGATCTTTTTTGTTGTTTCACCTTTGAAGAAATGCTACTGTTCTAAATGTTGTAATTGTTACCTGCCTTATAAAGTGGATTTCTTAGTATGAGAGATAACAGTGTCGATAACAGTTTGTCAGAGCAAGTTAGGATATTTACAGCAAGGCAAAATTTTTTACCCTGAAGGGTATCGGGTTTTTGCTATGTCTTACTTTAAGCTGTTCTAGGCTGGTCAACGCTGTTATTGCATAGCTTCACAAAAGGATCTTGCTGCCTGGGTAACTTTCAGTTATGAGTAGATGTTTGCTTTGTCATTTCTCTTCTTCCTGCAGTACAGGGAAAGAAAAATGCTACTGGAAGTATATTACATTTAAGCAATAAGGCCAGCTTAAGCCTTTTATCACGTAGATGAGGATGGATAGGGTAGTTAAAGTCCCCTGGTACTTTAGACAGTTTGATGCTTATCTGACATTAAAAAAAAATTCTGCTATAAAGCTCTTCTTACTATTTCAAGCTAGCATTTTAAAGAGAAAATGATTGACACTTTTCTGTTTCAATTTTTCTGTATTTTTTCATATCTAGTTTGCACTTAAAACAAGCTAGCAGCCACCATGTACAGAATAACTTAGAACTGAGGCAATCAGTGCAGTAATTATCTTTTCCTAGAACAAGTTGAGGGCAGGCTGGGGCTGTCATCCCTACACAAAACATATGAAGAAATGAAGAATAAAAGGAATGAGCAGAGTAACTGATTTTTGTTTGCATTAGTTTTGTCAAGGAAGCATGGATTTGAATAATGACATTCCAGTCACTTCTGCTCCTTTGTTTATATCCAGATATGCACTAAGTTTATTCTGAAATAAATGAGGCTTTAGTTTTTCTTGCTAGTTACATTAATTATGCCGCTTTTATGTTTTTAACTAATGGTGATTATCCCTGTATTAGATAATTCATCTCTGTGTTAGAAACTACCATTCACAAATAGCTTTATTAGGTGAGCACACCACAATCAGTAATAATGAGAACCACTGCGATCATTTATTAAGAAGTGTCATGCCACACAGTTCACTGGTTTACCTGGTACAATCTACAGGCTTGGAAAGTGAAGATACTTGTCCTAGCAAACAAAATGAAATCGTGATGCACTGAGTTGCAAATGCAGGTTTACTGTTGCCCATATATACAAAGGATCAAATCTCTCCAGAAGTCTCTGGGAGCATGTTGCATATGCATTCAATGAAGTTGAAAGAAATGAACCAGACATTTTCCCTTCTTTCTCATCACTCAAGACAAAAATCTTCATCTTTACCTCCCCTCTTGCAAGCAGACTGTGATGAAATGTTATTATAGTTTGTTCTGCCTACAGTTTTTAATTATTTTATTTATACATTAAATTTGTATTTCAAAGGAAATAACTAATTTGCTTTGGTAGTATATCAGGAGAAGAACTGTCCAGAATGGAGTTAGAAAGTGTCAGGAAATTTTAAATTTTATTTTATTCTAAAGGTCTATCAAGTAGAGGGCTGCAGATCATTCAGCCCTCTCATTCAAACTCTCATTCATGGCTTGAGGTCCTCAGTCCAGTACCTATAGCTCAAATTGGATCCAAGGGACACTCCCTGATGAAGAATTCCAGGACTTGAGTACTGCAAACAGCCGTACTGGATGAACACCTTGGACAAAGTAGAGTTGAAAGCATTGATTCCCCAGGCTTAGACAGTTCTCAAAACTGTATAGCAGAATTTTGCTTGAAATACTGTTTGGATTTTGTCAAACTGAATTTTCCTAACACTATTTCACATAATTTCTGACTAGACCTAAACCATACAGTGGCAAATATAGCATTTGGCAGGATTTTGCTCCTGGAAAAGATTTCAGCTTGACAACTGACTGTAGTCATTTCTGCTCACAAATAGATGATTGTACCATAAAACTGGTTGTAGATACATCACTATGAATAGATCTAACTATTCATGTGTACTGTTAAACAATATTATGATTATGAGACAGAAAAAAAGTCTCTCTTTTCCAATCAGCAGA
>JAOXJM010000001.1:149968517-149985700 GCA_026413425.1 Tringa solitaria
CATTGCAATTGTTAGTCTTCTTTGTTATTGAATTTTCCACTTCCACTTTGTGTTTTCTCATGATGTCGAGAAAAAAAAGTTTTGTCTAGTTTCCTCTACACCTGCAGTGTTAAAGGCAAAATTACTACACTTATCTGTCTGAAGCTGGGATTTCAGCTTTTGTTCAAAATGGTCAAAAAGTGGATTCAGGTACAGAAGTGTTCCAACTACATAAGGACGTCAATAACTATGGATGACTGCCATATTTCCAGAATTTTATTTAGTGATTTTTTTTTTCCTGAACTGTCAGAACATATGCAATTATTTTTTTCACCAATTTAATACTGAACTGTCTTGATCGTGCCTATTTTGTGTAAATATTTGTGCATTTACTTGCATAGAATTGCAGGGACAAATTATTCAGTCTTCCCTTTACTATATCCTCACATCAAAATACCGTGCCTTCCTGTATTATTTTTTTCCCAGTCACATGAGTGTCTCTCACAGACCTACAAATTCACTTATTACAGATTCTCCTAAGAATATTTGCAGAACCTCAATTATTATATTTGAGGAACCTTATAGTCAAGGTATTTTGATACTAGACAAAGGTGTTGTTCTCATTTCTAGCTGTGGAAAATAACTTATAATGTCCTTATGGTGAAACTTTATGTTACATTAAAGACTAAAGGAGAAAGACATAAAGGAAAAGCCCTACATGAAATACACTGAAGATAAAGGAGGGAAGAATGTTCTTATGAACATCACAGATGTGGCAGGCACAGGTTAGCACTGGCACACAAGAAAACCACAGCCAAGAATGGCTGCAGCATTTCCGTTTTTGTTACCTATAGCTGGTAGCTTATCTGAACTTTGGTCTTGTCAGTATATATTAGGAGTGAAAGTTTTAATGCCCAGAAAGACCCTTTGTTTTGCAACAAAACTTATCATATGCATTAATAGTTTTCTAAATGTCATTATTCCCAGCTCTTCTTTCAAAGAACTAGGATGAAGAACACAACCACAGTTACTAATATGAGGCAATTAGACATACATAATCTACTTTTAATACAAGTTTCAGTACTGGCCATTCAGACAATGGTCAGATGTGGTCTTGTGATTCCAGTTCTCAGTGTTGCTTCTTCTCTATTATTGACACTTGCATTCACTTTACTAAGCCTGAGCCAGATGTGTTAGAGATTGTGATGAGGTGGGTGTTGGTCTCTTCTCCCAAGTAACAGGTGATAGGACAAGAGGAAATGGCCTCCAGTCGCTCCAGGGGAGGTTTAGATTGGATATTAGAAAAAAATATATTCACTGAAATGGTTGTCAAGCATTGGAACAGGTTGTGCAGGGAAGTGGTTGAATCACCATCCCTGCAGGTATTTAAAAGATGTGTAAATGTGGCACTCAGGGACATGGTTTAGTGGTGGACTTGGCAGTGTTAGGTTGCTGGTTAGACCTGATGATTTTAAAGGTTTCCAACCTAAATGATTCTATGTTTCTATTTTCTGATTCTGTGAAAAAGCATCAGTGTAATTAACTCTACAAATCCGGATTATACAATTTTATTCCTTATATTTTCTCCAGCTCCCTCACACTTAGTATTTTACTTCATGAGTACTCCCAATTAATGAATAATGCTCCATGAAAGTCCAATAGACTGCCCACATAAGAAAGGACTATTTAGCTCAATTAAGACTGAAAGTGCTTAATCCATTTAATTTCTGGTTTACAGTGTAGTCTGATGGGAATGCTTCCAAAGCAGTCCTTCTCATCCACCCCCAACCTCTTCACCTCTCTCTCACCTACTCACATGTAGATAGAGCAGTAAAGCTCTGAAAAGGTCATTTAGAAGACCAAAAAAATAAGCTTCCTAATTGAATTTGTTACACTGTACTAGACTCTACAGAAGTGAAGCAATTTGTAAAATATGTGTGTATAATCATATATAGACAATTTATAAAATAAAATTTAACCTTAATGGTGATAATGTTTGTATTGTTGATCTTATTACTGAAAGTTAAAGTTGTTAAGTAATGTGAATTAACAGGAGAATTTTAGAGAAAAAATCAGGCAAGTTTCTGTCCTATTTCTGGGCTCCTGTCAGTCTCTGAGGACCTGAAACTTGGGATCAGTTCTGGTCTTAAAATAGATTAGGTAACACTTGTTCCCGTTTCATCCAGGAAACAACTATCTACCAAGATGCTCTATGTACCTATTGGAAGTAAGTCCTTAAGAAGTATTGTCTGATGTATAGAAGCCCCTTTTTTATCCAATATTTTCTAAAGTTTTCTTAATGAACTCCCAGCATTTTTATGTCTCAAAAATAAACATATTTTCCAAACTAGAAAACTAAAATTCTAGTGAAGATTTATATGGCAAGATTGGTATAAACTGAGAATCTGATTTTCTAAGGTAACTTGCTCAAATTACTAACAACTGTAAAGTAATTATATCCTTTAATTCAATTTAGATGAACTTGTACGTACTGCATAAGTTAGTGCCAAGGTGTAGGTGAGTGCACTTCATATCAGTCACACCATATTTAAAAGAAAATGTTCTTGCTTTTATCTGTTTCTTTCTCAGCCAACCAACAGTCACCTTTGGTTCACATGCAAGGAATGAAAAAATACACTTAGCTTATTTGTTTTGGTTTCATTCAATTATAGGTTGTTTTAGCCTACATTTGCTTTGAGGTAAACTCTGTGTGCATAATGATACTGTAATTGTCCAATGACAGATGGATAATTGTTTAATTGTCCAAAGCTAAAATTCTTTAGATTTTAAGGCAGTGCCACAAGTACAGTGCTGAAAAGGTAGGATGGAAGGAAGAGAGAGAGGGAGGGAATGAGAAATGGAGTAAGGGAGGCCTTGAAGGATCTAATTAATTCCACATTTATCTTGGAAAGCATTACTTATCTAATGCATAAGCATTATGCAAGAGCTCCTCTATCCTCATCTTGACCTACTCTTGGTCAAGTCACACACTTCAACACAAAATAATCTCCTCCTTTATTACCTTCAGTAATTTAAACCCTTCTAGAGATTTGCTGCATGTTGGCCATGATTATTCCTGCTACTGCCTTCCCATTCACTTTTTAGCCAAGTGTTTTCTTGTTCGCTGGATCTTCTTGCTCAGTTTAGGCATTACTTCAGCTCCTATTCTGAAATGTGGTAATGTCACAGTTGTACTATGGTCTACATTAGTAACAGTCTCATGTTAGAGTAGCCTGATCCTCACCTTGAGCCTTTGGAGATAGCTCCCAGGTACCTATCTGAGAGCTTGAGATTCACTTTAGGTGGTAGGTAGCCAAAAAGTAACCATTATAACACTTTATTCCATCATTTCTTTCCTTTATGTCCTCTAAATTTTTCCTTGGCCCCATTGTAGGATAGCAGGGACTTGCAAATAAGTCACGTGCTTTTGTGTTAAGACCCCTACAAGTAGTCTTCTCCTGTCATAAAACCAGTTTTCAGATGCCTTGTGAGGCTTCAGTAGAAAGATACAAACAGAATGCACTTAAACCACTAATATTTTCACTGAATGCTGGTTGGGACTTTTATATTCAATCTGCCTCTGCTTTCCCAACTGTAGATAGACATGTTCTGTATTTAAGACTTTGACTTAAAAACCATGAGGGTGGTCACGATGCTGGCCCTTGACAAAATGGCCTCTATAACCATAGCTGATACAATGGGAAAGTGGAATTGGGCCCTGTGTGTTTATGGGAGAGGTGGGAGACAGCCAAAACTGTCCGAAAGGGCCTTTGCCCCACAAACGTCAGCAAAATTAAACAACAAGAAGAGAATTATGAAGAGATTTCTGACACACTAGCAGTCACCTTGTTAGAGAAGTAAGGTCAGCCATCCCACCAGGGCAGGGGGCTTTTCTCACCACACGGGATCAGGGCACGCAGCTTGTCCCACAGAAGGCGTGTGCACAAAGGGGACCCATGGCTGGGATGGGGGATGAGCTTCTGATGCCCACAGCTGGGGAGACCCTTACTGGGGTGGGGTGGTGTAGAACTTCTTGGGATGATATATAAATGGTATTTAGAAATTTCAAGGCATGTATTAAGATTTTGCAAGTGTTTGTTACTGTATTTTTTTGTGTTTCTGATACTGATCCTGAGCATATTGTGTGAGGTTAATTACATGCCATTAGTAAATCAATAAATTGCTTTGATCATTATTTGATTTAAAGTTTGTGAATTGATCAGTTTTCCCCAGGGTCAACATCTAACCCATTAAAAAACTATCAGCACTGCTTCAGGCTGATGAGTAGGCCAGGTTAGTGACAGGGTTTACTGAGTCATCTATGGGAAAAGGAAAGAAAAAATAAATTGATATTCCAATAATAAAACAGGTTATAGTTCCAAACAGGTTATAATTCCAATTCAATGGCAAAATTTAAGTATTTTCATAGTGTTCCACAAAAGCTAGTCCATGCAGTGGCAGGATTTTCTTTCAAGAAAATTTATATATTTCTTATAAGCAAATTATAGATAAAACTCCAGACTGGCACAAATTTTATGTATAAAAAGTGCTTTCCCTGACTCTTTAGGTGGGGTTTCTTAATCTCTGTTTTGAAAAATGCAAGTATGGTACGAAACTGATATTTCATTCTCTATGGACTATTTTAATGATTAATCATTAGGAAAAAGGCTGCCTGCACTTCAGAAAAAGTATTCCCTATTTACAAGAGATGTGGGATACCCTGGGGTTGGCTTAAGAAAATGTTATAGGTCAAATAATAATATATTATGAAGATGAAGTACAGATAGTTATACCTACTACTCTCCATAGTAGCTTTTTTATTGTTGATATTGTTTTGCAGTTTTTATTAAAGCTTCTGAAGAGCGTTGATTTGACATGTTATTTGGTGTACCACCCTGAAAAAGCTCACATAAAAGAGAGTGATGTCTCAGAATTTGTGGAGGTGGGAGAGTGGTGGAGAATGTCAAAAATTATGGTAGTCACTTCCAGTTTTAAGCAACTCATCTTTAAGAACACCATGTGTATCTGTGTCCTGTGGGCATCTACATTACATACATTTCTCTTGGAATTTAATATTGTTTTTTAGATAAAATATCTGCAGCAGAGTCACAACTATATCAATATAATTTTTTTTAACTTAGTTGGCTCAATAGAGTGTTAAACATTGTTTCAGATAGTAACAGTATCTTTTTCATGAGAATTTACTAGACTACAGCTGATCACTTCTGTCCGCCAACTGTGTAATATAGTCTGTGATACATTATATTTATACATTCTTAATAATTAAACTGCAAGCACACAAAAACAGAAACAGAGGTACAACAAAAAAAAAAACCACAGGCTGTCAATATATATCTGTTCCAAGAAAAGTACTACGTGTTTGATCATCTCTTCACTAGGGAAAAGTTAAGTCAGATTTTTTCTTGTTTTCTAAAAGGCTGTGGTGTTATTTATGTTTCCACATCACAAAAAAACATAGGATGTGTCACTGGGAAAAATAAAATGAGCTAAGCAGTCCATAATACAGATCACATGCTGTTTTCAGGGGCTTCCTATTGGTCAGTTGCATTTTCCTTCTTGTGTTTTAAAATGGTACAAGTAACCTTACTCTTAAAACTTATTCTGTCAGTGGATGTCTTCCCTGTATCACTACAAACTGGTTAGAAAAGATGCGAGAAACCATTTGGTCTCAGGAATACAGAAGAGTGACTTGATTTTCAAAATAAAGAGTAAAAATTAAAAATAAGTAGCAAAAGAACACAGTGGAGACTGAAAAAAAGAGATGATCATGAGGTTCATAGTCTTCCCCTCTCTGCCATGCTGTTTACACTTCAGCCAATTTAAACATGACTAATGTCTCTGTTTTAGATTCAGCCATTACCCTTTCAAAAATAAAGTCAAACTTTGTCTATCTATCAAAGTATGCCTTTGTTATATCAGTGGAAAATAAAGACTTTGCAGAAATGCTTAGCTAAAAAGTTCATATCCTTCAGTAAGTATTGGTGTTACTATAGCAGAAGAGGCAAATTGAGTACATGAAGTTAAATTTTGCAGAGGAGATAGGAGATAAAAAGGTCAGTATTAGTTCAGCAAATAATGAGACAGGTGGGTACAGACACAGGTGAAAGTTTACTCATGGTAACAAGGGCTACACATAAAGATTCAGCAGTAAATAATGACCAACTTTACCTTTCCCTTGTTTGAAAACAACACTATAATTTTTTTTGCTTGCTACGTCTTTCCCTAACACATCCTAGGTTATCATCTAAAATGCCTATTAGAAGTAGAGTACAGAAGGTGCAAATTGACTGGAGAGCAGACACTCAAAGAAATTACAAGCAATCTGTGCAGCAAACAGGGGAGGATCTTACTTCAAGTAATGCAGTGCAGCATGCTGAGTCCATGTCACTTGCTTCAGGGCAGTAAGGGTTCATAAAATCAAGCCAGTTACACAGCTATAGATCCTCTATAATGTAACTTCTTTTTTTCTTTGCCATGGGCAATAGATTTTCTATTACTGAGTGTGAACTAATGAACTAGCAGAACAAGTCCAAGTTATCAACACCTATTGAATGTGTTTCCACGCTGTAACAGATAGGACAGCTCAGCGGACAGTGTGCCACCTGCCTGACACCGAGCCAGGTTTCGGCTCCGAGGATGCTCTGTGCATTTGTGCTACTGCTGCTCCTCTCCTTTTGAAGTGCATTGTAAACATGTCCAGTGTGCAAATCTTCTCAGCCCACACAGGGATGTGACAGCTACTTAACAAACTGAGTGGCGTTACACAGCAAACAAGGAAATAAATTTTCAAGTGATCTCGTGAGATGTCTTTATAGACGGCTTTCTATTAAAGCTGCTCTGTCCATCCAAGCTGAAAGTCTGTGGGCTCCCCACCACTCTGAATCTTGCACATTTGTGCAAGGCATTTGTGTGTCAAGATAAAGTGAGTCAAAAGGGACATAAAATTCTACCCTTCTCACAAGGCAGCATATGATACTCACTTCTTACAGATGTCAATCTAGGGTTTCTACCTGTGAAACTAAAGAACCTGAATTAGAAAGGCAAGGGGCTTAATTTATTTCTTTTCTGTCTTGAAGATGTGCCCTGGGTTTTTGGTTGCTGGATGTTCATATATGTTTAGGAATGGTTTCCTGTCTGTTTTTAACCAGAAATTTTATTTTGGACTTTGATCATCAAGAAATTGCTGAATGTATCCCCTCATAAAATATCTGGGAATATAATTGTAACATTAATGTGAAATAATCTCACACAGCAAAGTTAATATTTCTGACCACAAGGAACCCTGGTTTCTAACTATTAACAGCAATTTTTATTGCATTCTGTCTAGAGGACATTGTATCAAATGCAGCTTGAATCTAGACAGAGAATTGCCTTGCTATGGGATCTTTGGTTACATGCAAGCATAAGACTTGGGAACATAGTTATAAATGCATAGTCAGTAGGAAAATAAAGTTATTCAGTAGGCTCTATGAGCTCTGTGAGCCTGCAACGGTCTTAAAAGGTATTTTGCATGTATTTTCATCTGCAGAGGCTTTTAAAGAACCTTAATATGATAAGCATAGACATTTTCATAATCCTGTACTAAATTTCTAACATACCTACATTTCTTAAAGCACTTTGTGAAGATTCACAAATGTTTCAATGAATCAAATATTACTGTAGTTCTTGATGAAATGAGGCCAGTGCAAATTTGCTTTCATTATCTCTGACTTTACTCCCCCCTTAATTTTAGAACCTACTGCCAATTTTAGGCAAATCTGATGAAAGATTAAGTGCCTCAAATGTAGTATGTTGCACAAGTATCATGCAAGTTGATGGAGAGAGGAGCATTCCCACTGAACGCTTCCATGGACGGAAAGATGGAAGTTAAGCTCAGCAGTACGCTGACCTCAAAAAAGTCAGGGAATGTTCCTGGAGCCATCACACATGCTGCCGCTGCTCTAGCTCTGGTGAGGGGATAAAAGAGGGAGGTGCATACACTGGGATACATTTTAGGGGACATGGAGAAAACTGAAGCAGGGATATATGAAGGAACTACCAACTCTGTGGTGCAAAATCTAGTGGGATGGAAAAGAGCATGCAGTTATTATGGTGATGTGACATAAAGGATATTGAATATAAATCTGAAATAAAACAAGTTTCATTAGTTCCTGTGCATGGAAAACAAATTGTTTTTTATACATCCAGTGTAATAAATTGCAATGGGTTCTATTGATACATCACACTTAGAAACAGACCCCAGTTTGCTTAAATTATGTTTGATGAATGCTTTTGTTGTCTACAAAATGGACAGGATGTTACAAGATGAAATGCCTCAGGAATATAATTTTATTTATTAAGAGATATTATTAGTTAAAAGCTAGTGGCAGGTTATTATATTATTTTGCTTATATATATGATGACATTAAGAAACATGATTAAATAGATTTACCTCATTCAGTCCTGCTTGAGGCCCCAGATAGTAGCCATTACAGGTGGTGGGCACTGCATGGCAAATTGAGACTGTTAATCTGTAGTAATCTTAAAATATGAGATGGAATGTTTTCTAAAGTTTCTGTATTGGATCCATCTGAAATAGATCTCAAAAACCTAGTGTTCAGGAAAAAGACATTATCCTCATTTCCTATATTGGGCTTTGTTGACCAAGAGCCTGTCAGCAGTTAGTGCTGTGCATCCTGCAATTATTTTCAGTGTCCTCCATGACACAAACTTCAACTGAACTACATAGTGATTTCCTGTCCCTCTATCTATTATGTATGAGCCAAGCCAAAAAAGGAATCCAAGCTGTTCCAAATGCTGCATATGAGCTGGCAAAGTTATACAGCAAATTGTATTCAGCAATGTGAAATGTGGAAAACATGTGGCACTTCTGAGTCTCCTCATTAGCCCAACATCATAGTTTTAATTGTAGATTGCAGGAGAGGAAAGCCCAGTATGAGAACAAAATAAACAATTACTTCTTCAAGTATAAATACAGGCACATGTAGTACCGATTCAAGGTCAGTTAATCCATCTAATTGCAGTGATGGTCCTCCAGGAGTTAATGTATGATTGAACAATGCAAATGAAAAGCCACACGTAATTCTAGTTTAATCTAAACCACATAACTCAGATCGAGAGTTTGGAGTCTGACATACTGTGACGCAGGGGGCCACCCTAACCATTAACAATGAACTTGGATACTGCAAATTTGTAAACAGCAGTGCATGTCTTTTCTTTGCCTGTTTCACTATTTTGGGGGTATATTGAATGTTTCTGCAGCAGTTTAGCTCTACTCAAACTAACTTTCAAGTGTTATGCAAGAGGAATGTAGAAATCTGGAGTTTTATAATCTATTTTTATAGATCTCTTCATTTTTTAGTGCTTGGGTATATATAGGCTATCAACACATAAATGTATGCCATTGTCTGCTTGGATGGGTATTCTCTTTTATGGATGTGTAATTGTTTGCTGTTTAATTTCACTGTCAGAATTGTTTGCTGTTTAATTTCACTATCACAAACAATCTGTACATGCCAACTTTCTCCTTTTAGGTGGTAAACAGGGTGATGTTTCATAATTTTTTTTTAACCCTAGACGCATTTTCCAGCACAGCTCCAGAAAAAGTAAAGTCTTGACCTATGTCTCCGTTCCACTATGTTTTTTAGAGTTTGGTTTTGTTTGTTGTTTTTTTTTGAGTTTTGGGGGTTTTTGTTTTGTTGTTATTTTGTTCTTTTTTAATTCGGTGGATAATATTAGTGAAAAACGCTGGGGAAAATTTTTTTGGGTTTTTTTTTTTCAGATCAGGAAGGTGATATGTGGCTGGATTTTGTTGCCGTCAGATGATCCTTTTAGCCCTCATACAGAGATAGAATGTGGTCGGGGAACACCAATGCATATCTGACTCTCTGCAACTGGGATCCACCACTCTTTGAAACAGAGGCACTGCATTTTTACCTTCTGTTACAGGCATGATGCATAACCTAAGGCTCATGATGACACCTGGCATAAGCCCATTCTTGTTTTGTTTGGAAACGCTTTGTTTCTTCTGTGGAATAAGGAAGCAGTTAACTTAGAGAAAAAACACAGGTAATAGGATTTAAAAATTCCATTGACAAGATTCACAGAATCACAGAATCGTAGAATTGTAGGGGTTAGAAGGGACCTTCAGAGATCACCTAGTCCAATCCCCCTGCCAAAGCAGGTTCCCCTAGAGCAGGCTTGACAGGAATGCACCGAGGCAGGTTTTTAATATCTCCAGAGAGACACTCCACAACCTGTCTGGGCAGCCTGTTCCAGTCCTCTGTCATCCTCAAAGTAAAGAAGTTTTTCTGCATGTTCAGGTGGAATTTCCTGTGTTCCAGCTTGTGTCTCTTGCCCCTTGTCCTGTCACAGGGCATTTCATTTGCCAAGTACCTTTTTCCTAAGAACTGAAGGAAAAATATCTGGACAACACTTAGCAAAATGCATGCCTATTAAAATGTAAGTGTATGATACCGAAAAATAAAAGAGCCTTTCATTCAAAAGCAACCAATTAAGATGTTTTTCATTTTTGTGAAATGCTATGAGATGTTTTGTATGATTTTTAAGCACTGTGTCACAAACAACATTAACTAAGTTGTGTTGCTCCTTTTCTAAAGGCCAAAATAAAGCACTTAATAAAGTTGTTCTCCTTCTTTGTCCTAACTTTTTCTCCTTCTCATTCTATCTTTTTATTCATTTCATTCTGGTAAAAAAAAAAAGCTCTTCCTTCATTGAAATGGAAAATAAGCAAATATGAAGACAGCGTCTTACCTTCATTATAGCCTTAAGAGCTATTCAGTCTTTGAATAAAAGTTTCATTTGTTCACTAAGAACATAAATTAGATCTACTTGCAGATGGTATACCAAATATGCCCCAAAAGGTCTTTAGGGTCAATTTATCTTGCAGTCTTGTTGTATGCCCAAAGTATGAATGAATCTATCCTGTTCAAAGTATATCAATCAGCTTAAAAATATCCTGCAAAAAGATACCTCATTAGATTTTTTTCAGGTTTCAGATACATGATTCAAGCACTTCCAATTTGATTCTGAATATGATTCAGCTGGTGAATTAGAAGGGAATAATGAAATGCCACTATACCAATGAGACAAGGGAAAAAAGGATCAATCTCTCAAAATAAGACCTTTAATAACTATGAAATAGATTGAGCTCTTAAATAACTGAGAGGAAATGGATGATTTTCAGTATGATTTTCATTCCAGATTTCCCAACACATGTATTTGATAAACTTAATAATTTTGAAAATCTTCAATAGTACCTTGAGGGAACTTCTAGGCTACCAAACAATAGCTTCAAATTAGGGAAACATAAGTGTACATGACCTCAGAGGCAAATTTAAAATACATTTGATGGACATTCCCTGAAAATATTGATTCTACAACTCAAAAGGATGAAGAACCATTACACATTTATTTAGATGCAAATAAAAATTTTCAAAGCTCTATTCATAATAACTTTTAATGTTATCTCATAAATAATCTCTTCATTTTTCTGACGTATTTAGCTAGGAACAGAAACAAACACACATATTTCAAATTCAGGGGTCACATTCAGTTAAATCACTTTTGAAATAATATGTTAAATCTGGTTACAAGTACATTAATTGAATTGTTTAGTTACAGATTTACTGGTGTTTCAGTTGTGCCTCAGTTCAATGATGAGAGTCTGGATTTTGTACAGAAGAGATATTTCCTGTCCCAGAATACTTGTAATCTATGGATGCATTGAAGTACAGGTGACAAGTGACTGTGATTTGTTTTATAAGCTTCAGTCATTGCATAGCAATTGGTCATCTACTAGCAAATATTTTACAAGCATCTCTCCCTCATGGCAGGGAGGGGACTCCTGGGAGTGACGCTGCTGTTCCTGGGAAGAAGTGATTTCAAGTTCATGATATCTCAGTGATTCTTCACATTTCAATGACTTCCAAATTAAAATGTTGTGTTTGCAAGAATAACGTTTTTTTTTTTCAGTTGACATATACAAAAACTCAGCTTGTGAATCAAAAAGTCAACTTGGTTCTTTTATTCTTCTATGTAAATGCATCAATAATTATTGTTCTAGCTTCATTCATTTATACCAGAGCAGCTGATATTTATGTGGCTCGTACAGATAAAATGAAGTTGTTATCTGCAGTAATCTGCTTCTCCTGTCCTTCTTCACTGCTGCCGTAATAACTGGAACAATGAAAATACTATGATACTAATGAGGCTGACATTTAATCATGGTGTTGTAAACTAAGTTCAAAGAAAGCTATCATTCTTAATTTACAGGTGTTTCCTGACTAATATTGCTAGAATTAGCTGTGCAATACTGAGAAATTTCAGTGGAGAAAGAATATAGACAAGAATCAACACAATTAACAATTCTAATAATGTGTGTGATAAGGAAAATTCTTGTCTCATTTCTTTATAAACACTACATTGTTACTGAGAATTTTAAAAATCCAGCAACAATAAAAATAGCACTTTTTTTTTGCCATAAGCGAAAGATACAGCTCTGAGGATAAATATGTATTATCTTTACTTGATTAAAAAGTGTCAATTTTTGCATAGTCTTTACAAATTCTTTGCAACATTGTGTGTGGATTTCTTAATCCTGTGAGTAGAATACATGAAGAAATTTACAGTGTTTCTTTTCTGAGGATGATTATATACAGAATGTTTGTAAGGCTGTTAGATTTTTGTTATGAAGTAATATAAACATTAAGAAATATTTGAAATTCCAAATAATGTCAGTAAAATACCCAAACTTTTTTATTTGGTTATTTTTTGGGTTGATTTTTTGTGTGTGTGTTTGTTTTAGAAACACATGCACATGTAAGTTGAAGTGAGATATCTCTAAGGGACAATAGAATACTTATTCTTCTGTGAAACAAGTGGCTATTATACATTGTGCTGAATGTGCACCCAGTGATTGTCCTTTCCAGATTTGAACATCATTGATGTCAAAGGAAATTGAGGAATATGGACAGGAGCGAAGATGAAGAATGAAGTAAAAGACTGTTTAAAGTTAATACTGTAAGCTCAGTCTGACTAGGAATGTATATCAAGCAGAACTGTTGTACTTCATTCAGAATCATACCCACTTCTTCTGCCTGTTATTTCTCCATCTAATCCAGCAAGCTATCTGTAATCTGTGTCTCTGTATCATTATTTACTTCAGAGCTGTGTTCCAAAACTCCAAATATGGCAACTTCTATGTGACAAGTTTCAGCCTATTTCTGAAGTAAAATTCTTCAAACCACGCTACTTGCTTTCTGGAATAACACCCATCTCTTGTCTGTGTAACTTGTCAAACAATTAGAGGTAAAACAAAAAGGAAACATGAAAATTAACTTAAAGCTAAATTTCAGTGCTGAATGCTTCCTACACCCAAATCACAGGGTCATTTCACAGAGGACTTATTTTAGATCTTTAAAAAATATTTGTTTTTCTCTGTTCACTACTTGGTACATCCTACTTTATTCACATGTCCTGACACATAGTCTGACACATTCACTGAAATATTGTGAGAATTCTTGAGTAGGTTTAGGTGCATACAATATTCATGACTGTGTCTGAGCTAATTCTGCAAAATCCCTTCATAGTCAACATAGAGAAGTAAGCATTACTTGAGTTCAATGAGTTCAACTCACCTGCCTTGCAGGATCAGATATGAGGTGATTTTTTTTCTCTTCAATTTCAAATAAAGTGTCAACATCTAACAGAGGTGTACACATGTGATATTTATTCTGTCTGTCATTTTTAGGATGCCCAAGTTTCAAAGTTTCATCAATACCAGCAGGGATGACAGAAAAAAAGATAGGAAAATTTCAGTTATTGTTTTAGAGCTTGGACTAGGAGAAAAGAATACACAGAACAAAAGACTTGGAAGAGTAAAACCTGGGATAGAATATTGCTGTTAAAAGGAATGTTAACTTCTGATAATTTTGCTCAATTCAATTGTTGTTTTTTTTCACCAGGATAACAAATTTTGTATATGTCTAACAGATTATACAGAGTGCTGCTTGAGTAGTCTAAGTGATAAACAATAGTTTTAGAAATACACAAGGTCCAAGGAAAATCAGACCAAATAACTGCTTTGCTATGATTGCCAAGTCTGGAAACTGAAATCAGCGAACTGCTCTCACGACTGATACCTGATGCAGGCAAGAAGCAGCACTGTGGAATGATGCTAAATAGGCTACAAATTGCATATATAAGATGAAGCATAGATGTGTCACCTTGGGTTTGTCTGCATGAAGTTATATTGATTTTGCTGAAATTTTGCTTGTAACTAAGGTTCACCTTGTGCTGGCAGGGCCTAAGGCACAGTCTAGAAAGTGGGAGGAATTGTTTTTGTCATTGGACCCTGTGGGTGGTATTGCTTTACACCTCCTACCCAGCAGCCTGCCCGATGCCTCTATATTAGCCACGGGTGTGCTGCTTCTTGCTCACTCTAATGTTGCGCAGATGCTGCAAACTAGTTTAACTTCCTGGTCAGTACTGAAACACATAATTTATGCAGTGGACAAGACTAGTGAATTGTTTATATCATATTACTTATCAGCCATTTGAACTGCTTTTTATTGACTTTCAGCAACTAATACAAACACAACCAGAAAGGTTGCTTCAAGCTGCAACTCTATATGCTAGATTCTGTCTCTCAGCATTCAAAAATATTTACCCTGGGTTAGTGTCTATTATACTCCTAGCTGAGGAAGGGAAAAAGTGAAATTTGAAGCTGTTGTCTAGCAATAAAGTTCTTTCTTTCGTAAAGAGAATTGTGACAAGAAAAAAAAAACAAACATTTTTTAATGAAGACTTGCCTCTGGAAGAAGTAGGTTTTGTTTAGGTCAAGTGGTTATCTTTTGAGTATTGAAATATTGCAAACTGAAGAAGAGACCGGGTGCTTGTTTATATGTTGTCCTTTTCTGCTTGGCATGCAGAAGAAAGATTTTCTGTGCTTGTGAACATGGCTTTCTTGCCCACAGTATAAGGTGTAAAGAGGCTGTGGATGGACTGCTGAGGCAGCTTCTGGAAGCAGAAAAAAGACTGAAGGAGCCCGCTGCAAGTTATGCAGTGGGGAATCCAGCTCTGATCTGCATTCCAGAGCTCTGAAGTTTGACAGCAGGGAGGCTCCAGGTGGCGGCCACCGAGGGAGCCTTGGATTGAGTCCAGCCCCCTGATACTCAGCAAACTCTGAAGTAGATGATGGTGCTTGATTTCTGCAGAGCTTTGGTTTCTTGGTGATATAAATCCTTCTGTTCAAATATTGTACCTTTTATCTGTCTTTTCTCCAAACCTAATGCACATACACGAACACTTACATGCAGCAGAATGCCTTCCTTCCAAAACAAAAATTAGCATGTTCATGTAATATCTTGTTTATGGATGGTAAATGTTGTCAAAAGAGAGAAAATTACTTCCCCGAATAATACAGTACATAACATGATTGCTAATTTTGATCATATTAGGGATATATATGTATTGGTTTATAAGACCGAAAACCAAGATTAAAAAATGACAGTAAATAAAAGGGAGATCTTTTAGACATAAGTTTGAGGGTGGTTTTCTTTTACATTAAGCATAATTTTATCTTTTGTGGCAATAAAAGAATTTGCAAATAATGCAGGAAACATTTAACACAATAGTTTAACCAGAACTGAGACGGATACAAAAAAATAGCAGTTACAAAAAATTTATCTCTGAGATTTGAGCATAAGAGGTTACATATGATCACGAATGTCATCAAGCCCAAGCTTGCCAGTTCTTTCAGTTAATTATAGCATTCTACAATTCTTAATTTGCACACCAATTTTTGATTTCATTTGACAGTTCTTTTCATCCCTGCGAAAACTCTCCCTGGGAACTGTTTTCATTCAGTATTAAATCAGATGTAAGGTTTCCAATTTTTCTTGTGCCTGCAACTCTATACTTGATGAAAATCACCTTTGTTCTGGAATGCTTTATTTTACAAAAAAAAAAAACCACACCGCTTTGCACTTTGGTACTTCAGAGCTGGGCCTCTAAATCTGTGAGTTTACATTCTTACATTATTAAACGTACTTAATATACATATGTTTCTCTTTGTCCTGCTCATAAGACAAACACTTAACTCTCTCTGCAAGCATATTTTATGTTCTTCTCTCCTTTAAATAACATTCAATAGTGGTTGTTAACTTCAAGATGTATCTGCTTTTATTAAAATATTATCAAAAATTATCCCAAGTCAGTAAACATAGAAAAAGCAGCCATCATTCAAGTGCAATGGCATTCAAATAATTTTTAATTCTTTTTATACATCTTTTTATTGGTTATAAGCAAAAGAGTTCAAGAGCATACCAAAATTAAGCCTCAGAATGTTTAGATTAATAGTACAAGTAGGGTAACAGGAACATTTAATTATATGAAACCAGATTCACTCTCACAAGGGAAAAAAGTGGCAGGTGCAAGTAAAACTACAATGAGCAATCCAAACTAGGCATATTTTCAAGCAGAAGGTGTAAAAAGGAAGATAAACCTAAAATTTTAGTTTTCTATGGACATCCCTCATTAGCAGAGTTGTAAAGTTGCATCTTTCAGGGAACTAATTGATTTTACAGTCTTTCTGTAGAGTCACAAACTAGAAGTCCAGAGCCCTAGTATGGTCATGTATGCAAACAGAGCTCATAGGATTTCACTTAATCCACTACCATCAAAGCTAGTGAATGTGCATTTGGAAACCAAACTGAAGTAAAAGAGTTGCCAATAATTCAAAAATGTCATTGACCATTTTTAACAGAATGGTTAAAGAACTGCTAAAAAAATTACCACAAGTTTATCATGATTCAGAAAAAGTTCTTTTTCAATCCTCCATAAGAATCTACCTAACTTTCAGTTTCAAGTGTTGGGTCTGGTTTTATTAACTAATAAATCAGGTGTGATTAATTAGCTGTTTAATTTCAATGTGATAAATTACATAGATTTGGGAGTGAATGTTGCTGAATGGACACTATTGGCATGTTTTGCAGTCCATTCATCATCCTGGATCCTTGTTTCTGAACTGTCTCCAGTTGCTTTTCATTACTCTTTCTCATCTGCTGCAAAATTATCTTAGGTTCTACTATTACTTGTCAGAGATTGTAAGT
Organism: Tringa solitaria; assembly: GCA_026413425.1. Taxonomy (NCBI): domain Eukaryota; kingdom Metazoa; phylum Chordata; class Aves; order Charadriiformes; family Scolopacidae; genus Tringa; species Tringa solitaria. Next base: position 149,985,650 of record JAOXJM010000001.1, read on the forward strand.
GAGCACAAAGTTAAATCTATTACTAAGTAACTTTATATTACATTCAAAGGA
>JAOXJM010000001.1:150018812-150033875 GCA_026413425.1 Tringa solitaria
AAATATATATGACAACAGGTCATATACATTTTTTTTGGTCACTAATAACAGTAGCTATATAATAACTATATAATAGCTATATAATATATATTTTTATATATCATATATAATATATATTTTATATATATAGCTATATAATAACTATACAGTAGCACATTATTTTCACATATAGTGATTTTCCACTAATATTCTTAAGTACAAAGAAATTGTTGTTATAAAACATATTACACTGGAATGTTTAGTGTGTTGTGTCTGTCAGTAATTTACTGTTTTTAAAAGCGTCTCCAAGTAAAATCTACCAAGTAACATTAAATTATATTGTTACTTCATGCTGATTACATGCAACTATAAATGAGTTAGACACCTGTTATCCTCATCAAGTGGTATTTTTTTCTATCTTGTTCAAAGAAGCTTTTAGATTACCAGTCTTTGAAGGTTCCTCAAATATATAGCAAGTTCACTGCTAAATAATTATATCTTCATACTTCTAATTATGCCTTGTAAGAACAGTAAGAAGCAAATGTGATCATCCAGTACAGCAAGAAAACAGATTTTGAAATCCCCGAAGCCAATCGACTGTTTTTTTGTTTGGAATTAAGCTTACGTAAGGTCCCATTTCTTATCTATTCATTCTCAAACCCTGAACTCTCAAAGTCATGGGATAGTAGTAGTTGCATAGTCCTACTGTTTAATTTTTTTTCACTCTCAGCAGAGAAGTTCTTGATTCCCTATAGCTCCTTATCTGAATGTTGATAACCCTAGCACGAGTTTCATTATGATTGATTTTTTTATTGCAATCTCCATATTTTCTATATTTGTGAAAAAATTGTTCAGGGTAGACTGTTCAGTAGCACTGAATTTCAAAGAGATTCCATTTTGACAAAATGTAACAAAACTGGACGTGGAAAAAAGGGAATTTTAGCATTATTCCTGAATTTGATTTTCCTGCATACTGCTCAAGCAGTTGCAAGTTTTATTTTGAAGGAATATTTTTGATAATTTATTATCAGCTATATATAAATATTTGTCAAAATCTACTTTTCTCTAATCTTCTGGTTAATATCTTACCTTCAGTGATGTATGAATTTCTGTTCTTTCTATTTTGTTTTAAAAGGAGATACATAAAATAAATGGTTAATGTGCATTTCTCAATGAGCCTCTAAACTCAAACATTCTGTACATATCACTGATGTTGCATATTCACTAGGATTTTACAGGGAGTAAAATGTGTTGGAAAGAATCTAATCTGAGGTTGGATTTTGAAACATCATGAATTTAAGGATTCAAAATAAAAATATTTTTCTAAATTGATTTTTGTTACAGTAGATCTCAACTTTTATTTCAAGGTTTTAGACACATTCCTTCAAGAAAGTAATTATTTGGAATATTACAGTATGCAGCTAGGGAATAGAAATCACTAGTAAATCATGAGGAAACACACCTGCTAAACTAGTGTGCACAGTACCAACAGAAGAAGAGGTGAAAGGAGAAAATAAGAAAAATACTTCTCTGACAACGTGAGGAAGGAAAAAAAAAACCTCCCAAAAAATCCCAACCAAAAAAATTGATAGTCTCAGTTTCTTGCAATAGAACACACTTGAAATGAAGGATAAACATCTTGAATAAGTCCCAGCTATATAGTAGTGCATCAGCTTTCTAAATCAATTCTAAAATAAATTAATTATATATCTTTAGGCTAGTCTTCGTGATAGTTTGCCATTATATATATTTTTTGTCTTGAATTATAAACAGACAAAAGAGGATCAAAGAAAGGGAAATATGGCTACCTTCATTTTACTGACAGGAAGAAGTGATACAGAGGTTTAAGTGATTTCTCAGATCTTTGCCTCCAGTCAATATAGCTGCAAGATTATGAAAGCCTTTTCCATCTTCCAGGGGTGTTCCAGATGTCTCTGTCTCACAGCTCTGTGTTCGGGTTAGAGCTGGATATATATCCATCCCTCAGCTCCATAGCTGAAAAACTTACTTATCACACTGCAAGGGTCTCACGTGATAGTCAAGCCAGGACCAAGCTGAGAAACCACAGCAATGATGCATGATGTTAAATCTAGTTCCTCTGAAATTCAGTCATAGTTAAGAAAAGAGCTTTTCTGTATGATACAAGGGAAAAGCAAATTGGTTCAGATTGTTATCCATAAATGCCAGAATGAAGCAGGAGTAAGTAATAATGTTATGTGGAGGGCTGAAAGTCAAGGCTTGGTGTCTTTTACTGGTTCTTTTAACCACTACAGCTCAGAAATGTATATTTTCTTAGCATCCTACCATCCTTATTGTTTTGCACTCCCATTGTGACATTCTTTCTTCTTACAGAGTCAATAAGAGGGTGGAAAGCCTGATTTCTGCCCCTCCTGGGCCCTGCCCTGTATGCAGAGTTTGTATCTGCAGTATCCACTTTGGAGTCTGGTAGGTAAACTTTATTTTTATGGAAGCTAACTTCTAGGCACCTACATCATCTGTAGGATCATTTCAAGTTTTTATGAGCCTTCTTTCAATGGAAAGTTAACTGCTAAATTGCTTTAGAAAGTCCAGAACTATGTTAAGAAGGAGATAAGTTTGAAAAGCTGGTTTTATTATCAGCTTGCTTTTCAAGTACTATTGTTTATTTTGCTCTCTAGTCATCCTTATTCTCCTTCTTGAGAGAATGCCTCAAGCTTGTTCTTTTCAGGGAATGTCATGTTTTCCTTGTTCCATCCTCCACTCAGGAAGAATGGATTTTATTCAGAGTACAGACTTCTGTGCAGTGTATTTTCCCAATTCTTAAGATCATTTGTTTACAATGAGAAGCAGAACTGAATAACGTTTGCTGTCAGCCTTGGACGTTGCATAATCTGAAATTTCTTAATGCTTGATAGCAAGCTATTGTACAGCACAGTGGGTGGGCTGTAAAATCTTTCTTTCATGCATTGAAAAGTAAGTATGAAGTAAATAAGTAAATACGATGGCCATATTGGAATGCCACATTTACTGAATTTCTGAGCACATAGTATGTATGCATCTTAAAAATGAAAGCCTATCTTACTTGAAGTAGGTGCATTGCAAAGAATTAGGAGTTAGAAAGTTTTTGGAGAAGATTACGGGATAAGTTTAAAACCCCCTAGTTTTCCAGATTTAAAATGAATTGCCATCATGAGGATAGGAAGGAAATGAAATAGGGGCATTTTTTTTTTAAGAAGAAACCGTTAATTTTTCTGAAACATTTTACAGAGTTTGACACTGATGATATTCCTAAAGAATCCTCTCCAGCTTTCTAGATTGCTTTCACTAGACCTTGAAACTAGCTTTTGGTAAACCCTAGATTTTTGGTCTCAGCTGCTTCTAATACTGTACAAGAATGATTTCATAAATTTTACTTTAATATTTGACTCACAGAAGGCTGAAAAATCAGTATCTAATGAAGCTAAAAAAAAGCTGTGTGAAATACATTTACGAATATCATAGTTATAGCTTTTTCATAAACAGTTGCTTAAGAAGGTCTCCATAAAACATCTCACTAGACTGAAAGAAGAGAACATTTCAGAGATACTGTGAATCCAGTATACCTTGTTTGTGTGAGAATTCTGACATATTTTAGAATTTTGAATTAGAGAGAAAAACATGAATGAGTTCCTAACTTCATTGTAGGCAAAATGGCATGTTAAGAGTAAAGTCATTAGTAAAGGGGGAGAGATAAAAGCCTTCGTTTTGAATTTATTGAATCAACTAAAGCAGCATGACTGAATATAATGATGTATAATTTTTTTTTAAAAAAATATAAAGTAATTGTGTGTAAATTCTGATTAGTTATTGCTAAGTTGTAATTTATACTCCTACAGGTGATCTTAGATAACTGGCTATATATAGAAATGGAAGCAGTACTGTAAAATTAAAAACAATAAGCATACAAAATCTATAGTATTGACAGAAAGAAAAAAAAAAAGTCCATGTAAGGAGGTGATCTGCTGGATTGCAGTACCTCTTGAGAAACCATCCATAGGAGCTGAAGTCTGCTCCTCTGCTCCTAGATATTCACTCACCTGTGGCCTGGCAAGGAGAAGACCTCCATGCTCTCCAGGCTGACGGTGAAGCTATCTGTCTCCTTCTTTACTGGGTAGATGGAGAGCCGACCTGGTCTGTCAGAAGGCAGGATGGCAAACTAAGGGCCTGGTCTGGAAGCAGCAGGGTGGCCAATGGGGAAGATGGGGCAGCAGTCCCCTGGGCCCTTGGCTCAGAACCCCCCTGTCTGATTGAGTTTTCTAATAACAGCCATTTCTTAGGATTTTTCACCCTGAAAACACTGCATCTGAGAACAATTATTGAATCATTCTGGGTGCCACATGTTCACATCGTTAAGAGGAGTATTGAGTGATATTAGTCTGCCACAGCTATCTGAACCATTGCTAGGGTTGTTCCCCTTCCTTTCACTTCATAGTTTATATCTGAAAATATTTTATTTTAGTTGAATACTTAATCACTTCAACAAATTTATTTTAGACGGTACTCCCAGGTATTGCTTTTGACTGACTGCTCGATTCCATAGAAAACCCTTTTTTTCCCAATTGCAACAAGTTTATGTGAATTACACTTAAATTCCTTTTCAGTGAGTTAATATATTCTATTGTTGTAATTATTGTAAACATTAATGATACATAAAAAAAATTAAGCAAAAAATCAAAACTCACCATCTTTTTGTCAGGATAGTTATATTAATTTCACGTCTATTCTTGTTAGGCACAGATTTTATTCTAGTGAAGCTGAACACTTTCTAAGCTAATTAATTAATCCCTTAATTCCAATTTTTTTGCCTTATATTTTTTAATTCAAGGGAAATTTCAAGGGAAATTGAAACTTCAGGAAAAAATCTCTGAAATCCAGTGCAAGTGTGATTGTAAATTAGAGATTTTCACAATGAAATTTTTCTGTTTTGTTTCATAACAAATAGAATATTCCTAGGATTAAGGAGTAAAAGTTTCTTGTTTCAACTGAAAATCAACACGTCTTAGAAATGTATAGTAAAACTGTGTTATGCAAATTTTCAAAAAAATTACTATGTGTATCCACATAAAACTGTGAGACATATATGGTGGTGTGGACCTTTAAGAGCAGAACAGCAGGTAAAATTTCAAGCCCAGGGTGGAGTTTGCAGATAGTCCTCCAATTGTGTAATTTTGTTTTTCTAAGATTCCCTCAAAATTCTGGAATCAGAATTGTCCTGGGTAACCTTATGAAAACTCCTTCAACAGAGAGAAGTATATTGTCACTGACCACTCTTTTTTCCCCTTTGGTCCAGAAGAACTAATAAACAGGTCTAAGACATAGCTGATTTTCTACTGCTCTACTCATCTGTACTGGACATAGTAAATTATGGACTGAAAACATTAATTTATCTTAGTCATGAAGACTAGGAAAATTATGGTGTATCAGATGGCACTGAAGATCAATCCCATCTCTGTCTTTAGACAGTAGTCAGGTCATGAGAAAAAAGATACTTTGCTCTTCACCTCAACATCTTTTTTCTCACAAAGCTTTGGGCAACTGGCCATAAAATAATAGGAAGCAGATTTTTAGAAGCTAAATTCTTGTTATTGATTTAATTTTAATAAAAGTGCAAAAAGAACACAGTGAAAGACAGATATACAATATACCAACTACTGTGATAAGTAACTCTATGAGCTCATTATAACAAAAGTTAATCAGATAATGCAAATAATCATATTAATCTGTGCACAAAACACAATCCATATTATCAGCAAAAATCTGAAGTGAAATAGTATAAACTTTATCATAATCCCCAGCTTTCCTGACCACACAACATACAGAAAAAGTGCTAAAATATTAAATGTTTTATGGCTTGAGGAGTTTCCTTTCAGTCAGCCAAGAAACTGTAGGCATTATGAAGGTGAAAATCAATGGCTTCCCTTAGGTTTCAGGGAAGAAAAAGCTTTCAGTGACAACCAAGTATTGCACATAAGAATAGACTTACTGGGTCTTCAGGATCATTCATCAGCATAGTGCAAGGGCAATTCAAAAACTATCCTAAACAATGTCTGAATAATAAAGGTCACAAGAGGTTGACATGATGCATGAGGTTGAGGAAAGCCTTGGCCATACCTTCAGAGCCAGCAGTTGCAATGGAAATGTAAGAGCATATCATTTGCCTAAACAGCTATGTTGGATACTGTATATGGTGCTTCTGTAGCTACCATGGCTTAAGCAGAGAAGAAGAAACAGGAAAGAAAAAAAAAATCACTGAATTAATGGAGATACTAGTTTTTAATATCTCTAAAAAGAAACCTTCCTCCAACCCCAACTCTATATACGTCTCTCTCTCTCTCTCCTATAATGTCTATAACCATGTTGTTGTGGTTTCTTATAACCACATCTCTTTCCCTCACTTCTTTGCTCCTGCAACATCTCTTTTATTCTACTAGTACCATTAGCATTTCTTTCAGAGGATATTTTGTTAGTACATTATTTGCTAAAATCTGACAAATTCTGCTCCCTCTATTTCAGACCTGAAGAAAGGTGTATGTGCCCATAAGCTTGTCTAATTTTTTCCCCAGCTATACTATTTGACCTAATCAAAGATTTGTCCTTGTTACAAGCCTTGCTTGCTTGCACTGTGTATGTACCCTGGCACATGTAGTAGTGAAGCTATACATATTCCAGGGTAATAAAGTCAAGGGCAGTCAGGTTATTATATCTTCTTACCAAGGTTGTTTCTATTTATTTTCTTTTTTCCTCATATAAGGATCACTCTGAAGTGAATGATCTTATATTCCATTTATGGGTCTTAAACTTCAGAAAATTGTGCTTTCAAATTTTGTAAGACTGAAGCTGCAGTGAATAGCAGATTCTGTTTAAATGGTAACTTTTCTGTCTTCAGCATTTAGAAAAATATAGTGCTTTGTTTCTTTTGTGTTCTGTAAAAATCTAAAAATCACAAGTGTGTTGTGTTCACCTGTCTCTCTGTGGCTCCCTCCCTGATCCCTTTTCCATAGATCATTCTCTTCTTTCTTCTTCTCAGGCCACAGGGGAGCTGTGAACCCCTGTAAGAAATGGAGAAAGAAAATGCTATAATTACGAGCACAAGTACTTATGCAAGCCAGGTAGCAACTAACTACCTTTGATAACTAACAGCAGTGTGGCTGCTTTAAAGCGGAGGAGAAAAAACTTTCTGTAACTGCTAGCTGGAAGTATAAGCTCGCATTCGCCAGACTAAATGAGCTGAGCTGATGCCAAGGATAAACAGAGCTAAATATTCCCTGGTCTGTGCCCTGGTCTGTGAACCTCTTTAACGCTTGGGTAGAGTGCTGGGAAACACTCCTTTCCATAGGAATTCGCAAAAGGAAACAATGCATTGTTTTAGTTTGTGAAATTCACTGGTTTTACTGGTGGTTTTAAAAGACCCCTTTAATCTTAAAAGTTTATAGTTTTCTGTAAACCTCCTCAACCTCCCTCTCTTTTTTCTTTGCACTGCTGTAAGCAGTTTTGGTTGCTTGCTTTTGAGCAAATTATAATTGACAAATAGTTTGTTACAGCGGGCATGAGGAAATAAGGGGCTATAAATGCCAGCCACCCATGAACACATAAAGATGACAAAGAAAACCAGTGAACTAAGTCAGAAAGCGTTACCTGTTTGACTTAGATGGGACCATAGTACAGCTGCATTATGAGACTCCAACTTAGAAGCTTTTACCTTATTCAAAATCGGACCTTCAGCAAGTATCATTGCCTTGTCTTTCATGTAGGGGAAAGAAAAATATCAGGAAAATAAAAGTATTCCCTGAAGGTAATGAAGATTGACTGAGGCTTTGGGTTGTTTTCTGTTTTATTTTGGGTTTTTTTCTTAATTTTTTTTCCCTTGCAGTTTACAAACCGTAAAATAAAAGAAATTATTTTTGCACATTTGCAGCTCAATCAGTTCTTCCTTTATATTTCCCCTGGATAGTTCACAAATAGTTTTAGTCAAAATAATTAAATCCTTCCCTTTGGCACTTTATTCCTTGAGAATGAGTTGTTCCAACACAGGACCAAAAAAAAAAATCCAGAAAACCTCAGGACGACAAAGGTTGTTTTGACTGTGTTTTTATATAGCACAAGCAACTTATTAAAAATTGATAGAATATGAATGCCAGACATAACCTACATTTCCTGTTACAGTTTGGTCCTTTGCTTTTAAGGAATTTATGTAGAGTATATGTGAATCCATGTTGTACATCCTGTGTTACTCCTCATATTCTATTATATTGAAACAACCTCTTTCCAAGGGATATGTAAAATAAAGATGTATGTCAGACAGTGAAGGTGCCTGCTGCTGTTCCTACTGTAACTGCTCCTGTCACCAACATAAATGCTAGCAATCAGAGCAACAGTGAGGGAGACAGAGATGGTGACAAAAGCAATAGTGTCAGGAAAAGAAGCAGTAATAATGCCACATATCCAGTTGCCACAATTTACCTGTGTGGGTAAACCTCAGCTTATGCACTGCTGTATTTTAAAGCCTAGAAAATAAGGCATTGCTTATCTTTTTAGTGTCTGATCTTATGAAGATTTATGTGCATGTTCAGCTTCCTACACTTCAAGTGGAAGCTGGCTTCAGAAAGACTGTTCATATAGCATTAAGTTAAAAATCAATATGTGTGTGCAGACTCCTTTCCTTATGCACAAGAAAAACTTTTCTTAAACACAAACTCAATCTGATCAGTTATGCGTGTTTAGTGAACAACTTATTTTTCAAATTTTATGGGGGAAAAAGAAAGAGACAAAAAGCAACAGAGCTGTGTCACAATGACGTAATAATCTTTTAAACATGCAAATCAAATAAAAAGTGCCAACTGGTGCTTAGGGGTTCAAAGTACATTTATAAATGCAATTATCTCAGTTTCTCATGTTTTTATGTTAAATTGTTCATTTATAACTTTAGTATAACTTTAGAGCTAAATTTAAAAGAGAAATAGAATTAGCAAATGGGATTTTTTATGTTTTGGATACAGAATCAAATAAACTAGGCAACTTAACTTCATACAAAATTTCTGTACTGTGCTAAGAGCTTATAAAAAACCTAAAATTAGAAAACTGGACTGAAGACTGCTGTAAAAAGAAAGTGTTTTAAAGTGTTTTAATGTCCAAGTAACTAAAAAAAAATAAATTAAAAATGAGCCCATATAACAGCTAATTCGAGTATTGTAAGGGCGCTCATTAGCTGACTGAAAAAAATTTAAAGTTCACTCGGTTCTGTAGTCCATGTACTGAAGTCTCCTGAAGTTCAGGCTAACCATAATGGGACTTGATTCTTAAACTGTGCTGGTTTCAAAGTGTCCAAGTTCAGTATCCAGATCTCCTATGAAGATTTTCAGCAAATCTGAACCTTAATTTTTCACCATTAAAGTAGAACATAGCACTTTGTTCAGTCTTTTGAAAAAAGGGAAAAGATTTTCACTATGTGCTGCATGATGCCTAGCACAAAGGATTCCCAGTTGCCTATAGTATCAATTGGCTCTGTTACAAAATAGAAAAGTAACCTCATAACTATGTTTGGGTTTGTTCAGCATTGGTTGAAGAGTTCCAGGGGCCATCCTGGAGGAGACTGATTCCTTTCCTGCTTAGCTATCTGTTATACCTCCCACAAGGCTCTTGTGAGCCAGCAGCCCACAGGTTATGAAGCCAAGAGGAGCAGCTCTTTTGAGGAGTCTGCCTATTCCTGCTCACACTGAAAATGGGTGAAAATAGTCGATGGAAGAGTGCAAGGAGAATGCTCTTTACACTTAAAAGAAGCAGTATCTGCTCACCTAGTAAAGATCTGACTAAATGTTGTAAGAAGTTATCCATATTTAGTCTATACAGTAACAGTTTTGGTTATGTTCATAGTTACAGTTAAGATATGACTTCCTGCTTACTCATCCCAGGTGATGTTAATTGAAAACTACTTTTCTCCTTAGACATTATAGCTTATGATGATCTACAATAATGTTCCGTTATTACTTTTAAAAAATCAAAGAAAATAACACCTGTCATCACTTCAGTAGTGAAGATTAGACTGAAGCATTGCCAAGTGGGTAATCTTGGAGTATGCTTTGCATTAATCCCATAAAGGGCCAAGTATGTGGGGGAAACAGTAATGCATATGAATACAATTGGTTAGTCATTTCAGGAAAGATTTAAGAGTGTGCTCCAGCAAATTTAGTCACTTCCAAAGACATAAATTCAAGTAGGCGATGTTTAGGAAGCTTCCTGAAAGTCACAATTTCTGTATATCATGTGGTCACCTCAAAACTGAGACAACTGAGAATTTCTGTTCAACCATACATCTTGAAAGAGTAGGGACAATTGGGGCATAGCAACATTGCCAGACATTAAAAAGCTTATAGTGTTCATACCTCCAAATCAATGTTTTTCCTTTCACATGCAAGCGTTCTCAAAGATAACTTATAATAACAGCTAAAAGAAGGAAACTCCTGAAGCCCATAAAAGATGCATTTTCCAAAAGCTTTTTTTGGTCTACAGTAACAGTATAAAATCTTACCACCTTCTTCTCTATAGCAAGAACAGTAAATAAAACTCAACAAATCAGATACATATATTACTAATATCCTGCCTAGTATTAATTCATGTGTGATCCGCAATATCTGCAAACCATACAGTATTTAAAGCTGCAGATCCCCTGTCTGAATCTATATGCTCAAAAGATAATTCATTTGGCTGCTTTCCAGTTCTTCCTTCTTTCCCGTCTTCATACCTTCTCACTTTGAATGCGTTTATGGGAAAATTTACCTATCCAGAAAAATATTTTGATTTAGGCTTTTTCTGTATTCTTCATCAAAAAATAATTCCTGCTTTAGGCAGAACAGTGCCAGAAGGTCAGGTGAGGTGATCCTTCCCCTCTGCTCGCCACTGGTAAGGCACATCGAGAGTGCTGGGTACAGTCATGAGCTCTCTAGTGCAGGAGAGACAGGGACTTATTATAGCAAGTCCAGCACAGGGTCACAAAGATGATGAAGGGACTGGAGCATCTGTCATACAAGAAGAGGATGAAAGAGCTGGGACTATTCTCCCTGGGGAAGAAAAGGCACAGGGAAATCTCATCAATGTGTATAAATCTCTGATGGGGTAAGTAAAAAAGACAGACCACTCCTCTCAGCCATAGCAGGCAAAGGAATAAGAGGCAACAAGCACAAATTAGCATACAAGAAATTTTGCTTAAACATAAGAAAACACTTATTTACTTGTCAGGGTCATTGAAAATGGGTTGTCCAGAGATATTGTGGGGTCTCCATGCTTGGAACTATTCAAAGCACAGATGTTTACAACCCTGAGCAACCTTCTGTAGCTGACCTCTCCTCTGAGAGGTTTCATACTCAATTAAACAGTTTTAACAAAACATTTTCTACCAATTAACTAAGAGGGCATTTACTTGAAACAAAAGAGAATGAGGTTCATTTTGTTAGTGTGTATTGTCATAAATTTGAAATTTGATCTAAAAGTCACAGTTTCCAAGTATCTGATTTATTTGCTATCCAGGAGTGATTTTTCTTCTATATGCTTCTTGCTGGAAATCCTATGCTGTCAAAAGCCTCACATATGTTCTTTTTGCCAACCTAGATTTTCTGGGAAAAAAATATTAGAAGAATTGCAACCAGTTTTCCTCGGAAGTGCTCTATAGAAAGGTCCTTATCGCCATGAACTGCTCTCTCTTCTTTTCCCATCTGACCACTTGCTTCCATCTTTTAATCTGCTGGGTCCTCTTCCTGCTTTTCATTAAAAATGGACCTATGAGCCTGGCAAAGGCTCTCAAAACCTTGACTTCATATCTCCCTGAAAATATTTTTCACATTGTCACATTTCATGACATTCACTGAGAGAGACCAACAAACAAATTTACATTTAGGATATTAAGGAATTTCCCTGACATTCTTCTCCTTATCCTACTAACTGGTGTTTCCCAGATCCCTCTTGATGTCATCTTACATAGAAATATATATATATTTTTTGACATTCAAGCCCTTTTGTTACTGTAAACAAAGAAATCTCCAAAAATTAATCTCATTACACAACAACTTGAAGGCCTCCCCATGGTTTCCAGTATTATTTTACTTGACCTTTAGTTAAAGATTTGACAGTTGTTAGGAACAGCCTTTGTAAGTCCTTTGGGTGATCACTGATAAAGCTTTTATAGTGTGCTTTATATTTATATTCCTCAACATCAGGCTATAAAATACAAGCCTGTGAAAGCTTATAATTTACTAGGAGATAACAAATATTCATGTCTTTTATTCTTATATTTACTTTGAATGCCATAAATCAAACCCGGCAGAAGATGAAGAAACAGCTTCTTTTAAGGTGTACGTAGAAGGAGAATTAACACTGAAGACTATATATTTTCAATATATTTAGAGGACTGTTTTTCCTTTTATTTTTTTCCTTGACAAGGGCTGATTCAAATGCAGTAACCCAGAACAGACATGAATGATAAATATGCACACAGATTTATGGCTCTAACAATAATGTATAACATTTATTAATATATAATACATGGAATATTTATAAACATAATTTCTTCAAAGTGATACATGTTAGACTGATGTCCATATGCAGATTTGATTACTATTATGCACATCAGTCTCTGAGATATGTTTTTCCTTACTGTGACAGAACACGTTGCTCAATCCAGTTTAACCTTCTGAGTTACTCCTAGAAACTGAACTCAGTGACCGGTAGAGCAGGACCAAGTTCTTCAGTGCATTATGTTCAAACCTGAGTTTTTCAAACGGGCCCCTAAACTTTGTGTATGTACACACAATCTAATTTCAAGAAATTCTGCAGTCATTGATCCCCTTTCAAATTAATGAGTACTCACACTCTGGAAAACTCAAGTCATTTTTACTAATATTGCTTTATATTAATGCTGCTAAAGCCTTGAACAATGTTAATGTGACTGACATGCTTATTGTGGTGAGAGAATTTCAAGAGAGCTTAGCTGCAAAATAAACAGGTACACTAATTTTTGTTACTGGGTTGACTGCATCTAATATAGCAATGACAACATATGCAGATGGTGTTTTACCACACTTTCAGATATTTTTAAATTACTTCACGCTATCATTCACAGTTCATTGCCAGGTGTCTCACCTGGTGATATGAATTTACCAGTATACTCTGTCAATATTGCAGACTGAACTAATTTATTTTTTTTTTTAACTTTCTTGTTGCCTCTCTGGTATCTGTTTCTACATTAAGCCAGTTTCTCTGCTGCAAGTTTCTAATTCATGCACATGAAGCAAAATTTTGCTAATCTATAACACTTGGTAATAACAGAAAATATTACATATGTACTATCTATCAAGATCCAACGTATAATCTTCAAATAGATCTACCAGGAAACTTACTAGGAAATTTAACATCGGATACATAGCTACATATGTTTAGTTAAATAGAATTTGAAAAATGCAATTTTTTAAAAAATCAGGAATTATATGGCTGTCTTAAACTGTATATCTTCTGTAAAAGTGTCTGGAGTAGTACTTGAGTGAAAATAGTCTACTGAGAACAAATCAGCATTATCTGGTAAGAAAGATGGGAAAGACGGAAAGCAAAGGCAGAAAAGGAAGAGGAAGAAAGCTACTTCCATAAAATTGCTTATAAACATTATAGTTAAATGTCTCCTTCTAGTTTGTGGAACTAGAACACAGTTACAGAATTCAAGCACTCCATGGGATACTCTGAGATTAAACACATTCTCCTGAGCTTGTCTCTGAATCTCTGATTCTTTCTGCTAGAAGAATGTCAGGAATGGTGACTTCTTCCATTAAAGGTCTCACCATCTCCCTGCTTTTCTCTGTCCTAGAAATCTTGTCCTTTGCAAACTGTGGTTTCTTTCTGTTATTTAAGGTATGACATTCATTATCGTAAGAAGTGTATTAGAGCAAAGTTGCATCCAGAATTCCACAACGTGCTGTCTATTCAAGTGTGCCTTCTGTCTGTGACCTTCATGCAGCAGCTACTGTCCCACATATCAATGAGTTCATAGCAGGAGTAGATGAAAACAGTGTAGAAGATAGATAAGGATGGAAAAAGAATCAAAGCCATAAGATTTTGAAACTGCATGAAATGCCCATTACTATGGTACGTAGGAGTTAGGGAACATCAGAAGACTATGTACAGAAGACAGCATGCTGAGAAGGAACGTTTTTTGCAGAGAAAAAGAACTTGCACTGGTTGTTTGTGTTTGAAGAGATGCCCACAGAGTTTATTCTTCAGTGGGAGACATGCAGTATATGCTTTCATCAGTTTTCTCACCTGCAAACTTTCCTCCAAGTGCAGAAGTCCTATGTTTTAAATTGGGAGGTAAGACGAAAGTAGAGTGAAAAACACTTCAGAGGCTCTTCCTTTTTTTTTTTTTTTGGTATTTTTTGGTCAAAGATAAATGCACAATTTTGAATCCAGAATTAGGGGGGGGAAACAGAACCAACAAACATCTTTTTCTGGGTGATGTTTTCTTTTTTTGATATAAACTGTACTAGGTATATTGGGTTAGTGTAGTGTTGGTGTGCAAGATTTCAACCTGCTACTTTTAGTTTTAAAAATAGCCTTTTGCTGACAGCAGAACTTTTTAAGGAAAAGTAACTCCTTCCATTGTCCTGAATGAAATTTCTGATCATAACAAAGAAAAATATTCTACTACTCATTCCCGTCTCTAAAACAACCAGTTCAACAAGCAAGACAGACATTCAGGAAATGGTAGGCTCAGATTCTTCTTCTTATCATTATATGTAAAAAAAAAAAAAAAGGCAGAAATGGATTTCTTGTACCCCATCTCAATACTCTAACTGGTACTGGATATGTTTTCAGTCTCAAATGGCCTCAGTTTTTTCACAATATGCAATGGGAATTTTTTTTTAAACTATTTTTTCCATAAAATGGTAAAAAAAACATCCACCCAGTTATTTGGTACTTTCAAGTCAAGGTCAGAGAATGGACTGGTTAAGAAAATATTGTAAGGCGTTTCAGGCATCCTTTTGTGAGAACTGTATCATTTGGTACCATCTGGTTTATTAGTAGTTATTTCCT
>JAOXJM010000001.1:150040783-150078112 GCA_026413425.1 Tringa solitaria
GAAGGAAGGAAGGAAGGAAGGAAGGAAGGAAGGAAGGAAGGAAGGAAGGAGGAAGATTAGGTTTGTATTTATGTGTGACTTACTGATATCTTTTTTGAACTGCAAAAATACAGAACAGTTAGAGAATATGTACATCTATTCATTCCTGATGTAGCTATATAATTTGTAAAGAACCACTCTAGATGCATCATCTCATTAAAAGAAAATTTTTAGAAATTTTTATTTCCTGATCAGTTATGCTAAATGTTCTTACTCTTCTGTATCAGAACAGATTATGGTTATTTTCACAGAATTATATGGGGTTGGAAGGGACCTTTGGAGATCATCCTCTGTTTAAAACCTGAATGTGGATCATGCATGCATATAACTATTCTTTCATCAGTTTCTTCTCCATGTAATTTCCACAAGGTATTTCCATGGCAAAGGCAAATGGTTGCTGTGGTGTTGACAGACTGAAATCATGCTATGGCAGGCTACCTTTCACTTGCAGCAAATCTCAATACTCAGTTGATTTGGAAATGAATGGAGAACCATTTTCCTACCCATGAAACTTCCATACTTCAAAAAGCATTCTAGTTTTGCATGATGGCGATAAAGAAAGCTTTCAAAGCACGATGGAAAAATGATTAGGACTTAACTGGTATACAGAATATTTTTTTCATGTCATTCTTCAGAGACATGATAGCAAAGACTTATGCCTGGGTCTTCTGTTTATCTTGTTATTAGCTTAGTGTGACAAAGAATGTTTTAGTATATGATAGAAGTTTATTATGAAGCTAAGAAACCTATTTTCATGATTTTTTCTTAAAACTGATGACTTCTCATTGAATTATTTGCTTTACATGAATAGGCATTTTCCAAAAGGGAATGAAAGTAGAAAATTCTGATATACTTTAGACAGCTGGTGTGAATGGCATCATTGCCACGTACCTCTGTTTGATACTCTTAAACCTGTATACATGTAGGTGTTAATTATAGCACAATCAAGTTTAAGCTGTTAACTTTATGCGGTGAAGAGCATTTTTTTTATCACTGCATTGATACAGCAAAGGATATTCAATGAGTTAAAAAGTAATCATTTCATGCATGAATAATCACATCTGTAATCATGCAGGAGAGAGGCAGAGAGCTCTAATACATTCAGGGTTTACAAGACAGACAAAGAGGTAGAACAATGATAAATGCTTCTGTTCCATTTTTTCAGAGAGCAGGCTAGAACACTGTCAACTAAATGGGTCATCTGACTTCTCACTCTAGACTAATTTTTTTCTCTGATTTTTTTTTCCTGAGGTTTCCCATCAGTGATTATTGTGCCTCATCTTTTCACAGCCCTGAAGCTGAGAAATTGTTAATGGGATTTCTTAGCTATCTCAAGATGTTTCACATGCTGCAAGCTCTGCCTGTTCACCTGCAAAAGCACATGTCACTTCCCCCATCCTGTGGCTTTCGATTCAGAGTACTTCCAGAATCTGCATAGGTTTCCCACTTCACTGTGCACCATGCAATTGGCTCACACTGTTCACCACAAAACCTTTTATCTCCTCTGCTCTTCTGTCCATTTTTCTAAAGTCTCTAACTAGCAATGATAAAATTATTATAGTATTTAATTTTAAGTGTCATTTTTACAATAAATGGTGGCACATTAGTGGGCAAATTTGAAAAACGTAATGGCAGATAGATACTTCATCATCAAATATGTTGACTGACTTTAGAAAGCAATACATATTTATTATATTTGCAAATTGTGAGATATATTATTGAAAATAAATGTTAGAATCCTTAAGTGAAAATGGACTAGTATATAATGAAACATAATCAGGTCTTCCTTTTTCACATTCTTTTATAGCATAAAAAATACACAAAGACATTAAATATAAATATATGCACATAAGTATTTACATTACTTAAATATCTACCCAGGATTTGAGTTTCATCATACCTGGACTTTGTGCTTCTGTGTGCTTAAAGGGAAAACCAGTTTGAAAAGGGATTAAGTAATTTTGGGACCAGTAATAGCTTTCTTCAGCTGCCAGACTGTCCATTGATCAGAATCTCTTAAGGCAGGAACTAAATCTGCCTCTCCCCAAAGGCAATGCCTGCACAGACAGTCTCCAATCCTAAAGCAGGGCCTGTGGGTGCTTTTGTAATATAACTGTTAAGTAATAATAGCTTGTCAACTAAGAAAATAAAATTGTAGTTCTCATGTCACAAAAATAGCCATCATGGGGATTAAGAGGAATTCTGTCTTTCTCACAAGCACCTTACTTTGATGTGATCTCACTATCCTCTTTGTGGTGGTGGAGTGAAGCTTCAGATGTTGTGACACAGCCATGAGATGAAGAAAAAGTATTCTTGTAATGGAGGATGGAAGAGTACCTTCCCTTCCTGCTTCTGTTGCTGACTCCAAAGCACTCTAAGGTCTTTCCCCAGTCAGAAAACTTACCTAGTCCCCAGTACCTGTATCCAGTAGCTGATCTCTGGGTCACCATTATTTCCCAACATGACGTGCCAGCCACTAAAGCCCACAGCCCCTCTCTTGTTGCTGCACACATATACATGCTCCTACACACAGTTGCCCAATCTGTACCTGGATCCTCTCATGTCCCCTCACACAGGGACACTTATTTACCAAAGAGTCTTGCCAGTAGCTGGCCCAGACCTATGGCCTCTATCTTCATGGTCTTCCCATTAGCAGACTCAGATCTCCTGGCCTCTCCCATAGACAGCTTTCTGATCCTTTGTCTCTAGTGTCTTATGGTTGCTTCAAATCTTGGGTCCCAAATCTCTTATCCTACTTGCCACCTTGTCCAGCTTGATTTTCAACAGCAATCATGGGCTGACGCATATAGCTCAAGTCAACATACAGGCTCACTGCCTCTCTAGTCTGTGTCTAGCACAACAGACAGACAAAAAGACAGACAGACCTGCTGATCTGATTCCAGTTGCTAGCACGAAGACCTCCATACACATGTACACTGAACAGAGTACTCTCATGCAGGAAAGGAATTGGAAATGTAGTTCAATGAGAAGACAAGACAAGCTGTGCTGGTTGGGTGCAGGGCATGGCCCAACTGGCCACTTGTTTGCATCTTTTGCATGTGACCAGTGCTTTTTACCCTTATCCTTCCCTTTGTCATGTTTGTTCCACCTTGATCCTGATCTTTCCCCAAGTTTGGTTACTCTCAAACATCCCATTATTTCTTGTATAATTCTGAAGTGCTCTTTTCTTGCATCCCATAACAAGTCTCACACCCCTAGACAGTGAGCCCTTTCAGTCCAAAAGGTGATTGAGGAGAACATCTCCTATGGACCTGCTATGAGTGTCCTGTCATCCCAGTGGAGCTGGAAGCTCCCCTGGGACAGCTGGCTAGGGGAACTCATGTCTCTGGCTTGGTTATTGGGATCCCCATCTGCTCTCATGTCTCAGTGTTCCTCCATGTGTGTGTGAAGGAGCCTGACATCTTCCACAGAAATGTCGTGGGATTTGTCAGAACATGTTTTGCAGTAAATAAACCTTGGGTGACTAAGGCTGCAACACGGTGGAAATCCACATTAAAAAAAACGTTCAAAACAGACAAGTAAACTAAATTAACATACTACAGGTAGCTAAATTAGAGTAATATAGAGCAGTCTCAAGCCAACTTCAGCAAGTTTGTTTGTTCATTTTTTTTTGTCAGAGTTAGGTTTATGGTTGAACTAGATGATCGTTAAGGTCCCTTCCAACCTAGATGATTCTATGATTCTATGAAAGAGGACAAGAACAAGAGGACACATATGTTTCATATAAAATATTAAGTCAATTAAAAAAACTCAAAACTCAAATGAAGAAAACCCCCTCTTTTTGGCCAGCAGGAGGTATATATATCTCTCACTAAGAAATTACTATATTGTTCATCTGCATTCAGCTCCTTTCCCAGAAAATACAAGATTATGATGTTCTGACATGAGTAAGTTCCTTTTCAGGTTTGTATCCTGTCTAATCAATATTGTAAGGTTATTGAAATACCTGCAACTAATCTAATTCTTTTTTTTTTCTGGTACAGCGCTTCTAATGTGACCTTATGTTTTCAAGCTCAAGTAATATATGTGAAGAGGGGGACAAATATTATAATCAAACTTCCAAAAATCTTGTTTGTGAGGGTTTTGCTTTTGTTTTTGTTTTTCTCATTACTCTTAAAAATTGTTAAACTGTTAGTATTCTCTGGCCATCACCTTGGAAACTGCTTGCATTTTTGTATTCCCTAAAATTACTTTTTCTTTTCTGAATCCAACATACAGAAAAATATTTAATATCTCATACTAGTCAGTGAGGAAGGATCTTCAAGCAAATAATTTTATTCTTTTCTGTCTTCTTTAACAGTATATTATCAGCAGTTGCAGTGCTTCTAACGTGACTTGATAAAAGTAACTATTTTTAGGGAATGGGAAGATTTTTTCAGGAAAAGGAACTTAATCATTGCTTTAATCAGTGCACCACAAAATATATGGACCTGACATCTAGCAGTGGAAATTATGGAACAATGGAAATAATAATAATAATAATAATTAGTGTTGATAATAACTCACAATGAATAATTCATCCGATAAATTTAGCCACTCTTTCTGCTCTTGGAATATCTGCAAACAGAATGAGATTTCCCTGGATATGGTATTTTCATCAATTTATCTTTCAGCACCCAGAGAGTTTTGAGTTAGGTATTGGCACTAGTCCTCTTAAGACTGTTTGACTATATGATACTCTTTTTTTCACCTATTGTAAGGACATTACTGGCTATGCTACAGCAATAAGAACAAGATCAACTATTTTTTGTTACAGGAGCAGAATTAGTTTTCCATTCACACGTGCAAATGTCAGGTTTTGAAACTCATGCTCCAAAACATCTGCCCTGGAAGTTCACACAGCACAGATTTTACCATCCAGGCAGAATTCTCTGTGAACCTCATTCTAAACTGTTATTTTGGAAAAGAAAGAAAATATTTTCACTTTTATTCCCATATATTGTCACTAGCAGAGTTCTCAATCATGGACATTAATTTCAAAACAGTGACTGGTCATGGTAGGACTAAACTGCATAGGCTGCACTCTGTGATTGATGGTTTCAAAGTCAAATGGCCTTATAAGGAGAATCACTATAGTTTAATGCAGTGCTTTGGGGAGATCATGTAATCATCAATGTGAAAATTGTTCTCTGTCCAGCAAGTGTGAGGTATACTTTTTCTTATTTTTCCTCTTGCTAGTGTTGATGCTGGAGACCATAATAAACTTGTATGGTGAAGGAGTAAATAATGTTCTTCCTTGTCTCCTTTCATTTACAAGGGCTACAAATACAGCAGATAACACTACTCAAACATTTTTCTCTTTGAGATCTGTCTAAAATTACTTTCTACTGCATGTAGTTTCTCATCTCAAGGATAAATTCAAGATGAAGTGTATCTGTTGAGCTGTGTGAACTGTGACTGCACAGGACATAGCACTGTAAAGCAGTAATAAAAGCAACATTACCTGGCACTTTATTTGAAGTTATTGAATTCCTTATCGTTTATCGGTAATAAGAGTGTCAAGCTCTGAATTCCAGATTCCTGACTTGTGAAAAAACAGGGTTATTTAGTGTAGTCAGAGGAACTTTCTTTTTCTTTTCTTTTTCTAAGTGTACTTGTTATTCACACACAAAAAAAAAAAGATGTATGTGTTAAGGCCCAGGCTTATTCCATCCAACTTTAGACACTTAACTGAGAGTGTAAACTAGGAATCTAGCAATGTCTAATGGAAAAGAGATAGTCTGCATAAAATTTCAGTCTCCCTCTTTTCAATAGTTATGATGACAGTTCCTGCTTTCAGCACAGGCGCTTAAAGAAGATGTCTCCATTTAAAACTTGATGAATTCAAACATCAGCATCAGTGCTTGACAATATTTCTGATAACTGATGAAAAAAATGAAAACATGTTGGAATCAGAATTTTATAAAAATAAAGTAATGATACTTAATGGCTTTCCTGAAAAAAAAAAACAGTTGTTTTCCAACTCAAGAAATCAAAGTGCCAGACAACAAAAGTCAAAGTTATATTTGTTTGCCTAAGTTCACTCCTGAAGCCAAAGAAAGGACCTGAAAGACTTTTATGGATTCTTGGAAGATGGATTAAATCAGGGTTCTCAAATTTTTTTGCTGTTCTCCAGTCTGGCTTAAAATAATAACCTCTCCTCTATTTTTTAAAAAATCATGACATAGTGGGAAAAATAAGTCTAGTTTTTTCTCCTTAGGTGTTTTCTTCCCTTTTGTCATGGATGCGCTATAGTTCTGGTGGGAGAAGGAATTAACAAGGTTTTCCATTATACAAAATAAATCATCGACTTCCTTTATCTTAATTTGTGCTTGCTTATGTGCTTTATTTAACCATTCAGAATTTCTGATTTCTTTTGAAAGGGAGAGAGGAAGCTGCGCTGGGCAGTTGTGAGAGAGAATGGACTGTACTGATCATGCAGTCAGCAGTATTTCATTTTTGTTCTTGTGATGACAACAGTTGATCATCTTGCAACCTTAGCTTTTTCTCCAAGACAATATTAAAATCTAAATTTCTAATGCCTTATGAGAAATTTGTCAAACAAAACAAGCGTTATATGGAAACTAATTATTTGAGTAGAAACTATAATTATTTCTTTGCTTTTTATCTAGAAAAACAGGTTAGAAATTTTCAGTTTTCATTGATATATAGCAAAATACTTTTATAATTAGAAAAAAAAATATTTTACACTGGCATTTGGTGGTATAGAAAACATTTTTCTTTGTCTTATTTTTTAACATAAAAGACTACTCTTTCTTTGCTCAGTTCTCTTCGTAGAATCCTTTTCTTAAAACCCAGGAGAATTAATGCCTCCATTTCTCATTGAAGGCATAATATAATGTTCTTCCTTCATCATGCTTTGCATTAATCCTGCTGAATAACCATGTATTTTCATTGATATTGGTTTCATCTGTCGTTTTGTGTCCTAAAATCTTGTTCTCCCCCATGCTGTACTGAATCCAAAGTGTCTTTATAAGCTGCTCAAGAAGAAGTCTTTTTTTATCTCTACAGAGGAGCATCAGCTTCCCCAACATATGTAAATTAACTCTTGATTTTTTAGCTTAATTAGAAAAAAAAGGTATTGGTTTCATATTATCTTTTCCTTTGTGGAGACTGGAAAGGAGGCAAAATACATATACCAGACAAGTAGTTCTGTGGTTCTTTTTTCCCCTGTATGTATAAATGTGAGTTAGATGCTTAATATCTGTATCAAGGTCTCTGCATGCAACATCAGTGCTACAGGATTTTTCTACTGGAATAATAAAAAGCCCCACAACATCTTTTGGGATCGTTTTTTTAGTTGATTGACTAATATGGGGAGAGCAAAAGGGCAGTTGTGATAGAACTTTTATCCCTTGTTTAACCTGTGTAATTTCTTCTTTTCAAGTATTACCTAGTACTAAAATAACTTATTGCTATAACCATATGATATCTAAATTTATATTATATCATACTTCATTGAAAAAACATTGAAGTCAGAATTTTTCCTTTAGGTATGTGCAAATGCATGAATGACAAATGCAAATTTATGAAATATAATAATTTAGATGCATATTAATGTTATTGATATTAATTTATTTTCTGCTCAATTCCTACTTTTAATATTAATAATCTACTGGTGGTTCATCCTTGCCATAATCTCAATATTCTGTCCTGTTCACAGTACTGTAACTACTTTTGCCAGTGAATAGAAAATGAGCCAGATTTCCCCTTCTCTTTCCATATACTACAGTGACTTTGATCATTTGATCTAGCAATACACAAGGGACTGACTACTTGTATATAAAACTTGAAAAATCAAGAATCTGAGATGGGCTAAACAAATTGATTGTATGCTATGTTTCACCTCTTCTTGCTCTTACAGTTAAATCAGAACTGAATCACAATTAAACAACTGTCTTAATTATTTTGATATAGAGTTTCTCAGTGCTTTTATTTGATTTAGGAGCTAAATGAGTTTCCTTTTTTCTTTCTCTTGTTCTGTCTTTTGTTGAGGAAGACTGTACACTTTGGGTTTATTGTTGACTGTATATTTGTTGATTTGAATGTATAATGGTAACAAGTCAGGTAGTGTTATAGTACAGATTTTCATGGTGATTGCTTTGAGTATAGTACATCTGATAAAATATATTATGAAAGTTCAGAGATCAGAGACAAAAAAATGCCCTGTTAACAACTTCATCTTGCTTTTTTTCCTTATTACAAAAAATTTTGTGAAGTCAGAGAAGCAAGAAAAAGCACTATAAGAGAAGAAAAAGTTACATGTTCAAAATTACCATAAAGACAATGTATGTAATAAAAACATAAATATGGTATACAATGAAAAACCACATGTTAATGACCCTTAGGACATGACTGTAGAATTTAGGAGATAAATGAAGTTTTCACAGTGACTTATGCCAATGATACTCAACAGTTGCAATACAAAGACTTCATGGCTGCTTCATTTAAATTTCACAGTATTAATGCAGCTCTTTTCAAGAAAATTATTTTTCTTGGGTCGCTGAAAGAATTATTTATATTTTTTTTGTCTCTTATGACATTTGAGTTCTCCCATTACTGGGTTATGTCCAAAATTATACTGCTGAGGCAAACTGTGTGTGAGTCCTCCACATGCCACACTCCCTTAGGGAAGTACCTGCTCCAGCATGTGTCACCGATAGGTTGCAATCCCTTATGGGGTGCTACCAACTCTGCCATGGAGCAGCTCCTTCTCTTCTGGCCTTGATGTTTTCTCATTCCCACCCTCCTGGTCTTTTGCCCTTTGTTAAATATGCTTTCCAGAGGAACCATACACTTGGCTGAAGGGCTGAGCTGTGTCTCATGATGGGTCCATTGGAGCTGTCTGGAGCTGTTTCTATCTGGCATGGGGCAGCCTCTGGCCTCTTCTCACAGAAACCATCCCTGCAGTCCTACCACTGTCAAAACCTACAGCTAATACATCTTGTTAGAGGGTCCCATTCAGGAAACAACAAGCCTGATAAAAACATACATTCAGTTTCACTTAACTCTTCAACAAGGAAGACTTACCAAAAAACAAGAGGTCTTAGTTTCTATGGTTTTTTATTGTTGTTGGTTGGTTGGGATTTTTTTTGGTTTTGTTTTGTTTTTTCTTTTGAAGACCCTGACTCATTAAAGGAGCAAATATAAAAAGAAAACAGCAGTTAAAAGATTGGAATCAGAGGTTAAATAATGGAAGAATAATGAAAAATTTTCTTCTTCCCATTTAAACAAAATTTAATCAATCAACATCAGATATTTTTCTTACTCAGATACTGCTATGTGTTCTCTGAAATGCTGGGGATACCTTTATTCCATTTACTTAAGAAAATTCAAGCTATTCTAGCTCCAAGTACAGTATAAGTTTTTACATCAACTTCACTTTCTTTGCTGAATAACAGTGCCTTGGTGTTAGTTCATATGACACCTTATAAAATAATTTTCCTCTCTGTGACCTCAGAAGGGGTGCACAGAAGTGAAAAAAAAATCCTATTTCTTTTTCCCTTCTTCCACCTCTTTTTTCGCCTCCCCCGCCCTTTTTTTTCCTTTTTTTTTTCCCCATTTGTGATACAATTAAGGACTTTTAAGTCACAATATTAATATTCATCCTTGTCTAAAGCTACAGTGTTGGTTAACCTTTTCAGACATTGCATTTGTTCACTAAATATTGACTCCCAACTTAGTAAAACTAGTCATTGGTTTCTTGGCTATAACCATGTTTTACTTAGAAATTAGACCTGTTACCATTGCATTGTTATGTTAATACAGATGTTGATTTCATGTTGAGTTCTCAATTCTCCTGTATGTGTTGACTTTTCTTGAGGTTGTTTTTTTATTTGCAAAAGAAATTCATGCTACTTATGCTACAGCTGACAAAAACAACCTGTTTCACCTCCATGAAAAGAAAGAAATCTTTAAAGCAAGCATAAAGAAATCTCCCACTCTCACTCTCTAATAATATTTTACTTGTTTTTCAGATAGGTGGCATGTGGTTGTACACAATAAAATACTCTTCAGCTAAAACCCCATTTTGAACATGTAGCAATATTTTAATATGCTCACAGGTCACTGGATGTTCGAGTTCTTCTTTATCAAAAATCAAGGATTACTTTTTTTAATTGCTTTTGAAATGTTTACCCAGTGCAGTTCCAAAACTACTTATCTGAAAGCAGTGGATATTAAGCTCCTCTCCTATAAGCTGGAAGATAAGCTTATTTTATATTTGCTTATGAAGGATTAATGCAGTTAGTGTTTACTGAAGTTATGAAAACAAAATATCTCTCCATAAAAACATGACATTGTATCTTCAATTTTGAACATGGAAAACTGCCATGGTGTGCAAAATGCAGTCTAAGAAGGAATTATTTCTACTCGTTTCTTTTTTTTAAATAAAATATGTCATGAGTCTCATGAAATAATTCATGACTAAGTCTTACTGTCACTGTATCTGAGAATAATCTATAATCAGGTTTTAGTTATGAAGATTGCATAGGAATTGCAAGAGCACCGTAGCTTTAACTGCACAGTAAAACCATACCCTGGTTTTAATAGAAGACATAGGGGTCCTCCCTCTTGAAGGGTGATGGTTGCATCGATAGTAAGAGGAGGTGAAATTAATATGTGAAGGGCAGTTAATTCCAGTGTCCAGATCCTAGATCTAGATTAAAGTCTTTCTGAGAGGCAGCTACTGACATAGAAAACAACAAATTGACATCTTGCTCCAGAACCAAGATGTCTCACTGACTCTCTGGCTTGAAAACTAAGGAAAAACAAGGTTTTTTGAAGGGAAGTAACAGAGGATGTCATTTAGGATCTACAACCGTTCTGCTGTTGTTGTATTTTATATGTACTTTGAATGCAAGTGGTATCATATTATACAAAATTTAAGTGTATAAAAGTTTACCTGAGGATGACTACTGTATTCACACCTGTTTTGAAAAAGTGTTTTCCTTATAAAGTTTCTGAAAGTTATTTTCTTCTAAAAGAATATCTGTTATGTTATTCATGATCATACATAAAAGAAGAAAGATAAACCAATATATTACTGTTTATTTTTTTAAAAAGTTGTAAAAATAGAGGTTTTCAATGATTTCATAAATTAATCTATACTTACGTTGTTGTGAATTCAGCCAGTGGAAGCCAGAATGAATAGCAAAGGGCAAGATCCACAAACAGATTTGGGTACTTACATTCTGCTTTAAAAATCAAAGTCCAAGAGTAGTTCTCAATACTCTAGAAACAGTCAACTTCTCTGAGGTGCTTAAAGTTTTATTGATAAGTATGCAAACAGCCACAGCTTGATCATGTTGACCAATTAAAAACCCCTCTCCCATCACATTTCCTTAATCAGAGGTCCTCTTGGCTACCTGCTGGATGTTTCCAGAGCTTGTCTACAGGCTTTAATCTGGTTTTTTTTTTGAAAAAAATGGTTCAATATTGAGCTGGGGAATCATCAAATACCTTGCATAAAGTAGGCATTGGTCCCAGTCCCTGTTCTGAATGATGTTCAAATAATGGTAGTATAACTAAGGCAGTGAAAGAGACCCGACTCCCTAAACCTTGAATATGCCAAGTCAGAGATCCGGGTTGAAATACCTAGATGTAACTACCTAGAAATATCAAAGGACAGCAACTTTGAAACAAGTTTTTCCCTCATAAAGGGTGAGTTCTCCGAGTGCTGAATTACTGCATAGAAAGAAGCCCAGACATCCTCTTTTTTTCCTTATTTTGGGTGAATTTATTGATTTGCATGCCTGATCACAAAGGATATAGTCCATAGTTGTGAACCTTGAATTGAGGTAGACATTTTCTTCCAAACCATTATTAAATCCTCCTTGACAGGGAGGGTGTTAGTCATACTCATTTCCAGTACTCATCGTTGAGTTCACTCACAGCTTGTTGGCTTCTGTAAATCTCATTTTTAGTGCTTGACCTTTCTTAAAACATCATCAAGATTGCATGGATTTCTGACCTTGAAACTATGGATTTCAGTAAGCTAATTGGTAAAGCCGAGTCCAATGTCTCTTGGGGGCAGACTTGTTTGGATACTAAGTGGAAGACATGATATCCAAAGATTCTCAGAATGATGACAAATGGGAGAAATTTAACAGAAAAGTACAAATTCCAGCTTTGTCCCAATGCCTCTTAAATTCAGTGGGATTATAGAACACACATGTAGTTACAGAACAGATGATCAGTTTTACAGATATATCTTCTCCGCACTAGAGAGGGACTTCTGTAAACTCAGAAAACTGAGCCACGTGAAAGCTTATTGTTTCACTTACAGGATGAACCTACGACCGTGGATGTTCCACTTGAGGCTTCCAGTGTGTGTCATTCATCTACGATGCTCTGCTGGTTTCTGTTCTAGTAGTATTTTCAATGTAAGTTTTCCATTAAAGGCAAACAATGCAATAATAGAAAATGAACATATCTTTTCATTCTTTGCAGTGCTTCCTTCCCACAACTTTTGATTCCTTATTGCACTAGAAATATTTTGGACTCACTTATGGAGGTTACGGAAAAACCTCTACTTTTAGCCCTCAGTAATAAACAGTATTAAGAAATTTTTTCACAAATGGTTTTTGTATTTTTATCAGAAAGCCAGACCACAAAATCACAGAATGATATGGGGTTGGAAGGGACCAGACGAGAGTAGTTATACTTTCTCTTTGTTTTGTTTTGTTTTTTTTTCCCAGAAATACAAATAGTTTCATAAAGAGTACATCTGCCTGTCTCAAAGGCAATGGTTTACTAGACAGAATGATGATTTGTGTGTGTGTGTGTGAGAGCAATTAATGCTGATAGTAATACTATATCAAATCATCCCCACTTGGATGCTAGTGCAAATTATAAATTCAAACATTGCATGTTCAAAAATGTTGTGAATTACCTCTGCCCTCTCTTTTATCTTTCTGCTCTTATTTAATTCCCCTTAGTCAACACAAAAGACCTGAACTGCCCATTTTATATCGAGAATGAGAACTTCTAACTCATACAGTGCAGTAAGAAGTCTGATTCATTAATAATCTGGTGAAGATAAATACTTCTGGACACAAAAAGGAACCTTATGAAGATGGCTGTCTTGCAGGAAAAAGGAATATTCATTCATGTTGACTGAAGTCTGAAGATCAGTCTGAATAGTCTGAGTATTCAGGAAGAAATAAGACATTGGTTGCATTCTTTTAAAAATATCTTTAAGTCAGTTTTCAACTGCTACTGTTAGCATCCTTTAGGATCTATGAAAGTCTTTTAAGAAAAGGAAATCTGTAGTCAGTCCCATTTTTAAATTGCTGTATTTGGCATTTTCCCTGGAAAAGCATTAAAGGTCAGAAAATTGTAGACAGTTAAGCGTTACTTCTTTGAAACAGGAATACAAAAATTTTTATAAGTTTGGTGCATGGAGATGTATTTTGAAAAACATACTGTAAATTAGAGTTCATTTCTATATATACATCCCTATATACACACAATTTGTACACTTAGTCTGTGATATATGTGATATATGACATTGTCAGTTCACAGATTTGGGGGCATTTTTGTGAGTTGTCACATTCTAATTCAGGAAAATTAAAGAAAAACATTGTAAAGAAATACACTGTATGTTCTGAATGTCTGTGAAATCAACCAAAGAGTAGGTCTGGAAGACATTTTAGAATTAATTTTAACAGGTAACTCCCTTTTTACAGGTTACTCCCTTTTTAATAGGTAACTCCATTTTCACAGGTACGCTCCTTTTTTTAATTACCCAAATACATGTAAGATTCTGACCAGATGTGATTCGTGTGGTAGCTTGTCTCATCTGAAAGGCATTTAACCACTTAGAATAATGGCTTGCCAATGCACAGGGATGGAACATGCATCAGCCGTTTCTCTCTGAGGTGGTCTGATCTTTGATTACGGTGGAATTCAAAGAAAATAGTTGAGTTTAATTGAGATTAAGTAATGGTCTGTAAACAAGAATTTGAATGCTCTCTTCTGCATGTGAAAAGTTCTGGACAACATGTTTGCCTCCTGACATAACTATAAAGTATTGAAACAAACATAATATTACTGTATAGACTAAAAGCAGGGAATTGGAAGTTAACAAATAAAAAACTTTAGTGAAGACAGACTTTAGCTCTCGCTTTCTTTGCAAATTAGTATTTTGATATTCCCTCTTCATTTTCTTTGGCCCTGTAAAAATGTGTGTGTTCTTCAAGCAGCTCTTTCACTAAGCTAGTGATTGTTTGATGTCAGCTGAGATGGATTGGGTTAGTGAAATGCAGTTTCTTTTACTGCCATTGAATTGCCATGCCAATGACTAAACCATTAAATTACTCACTAAGATATTTTTGGAGGTATTAATTTCTTTTCTTTGAATTAAAATAATGGGCTTAGGCCTGGAAAGTTAATGACTGTATTTGGTTTTTTTATTTACTACTAAGTACTATGGGCATCCCTTTCAGAACTGTCGGAATTGGAGCTTTTTTTGTTCTTTAACAATAATTATTTTGAAGCAAAACTTGGCAAGTTGGGTCATGACTGTTCCTGAAACATTTTCACACTCAATTATACAGTATGTTCAATTGCCAAAAGGATATTATTTTCAGCTTTGTAATATTATTTAAATTTAGAGTTAGCTAATTTCTGTTTATTTTAAACTTTATATCCCTCAAGAGACAGAAAATAGGCATGGACACATTTGTTTTCTCAAATCTATTATAAAGTTCTAAAAGATTGTGAGGTTTCATATTAAAACTAACCTGAAGTAGCTAAAGGCTTAGGTTTGCAATGCTTAGTAGAGAATAATATACTTCACTATTGAGCAAAATTCAATATCATTTCTGCATATACAGCACTTCAATAAAGTTAGTTACCCTGCAATTAATTTAATAAATACTTGATTCAGGGAGAAGAAAGCTAGAAAATATATTTTTAAATAGATCTTAAGGCTTGTAAATCATATAATAAAACCAGGAATGTTCAAGAGATTTTTTGAAGAGCATATAATAAAAACTCCACAGCCTGAACATTTACATTTTTTGGCAAAGAATTGTTCAAGGTACTAAGTACTGCGAATTGGAAGAATTTTTCATTTAATGGAGGTGGCGATCAGCTTCCTGTATGGCGCACTGCAACTTTACAAGTAAGTTGTAAATATTAAAAATAGTTCTCACGCTCTATTTAGCACTTTTTTTTCCTTTTAGGTTCTTTAAACTTTGCATTTCTAACATATTTCTGCAAACTACTAAAAAATTGCTAGCTCACAATACTGATCTGAGGTAATATTTCCAAAGTCAGGGTAAAGAAAATCTTTTTATGGTTTTAGACATTTCACCTATTGCGGCTCTTTCATCCCTCATTTGAAAGTCATAGGAACCTTAGAAGTTTCTGTTAGTTCTTTTTTTGAGGCATAAAAGGATATATTACTAACACAGCAGTAGTATACTACCAATTGATTAGGTCATTCAAAGGATGATTTTTAAAGGAAATGTCTTTATTTGCAGCTACTCTCAGTACTAACCTAGTTTACACACACAAAAATGAGGTTTGCAAGCATAGGCCTGGTATGGCATGTTTTGCATGTTTTCCTTAAGTCTTTTTCCATATTACATTACTAATCCCAACACCAAATATTACAGAAACAATTAACCAATTAATCAGACTATTAGCTCTATTTGGACAATGAAGGTTTTTTTTTCTGAGTAAACAGAAAAAAAAAATTTAAAATTATGACAATAAATTCTTTTATTTAACGGTATCTTACTTATCTATGGGAAGTGGTGAGTGAATTCCTTGTTGTGCCTTGCTTTCATGTGTGGATTTTGCATTACTATTAAAAAGTCTTTATCTCAACCCATGAGTTTTCTCACTTTTACTCTTTTGATTCTCTTCCCCATTCCACTGGAGAGGGGTAAGCAAATAGCTGTGTTGTGCTTGGTTGCCAGCTGTAGTTAAATTAGGATAAGCCCCAGCACGTATCTGCTCCATTTCATTCTAAACCAGCCTCTTCTGTTCACTACTAGTAAAATAAAATAATATATAAAAGATCCGTACAGGCTCAAAGGGCAATTTAAGGTCAGTCAAATTGTCCTCTTCTTAGACGATTTTATTATTAAAATATTGAAAGCCTTTTTATAATGGTAAACCAATGAATTTTTATTTGTTATATAAAATTCCCAATATCATTATCATTAAAAATGCATCAATAACACAGGTTAAACCACCTTCAGGCTCAGAAAGGTCAATTAAAGTTACTTTTTAAATACTGTTTTTTCCCTGGAATATATTATAAATTGTGTATTTTTCAGTGAAAGAAGAAGAAGATTCCCCCTTTCCTATATAGTCTGAAAATAATTAGCTGAGAGAAAAATGCCATTTCTCTTTCGAAAAATCCCCATTTCCGTTTCTTTTCTCCTGTGATCCTCGGTGCAGAACTGCCATGTGCTGGTTACACTGAGAGAAACAAATGAGAAAGTGCAGATGTGCTGGACCTCTGTTTCTCAAACCTTCCTGATGAGGACAGATAATTTATGTAGTGGTGGTCTCCAAAAAGCTCCAAACCCTCTGCTCTGTGAAGGGGGTTCCTTACCAGGGCTGGCTTAACCCACTGCTGGGGAGTGCTGGGTACTGGAGGATGGTGGCTGGCACAGGGGTCACCCAGCCTCCAAATCCACCAGGTTCTCATCACAAAGCTAGTCTGAATTTTGCTATGGAACAAATATTCAGCAGAGGGTCTTCATGTGAAAATACAGAAAAGCACTCAGTAGGGATTTAAAAAACAAAGTAAAACATGTTGGTTTCTGAATTCATGACAGATACCATGTGTCAGCCTAGTATCTGCTCCTAAGCATTTTGAAGGGAAGTATAAACATACTGGTATTCTTACACATCCAATAGTTTTTAAAATCTTGGCTGCATTAATATATTCATGTCTGTGATCTTTAGCTGTCATTTATAGAACCTTGTTATGATGCTGGAAAAACTTATACATCTTATGCAATCTATACCCATGGTTTGGAGGCACGGCTTAACAACCATTGCTATACTATGTTAACAGCTGGGCCATCATTTCCAGTCTTTCATTAAAAATACAGCAATGTAGTTTACATTGCAAAATACTGCCTACACCAGTGACCTGATACTCCTTTACACGCTTTATTTCAGAATTTGTGTTAAAACAGAGGAAATGGGGCACTCTGCACCTTCTGGAATCATATATGCTATTACTGGAGGCATTTCCCTTTTTTTAAGGAAATAATGATTAAATTTAGAGTCACAACTTCAAGTGGAGCCATAGCACTTGTGGTAGGGATTGCAAGATTGACAAAAATTAATTTAAATGGCTATTTTTGCTAATTTGGGGGAATAAGCTGCAAAAAGGAGAGTCTTGGGTAGTCTCAGGGTCAGTTTTGACAAGTAATTGCCCTCATATACAGTGCCAATATCTGAACTTCTCTGTGTTATTCGTACCAATGCTTGTCCATACTTGCATACTGCTTTTCACTTCTTCATCTTGGCTGATGAAAGTGTTGATAGCACTTAAAATAGCTATAATAACAAAAATAAGATGTCCCATTATCAGGCTCATCTTCTAAAACATCACAGGAAGCATGTTCAGGCAAAGTGAAAGACCTATTTGGGTCACCTCTACTCATATGAGGCTTTCTGGATTGCAGAAAACCGTTGTATACATAGATTTTTGAAGGACTTCATAT
The DNA here is from genome assembly GCA_026413425.1 of Tringa solitaria. NCBI lineage: Eukaryota > Metazoa > Chordata > Aves > Charadriiformes > Scolopacidae > Tringa > Tringa solitaria. The sequence goes on from JAOXJM010000001.1 coordinate 150,058,543, forward strand.
GTAGCAGTTTATTAGTTTGATAAACTTTTCAATTTTGTTTTATTTTTATGTTAATAGGAAATTTTGACCTCAAGTCTGAGCTGTGGGAACTATCCCAGAAAAAAATGAATGTTTGTATACTGTGCCTTAGCTTCAGACTGCTTAATCACAGTTGTTATATATACTGCCCTGTCTATGACGTGATTCACAGAAGTCCAGGTCCTCAGTGTCAGATGAGATTGTGAGACCTAGTGAGTAGTTCAATCTCCTTGCACTCCTTCACAGCGGTGAATTGCTATTCTCCAGAACAGCCTACAAAGGAAAGGGAAATCAGTACAGTGTTGGGCTTGACACTAGGTCATTGAGTTTTAAGAAAAAACCCTCTGCCCCAGTTCTATTGTCATTGACTCCTGGAAGCAAAAAGATCCATCCAAGAGAAGAGACTAACAGAGCTGCCCTGGAGTTCAGGAGTCCCCCTGTAACCATGATGGATTAAGTTGGAGAGTGCTGCATTGACTGCTCAGCTTTCAGTTCCCAGACAGCTCTGCTGGCAGATTTCGAATGTGGTGTGATGGTAGAATTGGCAGAAGATTTACCAGCTCCAGTCTGATGCATTAAAACACGTGGCATAGGAAACAATTTCATTATTGTTGGTATTGTAACTGAGGACTAGGCTTAGTTTTGGAATAGTTGTTATAGCAGATGCATTTTCCCATTTTGTTAATCTTTTGGGGGATATTTAGTTATTAATGGATTTTTGAAGGCAGGAGGTCTGTTACGGTTTTTTGAATTAGGCGATTGCCAAATTCAGAGGATTAAGCAGGGGAGTAAGAAACAGGTCTATATTTCAGAGTTCTTTCTTTTTGAAGTAGTTTCTATTTGAAATTTCTAAAGATGTTTTGGACACAGAAAAAACACTCTTGCTGGGTTTTGGTTGGGTTTTTTTTGAGATTATTGAATAATTCTTTGGCGAACTGATCCACAGTCATGAATGACATCCTCCTTTTCAATAAAATAACTGTAATTTCTGTTAACCACAGAAAAATTACTGAACTCTGTAAGACACCATATAGCTAATTTTACTTCTAAATATAACTTTGGAAAGAAAGGGAAGTAAACTGTACTTTTTACTTCCAAATCTTATTGGATTACCTGTTTATGATTTGAGAACAGAAGCAAGGCTAACAGCAAGGCTATACCAGATAGACCTGCACATCATACAGATAACATTAACAATTCTGGACTTTGCATAGAATGGATTTTCTCTTTTTCTTCCTCCTCTGTTTAATTTATACCAACCTCTAGGAATTCTTCAAGTTGGAAAAGGAACTGTTTTGGCTAGTTTTTTAATAGGAGATAGCAACATGCAATCTTCCCTTGTGAATAACTGTGGAGCAAACATGAAGGTTATTTTTACTCTTGCAAACAGAGAGAGAGAGGATGAAACAAAAAGTACTGCATATTTCAGCAAGCTGATTTTGTTTGGTTAGGGAAGTTTTAAACAAGATTGAATAAAAAGGTTTTGGAAGTTAGAGAGAAAAGCAGATACTTAATTTTTAATTTAAAAAGACTTTTAATTTTTTCATTTGTTTTTAAATATATTTTTCCACTTGGACTAAGATAATGTATTATTTATAATTTCCTACTTGCTAGAATTGGTTTGTTGTCTCTGTTTGCTTCCTAGTGTTCCTTAACATTTCTATCAGGGATATTGCCATGCACTAACTGTGAAGTCATCTTTATAAATTTCAGGGATATTAAAGATTCGATTTTTTTCAGGTAAGATGATTTTAAAAAATCAACACATGTTCACAAATATAAAATTATATTTGGATGATATGTCTCCTGAAAACTGTGTGACTCAGGTGAGCATAAAACAGTTTGAACTGTCTCCACAATTACTACAGGCACAATTTGATTGTTAATGAATTATTCTTAATGATTAAGTAAACTGAGAACTCCTACTAACCTGGTTATGATCTTGTAGATGTTTCCTCACTGTGAGCTATCACAAACCTGTGACCACCGCATATTTTTTATATCCTGAATTAAATTTTCATTTTAGCATCAAACAAGTTACACAAAATTAATAAAGATGTTTGGAAGACCCATCTAGGTCCTCCAATGTCAATTCTGTGCCAGGATTTATCTTTCAACAAATTAGCTCCGGCAACCTCTACAGAACTGCACTGCTTTTAATTGGTACAGAATTTTAATCAAATGTGGACATTTAAAATAAGATTTGGAGGGTCATACAGAGTTGAACTGAAGGATTTACGTATATTCACATCTTTCGGGGCTTATCTTGTATTCCTGTGATCTCTAAACTTCTAAACTTCTCCAAAAATATAGTGGGTTTCTGTTCACAAGAAATTAATAGCCAAGGCCACAATTAAAGGACACTGTCCCAGATGTTGCCTATTATTCAGTTAGTAACATTTTCATCCAGAAATCTTATATTAAGAGAACTTATGTTAATATGCATATCTAGGACTGTGTGTGTATGCATGTGTTAATACGTATGCATATATATATGTGTGTGTGTATAAAAACCAAAATATTTGGACCCAGATTCTGCCAGTGAATATGTTTATTCATACTCTGAAAGATATTTTTCTTTTCCAAGTTTTAGAAAGCTAATTATTTCTACTGTAATGTTAGTCCGATGTAAATAATCCCATCTTCATCAAAGGATTCAGGTTAAACAAACTGAAATCACCATAGTGTGACCAGAATTACATGAAAATGAAATCCTCACTGTATAGATTACAACTGCTGAATAAACCTCCAAATCAATTCATCTTTTATTCCAGTATGATATGAAAAGAGCTAGTATTAGACTGTATAGTTTTTACTGTTTAACTTTCTCTGACAGTATCTGAGAAATAAACAGAGAGAATAGCTCTGATTCCCATTTCACTTTACTGTTACTTAATTAGGAAACTTGACACTTTTATATAATTTTCCTGAACATGTGCTGCCATATGACATACAAAGGAAAGTGGAATCTTTTTCATGGACTTTATATATAAAATAAAATAAAAAAATAAAAAAAGGGAAAAAAAAAGAAAGAAAGTGTAACTGAGACATAAATGTTATAGTAGAAATAACACTATCCAGTTTGGAAAGATTGTAGTTCTTAGTGTAAATATTTCATGAAATTACTTTTCTCCTAATATAAAATGGTTAACAGACTGCACTTACACAGTGAGGATGAAGTCGTAATTTTATCCTTGTAGCTTCAGATCAGAAAGTACTGCATATTTATCAAAATTAAGTGTTAACATATTTGTCAGCAGTTCTGTTTCAAAGGACTATGGTTTGCCAAAAGCTCTGTTTCTAATTTTTATAAAACCATTGGATTGTAAAAAATGTGTATTGGCAAGTTGCCATACACATTACTCTTATTTTTTATGTGTCTCTTTTTATGTGTTTCTTTGCATACCTGTGTATGCTTTGGGATTTTTACAATGTAATCTTTTTCAAGCTGGAATCCTGTCATTTTTTGTGTTAATTATCATAACATTAGCCACTTCCCATCAGAAATAAACAGTAAATTAAATTACTAGGATTCACTAGAAGCCATTTCACATATACACAAACCTTTCCAAACCCAACCATCAGATTCCAAAACCATGTATTTGATATATGCCACTGGATTTACAGAAAAAAATATTAGACAGTTATTAAGCTGTGTGATGATTTAATTTACATTTTCATTCTTTCACCTGAAAAATTTTCTGTGAATATCATGATAGATTCAACTCATTACTTCAGATTGTCTCTATTTTTCTATTTCATAATAGCCCAATATTGATGTTACTCTTCAGACTTTTTTTCTCACAACCTCTAAGGACCATTAGAAAATGACTTATACTTGTGATTGATAAAGTGTAAGTCTATACATATACTTCTACATATACACTATATACACATTAGTTGTGCTAATTCATTAAAGATTTCCTGAAGAGATCCAAATGAATAATAAATAATTAAGGTTTTGTTTGTTGGGTTTTGTAAGAAAAAAAAATCAACACCTAGGAATTCCAGACATATGTTTATATATTCCTTCAGTAACATTTTAAGAGGATTTTATTTGCTCAGAGAAACTGCATCCATGTCTCTTACTGAACTTGGTGATGTGAAGGCATTCCTCAGGGACTGCAGGCTGGAAGACAAAACTTGTGAATTGGCAAAGATGTTTTGAGGTATTCTGAAATAAAGCACTGATGTGAATAATAGTTGGTGCACATGTTTAGCTTTCTCGATGATGCTGGTTGCCTGGTAACCAGCAAAAGGCATATGTCAGAGATGAGTTCAAATGAAACAGCTGACATCAATCTCAGCAGGGTGAGGAAAAGGAAAACCACTGATTAGCTCACCAGATTAGTATATATAGGAATCCCGTCATGTTTTCATATGATTGAATATCCAAGCTGACCTTAATTTACCACAACATTTGTGCTCTTAATTGTGTTCTTAATTAGGGCCAGTATTTATGTCTTTTGAAAGATGATTTGAAATGTTTATTTGCAGAAAGTGCACAGTACCCCTGCTCAGTAACATGTATTGGAAAAATATTCTTTGCTTTGTTCAGCCACAGGCTGGCCAACAGCTTTTTTAGTTTGTCACAAAGTCACACCATAGAGTCAGTGGACCTTGCAAAACAAAGGCCAGCTATGCTGCACAGGAAGTCAAAGGACCAGAGATACATTTTCAAATATATTATTTCATCAGTTGTTTTCTTTGGTATATTGCTCTGGCTGAGCCAGAAAGTACACAAGAATTCTGGTAATGTGTTTAACCTTTTTTTTTTTTTTTTTTCAAGTATTCAGAATACTTATGTTTATCAGTGCTGAAACATTACAATAAATTCCCTAATTACAGTTAGATACTATTTTCTGCCTACAGGCCACTAGGATTCACATTTTCTGTGATCAATGTTCTCATTTATTCCAATAATTCATCGGCAAATGTAAAATTTCCACTGGGATAATTTCTGGGGGGCTGGTGGTAGAAATTTAATCCATTATTTTACTTATTTTAGAACCCTGAAGTATTTATCTTGTCTGTTAGAGTAAACTATACTTTTTACACAGAAAATCCGAGATCATGATCAGAAACAGTGTTTGCTGGAGTAATCATTTTCCAAAATTATGAATCACTGTTGAATTGATCTGTTTTATAATATCTACCTAACACTTGTGCATTTAGCCTAAACTTGTCATCTCACTGCCCTCTGTTCGAGTGGAGAAGGCCAGCATAACTTTCTCAGATTGTGATGAATCTCCATCTAAGGGTGTCAATTGTTTCCCTTAATGATGAATGAAATAGATAACTATCACAGGTTAAAAACCTGTTCTTTAAACATCAAATATCAGATATCAGATGGAACAAACCCACCATATATGGTGCTGCTTTTTTTTTTTTTTTGAGTAAGTAACAGTAAAATGATAGGAAAATTCACATTTCAGTTGCTAATGCTTATTACTAAAACCAAAATTGTTAATCTGAAAAATATGAAGCATTTCTAAAACCCTTTGGTTTAGGTGAGTTGCTCATTACCAGGGAAATACTGTTATGAAAAAGATCCAACCATGGTATTCGTCAGTCTAATGTATGAAATCATCTACACACAGTTATTATTTTTTTTCCCTGAAATCTTTGCGCCATATAAAATACATTTTTCATGACCTTCAATAAATGGGGATGCAGAATACTAATATGCTTCTAGAGTGAGGCCACTATCCTTTCTCTTTTGCCTATATGACTTGTTTTTATGTTTTTATGTACTCTTCGTCTTCTCTGCCAAAGCATCCGTAAGACTGTCAGTGAGAGCATGAAAGGAGGACTTCAACTCAGGGAGATGAATTCCCCGATGGTTACACAGAAGCTGGAATGAACAATTATAGGGAAAGTCCCTTAAGTTCTCACATTTTGGGGATGAAATAGTCTTAAAGTGTCTGTGGGAGGTAGCAGAGGTGCCACCTCTTGGCTTACTGAAGGAATATTTATTGCGGACTGATTCTTGGGAGACTCTAATTAATCAAACTCTATGTAAAGTACAATTTTTGTTTTAGACATTAATGACTTCAGCAAATTTGATTATATTTCAAGGCAAGACAAGAGGCATAATGGTAATGCAAAAGACAGCATTTTGTCATTGTGATAGAGCAGGTCTCTACTCCGAAGCAGTGAGATCCTAGATTTCCCCAGTGAACTTGATGTAATTCTGAGAAATGAATGAATAATTTCACTAGAATAAAAATAAAGCTTTCTCTTTAGTTATAGCTTACAAAGAGTATTCAAGCCTGAACACTGGAAGTTTAATATAGTTGAAATGGAAGGAAAAAAAAGATTACACTTTTTAAAGGAACTCTAAATAGCATCTGGAAACACAGAAAGAGCAGGAAGAATGTAGGTGACTGAGCCGGATCCCCGGAAACTGCAGTCAGCTATCAAATAGTTGTGTCCCTGAAAAAAAAATCAGTAACATGCTTTTTCCACACTTATGAGTCATAAAATACACCTTTTACTACTAAAGTAGTGAGCTTTGATCAGATGGTTAGAAAAAATAATCATACTATTGGTTTCTCATCCTGGCTTAAATACTAACACAGCACAAAAACATGTCTTGAATAGACAGTAACATCTTGTTTATCAGTGTATTTCAGATGTGTTCTTCATTTCATTTACACTTCTCAGTCTGGGAAATTAAAATTAAAAAGATCAACTTGACTTTTATTTAGAATTGCTATTCAGTATTTTTCAAGTCTGTATTTGAAATGCACACTACTGCAAAATTTTGCCCGCAAGCACCTGAGGGGAAAAAATTGCTTTGTTTTGTGTTTGACTTTTGGTTTTGATTTTTTTCCCCCCCCTCATTTTAAATGGTTTCTCACTGCATAAAAAATGAGTGAAAACAACAACAAAGATTTTTATTGGATTTAAATCTGCATTAAGTGGTCATTTGCATAATCCAGTAGAGATGTGACCAGTAATTGCATAAAAGCAAGAATCAGAATCATTGTCCTAAATTTTAATAATTTACTTGATAAAACTGAAGTCTTAATCCTGTTGCATCAAAATCAGTGGAGAAAATCCCACTGGTTTCAGTTGAGGTACAAACAAGCCAGTGCATTTTTCCCAAATTTACTGACAATGTCCTCTTAATTGTAATAAATCTCTCTCATATTCTTAATACCACTGGGAGACAGTGTCACTGAGAAAAAAATAGCCTCTTTCCTGCAAAAGGCTGATAAAATTAATATTTTTCTTTTCAGAGAAAATATGGTGGGAGTGGTCTAGGATTTCTACTCTTATTTTTATTTAATTTCATAAATTCTCTTTGAATATGTCTTTAGAAATTACCTAGCTTTTTCCTTTTATTTATTTTATTAATTTCTTTAGGCATTATTGATGATGCCAACTTCCTCTGAAATGTCTCTCAGAGCTCTTTGAAAGTGCAAAGGATTTTCTCCTAGCTCTCTGGATTATAGATTCATAGAATCATATGGGGTTGGAAGGGACCTCTGGAGATCATCAAGTCCAACCCCCCCCCCACCGGAGTGGGTCTAACCTAGAGCAGGTTGCACAGGATCTTGTCTCCACAGAAGGAGACTCCACCACCTCTCTGGTCAGCACCTCTCTGGATCCAGACACCTCTTTTTTCTTTTTTTTTTTCTGAAGCTGTTTGATAGCTGGGAGAAGTCTGTGTCTCACATATGTTCACTTTTGTACTTAACATAAAGGGCATCTTGAACAGAAAAGCACAAATAAAAGATTCAAATTTTGACAGATATAGTTGCTTCTGAGTTTAGTATAAAATACTCTTTTGCCATTAAAATGTAGCATCATATTTCTTTTCTGCAAGAAGTTAGATTCCTTCACTGAGGACATAGTTATTTACTTAATTTTCGGTATTTTCTTGTGTTATTCACTTTAAATACTGATATGTTTAGGTTTCCATATATTATTACTGAAACAAGACATTTACCATACTGTTCAAAGTTACTCAGGCACCCCTGAAATCTGTGTGATTCTTCCTTTCAGTAACTGAACAAATGAGCAGAGGGCAATAACCTGCAATGCAAACTGCCACCATTATCACAGCGGTCACCACTTGGACAGTAAAGGTATTAATTGGAGCTTTGCAGTGTAAGAAAGTGACAGCCTACTTTTTAGGAAGATGTAAAATTATAAGAGGTAAAAATGTAAAAGGTCTGCTTGATCACCTAACACATCTTTCTGATAAAATGTTACTGTGGTCCTCTCAAACTCTGACTAGAATAGCTTACTTCATCATTTTATATTGTAGAAATAATTTCTGGGGAGAGGAGATCAATATATCTGTGGAATTGGATTTGAAGCTACAAGAAGCCTGTTGTTTATTTTTTTTTATCACAAATTTTGCCTCAAAATTCATTTATTTCTGTAGGATTTCAGCAGAGGTTACCAGAATTTCACACAATTAACAATTTGACCAGACTAACAGTTTATTAGAGTTAGCTATAGAGTATAAAAATCTTGGGTTTTAAATATTTTCTACACAGAAACCCCTTTAGTCAAAATATACACCTGTTAAAAAATAACATTAGTTATTCTGTCCACAAGCAGTCTTCAGAAAAAATATATAACTTCCCATTTAAATTCACTGCACTCTGATTCATCATAATTTAACAATACTTTGAGACCACAGGTTTCATTCAGTGTCTGAGAGCATTTTAGAGTTTTCCAAGAAAGGATCTAGTGTTTTCCTATTAAAGGAGAACTAAACTTTGTGGGAAACAGTATACAGACTTGTATACCTACCTAATTTGTTAGTGATATCACTGATTTGCTTTACTAAATCCAAAATACTTTCTTATTAGGTTTACCAAAATTCTCTGTTTCTTTGCTCCAAATTACATCTCCGACAGCAAGCATTCGCATGCTCTGCTTTTTGATCTTGCCGAAATCCAAACAGATGCCCTTCCCTTTTCCGTACATCAAATCCTCAGTTGACATTTCTGCATGACTTTCCCCTGGGTCTGGAGAATCTTGGTGCTTCTGAACCGAGCAAATTAGAGATCTTGTTCTGCTTCCTGGACTGTGCCATGATTTCATATTCGTGATACAATAATGAACTTAACAGTATCAGACTTACAACATTGCTGATGTCCTCCCAGTGTTCTTACTTCATCTCTACTAGGAATGATTGTATAGGTTAGGAGTTGCCAATGCTGCCTAATTTGAAAGAAATTTCTTGTGTATCCCAGTGAAGATGCTTATCTTGCTACATTTCGTTTACATGGTGGAAAGAGATGGTTCTTTAAAAGGTGATTCTGAGAAGGATCCTATATCTTAGTTCACTGCATTAAGTTGTGGATGGAAAAATCTCTTATGAAGAGCTCTGTAGGGAGTATCAATAAACAAGCTTTTTGACTTGCACACCTAACCAAACTTCTTAAAGTTAAATAACATGAAACTCCCCTTTTAGCAGGCATATGTTTTATCAGACTTTGGCGTCCCCCTGTGCTCCTATGACACCATGGATTCCTGACAGTTAAGAGACAGATGTGGCGACTGAAATAGGATATACCATTCAACCAAGATAGAAATTAATGACTATATTCTGGCTGTTTTAAAAAATATGTTACCTTCTATTGTGATTGAATTTATATGTGTTTAGCTGCTGCAAATATTCTAGCAAATTAGCTTAGCTCCAGAAAGTATCAATCACATAGCACAGTTCTTCATAGGAAAGCAAATTTTATTTTTTGAAACATAGATATTTTCTCTGTTCTGCATGTGAATTTCATTCTGTTGTTCAATAAGAACTATGCACTGCAGTGTCTATTTGAATTTTCATCTCTTACCTCACTTGTCTTAAGAAACTATTTGATAAAAGATTTTATTAAACATTTAATAAAAATGTAAACCGTTTTCAAATAGCTCAGGTGAAATGAGACTTTCATTTAATTTCATTTCATCATAATGGAAATAAATAGTACTCAATTTTATAAAATGTAATATTAATTTAACTATGCTTATTCATGCTTATATAGGTATATAAAACCTCTTGTTTTCCTGCAAATTTTATAACATAACTTTTTTTTTTTTTTTAAATCTGTTCTGGATGTGTTCATATGATATTCCCTTGAATTTAATACTAAATCACATTGCAAAGAAAAGAATTTAAAACAGTGAACCACAATCTTAAAATTAGGCAAAACAAAAGCCTCTTTTTTTTAAGAGAAAAATTTTGAAATTGCAAATGAGCATAGGGTACAGGCAGGTGTGTGAATAAATTTGATGAGTTTGCACACATAATTTATATAATTGCATATACAAATGCATAGCAGTCCTTGAAACCATGATTGTATGAGCAAATAGTTTGTCACATGCATACATATTTTCCCAGTTTAAAGGCTGATTTCTAGGTGTTAAATCTCAGTGACTAGCATGTTGGTGCTTGTACTGTTGCGTTCTTCAACTTGAATTGAGGTAAGTTTTACTATACAACACTATTTTAGGGTTACATTTTTAACGAAACTTCACAGACCCATGTGCTACTTTGTATCTTGAAGCGTGTTTGTCAATTGAAGAAAAGAGTAGCAGACAGGCAGGCAGTGGAACGCAGTCAGGTAAAGTTGACAATGGCCTGTTAAAGTGTTAGAGATAAATTATGTCCAGTTCTGAAGATTTTGATGCTGCTGAGTAACAAAAAACATCAGTATCCAGCTTTGCTTGAAGGAGTTGTACACATGCTGAACACCTTCCCTTCATTCCCTCAACCTGCCAGCCGTGAATTTCCCTGGCAACTGCCATGTGCACATATTTGTGAAAAGCAAAATGAAACCTGAATTTACTACTTATCTCTTTTATTGTTGTAAGAGTATCACATTTTTGTATACTCCTTATTATAGTATAACATCTTTGTGACAGTTTTCTGACAATAAAAGAGAGTTTTAGACAGGCAGGCAATAGGTAGTCTTTTGTGGTTTGTATTGTGTTTGTGAAGTGGATGCAAGTAGAAGCTGGCAGCTTATTGCAGGATAGGTTCTCAAAAAATCTTTTCTCAGATCTTGTTTCAGTATCAAGATAATAGCTCTTGACAGGAGAGATCTAAGGCCTGGGACACTTTCTTTCAAGTTAATAGAAAAATTTCCATTTCTTAAAGAATTCAGAGGGTTTTGCATCCAGTCTATTTCTATTGTTAAGGCAGCGAATAAAATGCAAGGTGCATTTATTCCATCAGAACTCTGTACTCTCTGTGTTACAACAGACAAAAGATAAAATAAGTTTGGAACTGATGACAAAAATTGAGCCTTAGGTAAGACTTAACTCATTCTGAGAAATATTCTGCTGTTTATTCAGGTGGAGATAAGTATATTAAATAAAAAAATGTTCTCCATTGCAGTTTGGCACAACTTTGTATATGATATGAATGGTGTGTCAGTAATAAATATGTAGCTAAATCTTTGTGGCAGCTAATTATCATTGTTCTGATATTGGGAAGGAAGTCCACAAGGCCAGGCTGGAGATTAAAGTCCATGTTCCTTTCAGCATGTATTTTATTATGAAAAAAATGAGAAGGAGTTCAAAGAATGGGAGTTGAAACTATATTTATTTATGTTGGGAGAAGTTATTGAGTTCTAGAAGATTCTTCAGTTGTATAGGCAAACATGAAATCAATGATAGGACGAGGGGCAACAGGCATAAGTTGGAACATAGGAAGTTCCACTCGAATATGAGGAAGAACTTCTTTAGGTTGAGGGTGACAGAGCCCTGGAAGAGGCTGCCCAGGGAGGTCGTGGAGTCCCCTTCTCTGGAGATTTTCAAGACCCACCTTGATACAGTCCTGAGCAATGTGCTCTAGGCCATTCTGCTTAGCAGGGGAGTTGGACTAGATCATCTCTAGAGGTCCCTTCCAACTGTCAAATCTGTGAATCCGTGGACTAACAGTGATATATATATATTGCGATAAATTACCTTATGACAAATTTTCTGCTGTTTGATCTTTTCAAAACCAGATCAAAGATCTTTCCCTGTACAGTCATAAACTATTAACGAGGTGCAGTAATTCTGAATAAGTATTATGCCTTTACCACATAGGATGTTGCTCTGATTGATTGTTCTGTTCACAATATAAATTAGTGGCTGCTTTTAATATGTTAGAGAATTAACGTTTTGCAGTTGATTGAGATTTGAGCCTATTGAGAGGCATTTGAGATTGAGCCTATTTGGAGGCATGCAAGGTACAGTTGCAACCCACAAAGATATCGCCAATATCTTCTTGAAAAGTTGGAAACACAGATTAGCCTAATTTTCTTTTATTTACCTAGATGACAATTTATTTACAGCAATTCTTTATATATAGCTAGTATACAGACATATATACAATATATATTATATACATACATATTTACACAATTTAACATTTCTAAAATTGTTGTCTCCTTAAAAGATTGATTTGCTTTTGTTTCCCGCCCTTGTAAAAAAAAATATGTGCATTTTGTAGTAGCAGCCAGTTACTATTTTAGCACAAAAGACACCATAAGGTTATATTACATCAATATCTAAGTATTAGCTTTTATGTGACCTGGTAGATACGGCATGTTATCTCTCCCATCTTAGTACATTCTATGCCTCTATGCTTTGATGGTATGTTACAGTCAAAGTATTCCAAGTTTTAAGCAACTTTGAAGCGCTTCAAAGTGTTATGAGAAGGGCAATTACAAAATTGCCTTGAAGCCAGCACAGAATGCAATAATGACACAGTTGACCCTTTTTCTTTCTTTTAGGAAATGTAGGTTTAAAATTTTTTGCAGAGATCAAAGTGAGAAGCAGGCAGAATATAATTTAGCTACTCATAATCCCAGCGCAGCTGTGTACACTAGATAAACTTCTTTTAATGTCATTACTGATAGATTTCTTACTTGATTTGCAAATCATAAAAGAGAGAAACCACCTATAATGTCCAGACTATATCTAAATGTTTTTTGTATGCAAATAGACCAAATTCATGCTTTTTGACACTAACTTCCTTGTCTTTTCTTTTCTTTTTTTTTTTTTTTTTAGTGCTGTCCTCATAAGTCTGTAACAAATATTGCATTGCATTTTGCCTATTCAAACCAGTCTCTTCATTCTCAAATTCTTTAAATCTCATTTCTTGGTGACATCTCTCAATTACCCACACCACTACTTGCATTTCTCATGCTACTTAAGAACAGAAGGAATATAAATAAAATATGCAGACTGTTTTTCTTGAGCTCATTCTTTCCTTAATCTGCAGACAAAACTCTCTGCTATGCAATTGAGAAAAAACTTTTCTGAGGACCAACCAAGTAGAGCTCATTTATATCAGCAGAGTTCAGGCCTGCCTACAAAGGAGTGTAAGAGGGTGTCCAGTGGAAGTTGATACATTTAAGACACAGTATTAACAGTAGCAATTTCTGATCAGGTAGGAAGAGAGGAGATCTTTGTCCTTGGAAGTTTTATCACTCCAGAGGGAAGGGGAATTAATTCAGTTCCATGGTGCCAGAATGTACTTCTGTCATTTAACAACATTAGACAATGTTTTTATTTCGAGGTTTTTTCATGGATCCAGGCACTTTTTCCTAGCTATTCTTGTAAGTATGTTATATATGTATTTTTAAAAAATAATGAAATATTTGGACCAGTACCAATTCTTTAAATTCTGTATCTGGTTATCCTTTGCAAATATTGTGGATATGTCATTTTGATTCTCACATACAAAATCTGTCATTAATGGAAGCATAGAAGCAGAGCTAATATGGTTCTACTTTCAGGGAAAATGTAAATAATCCATTCTGAAAACCTAATCAGGATCATTTAGAAACTCAGATAACAGATGCTTATAAATGTTACCTGTCTATGGTAGGTAGACTGAGGTACTTAATGCCTTCTTTGCATTAATTTCTTCTTAAATGTCTTTAATAGTAAGATCAGTTGTTATCAGGGTACTCTTCCCCCTGAGCTGGAAGACAGGGATGGGGACCAGAATGAAGCCCCCATAATCCAAGGGAAAATGATTAGTAACCTGCTACACCACTTAGACATACACAAGTGTACAGAGCCAGATGAGATCCACCCAGGGTACTGAGGGATCTGGCAAAAGTGCTCACCAAGCCACTTCCCACCATTTACAAGCAGTCCTGGCTAACTGAGGCAGTCTCAGTTGAATGGAAGTTAGCAAATATGACACACATCTGCCAAAAAGGCCAGAAGGAGAATGTGGGGAATTACAGGCCTGTCAGTCTGACCTTGGTGCCTGAGAGGGTTATGGAGCAGTTTCTGTTCAGTGCCATCACATGACATGTGCAGTACAACCAGGTGATCAATCCCAGCCAACATGGGTGTATTAAAGTCAGGTCCTGCTTGACTGTTTCTTTCTATGACAAGATGACCCGCTTAGTAAATGAGGGAAAGGCTGTGGATGTTGTTTACATGGACTTTAGTAAAGCCTTGACATCGTGTCCCCCAGCGTTCTCCTGGAGTATCTGTCTGCTCATGGCTTGGATGGGTGTACATTTCACTGGGTAAAAAAACAGAGGCCAGTTCTCTTTAATATCTTTATCAACAATAAAGATGAGGGGATCGAGTGCATCCTCAGTAAGTTTGCAGATGACAGCAGGTTGGGCAGGAGTGTTGACCTGCTTGAGAGTAGGAAGGCTCTGCAGAGGGATCTGAACATGCTGGACTGATGGGCAATGGCCAATTCTATGAGATCTGACAAGACCAAGTGCGGGGCCCTTCACTTGGGTCACAACAACCTTGTGCACCGCTACAGTCTTGGGGAAGAGTGCCTGCACAGCTACCTGGTGGGAAAGGTGGTTGGTCGATAGATGGCAGAATATGAGCCAGCAGTGTGCCCAGGTGGCTGAGAGGGCCAATAGCATCCTGGTTTGTATCAGAAACAGTCTAGCCAGCAGAACTAGCAAAGTGACTGTCCCTCTGAACTCGGCAGTGGTGAGGCTGCACCTCAAATACTGTGTTCAGTTTTGGGATCCTCACTACAAGAAAGACATTGAGATGCTGGAGCACCTCCTCCAATGAAGCTGGTGGAGGGTCTTGGGCATAAGTCTTATGAGGGTTGGCTGAGCAAACTGAGGTTGTTCAGTCTGGAGAAAAGAATGCTCAGAGGAGACCTTATATAGCTTGCTACATCTACCTGAAAGGAGGTTGTAGAGAGCTGGGGGTCAGTCTCTTCTCCCAAGTAACAAGCGATAGGACAAAAGGGAATGATCTCAAGTTATACCAGGGGAGGTTTAGATTGGATATTAGGAAAAATTTCTTCACTAAAAGAGTTGTCAAACATTGGAACAGGTTGCTCAGGGAAGGTACCATCCCTGGAGGTATTTAAAATACATGTAGATCTAGTGTTGAGGGACATGGCTTAATGGTGGACTTGGCAGTGTTAGGTTTACAGTTGGACTCGATGAGCTTAGAGGACTTTTCCAACCTAAATGATTCTACTATTCTATGATTCTATGATTCAAATGGTGCAGTGAACCAGTACTGCACTGGAGGGTTGACATGTAAAGTAAATGGGTTTGTCATCAGAGGGAATCCCAGAGAAACTACATGTTAATCAAAATGCTGCTGAGTTGCCACAGACGAAGATTTATAAAGGCACTTAAACTGATACTATGTCAAATTTATTCTTCTAAGTCCAAGACTATAATCTTAAAAACACGTACCTAGCTTCTAGCTGCCTAATATTTTGCTGCTAAATTCACTATGCTTAAGGATCACTGGTTCTTGTATAGAAATAGCTGTCCTGAAAACTCTGAGCAGCTGAGTACCTCTTTTGTTTTAAGATCCTCCAGCTACATGTACATTTTCATTTCTTATGTATCCAGAGGGATATATCATAACTGGTGTACTCCTATTTTCCTTAATAAATAGTGACAGGACTGAGTGCTGTACAAGGTGCACTAGGAATAAACGTATTCATTTCACTGTGCTTTTAGATGGAGCATTACTATTATAGTTTGTCCAATACCTCTGCTATTACAGCACTACTCCAGTATTTGGGAGAACTGAGTTCTCTGTCTTCCTAGCTGAGAGGTGATTCCCATACACTTTTCTTAAAGCAGCACCCTAAGTCTTTGCCTTCAACTGGGCCAGGGTATATATATGTGTGTTGAACGTTCACTACTCTGTGCCACTTTGAGTATTAAATGATGTTGACAGTAATAGTGATAACCCAGATTCAGACAAAAGGGAGATGCTTCTGTAATTTGGTAGTGAGTGCACAACAGGAAAAAGAGGGGTCTAGGTCATGGTCTTCCCTACGAGGCTTGCTTGTGTGTTTTATAGGCTGTAAACAAGCCTCAGAGGACAAGTTTGAAACTGCATAGAGAGAAAAAAAATTCTCTAGCAAAAGAGCATTTGCAAACAGCTCCGTGTTTCCCTGTACTTCACTGTACTTGAATTCATTCATTACACTGCAGTGCTTCAACAACAGGAATTAAATCAATTGCATTTTTATGTGGATTGGTTTGGGTTTTTTTTAATTGAGACTGATATAGAATGGTTTACCTCAGTTTCTGGTGTCTCTTGAAAACAAGTTGAGTAAATACAGGGATAGGCACATTTAGAAAGAACTATGCTTCTTCATCATGCTGCTCATAAAATCTGCCTGCAGCACAACAAATAGGTCACATAGCAATTTCATCCTCTGATGGTGGGGCAGTCAGAATACAAAGGCTGATATTGAGAAATGTTAATAACATCTCAGCTTCTCTTTCTTCTTAATTTTGTGCTTATCAGTTTTATATAGACCCTGAAATGAGGATTAAAAAGGTGCTCTAAATCATTCATATTAACTGAATGTTAATCCTTTCTGGGCTTCCTCAGAACATTTTTCTTTCTTTACTCCTTTCTTTATATGTTCTTATTGATGGCTCTTCTTCAGGAATATTTTCTCCAATGCTGTTCTGGATCTCTGCTCTTTGTGCATATATTCATCTGCTGCATCCATCCCCTTTTGGTTCCCGTTTAACAGAACAGTTGTTATGTATTGGTTATCTGTGCTCTGGAAACTTTCAGAGAGATCACAGATCACAGTAAGAGATGTTCCCTGCTCTGAAAAGCCTAGGTTGTAAGTAGGCAAGAGACAGAAGGAGAGATTTCATTCCTAGCATCTGTAAGGTTGTTCAGACTCGTGTATAAGTATACCTAAACTTGTTTTTTATGAACAAACATATACATAATCCTGAGAAAACTAAGGTTCCCCATTGTATTTTTTTCAAATCAATTTTTTTTTCAAGTTGGAAAGACTTATTTGCCTTCGTTCTCCTGTATCTCCAAAAGTCACTATTTCTTTTCCTGAAGTTTATTTTAGTCATCTTAAATACAATGCTTTCCTTGACTCTGCAGAGAGGGTACAATAAAACAAAGGCCACAACCAGAATGAGGAAAACAGCAAAAGTGAATTCCTTGTAACTTTACACCTTCTAGTGCAATGGAAAAGAACTACTATATAAGGCACAAGAATGCATTCTCTTCCTTTTTTACTTTTTCACTGCATCCTACTTAGAAACTTCAGGTAGTTTTGAGGAAACAATAACTGGGATTTACTACTGCACTGCAGATTTTATCTTAGGCTATTTGAAGGTGTTATTTGTTTTAATTCCATTTCCTTCAATATAACAGATACTGCCATTTCCAAGGAGGTTATCATCAAGGCTATTTTCTCACTAGATTTACTTTATGGCACTCAATACGCCGTCCTTTTGTCATGGCTTTCAAACAAATTGTGCATACACCTCTTCACTCATGCACAGATTAAAAAAAAAAATAAAATAGCTAAAGCATATAACTCAGAATTCACTGGACTATTGTATACTGGTCTGACTCCACTGGAGCAGTACTTTCAATCATAAGTGGCTTTGTTGACTTTTATTGGTTTATCCATTTTCATAAACTTATGGAGGAATAAATTTCTAGGACTGAGATCTAAAATAGTAAAAGGTCTTCTGGAGTATGTTGAAGCTTTTGTAGAGAGCTGGCTAAGTGTCATAACCATCTGTTGGGAATATTTGCTATATGCATGGATAGGTGGTCTCTTTTTCAAACTCTTTTTCAGTTTCCTGAAAATGTGAACCAGATCTTCAGTCTTGGCCCAATGTGATTACTGTGTCAGCACTGGAAACCAGTTTTGTGCCTTATAAATATAAAATATCAGGATTCAAATTCTGGCCACCACAGTCTCTTAGTCATACAATATTCCTTAAAAAAACCCCAAATCAATCCAAAACAAAACCTTGGAAGATCAGGTGGTGAAAAAATACTTTAGCAGCTGTCTTTCCTTTTACAATTGCTTCATCTTGGTTCCCAAGTTTACTTCCAAGATCTGTTTATTCTGATCTATATTTTTCATATAGCTTTATATGCATGAATAAGTATTTCCTCATCAGTCTTCAAAGAAGAGTAATGCAAAAGTTATCTTTACTTACTGCGGACAGATCCATAAGTTCCCTGTCAATGAATAAGCAGGTTGTCATTTATTTTGCTTGTGAGTTCATGTAAGCTTCAGGGTGATTTGGGACAGAGAGCTTTCTACTCATATATATTCTTTGAGCATAAGATGGAGACATGAGGGTTTCCCAACTGTGGTATGTTACTGGAAGCGGTTGCACACTCAATGTAAAGTTACCTAAGATAATAAGGAAAAGGAAAGAATAAAAATAGCTAATTTAATCAGAAAATCTGATTGATTGAAAAGAATGAAATTGAAAGATTTGGGGTTAGCTGTGTTGCTGTGCCTTTTTTTTTTCTTTCTTTTTTTCCCATCTGCCTCTCTGCAGAGAAATGTTTAGTTCGGAATAGTGTAACACTGCTCCTGTCGGTAAGGTAAAGATATCTGTGATGTTTAATGCACGATGTGCTATCTAGCATAGGCAGTTTGGGGGCACTTGAAAAGGTAAAGGGCACAGGTTTCTCATGTAGATGAAGAATTCAGAGTTGCCCAAGAGATGCCATTGTTTATATGGAAATCATAAAACGTGTGGTCACCTACTAGATTTCATAGACATTTAGTTTAAGCAGTACATATCCAGATGTTTCTTCTTTATCCCACAGCTTTTTAACTTTTTTTTTGTTAATATTTGACAAATTAGATTAATTATGTACAAGAAGGCATATTATTAATTTATTTTTAATTCTAATGATTATTCATTCTACTTTGTTGGGATTTTTCCATGTAATCTGTCACACTTCTGAAAATTCTATAGCAGTTTTTTTGTTCTGAATCAGAGAATTTCTACATTACCTCAGTCCTATAGGCATTAAATGATAATGATAAAATAAATTCCAGCTACACATTGATTTTTCTTACAAGAATGTTTCTCACAAACTTGATACAAAGTAACACTGTTTCTGAAAACCCATTTTACAAAAGATTTGAGGTAAGATGATCTTTTCTTTCAGTAACTAACATAATTGCTAGCAGGTAGTTTTAATTAGGCAAAAAATCTGTTCAAATTAGCATTAAATTTACCAGAATGTCTCATCTGTGAAAAAGAGTATAGTCACAAGAGTAAGTTTTTCACTCCTACTCTCCTTTACTAATCAATAATGT
>JAOXJM010000001.1:150090921-150106301 GCA_026413425.1 Tringa solitaria
ATGCATATTTACCCAGGTCAATGGACAACACTTCATCCAAATGATTAGTAGTATTCGAAAAATTTCCCCACAGACTGAATATAGTTCTGGAAAGCAAAACATCATTGCTACAAGATAAGCTTAGCTCCAGAATCTCCTGTTGTATGCAATAGCAAAGCGGTTCAGCTGCCCTACAGTCAAACATGACCCTGATTTAGAGCAATCAGGGTCCAAAAGTCAATTTGAAGCCTCTGTTCTCACTAAAAGCAGATTATTTTTCTAAGAGAAGGTTTTGCTTTAGCCAGAGTAACTGCAGCCCTCTGCATTACAGAAACCATCGAAGTCTTGAAGTCTGCAAAGCACAGTCTTAAACCTGATGATGGACTCTTTCAGAAACTATTTAAAGTGAAACAGCAGCTAAATACAGTTATATGGACTTCAGACTGAATTTTGGAGTATTTTGTGTTCAAGAAACTTTCTAATAATGTAAAATTAAAAAAAAAAAAAGAAAAAAAATGTGTCTGTATGGCAATGGCATACTTCTGTACTTCTGTCGAGGGTATTTGTTACCTTTAGGAACTTTATAAAGAGAAAGGGTGGCTCCCCTGTTTCAGAGACACACAGTCAAGTTCATAAGGAATGAGCATGTTGCCGACAGCAGTATTTTGTTTCCTGATACTTTCTCTTTAATAAATGAGCTTTTCGAAAGATTCCAACCCAAATTTCTGAGGCTGTCCAAGGGAAATGGCATCTGAGCCAAGAGCTGATGATTCCACAGGAAATCAAGACCTTTGGGAGACTGCACTTGAGATATACTTGTGAACTGGCAAACATACCCCCAACACAATGATGAACCATCCTATTCCAGACAATTTTCTTTTTTCTGTGAATTTTTGTAGAAGTAAAATATCCTTTTAAATATAGGGTGTACTACTACTTCAGTCTGATATGATGGTGCCTATAATCAACATTATATGTAAGAACGATATAGGTACTGTCTGTAGTCTTATTGCACTCACCAGATTGAAATATTGGGTGGGGCAGATGGGACCATTGTTGTCGTTAATCCAGAGGAACCTTTCAGGAGGTGTAGCAGTGTCCCTGAATCACTTTGCAAGCACCTCTCAGAGAAAGTTGTTCCTGTAAAAGACCAATTTATCCACAAAAATACTCCAATTCATTTCCAGTACAGCTTCCATTATGAAACCAGTTGACAGATAGCCAACCTAATTTTTTTCCATAGTTTTTCTGAGTAAAGCCAGAGGTATTCTAAGTGTGTGGGGGTGGGAGGGACAGCAAAGTATTTACTGCAGCCTACCCTGCCCAGCACTAAATTGATATAGCTTCAGGGGAATATACTAAACTTGCAGGATGTTGTATATAAAGCACAGGATGCTTCCAACAAGGAAAACATGGAATATGAATATACTGGGATCCTAGTTACATTTTTAAAACCATTTAAATGCAAAGGTGACCAATCTTCCTGACCGAGATGTGATATATCAAAACCCTGTGTTAAGACAATACATCAGCTGAGGAGGCTGTGAAGTGTGGGAGTGTTTGATTAGTGGGAGATAAAGAGCCAAATATTCAAACTACCCAAAAGTCTCTGTGCCAGCTCAGCTCTGTTGTTGACTGTGTGTCACTACCTCAGCAGAGGAGCAACCCGAGGGAGCTGTAAGGAAGCTACTTGTGAGCTGCTTAAAAAGATACCAGCTCATGGCTCCTGCCACAAGGAATCTGACATCCACTGATCTGATGGAAAATAAACCTCCCTCAAGGCTTGTTTGCATCTCCATGTCCTTAAATGCTCTTAAAAAGCTTAGCAAGCTTTTTTCATGAGGGTTTCAGCTAAATAGCTCATTCTTTAAGCTTTTTTAGGTGACATATCTGCTATATTTATATATAATAAATATATAATAATATATAATTTCAGAATAAGGTGAAGTCTCTGCTGTTATAACTTTTGGTTGGTGATAAATTCGTATTAATTTTTAGTATTTAACAGAAGCTCTCCTTTAATTTTATAAGCAATTATGCCATAGTAGTGGGTGAGTCGCTGAGCAAGAAAGTATTTGTTATATCCTTGGAGAGATGACTGTTCCACGATTCAAAGATAATCCCAATTTTT
Organism: Tringa solitaria; assembly: GCA_026413425.1. Taxonomy (NCBI): domain Eukaryota; kingdom Metazoa; phylum Chordata; class Aves; order Charadriiformes; family Scolopacidae; genus Tringa; species Tringa solitaria. The sequence goes on from JAOXJM010000001.1 coordinate 150,093,032, forward strand.
TAATAAAAGCAATGGAAATACAATAGCCTCAAAAAATATGTTGCATAATTTTATGTGAATGAATCTATGTTTATAAGTGCTGAATATTATGTTATACAAAGGCAACTACATAACACTTTTAACAATCTATTTGATTATTTTTTTCTCCTTAGTAATATGCATATTATTTACAGACATATGCTCCCAGCACAGATTTAATGTGGCATCACCCTCCAACAGGCTCTGCAGCAAAAAGAAAGACAGAGGCTATCTCTGACAGCTGTAATATATGCTGCTGTCAGTCTACTTCTTTAATACAAAGCATTTGTAAAACTATCTGGAGGTTGGTAAGCACAGAATGGTATTCCAAGAAACACTCGTGCTGCCACCGTAGTGTCTGCCTGTTTCCACCAACCCCTTCTCCAAGTTCTGTTCACTGTACCTTGCCTGAACCAACTTGTATTTTCTCCCTTTGGGCTGAAAAGGACCATAAGAAGAAGGAAGGCTGTTCTATACTGTAAAGACTTCTCTGCATGACCTTTGCAATTACACCTGTCCCACCTGTTTCTGGGCTCTGGAAAATCCCTGAAACTTGCTAAGTCCCATTCTCTCTTCTCGACATTCACCAGATCTTTTTCTTAGATTTTGTAAGCAGCCAAACTGTTTAAAAGACAGTAATTTACAAAAAGTTAATACTTTGCCTGCAAGACTTCCTCTTCTAACTTCTCTCTTGCACAGATTTTAAAAATATTTGAGATTTTCCTGTGAGTCATGAATCTAAACCACTCATTAAAAGGTTTCTGACTAAGATATCCTTTAAAACACACTAGTAGCTCAATAATAAAGACTTCAAACAGTGCAGAATCTACTACATGTTACCACCAAATTGTTCCAATGATAAATTATTCCCTCAGTTAAAATATTATGTTCATTACCACAGCATTTTTCCATTATTATTTTGACTGTTGCAGGTTAGTATTAGGTGGATTGTGAGCTTTTATGTATTTTATTCTTTGATCTGTTTTATTGTTCATGGTTAATATTTAATTTTGCAAGGGCTCTGAAAGCCTAGGATTAACACTTTTAGCTCTTACTGTCTTCCTGCCAAAAACTGAAATGAAATAATTAAACTATGTCTTTACATCTCTAGATGAGTCAGCTATTATAGAAAATGTATTTTTGATGGAGACCTGGAGGTGAAAATGTGGCAGATGAGAAACATAAAGCAAATGTGAAAATAATAAAGTATAAAAGAAAAAGTACAATGGCAGATAAGAAAACTAGATGTTTCTGTGGAAGCATTTGATGGCTGGTTAAAGGAAGAATACAGGAGGCAAGTAATCACCAAAAAAAGTCTCAAATAGGAAAGATGAACAGCACCCACAAAGCAAGAAAAAAAGCTTCATTAATGGAGGCCTAAATGAAGACCTACTGCTGCTAAAACAAACATGCCTAGTTTTGTATTCTATTTCATAGTCCCTTCTATTTACATCATACAAGTTAAAGGAAAAAGGCTTGGAGTTTTGGAAACTTCTTGCTGAGATCATAATTACTGGCATATGGGTTCATATAAATTATCGTCAGTGACATTCTATTTCATACTTAATGGAGATTAGCTTAAACTTGCTATTCTTTCTTGTATCTAGTTTCTGATACACTCTCTTTACATAAATGTATTGAGAAAAAATAAGTGTACTGACAAAAATGTTCACAGAGGTAGCATATAGTAAAAGGCAAAGCATATTTATGTACACAACGCAAGAACTGATGCAAGTATTTATGCAAACAGCATTAAAAACTTCTGCTCAATAACCAATACTGTTGTTCCCATGATGCAGCAGGAACAAAGGGACTAAACTACAGAGAACAGAATTTTCCAAGGCTGGCCAGGAACAGAAAGAAGAACTGGACTTTTGTTGCAACAGGTTTTGTTTCATACGGTCTTCATCAACAATATTGGTTAGGACATCTCAAGAGCCAGGATATGCTTATGGTTATTTTTGACTGTTAATTAAAATTTTAATTAACAAGCAACATTTGTACTGTATCCATGTGATGTTTGTCTCTTGTTCTTTGGAGAGATAAGGCAAGATACTTAGCTACTCAGCTTGCACAGGTAACAGAAAGTAAGAATTGCATTTTTCATTGTATTAAAATGGAAGGAAGAAAATTTATTCCTGTGTAAACAATTCTAAATACTCTGATTTCTTGAAGAAAGGAACCAATTTTAAAGAAGGACTTTTTTCAAATCATCAGAATTTGTTTTGCTTTTAAATAAACTGTGCTTCTGCCACAGTTTCTTGTTTTCATATGTAACAGAGATTGTAGGAAGGACACATGAATCATGCTCTTCTATAAAGTAGGTATGAAAATGCCTGAGACAAAAGTGTTCAGGAAGCCTGCAGTCTTTGTACTTTAGGTAAAGTAATTTAGTAGAAAAATGAAGAGGCTAATATTGTGTTGGTCTTTTATTTGTTCATAATTTACTGAGGTGTAAACTCAGACAGCTAACTGCAGCATGTTAGCCTGGGACGGGCTGTTTCCTCTGAAGTTTTCTCTTTCTTACCAGGGCACTTTCATCACTTTCAATTAGGTCCTTCCTCCAGGAGCTTCCAGCTCCACCCAGGCTCTGTGTGCCAACACTATACTTAATTAATCCCAGGATTAGGAAATGATACTCAATGAGAAATGCACACGATTTCTTGACAGGGACCGAGCAAACTTGACATGAGGCTTTGACCATGGATTTTGTCCTTCATTTGGTTAGGCTGAGATGTATGAATGGAAAATGATCTGCTCCAGTTTGTGGCAGCATTTGACATTCACAATGGGAGTCTGAATGACGTGAAATTAACAGAACAGAAATGTTTTAAAATCAAGAAGCTGAACAGAAGTTTCAGAGCAAACTTGCCTGCCTTCTCTTTTTCTCCTCCTTCCTGCAAATATTGCTTCAATTGCCTGGTTATGATCCAAAACAGAGAACTGTAGATTTTTTTAAATAATAGGGTTTGTTGCCAGTCAAATGAAAGTAATAGCTACTTGTCTTTAGTAATGTTTCCTGTTTCTTGTTATGTTTTTCCAAGGCAATATTTTTGCATCGCAGGACTCTGTCTCTGTTGTACTCTGAGCTCCAGAACCGCATCTGCGTCATCCAGTACAAACATGTTGCAAAGCAATTCCTCCTCTTAGGAATTGTACTTAAGAGGATAATTGTGTTATTCTTGTAATCAAGGGCCAAATGTCAGTTAACCAATAGAAATAATCTGAGACATGAAAGTAGTCAGAAATTGTTTCTGCAATGATGTTGACTAATTTAAATTGGCATACTTCTTTAGAATGCTTTCAGTCTGCTGAAGAAAACCACTAGAAAGCAGGCCAGCCTTCCAAAGATTTCCTTGACAGATTCAACATTGAGAACCCGAAAATGGGCTTGGATTTCTCAGTAGTTCATGAGGAGCAACGGCAATTGGGTTTGGAAAAGTTCGAATGAAGGCTTCAGTGTTCTCAGGCTAATATTAAGCTTTGGTAAGCACAAAAGGGCCTTCAGGTGTTCTGAATTCAGCAAACGTTCATAATACAACCAAATAGGTATGCAGGGTCCTAGGCAGAAGCTATACTTCTTCACTTTCACTGCTTTCAATAGATGTGATAGCCAGATTAAAGCTAATTCAAGTATCTTGCACATGCTGTGATTACATTTCATAATTACAGCATGTACAAACCTAAGTGATGCTTTAGTTTCATCCTACCTAGCTCGGTTGTGGGAGCGGTAGGAATTCAAGTATTCATGGATTTTGATAGTAGCACAATAATGATGCAGCAAGTTAGATTGTAGCAGTGGATACCCTGGCAATTTGCTGATTTAATGGCTAACTCCAACATAATCTGAATACTGGATAACCCCAGGCAGCATGCTAATTCTAGTCAATCATGCTGTGACTGCCTTACCATGCACGACTATTTGTTCTTTCTGTTTGGTGACAGTAAATACCCACTGCAGTTGGTGTATGAGGGAAGTTCTCCTTTTCTACTCCACAGGATGAGGCTCCACAATTTGAATGAGCCAATCTAATAACTCTTTGCACCAAAGGAAGCACTCCTCCTTTGCTCACTTACAGGCACATTTTTCTTTCCTCCTTTGAGCCTCCTACACTACTAGCCATCCTTTCCTGTTATAATTTTGTTAGCCTTTGGTTGACTAAGCAAGCTGACCTGTCTCATTTTGAGGTCAGATGAGTGCCAAAGTCAGCAGCAGGAAGGAGGTGGCAGTAGACATCTAGGATGGGAGGACATGAGAGAAAAGGACAGTTGATTTTACTGGAAGTGAGCCATTAGATTGGTTCAGCTTTATCATAAACTCTCATCCTCAGAGTTGTAAATGTAAAGCTGGAAGTCTCGGTTTACGCTGCCAGTGAAGGACTTAGTGCTGAAGCAGCTGACAAGTGGGCCCACATTATCTCTGCTGACTCTGCTGTTGACCTCTGTCAGAAGGGCAGAGTCGCCAGCTGGGGGCTGTCGCAAGATTTGTCATCACTTGCCAGTCAGTGTCCTCGCTCTGTGTTGCCTCCTGCTGAGTCAGGGACTAACTATGGTGCATTCATTTGGCCTTATTGTTGCACTGAAGCAAAGCTATTTGGCAGAAATCTACAGGATCTCAAAGTTACTTCTTTATGAGGAAAAGTGTAACAGAAAGGCTGTTGTTATTATCACCTTGTTTACTTTTTGGAAAGCTAGACCAAGGTATTTGTTTTCTATTCCAGGAAAAAAGAGTCACAAAGAGGGAGTGAAAGTTATGATTCCTCTTTTTGTCACTCACCCTCTCTGTAAAATGGAATTAGACATTTAGTTCTAGTTCACTGATGTGAAATTTTCCAACTAAAATTCATTCTGCAGTCTATACATGACTGGTGAGTTTCAAGGGCAAAATAAGATGATAGCATATAAACTTTAAGTCTTAATGATTCAAGCAAGGTTTGTTCTCAAACAGATTAACTTCGCTATATAAACTCCTATTAATGGCTGCTGTGAAAGCTAACATTCAGCCAGTTATAACTTGTTTTATTAAAATTAGATTGAAAACCCAGTCATGCTTCATCCATTTTCTGGTTTTATATGTTCCAGTTACATATATATGCATTTATATAAATATATATAAACATATTTTCTCTCATTACATGGCAATCAAAAAGCAAAATCATCCATCTAAATTCTTACCAATAATTTTTTTGTAGTAATGACAAGAAATCCTAACAAAATACAGATCTACAAACTGCTAAATCTCACTAGTATTGTAGATTACAAATACTGACTATGAACAGCCCTTTCCATAAAGAGAGAAAATACACAGCATTATTTTCATTCTCCCTTCCACTATCTAGGACAGAAGACAAGTGGAGGATGAAAATCCACGAGTGTTTTGTTAGCACGGTGTGCTACAGTCATTTTAGCTCATTGTAGCTTAGAGAGATGAAAGTGCCTAGAGATTTTTGCAAAGATATTATTTGGATCTCATATGATTTTCTGTCCCAGGAGGACTCTCCCTGCCAGTGAACTCAATAGTTCCACTGGGAGAAAAAATAATGTACCAAGTCCAAATAAGTTCGTTTCTGTGATGATTTGAATAATTCCCCATACACAATTTACAGATTCTGTTTCATGAGGTAGAGTTATTACAAAATTTCTCTGCTGTTTTCTGGTGGTTTTTTTTTAATTCTTCCATATTAAGGAGCATGCAGTACTGCTGGCAAGGACCACACTGTGTCCCTCCAGACCAGAGATGGTTGTTAAAAGCAAGTTGGGATGATGGGTTAGGAGAAACCCAGGAGAGTCAGTGTTCTTTCTCTGTCTGTGGGGAAGAGTTTATTTTGAAACAATGGAAAGTTACCCAAACCAGAACAGAGAAGTCTGTGATCCGCTGGGTGTTGTACGCTGGTGGAAGCCTCATCAAAAAAAGGCAGGTAGGGAGGAAAAACAAATAAGAACCTTTACGAGGCAAACACTGTTCAGAACACAGGCAGCTTAGGCCAAGGTCAGAAATAGCCTGATCTAACTAGACAGCAGAAGTCAGAGAAGAATTAAGTGTGATGGAAAGGATCCAAAAATCGGGAAAGAAACCACAGATTTCAAAATGCATTTCAATACCTGGCAATTGCTCAAAGGGGCAGGAAATTGAGGCAGAAAGATGAATACAGAGATTATTCTATTATATTGCTTATCCTACGAAGTTTTTCTTATCTTACTAAGCAACAAGCAAGGGTGATGGAAAACCTTGTACTGATGTGCTTGTTTGATTATACATAGTTTATACATGTGCTTTAGTCTAGAACACTCCAATGGTAGAAGTTTGGGGGGGGTGTTTTGTTGGTTTGGGTTTTTTTTCTAAGGATATAACTTTGGGAGGTTAGGCAGCAATCCACACAAGGGACCCCCTGCCACATTTAGCACTGAAATATCTTCATATCCTGCCTTTAACCAGGGGAGGGACCTGCACTGTCCTAGCAAACTAGAGTTTAGCAACGCATTAAACTGAAATATAGTGCTATATTGTTTCCATATAGTGCTACGGAAACAGATCCCAATTACAGATTCCATATGGATCTGTTTCTGCTGTTGGAAAAAATTGACACTAGGTTCATAAGAGATGACACAGAAGAGATAGGCAGTGGTTCTGACAACAACTGCCTTGTCTTTTGTTCTTGATTTCCCTTGTCAAAAAGGCAACAATGCAACTACTGGGGAAAAAAAATTAGAAATAAAGGCTATTTAACTGTCTCAAATTTAAAACAATCCTACTTAGTCAATACATTTTTAAGTATTTTTAACAATTCAGGTGTTTTCCTTAGTTTAGTTAGTACTAATGCAATAATATTAAAGTTTTAATATTTCAGTATTATTGAAGTATCCTGTACTACGTAATGTTAATCTAATATTAACCATAAAAATAGTCCCAGAGAACAAAATTAGGTCTGTATGAAGCCCACATACTGCTATTTTCAAGCTTTTCCTTCTGTTACCCTATAGCAAGAACACAATGTCACCTTTTAATGCAGAAAAAAGCATGAAACTAAGTAAGCACACTAAAGCTACAGAATTTTCCACTTACAGTCTAAACAAAATGTCTTATATTGCAACTTAAGCCTATTGTTTCCTGTTCTATTCCAAGCAAAATAACAACAGCTTTTTCCTCGACAGCCATTTCAGTTGCCTTGCATGCATTCTTTAGTTCTTCTGGGTTAAAAAAAACAATTTCCTTCCTTTTACCAGCAGAACAATTGAGGAGAAATATAATATAATTTTAATACTGTTTAAAGGGCTCTGTGTGTCTGAAAAGGTGGTGCAACATAAAAGCAAAAGAATTTAATTCAGAAACTTTTTTGAAGAAAAGTTGTGATAACTGCATGTGGTAAAGGCACTGCAACCTCCAGTTCTATGAAAGGAAATAAGTTTTTCCTTATGAAGAGAATTGAATATCCCTAATTTTTCTGATGTTGTTGTCCAGCTGTACATCAGTGTATTTCTTGAGATACTGCTCACTGTAGTCTGTAGCTTTTTAAAACCACCGCACCAATAGCAAAAGAGAAAAAAATGCTCCGTGAGGAGTATTTTTAACTTATGTTTCCCTTGAAAACTTTATGGAGACATTATCATTCACCCTTTAGTCTTGTCACTAGTGTGATTACCATGAACGATAGCATCAACATTTGTATTCCAGACAGACAAAATGCCCTCCAGCACTGGTAAAAGCCTTTTTTCCTAACTCTAGTGCTGTGAGGAATGTAATCTGCCAGAGCAGGTGAAGGGAAAATGGTAGGGGTAATGGCAGAAGGAGGGCAGTGTCAGCTGTGGAGGGTTTTCCACATATTGTTCCTTTTCTATTGATTTTGTGCCTGAAAAAATTTTAACTTATTTCTCCTTAATGTTTTTATGTTTTTTTAAGCACTGCTAAGAATTATTTTCTCTATGATGACTTTTATGGCCTTTCATGTTGGAAGACCTGAGGATCATGACCATTTCTTCTTACAGGTCCTTTTATGTCCTGGCTTACCTTAATTAGGATCCTATTATTCAAAAATTAGTCAGTCAGTCTTCCCAGGGAGGTCTTTGAAAGTCCTACATGGACAAACATCTCAGGACCAGGCACAAATGTTGGTCATAAAACTAGCATTCATATATTTTCCTTACCTTGAGCAGTTTTGTGGTTTTATTATTTGTGAGAGCTTTCCAATGTACTCTCGTTCAAGTATTAAGGGGGGTCATGCAACCTGCAGGTTTGAAAAAGGAAAAAAGTCTTTTGGGGCAAATACAGGAGTTCATAACTTACTATTTGGATTTGGGGTTCAGGGGTGGGTGTGCAAGATTAGTTGTGGTTGTATACATCAGAGTATATATGGTGCAGAGAGGTTTGTTGAATAGGTTGGTCAGTGGTGGCTCTAGTAGATCTTAACCGATGGGGATATTAACAAGAAGTTTTTAGTAGATTTGTTTGCATTTTGGGTGTGTGTCTGCACACTTGTTGCATGCATATGTAACAGGGAAAAAATAAGAGCACAGTATGGCAGAAAACAAGAGTGGTGTAGATTTATTGTATCTCACAAGTTCATCTCTGCAAGCTTCAGTGGTCAGAGAAATCACCACTGAGGGTTACTGCAGCGGGACATTTTTGCATACATTGAAAATACAAGCTTATAGATGGAGGGGCTGACCAAGACCTCCTGCCAAGAATTGTGCTTTTCAGTTCACTTTTGCACCGGTTTGGACATGACAACATAGGAGATAAGTGAAAATAAGCATGGTCATTAACCTTCAGTCGCAATTTCGTGAAAAAGTGGCATAAAATTACAATGTCCTTTGCAAGATAATGTCCATTTTTTCTTTTCTGACCTTATAACAATAAAACATTTTGCCCTGATTAATATGGAAAAGAATAATCTACAGAGTTCTAGTTTTGTATGATTTGTTCTCTTAGACTTCCATAACACTGTGCTGCTACTGGATGTGACAGTTAAGACATAACCTCAAAGAAAGGTTTTATTAAGATTTATAAAACTCTGTTGAGGCTGAACCCAACTGTCTTCAGGTAAGAGTTGTGCCTGATTATATTCAGCTACAGTATCTGCCCCTTTCTGACTTTTAGGTTTCATTAGAAAGGACTTAACCAAGGGAAGGGAAGTATTCAACATGGTGCATGACTGAAGACAACAACCTGAAAGCTGAGAATAGTTCCAGCAGTTGCAAATTTTTTTTTAAACTCAGGCTTTGAGCAATTATTACTGCCCAATAACAGTCAGAAAAATGTAAGACCTTTTAATTATGACCATAATTAAATTATGACCTTTAAACATGTAACAGTAGTTTTGTTTTAAAACAATTAAATTAAATTAAACAATTAAAGAAAAACAATAAAAAGAAAGAACCTGAGCTTTTTTTTCTTTGATCTTCATGAAATAAAACTCCATTTTCTTCATCAAAACTACACAGCTCTGCTATTTCTCGCGTATTCCACTACTTTGCAATTTTGATCTGTTCTCAGCTACTAATAGACAGCTACTGAAGCATGTTGACACCATCTGTGCTTTCAGAAAAGAAATTTTTAGATAATAAAAGTAATTTTTATTTTGGAGACAATCAATGTACCATTTTCCATTCAACAGATAACCTTATCTTAGAACTCCCCTCATAAACACCTCAAAAATTCCTGGCAAAAAGGGTCCCCACTTCAGACTTATCATGGTTAAGTGTTGTTTACCAGTTTTAGAACTGTGACTGAATTGATATATGAAATCGTGATAGTTCTGTTTTAGAATTTATTTTGTATTTAGTAATTTTGTAACAAGTTGGATGAGTAGAACCTCGAGACACAGCACTGCACTTTTTAGCCTTTGCAATAAAATAGTGTTGTAGCTCTACAGAATTTTTAGTCCATAAATTACAGTACCTGGACCCCAGCAATATGATAGGAGCAGTGAGTTTGAAATGATCATTTTGTGTGGATTCTGTTGCAGAACAGGGGCTTAAGAAAGCTTGCTTAACTTCAGGTATCTTAGATAAATTATCTATATGTGTAATCTAGGAAGGATTATGTTGCTTTCGTAAATCTGTCTGTAGTAGTTTGAAAGATTAAACAAATTAAACAGATTTAAACAAGCAAAACTGGAAATTTTCTATCATCTTCCAGCAAAGATTAGCAAAAAGCTCAATTTAAAATTATATTAGTATTCTATTACTAATACTATTCTATTAATATTAGCCAAATTTGCTGGAAAGATCAGTTGGAAACAATCTGATTTTATCAGCTAGTTGCTCAGTTTTGTTAGTTTTGTTACTCTGATTTCTTTCAGATTTTCATATTGGATAAACTGCATTTGACAATACTGTTACTCAGCAGAGTAAATTGCAATATCATGATTGTATTAAGCACCATCTTTCTTTCTAAATTATCAAATTGCTTATCTGTACTTTGGCTTTTTTCTCTTCACAAACAGTATAACCTTTTATTTGTTTCCTATGGAATCAGAATATTCATTGAAATGAAAATTGCAGTTGCAACCTCATCCAATGGAGAGGCAGAATGATGAACAGATGGCACAAAAGAGCAAGCTCTTAGTAGAAACCTCTTTGTGTATTTGGGAGTATTATGTTCACATAAATCTTTATTTTTTCTCTTGTTTTAAGTATTATATTTTGTTCCTTGTCATAGGATTTGAATCCAGAACAATCTCATATTCAGTTTGAAAGATGCAGTTCAGCAGTTTGTATACAAATATCCAGAAATTATTTAGAAAGTAAATGCATTCTCAAATGGTAGGGTTATTATAGTTACTGATACTCCATATACTTAAATGAAAATATTAAGAATCCTCAGAGAGTAAAAATAATTCCCCTCGGGTATTTATGATTATCCCACAGATTGTTAGATAATTTTGAGTGGATCATGAAGTTCTAATAGATTTCAAAAGCATCCAAACCATCAATACTTATTTTATGTGTACTAATTTAATCGAGGTCTTATCTTTGGTTTTCTGATGGTCTCCTGATTGTCCCAACATTTTTGGCATTCACAAGACTTCATTTGCAATGCTTCTCAAATATAAAGTTCCTTTTCAATATAGTATGCAGGTGAACAGAAAATTAAAGGTGCTTAGGTCTATTTTTCTAAAATTCTAAAGATTCCATGCTCTAAAATAAGAATATACCTTGTCTCAGCCATAGGAAACACAACATCATTATTTTTTAACTGTAATATCATGGCAAAACTAAGTCCTGTTACATAGCAGAAGTCTTTCTGCTTTAATATACAAGTATCATCCACACACATGCATACTGAATGTAAGACAGAACATGGTAAAAAAACTGGAACCACACTCAGGTATGCTATAAAAACAGAATCACAGCATAAAGAATTTTATTTTTGGACATTCCCAAATGTCTTTTCTTATCTGGCTTTCAGTATTGAAACATGAATAGAAAAATATTCTACTTTTACAATTAGGTAATTAAATCAGCTTTGAATATTGTATTTAAGTACGTTTGTTCAGTAATCTAATAGAAATGTATATGACTATATACTATAACTTAAGTAAATATTTTCTAGTGTACTTTTTAAGAGCACACCATATTTCTGAGATGCACAACAGCTTCTTCTGTGAGATCTACAGAACATGAACATTTGACCATTGCTTTTACCAAAATCTTTATTTCTCTAGATTTATTTCATTTTCATACATTGAACATTTATTACCTTTGTTGTAATTGGAGCATAAAAGTCAGAGCTGTTTTCTAGGAAGCAAGAGTAATGCGTGGCAATGTTGATTCTCAGTTTCTCTGTTTATGTCTTTTTACTGCTTGCTTCAATAACATTTTTGAGCTGGATGAAAGTATCATTGTACTAGTTCAGAGAAGTTCATCACTTTCTGTGGTGGGTTTATTTGGCTTAGGCGTATTGATGGGTCCAATCCTGCACAGATTCTAATGTGGAAATCTACCTGTATTCAACTGTGGTTTTTGCTATGTTGCTAGTTCATAAACCCATATATTTCAGCTATAAAATGGCAGCGTTTTCTGATTAATTTAGAACTGAGAAGACATTATCAAAGCAGAGGTTCTTGTGAAGCTATTCTTTCAATCTCTCAAAATTATACAGTGTTTCATATTTATTCAGGTTTCAGTGTCCAGGTCTATTGCAAGGAAGGAAATCTACTTTCATTTTTGCGTCATTCCTGAGTTCATATTTTTCCTTACCACCTTTTCATGTAAGTGTTGAAAAAGAATGAAAATTTCCCTTTCAGAGACAAAGAACTCTAGCACAACTTAGAATCCTCATTTACTAAAAAAATCCCATGAGGAACAGTGAATGTCTTTCAAGAAGCCATCATCCTTCAGTATTCAGACTTCAATTTCTAGCTCTGTAAACTATTTTCTTGGAAGTAAAGGAACCTGATTGAATGGGTGCCATAAAGACTTTCAGTTCATGACGATATTAATATTGTACTGTGTCATGTTTTATTTGCTGTTCTTGAAGACAGTCGCACAGTGAGCACAACTGAGAAAAAGAGAAAGAAGAGTATGTTCTTCCCTTTTCTAGTGACACTTATTCGATGCTGGGTTTTGTGTCTGTGAAGCAGTGAAACCAAAGGTATAATATTTTTCACATAGTAAATTTGGTTTTAATTAAAAGCAAATAAGTTGAACAGTTCTGCTTCTCATTTTCTGCTGCTGTTATCAATGATATAAGTACTGCAGATATTACTCTTCTGACTTTCCTTTTTACTTAGGCAATTTCACAATAAATTCAAAGGATATGTAGTTGAGGAAAAAATGACTACGAATAGGATAAAATTTCAGGATTTGATCCAGCAGGACTATGTCACATCAGTGTTAGTGGACTCCATGTAATAACAATTGTATTTAGGTTTACGGATTTTTTTTATCCCTAGGCACTTAGGCACAAATCTATCCAATCCATCTTCAGATCCATCCGTATCTTAAGTGGGCTGAACCAATTTCTATTTCAATTTCTTTCTCTTCACCTAGAGAATGTCACATAGATGTCTCATTTAAAATCCTAGCTCAAATGAATCTAGATCTTTTGCTTTTGAGAACCCAGCCATGAAGTCCTTTTTCATACTGTTCTTATTCTCACAATGACAGTAATGGCCACCCAGGTCATATTATGCTTAAGGCAAGAAGCACTTTCTTCCATAAAAAATAATAATATAGCAGTTAAATTGTCTGTAAGATTTCACTGAATTTCACTGAATTTTTGGAGTTGGAAGGGACCATAGACATCATCTAG
>JAOXJM010000001.1:150117495-150129918 GCA_026413425.1 Tringa solitaria
TGTCATATGATAATATACATTCATATAATAATCTAAATTTATACATGGAATATATTATATTTATTGATCTGAATAGTTTAGCTTTTGTTCTGAAAGGATTGGTTTTTAAGATTCTTGACTTGTCAGTATGAAAACTGAAGGAAAAGACAATCACATTTTTTATTAATGAGACTATACAATTTTGATTAATGTACCTTCTAGGTACATTAATGTACCTTCTAGGTGACAGCTGAATAGGCTCTTATAATCACTGTCCATATAAGTATAGCATTAAGATAATGGCCGAGTCATTTTACCAATTTTTTGATGTGCTGGCACGGCAATGAAATTATCTTAGTTGTAAATTTCAGAAACAAGATACCACTTTAAAAAAGTAATAAAATTATTAAGGGAAGACTTTCTCAATAATGTAGTTTCTCTTATTAAGTTGGCAAAAATTTTTCAAGGCAGGTACTTTAAACTTCACAAATACAAGGAAGAAAATCTTAGTATGAATTTATGCATTCAGATCATTCTGTATCAGCAATTTCAGCAAGTTGATTAAAAAATATAAAAATTTATTATAAACTGAAGAATGGTAAATGTTTAAAAAGAATAAATTAAAAGTTAGTTATATACATTCAGATTGAAAGTTTTCTTTGTTTATTAGGGTAGACAGTTCTACTGAATTGTCAGGTTGTTAGTCACTTTTGCTTTTTGTTTTTGAACAACTAAGTATATCTTTCAATATTTCTCTACAAAAATAGACATAAAAAGAAGAAAGAAGTCCTACCGAAGCTCTGTCATTAGGCAGACATAAAGTAGATTGTGGAAGTTTGCTGGTGCTTTTGATAGACATAAAAATTCACACAAGCACTACAGAACCCACACCTTTATGTTTGATGTTATTAAATGTACGCATATGTGCTTTGATGTTCATAAACCTGAAATTTATTTATTTCATTTATTTCTTTTTCTTTATGGTTTGCCGATAATCCCATTTAAGTCATTGAGTTACTTGCTTTACCTGAGTCTTCTGTCCAGGAGATTTCAAAATCATTGCCATAATCTCAAATGGACAAGGCAGTTAAATAAGCAGAAATAATTTGAAACATCTTCCTGCTAATCAGTCAATAACACACCAAAATCCTGACTGGTCTGGCAGTTTTTTGACTCTCTAACTTGTCAGTAAAAAAAGAGAAAGCCACTAGGAAGTTCTTTTCAAATTATTTTGCCTAAAGACTCTGAATGTCAGTTAATTTTAAAATGGAAACAATCAGAAAAATACTTCTCCAGTACTGAATAAAAACATTTTGTTACACTTTTGATATTCTTTACATATTCTTAAAATCTTAACCTATTTTCTTTCACATATACAATGAAGAATCTGATTTCCAAAAACAGCAAGAAAGAAGCTACCTACACTAAATACAGCATCTTCCTTTGATGTCAAATACTCAGATCAAATATATCTTGCCATAATCTATTTGTAAATGACAAGTCAGAGAGAGATTTGAGGTGGAAATATTAAATTTGGAACTGCTGACTCATTTACTTGTTAAGAACATTTATAATATTGTTTGTTCTTTCTAAAAGAAATATACTTCAATAGGTATGTTTGTTTTTTTCCTAAGTATATAACTACTTTGTGATTTTTACTACTAAAAAATAATGCTTAAAATTATATATCCTTAGCTGGTATGCAAAACTGATTTCAGAGAAAAGAGAATTTCTAGAAAAATATTAAAGTTGTTGTTATTCTTCACAATTACTTGCAGTAGCATCTGAAGCACATCATGGACTAGAAAGTGTCACGTGTGTCCCTCATTAGCAGCCTAACTGTATAATCAAGGTATTATATTAATTTTTCAACTATATTTTATATCACGTCTATATACATAAAACAGAGGGAGAGAAGAAAATTAAAAAATAATTTATCCTTCATTACACCTCAGTGTCACAACCAGTAAAATGGGATTAGGCACAAAGCATGCTAAGCTATTAAAATTTATCATTTTGGATGATGTTAAAATCATCAGCTAGAAGATGTAGTGCCTTTATAACTTTTTTTTTCTGTCATCCTTGAGCACACACACCTGAATGTTGGAAAATGACAATCACTTAATGACTTGCAAACAGTTACTTAATCTTGGAGAGGACAATAATACTGTTTCTTAGTCTGTGTCCTCTCCAAATCAGGGTGCCTTAGAGCAATCAAGTCATTCATAGACATATTTCACAGACTTTTACAAAATTCTTCAATATCGTGAAATTTCCTTGGGCCTCTAGAATAAGTCAGTGTCAATGAGTCAGGCATATACTTTTTGAGAGGGGGAAATTTTATCAGGAAAACAAAATATGAAATATGTAGAAATGGACATTTCTAGTTCAATGGACTACAGAAAACCCTTGTTTCATAAGGATGTGAGATAAGTGCAGATGTCATATAAAAGGAGGGCAACGATATACAACTTTACTCAAAGATAAAGATATAAAGTTGCAGAAGACAAACCTCTGAATGGAAACAAACTCAATGTAGTAAAAAAAGGCATCTTTCACAGAACAGAGTTGGAAAAAAACTTGCGAGAGCAACTGGAGTTGTCTAGGGTCTTAGAGATCCAGAGGGTAATGGAAATAATAGGCACATGCTCTGCTGTTGGCTGAGGCTGGGTGTGTGTCATCAGTTTGGCACCTTCATCTTGCTTGGGCTAGTCCCTGAAAATAAAAGTAGGAGGTCAGATATGTGGTAATAGAATGATATAAGTTTTATGAAAAATCTAGGAGGAATGATGGAACTGTTGACAGACTGTCTGATAAACGTAGGCTGTGTAGTCATTGGACAGCAGTTTCAGTTTTTAGTTTTCAATTTTTCAGTTATTAATTCATATATTCATATCATATTCATATCAAATAATTCAGTTATTAATATGGTGACCTGTAAGTAAGTTAGATTGCTTCTGAACAACCTTATTTATACTGCAGACACTAAATTAAAATTTACAGTACTTCATTAAGGCGGCTGGTACATCTATCCTGTGCACACCAACTAAGTCCAAGAGAACAGATTGGTTACCAGAGTATGTCAAAATCTTGGAGGGGGATGTTCATCCAGATCTCATGCTTTCTAAATGACATGAGATATCAAACATTTGAAATCAACCTGTGCTCTTCTAAGCTGCCAGCAGCTGCTGTGTACAGATTGCTATTTTTGCTGCTTCTGCTGTAAAAATCATGTTAATTGTATATATATTCTATGCCATGCTTTTAAAAAGTTGTGCAAATGGCACATTAATCCTATTTTTGATAGGACAAGCTGATGTTTTTCATCAGCACACTTTGAATTAATAAGCGCTAAAAGACGGGGTTTGCAGCAACATGCACAGATTTTAGGCATCTAACATGCACTGACATAATGAGAATTATGTACTTTGGGGTTTTATAATTCTAAGAATCTGATTCAAATCCTTACTGGTGTTAATGGAAAGACTCCCACTGACTAACAATCAATGATGATCTCAAAAGCCATTCAGATATTCAGATAATCAAAATATAACTTCTTAAATTAAAACCAGGTCTCTATCCCCTTTTCCCTCCCTCAGTGAACTAAAACTTTTTAATCAGATGCAAATTAATATCAAGCAGTTGAGAAAAACTGCTCAACTTTTTTCATAATACTGTTTTTCATCAAGGACCAAGGTTAAGATATTTATTTTTTTTTAATATCATGAGCAGGACTGTGGTGCATCTTGCAAGAGATAGGTGAGACACTGGAAAAGTAAAACTGCAGCTCAGAAGCGGCTGGGTCTGTCCTTCTGAGACTGAAAAGGTTAAGGGAAGAAAGAGTCATAAGTTTACGTGTTCAAAAAGACTCAAATATTTGGGAAAAAAAAAAAAAAAAGACTGCTGGTGGCAAAAGAAGTGTTCTCACACCAGAAAACTTGCTGAAAAGATAAAGGGAAAATCTTTTCTATACTTCCTGGTATAAGAGAAAAAATGAGTTTAAACTGCAGTAAAGAATGTTCAAATTACACACAGGGGAAAACTTGCTAATTTTAAGGATGATTAAGAATTTAAATGTATTGCCTAGCCAGAATGCTGGAATCCTTAGGGATTTAAGAAAGGATAAAACAGTCATCTGTCAAGAATGTGTTAGGCAGAGGTGATACTGTCTTGGGAAAAAAAAAGTTGATTAAACTCTCAAAATCTCTTTTAGCCTAACTTTATTTGATTTCTTCTTTCCTTTTTCTCATCCAGAAGGACTGACTGTGCAGAACAGACTGTGCCAATGTTTTAAGTTCTCATAAAGCTGCTCATGAAGTGTGCATTCAAGTAGACAGACTGACAGCAGAATACGCTTAAACAGATGTTTGAATTCAATATTTAAATAGAGGACTTCTCTGAAAATAGGAATTCAAGGTCATATCCTTCCATAATTCACTCTTGCTTCCCAGTTTCAGTGAGGAATATCTTCATTTAGTTGGGTGAAATATATTCTTCCGTTTGTTATTTTCAGTTTTCTATTTAAGCGGAGTTTAGGAACAAAACTTTACAAAACAGATATAGTAAGCATATCTAGAAATGACAAGAAATATACAACTTTCATTGGTTTGAATTTAACTTTTTTGAAGCATTTTATTTTGCAAATAGTAGTTGCATTAAGTGATTTCATTATAAATTCTATTGCATTCTGCCTGAAGAACTTTCTATATATTTGTCTTTGAATGACAAGGCTGTTGTTCTATTTGTGCAATTGTTAATAAAGGAAATATGAACTTAGTGGGACACAATAAGTGGATGATAACCAAGATGTGGTCTGAAAGTCTTGTGACCAAGCAGATTGTAATTCATTTTAGCGGAGCTCCTTAGATACGCAAGCATTTTTTCACTGAACAATTAGAAGGGAAAGGGCCAGTTATTGCCAATGCAGTTAAAAAAGTTCAGTAAGGGACAATATTTAGGGGCACAGGTCTCAGGTCTTCCTTTTTAAATAGTTTCTTCCTGATATGAAAAAGCATCAACATGATATAGTGCACTAAACAATCAAATCTTTTTTTATGTATACAATTTTCTTTTGCTGAGGGAGGGAGAATTCTTTTACTGACACAACAGCACTATGAATTTACTCACCATATTCACACTCTTATTTCAAATTTGCCCTTCCCATCAAGACCTATTTACTGTAACACAGAACTTCTTATTTATTTTACTTATGTCCTCTAGAATTATTTGTTGCTCATTAATGTTAATAGTATGTTATCAGGTCAATTAGTATTATAGTCTTATAATAGTACCCTGGGATTGATTAAACATGGGAGTTGCAGTAATTGAAAATAATGAGATAGACACTGGTTGCTTGACAACAGATGGCCTTGCAATCCTGAATATGCCTAATGTCTAAGAATATATGGT
The DNA here is from genome assembly GCA_026413425.1 of Tringa solitaria. NCBI lineage: Eukaryota > Metazoa > Chordata > Aves > Charadriiformes > Scolopacidae > Tringa > Tringa solitaria. Next base: position 150,122,884 of record JAOXJM010000001.1, read on the forward strand.
ATTACAGGTCACTTGTTCCTTTGTGATGTCAAATTCTGGTTTTAATATATTTTATTTAGTGCTTTATGTTTTTCTAGAAAGTTTACATTTTATCTAGAAATACAATGTGTGAAAGTACTACAGATAAGATCTGAATTTAATTCCTCTTCCTCATTTTCCTAATTTTAAATACTCTCACATTACTTTGCCATGGTGGACTGCATCCTTGGGGCATTTAATCAACTAAGAAAATCTTGTGTTGCCCATCCCATGGACTGAATTAGACTCACGTTCTGTGGGGAAGTAGGACATGATATGACATTCAACCTCATCAGAAGGTTGTCTGATCAACTTCAAATCTTGTAATTTGTAGCTTTTGCATACTGAAACACTATTATTATTGTTTTGATTCAATTCCTTCTTGCTATATTACTTACTACTTCCTTCTGCTGACTAGATTTTTTAGAATAGAACAGGAAAACCAATTCCAAACAGCAAAATTAGGTTCACGCAGTAATTCTATCTCAGTGCCCTTCTAAATCCAGTACATTCTAGAAGGAAATGGCTTATTCTTCCTCTCCTATACCTTTGGCTGTTTGATCCTCCTCTTCCCTTGCACTACTATATTCATTTCCTCATTAAGGCAACAAAATACAGACAGGAAAAAAACAATCAAACAAAAACCCATTCATTTTTGCTAAGTGACACATCAGTTCCCTGGTCTGAGTCTCTTGTGTATGTGCACATGCCGAGGTGCCAGCCAAACAGAAAGAGCTGGAATGAACCATCAGTCTCAGTGATAGTACAAACCTACAAAGGCATAAAGTAGTTGTATAAACATAGTTGACACCCACATGCATGTCTGGTAAAGCTCACACCGTAGGATAGATCGGATCCAGACGAGAGGGTGATGTCAGACATGGTAAAGGAGCTGGGAAAGAAGAAACTGTACTCACTGACATTAGGCCACAAATCTGTTCATCAGACAGAAGCAAACACTCAGGATATACAGAATTTGGTTGGGAAGAGAAATGCTGGCTGGTAAAAAACCCTCAATTAGACAGGAGTCAGTAGGTGAAAGCTCAAATACCTCAATAGACTATGGTCACAACAGCAAAATATTCACCTTCTGTTGTGAATGAACTGAACTGATCTTTTGGGTTGCAAAAAAAAAATGTCTGTATATTCTCATTTTATCTTGATTGCAGTTCTCGTTTAAACCTTATTATTAGCTTCTACAATGTTTTGGATATCATCAAGAAAATTAGACACTTTCATTTTCTCTAATTTTCTGTTTAGTTCTGAATTTGGACTTAAATTTCTTACTTCCCAATTTATGTAAAAATTCTTCTGGTGCTTTTTTCCGTCCACTTGCAATATCTTTCCTAGAAATTCATCCATTCTGATGTGTAAACACTCCTACATTTCCTGCTTGCTTTGTATCTATTATTTACTGCAGTAGCTCTTTAATCATATTATCTTCTTTTTTTAAGCCAAAGAAGTTAAGGGTATGAAGGAACTTTCTAATTGCATTTTCCAATCCCACTTTATTTCCTGTAAACATGTTAGATAGGAATATGAAAGGACGCTGTATCTTTAAAATTGAACTTGCTCTTTTTTAAAGGAACTATTTCAAGAAATGCCACTGCTGCTGCCAGTTCCTGAAACATATGTTCAGAGACTACTGGAAGACTGTCTTCAGAGTTATGATAACAACCATAAAATGATGCTGCAAAGTACCCACTTGTGTTTAAACATGCAAACAATCATTATACATACTTTCTAACTGTGGTTCATAATATCTTTTCATTTCTGAGGAAAATTGTTGCCAGTTAATAACACATTCATTCTTTATAATATGAAAACCCAGATGGGAGAAGGTTTCTCTCAGTGATGATTGTCATTGTGTGCTTATTAAGTATAGCAGAAAAAAATCATTAATCAAAACATAATTTGACAAATTCTTGATTATACCAATATGACTAATGGGAAAATAACAGTCATTGAGGAAAAAAGGTACAAATTTAGAATATGACTTTGCATATTTGATTGTGGTTAATAAGAAGCTCGATATAAAATCAAAATACAGGCTTTGGAAAGCTAGATAATTTGTGTTAGTCTGCATGAAAAGCAAAGGTATGTTATGGTAAACAGTGATAATATATTAGTCAACACTGAATAATCAGAATTTTTTGTGTTCTGAGATTTGCATTAGAACTTCAAGTGCTTGAGCAGAAGATTTTGCAAGATATTGCTTCATAGGTTGTTAACTGTTTTCCAACAGTGTTATTCACAGTGACATTACTTCTGCATGTCCCTACTCATACATGGTGTTAGAGTAACTCTTTTTTTTATTAAATTTGTAGAGATAAAATTTTCTATGTTTTCTTTTGAAGTGTTTTCATTATTGTCTACAGATTTGAAAAGTCTTCTTTTGGTGTACTTTAGAGTAATAGGTGAAGGATTCAGTTATGTGCATTGTTACTTCTGCTTCCAGAGAGCTTTAGGTGGTAGTACACAGTCTTTTTGAAGGATACGGAGAAGAGGCGATTTAAAAGACTCTAAATAATAAAATTATTAATTGAATAGTGTAAAACAATCATTAGCATAATAATGTCAATTTTATTGAAAGACTAAGTGTACGTTCTGCCATCTTTAACTGATACTTTAAGGAAAAGGTCTAAGAGAAAATAAAATACAGATACATTCTCAGGAGTGTAAAGATAGATTCAGTTCTATTTTGTAGTATGGTAACAAAACACTTCTGGGAAAAGAAATTAAGCAGAAAGCCAGAGCAAAAAGGTGAAAATATTGTGCTTCCTTTAATCTTTTTATCACTGAACACGCTCTCACAAATGTGATCTCGTTTAATACTTTCTTATATTTCATCAAGATTAATACTGATTATTTCCAGTCATAGATGATGACATTCATTAAATTAACATATGTTCAGCTGTTGTGCATTTTGTCTCTGTAATTCATAAAAACATTTCATTCTCAAGTGTTTTTTGGTATCAGTTAGAAAAATTTCAGCTTAACTTCACACTTTTCTGTGCTTTGAAAAGCATTTCAAGTGTGGAACTCTGAAAGGATTAAAGCGTGGTGTCAAATACACTGGGTTAAAATTTTCTGGTGTCCATTTTGTTGTATTTTTATGAATATTATATGATGTTCTAGAGCCTAGTTGGTCTGGATTTTCACCCAGAAAAACCCAGTAGCCTAAAATCAAATAAGAATTGGTCTCAAGCTCAACAGCCTGTAAGAGCTGTAGGGCAGATGGATCCTGTCTCCGCTGTTCTCCCCAGGAAGGGTGACTTAACCCTCTGTGAAAGTTAAAACCCGGTCCCCAGGTAAAAAGGAAGCAGGAGGCATCATGGTAATGGGGCCCAACCAAAGCTTACAGGGTTTTGTTAGTTTACTGAAAAATTCTTCAAACTTTTTTTTCTTTGTTCTCATTCTTTGTTCAATATATTTCTGTGTACTATCATAAACCACAGAGGAATGCTTAATACAGAAAACAAAATAATTGTCAGTTAAGTCTATCATCTTGATATTGTAAACTGCACTGTGTCTCGTAGACTGGCCTATATCTTAAAATGGCTTGTTTCAAAAATGGCAAAAAAATAAGGTTTAGATTCATAAATTCTTCAGCAACTGAAAAACAATTAAACTAGGCTATGTATCAAAATGAAAAGAGGTAGAGCTGTATCTCATGTGCTGCTACCAAAGCTAGTCATGACTCAGACTCAATTTTTTTGGTTAAACATAGGATCTACAAATGCTCTTCAGAACTGCAGTTTATTTTGAATCTTTATTGTGAACTTGGTTTTGGGCAAAATACAACCTAATAAAGAAAAATTCAGCCTAAAGCATGTGCACAAAGATTTGCTTTTCAATGGAAAATCTGTTGTATGAATTAATAAAGTGGATTAATATGAAGATTTAGGGCCTGTTTACTTGTTTATTCATATTATGTATATGTATCTTCTAACAAATAGGCACAATGAATCTGGTATACCTGAGCTGTGAGCATCGGAGGTGAACTACATATATGTGAACAGACACAGTTGTCCTGTTTACACACAATAGCCAAGTTTTGGGAGGTTGGATTTTCATGTTATTATTTTTATTTTTTAATTTGTAGATGTCTGTAATTACGAACAGACTTCACTCTGGGCATTAAGAAATGTCTGCCTTTTAAGATCCTAAAATCCGCTGGACAGTATTCTGTATCCAGAATACATGCTAGCCTTGTGTAAATGATTTTATAATGAAATGTCCTCTGGAGAAGCTTATGCAGAGGAGCTTTTCCATTGAACATCCAGAGTCCGGAAATGTCATTTCCACAATATTTATGCATACAGAAATCGTTTGGTCATGATGTTTTCCCTGTGTGACATTCAGATTGGGTACTTTTTCCCTTGATTGCCAGACTCTTGAGAGATGGCCTGGCCCTCCTTATGTATCAAATTAATTGCTTGGATGACTACACAAAACATATTAAAAAGTTTAAGGAAAGAATGTGTCATTAATTATAAGGATTAAAGTTCCAAAGGAGTTGACTGTATTTCTGTGAATTATCAAAGGCTTTCTTTTACTTTGAAAGGGTTTTCATTCTCCAATGGAAAACAGAAATTGTAGTACTTCCGTACATCATATAGAAAATTTTTAAATAAAAAGGGATTGTAGGTCATATAAGATTTTGATACTATGATTTGAAGTTTTAGGAGGTACATAAAATTTAGAAAATTAAATAAGTACTTTTAGTTTGGAAACCTAACTGATATTAGAATTTTGCATGTAACTTTGTAAATAATTTAAAAACCCTAATATTGCTAATTCTTTGATACATTCATACTAGTGGATGAAGAATATTTAGAAGACATTGTAATATCTCTGGACCAAAGCTGACGAAGCTATACTACCTTTATACAATTTGTGTGATTAACACAAATTGTACTTTTGTCAAGAATTTGATGTATTTATTTCTTTATTTATTAATTCACCAGACAAAAAAAAGACTAATTACTATATAAAAAAATATTTTACAAATTATTAAGGGCTCTATTTTTTAATTTCAGAAATACTGACTTTTCAGTAGATGAAAGAAGCTGATTAAAGTTTTAAATTTGTTTTAATAAAGTCCTGAAAAAGAATAATTAAGTTCAATATTTTTTTGGCAGAATCTTTTACTTTAGATTTTTCTTTTTAGATTTTTCCCCCCAGTACATTTTTTGTCAAAAGAAGCTGTGTAAAAGGTCTCTCACTTGCCTACCATTGGAACACTGAAAAACAATGCCTCTCTTTTCCAGGAACTAGGGCAGGTTAAACTGGCAGTGTCTGTGGAGTGTGTTGTCCTGGCCCTGAAAAATTGACTGAAGGCACACAGACAGAAGAATGTAATAATATTTTTGTTATTCATTTCATAGCTACAGGAGAGGAAAAGATCATTTGTTTGTTGGTTTGTTTGTACACAGGAAACGAGTTTGATTTTCCACCTCTTCCTTTATTTCTGAAGACCTACAAATCTACAAAAATGAATGTCAAGTAATCATTAGCTTATAATGGCTATATTCTTAATGTCAAAGAAGTTACTTAATTATTCACAGGAATAATCTCACTTACAGAATGGGGTTTTTTTACTGAGTAAATTTTTTTTCCTATCTATTTATTAAAAAAATCATGATCTGGATTATCATGTGCAAAATGACATAGTTTAAAACATCCTTTTTCACAGAAGAAAAGTATGAAAGAAATGAATAGAAAACAAATAAATTGTATTCAGAATAGAAGATAAAACAAAAAGGTTTTGAACAAGAAAACAGAACACAGAAAACCAACTAGCTGCCGCCCTTTTTAGAATCATAGAAGCATAGAATCATTTAGGTTGGAAAAGACCTTTAAAATCATCAAGTCTAACTGGCAGCCTAGCTCTGCCAAGTCCACCACTAAACCATGTTCCTAAGCACCACATTTACACGTCTTTTAAATACCTCCATGGATGCTGATTCCATCACTACCATGGGCAGCTTGTTCCAATGTTTGACAACCCTTTTGGTGAAGAAATTTTCCTAATCATTGAATCATAGGATGGTTAGAGTTGGAAGGGACCTTAAAGATCATCTGGTTCCAACCTCCCTGCCATGGACAGGGACACCTTCCACTAGGCAAGGTTACTCAAAGCCCCATCCAACCTGGCCTTGAATACTTCCAGGGATGCGGCATCCACAGCTTCTCTGGACTGCCTGTTCACATGTCTCATTATCCTCACAGTAAAGAATTTCTTCCCAATATATAATCTAAATCCACCCTCTTTCAGTTTAAAACCGTTACCCTTCATCCTATTGCTCTACTCTCTGATAAAGACTCCCTCCCCATCTTTCATGTAGGTCCCCTTTAGATACTGTAAGGTTTTTATACAGTCCCCTCAGAACCTTCTCTTCTCCAGGTTGAACAACCTCAATTGTCTCAGTCTGTCTTCACAGGATGGGTGCTCCAGCCTTCTGATCATTTTTTGTTGCCCTCCTCTGGACTCACTCCAACAGGTCCATATCCTTCTCATGTTGGGTGCTCCAGAGCTGGCTGCATTACTCCAGGTGGGGTCTCACCAGAGCAGAGTGGAGGGACAGAATCACTTCCCTTGACCTGCTGGCCACGTTTCTTTTGTAGCAGCCCAGGATGTGGCTGGCTTTCTGGTCTGAGTCCATATCACCAGCTCATGTTGAACTTCTCATCCACCAGCACACCCAAGTTCTTCTCTTCAGGGTTGTTCTCAATCCGTTCTCCACCCAGCCTGTATTTGTGCTTGGGATTACCATGGCACAGGTGCACTTGGGTTGTTGAACTTCATGAGGCTGGCATGAGCCCACCTCTAAAGACCTGTCAGGGTCCCTCTGGACAGCATCCCTTGCTTCCAGTGTGTCAACCAGAGACTTGCTGAGGGTGCACTCATTCCCACTGTCCGTGTGTCGTGGTTTGGACCAAATTGACCAACCAGAACGACAGATGGTCCCTTCCTCCCCCCTCCCCCCTAAGGAAACGAGAGGAGAGGAAAGG
>JAOXJM010000001.1:150141641-150158549 GCA_026413425.1 Tringa solitaria
CTTTTCTAGACTTTGCACTTGGTGCTAGGAAATATGATAATATTTCATATCTAGAATTCGCTGCATTAAGTTTCCTCAACACTGTGCAAATGTTCATAAACAAAGAAAAACCAACAGAGCAAGAAACAACCAGGTGTTTTCCCATTGCATTTTCTGTTTTATGGAAGAAATAACTCCAGTCTTCCTTTTCTTAATCTAAACTATTCATTTGTTCTCAGGAAATGTCATCACAACATTATTGAGGTTTCCACAGTTTGTATTAAAGATCAAAGAAGCTGATCAGAATATAACATTAGAACAGCAACAGAATGACCTATTTATTCACTGAATAAAGTTTTCATTCAAAGAAGTCTGCAGCTTACCTGGGGATTAGTGACGAAAGCAGAAGTGGAATGAAGGTGAACACCAAATTTTATAAAATGAATACAGAACTCTTGTATTTGGTAAGATGGGAAGGTAGGATAGGAGCTGTGCTCACTGTTGTGCTTCGGTGAATTTTACCATCAATACTTTAGGATGCACTAAAACATTGTATAAGTTATTGGTTTTATCTTGCTTAGTTGTTAAATTAGGGGTTTTTTGCTTTTAGTGGGCAAGTTCCTTGCGGCAGGGTTTTGTGCTTTCTGTACTTATCTTTCCGCACATATCTTTCTGCAGTGCTTAGCAGAATGGAGCTTGAAGCTTCGGAGCCTCCAAACAATGAGGAGCTTCTCAGCAGAACACACAGCATCTATTTCCTCCCCCTTGTCAGGGAGTGAGGAGAGGAGAATAAGCCTATCCTGCCAAACAGAGAGGGAGGGAGATGATATATATGGACTAAAGAAACAAGAGGACCGGTTGGATATGGCACTCCTGCTCTCCTTCAGGGAATGGAGAAGCAAGAGAGTTGTATTTATAGCTTCCTGGTAGGTCCTGCTGCTAAGCATTGGTTGTCCTCCCATGTAGCAGTTTTCTCCCTGAATGCTGAGTAGTTGCCATGGTTTAGGCCCAGCCGGCAACTAAGCACCATGCAGCCGCTCTCTCACTCACCCCATGGTGGAGTGAATCAGAAAAGTGAGAAAAAAACTCATGGGTTGAGATAAAGACATTTTAACAGGCAAAGCAAAAGCTGCACACAGAAGCAAAGCAAAACAAGAAATTCATTCACCACTTCCCATCACCAGGCAGGTGTTCGGCCATCTCCAGGAAAGCAGGTCTCCATCACACATAACGCTTACTTGGGAAGACAAATGCCATAACTCCAAATGTTCCCCCTGTCCTTCTTCCCCCAGCTTTATATGCTGAGCATGTTGTCGCATGGGATGGAATATCCCTTTGGCCAGTTGGTGTCAGCTGTCCTCGCTGTGTCCCTTCCCATCTCCTTGTGCACCCCCCAGCTTTCTCACTGGTGGGGCAGTGTGAGATCTGTGTAAGCACTGCTCAGCAGTAACTAAAACATTCCTGTGTTATCAACACCATTTTCAGCACAGATCCAAAACATAGCTCCATACTAGCTACTATGAAGAAAATTAACTTTATCCTAGTCAAATCCAACACAGTAGTAAACCTGTAGTTTCACACCAGTTTTGTCTAAGTAGAGAATGGGACATGAATACTCTAAGTAAGCCTGTTACTTAGTAGCTCTGTAAATAGTAAACATAATCATATGTCATATCACATTATCCAGGAATTTCAGGGGTAGCAGACTTCTAATGCACATTTTTTAAAAATTTCTTTTAAAAAAATATTAATATAAAGAGATCTTTAAGACTTTTCCCCCAATCATTGGAATGCAATACAGAAATTTCATTACTTTTTTACTTTTATATTGTTCCAAACTTCTGTCTGACCTTAGAAAACAAAGGATAAAAAGTCTTTCCTGAGTTTTATATCTTACTCCTCAAGAGCTTTTAAATTACAGGAAGAGCTCTGTTTGTGATTTTTAAAATAACTGTGAAAAGAACAAATACTAGGAAACAGTGTTAAGCCAATGCACCATCTCCTTTAGCAAAATGAATTAAGAAAAAGGGTTGGGCACCAGAGAGCTTGCAGAAAGTATTTGCTTCCTCCAACTGGTTTTCCCAGTTTCCTTACAGTTGTGACTATTTTTTTATTTGTAAAGCAAGTACCCAGTACTTCTAAAGTCTGAAATAGGCTTTTTCATTTAATAGGATAATTAACAATTAATGAAATAATTTACACTGTAGAGCAAGGACAGTATGTCCTCACTACATTTCAAGATAATACATTTTCATTTTTATTATGATTACTGTTATCTATTTCTCATAAAAAATATTTTTTTGCTGTGGTTGCGTAATCTGGCTCATATAATAAATTAAATTGACCTAAACCTTATGCTCTCTTTCAGTCTATTAATTTTCAGATCTGGCTACCAGGAATCTTTTCTTTTCATAGAAAATAGATAAATAGTTTGCTGGAGTAAAAAGACAAAAAAAAAAGAGTTAGAAAAAATTAAACTTAATTATAGAAATGTTTTCTTAACTTCACTTTGGATACATGAAGTTTGCGGCACAATATATAGATTTGATATAAACAATCATAATGAAAGAGCAATTATTTTTGACAAACACATCCATATTCTTTTATTTTTTTTAGACATTATCAAAGCTGATATTGTCATCCACAGGTCAAGAAGTAACAAGTTAAATATGAAGTAAAATCTTGATTTGAATTCATATAGGTGTTGTGGAAAAAAAAGTAGCTGACATAAATTAACATTTCTATAGGCAACTTAAGGATTTATTTCATTTATACATAATTTATCTATATTTTAGGACTAAATTACTGATTATTATTTTCAACACATCTAACATTTTCAGTTGTGGATCTTAAATTTGAATAAAAATTATACACAACATAAGTACTCTGATTTTTATACTATGAGATGTCATATACTTTGTAAAATTAATCTGGAATGTTTTAAGGCTGTAGCATATAATCTTTGAAAGTTGTTACTGTAGAAGAATCAAAGTTTAATTTCTTTTGTTGAATTTCACATCTACCCTCAGGGCCTTAGAGATTAAAACAGACGTTGGACATTTACATGGACATGGACCTACCAAAAAAATAGATTTTGTAAAAATAAAACAAATATTGTTAAAGTACATATATAGCATACTTGTAGGTATATATTAGCATATATCATGCGTATCTGTCATATATCAGAATTACATAAAATACAAAATTGCTTAATTCTACATTATTCTTTGTTCTATATATGTATATCTTTTATTCAAAGATAACAGATATCACCATGAGTAAATAATGACTGTGTTTATTGGTTTTATTTATACACATACACATGTATGTGCCATACGTACCTATGACTGCTGAAATCACACCGAACATAAACTGTCCACAAAATTCAGGACTTCTTTGTCTTTGTGTCCTTATTCACTGTACTTCAGTTTTCTGCTGAATATGAGCCTCACTTAAGAAAATGCTAAGTACCACTCAAGTGGGTATGCTGCTTACAGAATTTTAATTGTGCAGTTATTTAAACATGCTGCTACTTTGCTTCTAAGTGAATATCTTTGTGCACAGTTAATCAGAAACATAAGGGCTTTGTTCTGTTACATTCTTTTCCAAAGGAATTCAAATTTCTTGTAGTTAAATTTACGAGGAATTTTAGAGAAGTACTGTAAGAATATCAGTCCCATGTCCAAACCTTACCTAGCTGACCATATAGATCAAATATGAACTCTGATGTACAACAGGTAAGCTGTAAACAGTCAAAGAAATTACTGAAATCAAGAGCCAGGTGATAGGAGTAATCTCTTGACATCCAGTAGCAGAGTTTTAAAAACAATTTTTTTGCTACCCTGTTAAAAGCTAACTAAAATTATGTTTCTTTTTCAAATCACAGAATATTAACCAAATTGCAATTTTTAGTTTTCCATTTTCTTATATCAATTAGAAACAGAATGCTTATAAAACTTGACCTCATGTCCGATACTAAACTTAATAAGTATTAAGGAGATTTAAATAAATCCATATTATAGCCAAACTTAGTTCACATTTCATAGATAATATCTTCCTATATTCATCTGCCATGTGTAACAAACCAAACAGACCTTCAAATAAAAGTGCTCCTGGCACTAAACCAGAATATTGATAGCTACTGAAACAATTAAAAGCAGAAGGACTAACATTTAGGGGAAAAAAAAAAAAGTAAAGAAGAGGCAAAACAAATTTGTGTACTTCTATTTGATTTTAAGTTAATTTTGTTTTTAATTTTCGCTGAAGACATCTAGTAACTCTGATGAAACATGTCATTCTCACTAAAATGTATACGCCTTCTTTACAAACACATGCTGTCTCTTAATCTTTTTTTTTTTTCCTTAAAAGAGTTCAGGAAAAGAAATGTCATGAGAGTTTTATGAAATTAAGTCAGTAGGAGCTATTTTTATTTATATTTTTTATTTTTTTTTAATCAGTGTTGTTAACAATGTTGATAACAAAATGATGAACATAACTACCGCAATTTGATTAAGTTAATATAAGACATCGGTGGTACTTTTGACTCATTGAGCTTTTTCCTGACTTAATGTGACATCAAAAAAACCACTTTAGCATGTAATTTGGTGGTACAGCTGTGCAACCTAAAGGTTAGCTGCTGCAGAAAAGGGCAACCCTCTGTCTACTCTTCAAGTTGGCCACACATTTACCCCTCTCCCTTATATTTTGTACCAGAACAAAAACTTGCCTGAATGGCTGGTGAACTGTTTCAGGGAGTTAAATGGCATAAAGGGGATGTTTATTTTTTTGGCCATAGTAATTTTGTATGAGTTTAACTCCCTGAACGGACTCACTCACCAGAGAAGAATTAGGGAGTAGGAGAGGGGAGGACAGAAACTGCCTTTGTTGATAGTAGAAACATAGAAAAAAAAATGGTTGGAAGACACCTTGATGATCTTATAGCCCAGATTCCCATTCACAACAATGGGTTGGGAGTAGGTAGTAAGAAAATTGGCTTAGCTGTAACAGCAGTCAACAGTTTTTTGTTAAAGCAGCGTAAAATGGTTGTACCAGTATTTGAGGAACTTGCCTGGGTGGCAGATCGTCCATCATTAAATTACAAGGCCGCAAGTCCTGCTTATGTAGCAGTTCTGTATCAGACATAACCATGCTACAACTGTACGGATACAACTACACATTATGCTTCTCTATTTATTAATGCATCTAGTCACTTAATGCAAATGTAGCTATACAGACAGACAATAAGCAAGGATACTGAGAGGGAGAAGGGACTGTTTTGAAGAAAGAGCTAACCAACCTAAAAAGGAGCCCTAACAAGGAGTTACATCCCATCCATTTTCACGGCTCAGCCCTAATGTTTTTCCTTTTCTCGATACAGCTTTTGCAGTTGTGGGCAGGGGATGCCTCTGGTTAGCTTATTTTCATGCTTCAGGGTATTTGTCTGACATCTGAATAATGGGAGAAAAAACCACAGCCAGTCCTGCTGAAAGTGGTTATCTTATATCTAAGATTCTTTTCAGAGAAAGTTTCTTTTTTCATTGCTCAGAACAAGCTGTGAAAGCTTAGCTCACGCGTGACTCTTCCTTATAATTTATAGCTGAGATAACTTTGGTGTTAACCACTGTACCTTCTACATTTATACAGGCAACCTATACACTAAGGATTATTCTGTCTTCCTCCCTCAAGGAACATACAGATATATCGAAATAAAATGTATTAAAATATTTTGTAACAGATGGAATATATGGAAATAGTTTCTCATGATAATTAATCTTTGTTCTATTATACTGGTACAGTATATGGCCTCTGTGATTATACATAATATATCTTTAGGGCATAGATCATTGCTTCATTTTATTTATGTTCCTCTCAGCCTGACTGCATATTACAAGCACTCTTTCTTGCTAATTAACTCCAGTGATCCCTTTAAGTCCTGATTAAGTTCTATTATTAAATTATTAAGACCTTTCCCTCGTGTCCTAGGTTTTTTTCTCTAATTTTAGATGACTTTTTGAAGCAATAAATATTCTTATAAAATAATTTTTTGCCTTTTTTCAAATGCACATATTTCAAGAGTGTCAGGCTCGCAAAGTATTAGAGTTAGAGCTTATAAAGTAGGGGATTTCACCTGGAATGACTTTGAAAGTCATATATGGTGAAACTTTCTTATTCTAAGTTATCTAGCATTATCCAATGGATTGCACCAAAATTAATTCCTACACAAAGAAGCAAAAAAACCCAAAACAAAACAAAAAACCAACCAACCAACCAACCAACCAAAAACCCCAAGCAAATGTAATAATAAATCCCCTTTTCTGATACTATATACTAATTGAAGATATCCAACTGCGAATATTTTCAGTTAATTCAAAATATTTTTTATAAAAACTTAATCCCTTACCAAATAATATTGTCCAATTTTGAGTCACTGCCTTCAGCACTGCTTGCAGGTATCAGTACAGTTCCACAGTTATTTTCCAAGCAGGCTGGGTAGTCTTTGCTGAGTTAAGATAAAAATTGGCCAGGAGGATAATCTGCGAGGAGTACAGCCCTGGAGAATTATGATTTCTATGTTTATGTCTCATTTTATTTAACGAGATGGATAAGCAGACACACATCTTTCTTTCAGAATTCAAAGTGAGATTTGGGGGAGGAGCAAGGGATAGTGAGAAGAGAGTTAACTACATTTTAGACTAATAGCATAGCTCCTTGTATATAACAAGACTCCTATGAAAGGTCCCTTTGGATTTTTAAGAGTTGTTTTTTATTACTAATTATTTGGACTTCCTGCAACATCTTTATTATGCTGACTAATCTTTCTTAAAATACCAACTGAAAATGGTATGTAAGCTTTGCATCCATAACAAAACTAAATAAATTCCTTTAAGAATTGATACTTTTCTGGTTCTTCTGCCTTAAAATTTTAGCTTCTGCTCCATTAAATGACCTGCTGTAAACTTTGGGCTTTGAAGGTCAAGTTTACCTTTGCGAGTAAATACAAATGAAACCACATGTACACACTTTGAACAGTAATAGGATGTGACAGCACAACATGATTCAATCATGTAAGGAGATGATAGTTATATAGAAGGATTTGTCTGCATTTTGTCATCTTGCCAAAAGGCTGTTGCTTTTAGCAGTTTTTTCATTGAAGGAGGTGAACTCTTTAGCTTCACACAAAACAGATGGGAACTTGGGGATAATATCCAGAAAAAGCAAATTCTGCTCTATTGGAGTAATTGGAGTAACTGGGACTTAGAGAAGGTATAAATTCTACTGTAAGGAATAACTTTCTGGTTATACAAATCATAAAATCTATCACAATACAACATCTATATATTTATTTATCGCTGTCTCCTGCTTGTCTCTGGCTCTTTTCCACTTTTGATTTTATTTTTCATTGTTATCTTTAGCTTTGGCCTAACAGTCATGCAATACATTTAATCAGGCTGAACAGTTGTGCATTATATTAAATAATTCACACTGAGACTTCAAGTGACCAAGGCTATAAAAGCTGAAATACACCTGAAGTAACCACAGGAAACATTTCATTCCCTCCATAATGGCTCTGTGGTTCACACTATAGTGGTACTTTCCTGCTGGTCCACACCATCAGGTGGTAATGCCTCCTGGTATTTAGCAGTGAATTGTGAATACGGGAAACAAATTTTCATTTAGGCACCCTTTATCTGCTTCAAGAAGGAAGGATTAAACAAGTAGTAGTTTATTCAGTATCCTGTCATTATTAGCTCTCCCAGCCCAGGAAAATGCATAACGTCATTTGCAGCCCAGACATATTTTTTTATGGTACAGTCATGAACAAGTGTTTGAACAAGGACTGAAACACAAGCTGATGAAGAATGAGTAAAGATATATTGAAAAAAGTTATGCATCTTGATATACCAGCTCCAGACATCACACTGAAGATCAAAATGGCATAACATGTTTAATTTGCATAAGAGATCATTTCTTTTCCTAGATAGTGATGAAAAAGGAGTCCTTTCCTGTAAACATGTTGAGCTGATAGAAAAACTGATAGAAAACAATTTTCATTTGCAGAATCACCAAGTTTTATGTAAGTGTCTCGCAAAGTGCTTTGCAGTGATTGAAAAATTTTATTCATAAAAAGCCCTCACAACTGTTATTACAAAATAACAAAAACATTAGGTAAGCAAATGACAGGAAATTAAATCAAAAACTGGAAACAAAGTGTATTTTGGAGAGGGTTTTGGAAAGAAATTGAAAACATAAGTAATAAATGTATGAAAGGTGCAATCTTTTTAAGTAGTGACCAATGGATTCAACTTCTTTGACTGCTTTACATGTGTAAAGTGTGGCTTCCGGAAAGCAAATTTGCTGCAATTTTTTTTACTTTTAATGCATAAAAGCAATGAATTGAACTACTCCATGTCACAGAGATATTGTATTGGCATCAGAAAAGTTCTACTGGGAGTAGACTGGCTTGTAATATTGTAGGATGACTGAACTTCCCTGATCTATAATTGCTAATTGCTATCTCTGCAAATCCCTCTTTCAGCCCTTTGGGTTTAGTTTAACCTTAAAAATATTTTATCCTTTGTAAAAGTTAACACTATGGTGAACTTTCTTCCAGACCTTGAAGAATATGGATATTTGTTTGTCCTTTTTACTTTTCAGATTATATGTTTAGAATACACTCTTTTTGAAATACTGCCTTTTGTTAAAACTTCTTTGTATTCCTATAGAATACAGAAATAGTTCAAAATATCCATATAGTTAAATCTTCTTTTAAAAAAAATCAGTTGTATTCAAAGATAACAATTAGTAAAGTTAGTAATAGTTTTCATTTGGAATAGTCTGAGTTGTATTTATGTGTCCATAGAATCTCTATTGAGAGTAGAAGAAACTATTTCTCAGTAGAAGCAGTTATTTTCAGCTTTGGCTGAGAAAAATATGAGAGGCCACACATGTGAGAACATACTGCACTCTGTTGGCAGATTGTACTTTAAAAAGAATTTTTTCCAACAGGTGTCAACTAGATGATGTTTTTAAACTCCTATATTTTTGTAAGTGAGAGCAACAATTCCAGTTCTGGAATTGTGAAGCAGAAACCAAGACTTTCTAACAGAGCTTTTGAAATTATCTTTTTTGCAAAGTATTTTGTTTTGAGAGACGTAAAATTTCATGTTATACTTCAGTTTCCTTTATTAAATCATGTCATGTCCCCATATTTGCAACACATTTAATTTGGTCCTTGACTTGTGGAAGAAAATTTTATTAAGGATTGTGGTTTCAAAAAATTTTCCACCAAACTGAAGAGCTTAATATGTATCCAGCAGGAATTTCAGCCTGTAAGTTATCTGAAACGTCCTTCTCTCCCAATCAACAGAGGGTCCTAAGCCAGATGTCTATACTGCATATCTAAATTTTTGAGTTTCCTGTGATAACTGAGGTTTTGGCATATGCAATCATAAACTACAAGTGCAAAGTTTTGGGGTGATTTTAGAGATTGCTTAAAATGAGAAGTTTGATAATGATTGTATTAATGTACTCACTCTATGGCACTGACCTTATCTGTTTTCAGAGAATAATAGCAGCAATACTATATATTGTGCTGATAAGGAAAATCTTTTATATTCCAGAGGCTTTTGTGCTAGTTCTGGGATTAAACTATAAAACAAAGGAGAATTATCCTAGCTTGTCCAAACTGTGAGCAAGATGCCCTGTAGTACATAAAGGTTACCCTCAAGGCAGCATATAAATTCATTCTAAAGCATAAAATGAATCAGTTTTGCTGAATTTAGAATTAATAGAGAACATCTGTTTTCCCACAGTTGAATGGTAACACATGCTGGCTGAACATAATCATGAAGCAAAACCATGTAAGACATCTACAGGCAAAACTGCAGAGGTTTTTAAATTCATGCATACAAGTAGTCTCATAGGCCGAACAGAGCTAAGTGCTCTATTTTGCCATTTTCATTAATTTACATAATCCAGTATCCTAGCCTGAGTTTTGCTTGTAGAACTGATGAAGTTATATGTTTGACTTTGGGAAATGTAGCATCTAATGAAGAAGACTGTAAAATCATATAATTCAGAAGCACGCCGACATTGGAGATGCTCAGGAATCTCTTTTTATTACTCTTTACATTAACATACATTTCAGCAGCAGAGATATTCTGGCATAATATATTTCAAATTGTCCAACTTGTTACAGCTATAAGAAGTTGTGGTTAAACTGAAAATTTCTCTTCCAGGAAACATAGCTTCCTTTTAGACAGTGCATCCCAGGAAAAAAAAATGTACTACCAGTATGAGCAACTGCTTCTTGATTTTTGATGGAGGTTTTGGATAAAATGATGTAATTTAACTGCCATTCTTGCTGTTTAATAAGCCAGAATAATTAATACACTACAGATCTCCATAGTTCTTGGGGTACTGCTAAGAAAAAAGTTGTAGAGAATAAGGTTTTCATTGGTAGAATAGTTTAGTTGAAACCTCCTTGTGAGCAAAACCCTTCAGCTTTCCTTTAACCTTCTGCATTACAGGTTCAAGTGTTCTGAAAATTTTCACAAGAGTGAAGAGAAATTGCTTTCAAGGTTTAACTCCTGAAGAACACTACATTTGTGCTGAGGTTAGGAGAAGCACACTGTAACCTGTATGCACAGGTTTATTTGTGGAGAGGCTAGAATGTCTTAGAAGAGGAAATGGAGATTTCTCCTTGATCATGTCCACATCCCACTGCAGTATAGAGTCAGGACATAATTTTAGTGTGTGGAGAATACCAAATCCAGAAATGTTTGTGAGTCTAGTTATTTAGGTACAGTCCTAAATTGAAGTAATGGTATTTAAAACACTGTTTCTCACATGGACTATAAAGAGATTACTAGAAGCCCCTTTGCCAATAGACCCTGCAGACAGCTAAGAGCTATGTGCATAAATGTAAAGCAAAATGTATAATATTTATAAGGTCAGAATTACGTGTTCTTTTCCTTCAGCGTATGGAACATCTTTTACTTGCATGTACAGCCAGTTGCTGTAGGTTGTGCTGTATCTTATCCATCAAATGCAGAAGACCAAAGAAGGGGCTTTTATTTGACCAACCTGAAGGTTCACTCTACAGGTTTTTTGCTCTACCGGTTGGATGTGCACATCGGCTGCTAAAATAATTATGAATTAGAGGAACTCATCCAGAAAAGATTCTGGACCAAGGACATCTACATCTTACTTCTTTTATACTTCTTACGTAATAGACGATGAATTGTATTTTGTAAACATGTATTTCTCTTCATTGGCTCTAACAGAAAGCCTAGAATGACTTGCTTATATATTGGTGTTTACAATGACTACAAAATTTTACTTTAGGAGGTAGACTGGCAGCATTAGTCATTAAACTTTTGCTGGTGTTCACCAAGCTGCTATTTTTATTAAATAAGAAAATAATTTGTTTGCCTAGTCCTAGAATTTTGATCAATACCAATTTGTTGAGATTTCCTGGTTGAATTTAATTTCTGCTGTCTTAGTTTTATTTTAGCATCATGTCAGTGTCTCCCATTTTTTTCTAAAGCATAAATTATTTACTTTGTTTTTCTTCAGCGATATGATGTTATATACTGATCAGAGCTTCTGTTGCTATATTTTTCAAGTTTCAAAGCATATCAGATCTTCTATTTTCATTTTTATTGGAGGACTTTCTTTATACTTGACTTATTTAGGATAACACTTCATTGGAATAATGTTTCAAGATAATCATATGAGTTGAAAATTCTAGAGATGCTTTTTCCTTCAGTAGTACTTCTGTACAAGTCAGTTTGTAGACTCAAATGTGAAATACTTGTGTTTCTTTCGTCTTTTTTACTGGGTACTTTAATTTCTCTCAGATTCCAAAACCCATCCAAGCATAATATTTTTGCACGGCTGCTTTCTCTTTTTCTTCTCTTACATATCACATATGAAATGAAACAAACTGATTCTCACCTGATTCTGAGCTTTTGTTTATTGACAGATTGACATCATAGCCTAGTTATAGTTTTAGCAAATTAATTTAATACACCCAGTAATGTGAAGTTTACTATTCCTTTTTACAAATAATTTCAGTTGACTAGGCCTCACACACCATGACGAACAAAGATACCTCAACTCTTAAACAGACAATAATGACTTAAGAAAAGACATAAAAATAATATCAAGATGTGATGGCATGATGAAAGTTATTACATCAGATGAAGTTGTTAAGAAAATATATATATTAAATATTTTAAAACCAATCTTCTTAAATCCAAATCTTCTGGTTGTTCAGGATCACATGAAGTAACCTGCTGATTATGTCAGTGCTACAACACTGGAAATAAACAAACAAACAAACAAATAAAAATCTGAAGTGAGGAAATATGTGAACAAGTCATTTTCTTGCTGCTTCTTAGAAGGCTAAATGGTCTGTGAATTGGATGCTTCATTATTCAGCAAGACTGTGGGTTTGGGCCATCTTGTGCTAGACCATATCACTGAAGTAGCATCTTTTTGGAAATATCAGTGGTCTTGGAAACATTTGTATTCCAATGCTAGAATGCCTTTCCTGGTCTGAATTCTAGTTTCACTTATGTCTCAAAGTCATTGGGCATCAACAAGGCTTTTCTTCTTAAGATGCCTAGATAAATTGTAATACCAGAGCCTTAGCTGATTTATAGTTATACTACTTCGACGGATGAGCAAATCCATACTTTCAGATGATTTGCATTAATGAAAGTCAGTGGGTGTCCCAGGGTGCCCAGAAACAGTTGAAATAATTAGAAAGCAATTTCTACATGGTTCTCCTCCTCTCCACGGAGCATTCAACAGAATTTCCTTGAAGCATGCATTTGGAAAAGAGAACATTGCTCTGCTAGGATTACAAAAATTGCTAGCTCCTACAAAACTCTAGAAATAACAATATTTTCCATTTTTAATTGTTTTGGATAGCATATCAGTTATAGTGAGAGAGTGGTTGCCTTTTCCCATCTTTATTTTCCCCTACACATATAATTTCCACAAAGCCATAATAGAGAAATACAGTCTAATTCTTACTTACAGAATAGAAATTCTTAGTTCCAGAAATATTCCCATTTAACCTGTATTTTTCCTTTTGTAAAGCTGTAGAGTATTTCAGAAGGAAAAATACTAATAATTTCTATGAATAAACATTTTTAGAGCTGCTTTTGGGTTTGAGGAGAATAACAAATTGTCCCAATTTCCCTTTCAGTGTGCATCAAGCCTGTGTGCAGTAAGATGTCACCAAATATGCAAGTACAGAGAAGGGAAGATCTCCTACCTTGCCTTCTTTTTAAGTTCCCACAAGTCTATTGTAGACTCTGGTCACTGTATATCAATTAATTAAAATTAATATAAAAAATAAAAGCTGTTGTAAAAATAGAAATTACAGAATAGTAAGATACCACTATTTTATTGTCAGAAAAACATTTTAGCATAAGATTCACTACAAGAACTGTGTCCTGTTGTCATTGTCCTTGTCCTAGTAGTACATGGGTATTTGTTTATATTTTTAGTTCATGATCTTGAATGGCTTTTCCTTCACATTGTACAAAACAATGATGTAGTAAAAAGTACTTGTGCAAATTCTTTGCTGACATGGTAATAGGCTTTGATTACATTCATGACCTCAAGAAGTGACTGTCCCATAAATGTCCTTGAATTCGTAATAACGTGGTTTTTTTCTTTTCCTACTGTAACTTTTTTCCTATGACTGTTATAAAAGTTTTTTTCTGAATACTTATATAGAGAGAGAGAAAGTGCTTGCTTTCACTGCTTTCAAGTGCTCTGTTTGTATCGTGTTGAGCTTCTGCAACACTATATGAACATATCCTTCATTTTTTGTTGTTTCCCCGAGTGTCTCTTATTTTAACTCATTGAGTACTACAGAAGCCAAGGACTACTGTGTTTTACTCTGGAGCTGAATCTAGAGTGCAGTTGCATTTCAGCAAGTTATACAAAACACCACACATACAGACTATATGCATTCTACCAAATAATGCCCAGACCTAGAATATGATCCGTGAAAATGACGAGTCACAGATGTTTCCTAAGGTCATAAGAAATGTGCAGATTATCTGATACTTATAAAAGAAAAGCAGAGAAGAAAAAGAGCAAGAAAAGAAAGCTCTAGATCTTAATCACCCACACTATTTAATCTCTAACTGGCTCCTCAGCTCTGCCTTTGAACTACTGCTGCAAATACTTAAATCTACCACAAGGGTTAAATCAGCTCTGATCAACATGGATATTGGCCGCTTGGTTTCATGTTGTCTTGATTTTTTACTTAGGAGAAGAGAGGTTGTTTTTTGTAATATCGGCATTGCTGTCATCAGGCTTGCTTTCTTGTTTAACAGTCTTTTTAGACAGTGAATGAATGAAGAGAAAAGATGAATCTACAAAACTACAGGGAATTGGATTTTTTTTATACAAAGCACAAGGAAAGTTGTGTGAGACGCTATTCCCGTTCACAGCATGTGCTTCAGCCTTGATTTAGGCTTAAATCAAGGTACATGCTTAACTTGAATCCCCGTGAAGTCAATATATTTATATGTGCATAATGTTTGTGGCTATTATTTGGGAAAGCATTTTTTCAGTGCGTCTGAAGGAGGTATGCTAGGAAAAAAACAAAGTGATATCTACAGAAATATTACCAGCTGTGACTGTCTCAGACCGACAACAGGAACACAGCACAGAATGGATTTGCAGATAGCACATGTTGTCTCCTAGGGGTTATTGCTTAGAGAGCTAATGTTCCTGCTCTCTCCCAGAGGCTGCGGTGTGTGCTTGAGTGGTATCTCCCAGGAGCTATTCATGCCATGGCAAAATCATATCCCCGATTGTGTGCTTCAGAGCTTGGTGTGACATAAGGAGGCAGATGCAGCAGCATCGTTCCTTTCTCACTGCACTTCACAGAGCTTACGCTGTCAGGCATGACATGGTGCAGCCTCTTCATCCCACTCAGTAAATTCCTATCTCAAAAAATAGATTTTTTCTAAACTGTTTTACTTTAGTGGTGCTCTAATTGGATCGCATAATTTTGTATCCAATGTTTAAACCACCTTAAAATGTTAAAGTTCAAGTTAGACACCTGAATTTTACCACATCTTTCCACTTGCCTGGTGCATGTCCCAGACATGGCTGTGTGAGTATATGGTAAGGGCACGGGAGCTTCTTGTGACTTTGTATTCCTTCAAGCTCCGGTACATACACTGCTTTTATTAATAACAGAAGGAAATTACATCTGGTGAATCTCTGTTAATGGCATTAGTGAGGGGTTAATTTAGCCTTGTAATTTTCACTGGGGACTTGTTGAAATCAGCACAGAAAAGAATCCTATTGTTTAGAGCTCCTTTGAACATCTTTACTGAAGAATTAAGGCAAAGCCTTTTCTTCCCACCCTGATTTGTTTTTGCTGTGGGAGGAGTAGGGACATTTATTGTGATCCATGGAAGTTACTGCTCTAGAAAGCTACAAAAGAGCATTTCATCAAAGAAAACAAAGATACTTGTAGAAGCAACAGTGAAATTAGATAACCTTTTAATCTATTTATCAAAGGGCCTGCAGTTCCATTTAAAGGCAGGTGAAGGAATACTTATTGAACCCAGAAAATGAATCTACCTCCACACAACTGAGATAACCGAAAAAGGAGAAAGAAATCAGCCAAAACCTTTAGCACCTGCCAACTCTTATTAAGAGATTAGAGTGCTTAAAAAGACAGAGAGCAGCTCAATATTTCCTTTTAAGTTTCTCTTGGCTGATTTCTCATGCATGCTGCTGTGCACTGCAGTGAAACAAACAGACCATATTTCAGCTCCTTAGAGCTGCGAAAGCACTTTATGACAGAAGTAGCAAGTAGCTTCTCTTCAGACTCTATAAGATTTCTTTAAGCAATCTATCTATGCCCAAATGATTGACACTTAGGAAACTGAGTGAGGTTAAGAGGTGTTTTTTTTTCTTGAGGCTAAGAAATTTAGGTTTGAAATGTGACAGTGGAGTTACTTTACACATGAATGGTGAGTGATTTAGGAATTGTTCTGGGTTACACCACAATATCCTATAGTTTCAACAAGTTTCCTCTTTAATCAGTGGAAAACCTGGTTTATGAATAGGCTTCTTGTGAAACAGTGGTGAAAGCAGCACTGCTGGTCATGCAGATCAGAGAGCATAAATCCCAGTGAAGCTGACAGGAATGCAGACATGTTTTGAAATGGACAGAGCTATTTCTGACAGAAATGGGTGGCCCACTCCACTTGTGAAATGCTAAAGATTGCAGAGAAAAAGCTAGAGGTCTGCAGCTGGCAGTGTAGGTACCACATTCTGCCTGTGACGGGGACATTCAGGTGGCCTGTTGTAGTTGCTATTTCATCACCCTTCAGTGTAATCAGGAGCTGGAGCAAACACAGTTCAGGGATTTTCAACTCAGGGAAAACTGCCAATTACTAAAAGAAGGGAGTTAGTGCTCTGATCTGCCTGGGGTCATGCAATGTATCCTTAGTGGGGAGGAGAGTTGGGGTTTAGGGAAAACAGTGCCCCCAAATAACAGAAAGAAGTGGAGTTTGCAGCCCTGTGATAGCACCCACGGCTGGGGTGGGACAAGGCAAGCCTGCAAGGCTGTCATCCTCAGATAGGCAGAAAGATGTGAATCTTTTCTTCCTCTAATTTCTTCCTGTTGCCAGAAGCCAGGCAGCCAGGAACACCTCTCTAGTCCCACTGGTTGACCTGACATGACTGGTCCTAACACATTTGGCTCATTTTGAAAATAAATGGCTGCAGAACCTTGGTGAATAGTGATACCACTGAACAGCTCTTCCCTCCATCTCCTGGTATTTTTATGTTTGTGGTTTTTTAACTCTGAAATGACATGAGTTGTTCAGTTTTACTTGAAAGTACAGATAATAAATGCAGAATATGTAAAATTCT
>JAOXJM010000001.1:150197648-150209560 GCA_026413425.1 Tringa solitaria
ACCAAAAAAAAAACACAAAAAGAAGAACAAAACAAAATTCAACAAAAAAAAAGGCAAAAAAAAAAAGCAAAAAAAAAGCAACCACAAAAAAACCAAACAAACCTAACTGTCCTCTTACCCATGGGAACCATTCATCTCCTTTCCCCTTCCATTTCCCTTCGCAGACAACCTACATTTGCTTCTGTCTGTGTAATCACAATGAATGGGTACACAGTTCCAGTGTGCCTCTGCCACCGTTGCACAAACCAGTTGACTGAGCAAACCCAAAAGGAGCATGAAGGGGGTTCCTTTTAGCTGAAGAAATAAGTGCTCTCCTTACAAGGTGGGATCGGACAGTTAAAAATGTAAAGAAATATATAACAAACTGTTGCTCCAATACCCATTTTGAAGAAGTCCAGTCCTTTCTCACTGGTCAGTTGAACAGGAGCAGCCTTTTTTTTAGATATGCTATGTAAAACCAGTTATGCTCAGCAAGTTGAGTAGTTGGGAAGCCTTCATATTGGAGGTGAAGGATTGGCATTCATTGTGAATTACGTTTTGAGTTCTCCTGCATAACCAGCAGCTTTCCATAAGGAATGGGAGCAAAGAGCTTCCAAAATGCAAGTGTTTTTGTCTCAACAAAACTACACTAGAAGCCTTTGAGCATCTATAATACAAAGTATCTCTTTGTTTTGATTCCATTGTTTTTCTAATATCTACGTGTTGTTGAAAGTTACTCTAGTTATTAAGGGTGCACAAGAATGTGTTAGCACAGATAAAGAAACTATTTTGTTTTAAATATATAGGACAACCGTTTTCATAAATGTGCAATAAAAACAGTAAAGATATACTAGGATATGAGTAGTCAAGAGAAAAGATTGTAATTTGATTGCTGATTTTTCATTGTTTGGGTGGTTTTTAATTTGTTTGCTTTTATTTTTGTGGGAACATTTCACCTGCTGAGTGTATGAGAATTTGCTTTTTTAAAAGGCTTTTTAGAGTTTACAGTAGAATCAATGGAAGGAAAAGTTAATAAGGGCTGTTTTTAAAAACTTTACATTCCTTCCTATTCTCTAACTACACTTGGGAAGTGCACTTTAGAGATGTTTGCTGTGTAGCTGGGAGATGAAGGAAAACTATAGGAAATGTTCTCTTAGGAAATAAAATATAGTTACCTACTTTCTAGCTATGAAATACCCCTTGATAAATATTAATGTTGTAACAACATTTAATCACTGGTGCATAATGCGTTTTTGTATATAATTTATGGTCTGTTAAATTCTGGAGAAAAGCAAAAAGAAGACAACCATACTGCTTAAGAGGTTCAAGATGCACATGTTAAGCTGCAAAAGCTCAGATATCTTTCAAGAGTATTTCTTTTGATAGTGTTTTACAACAACCTGGACTGAGGAGCCCAAAATGACCTGTGCAAATATGACAACAACAAAAAGCACCAGCTAATGCAAAATTCTTCACCACTGGTTTGTTTCTATAATGCCTCCCTTCCCTTCCTTGCACATGCTATATTTTGTTCAATAAAACATGGTGCTTTTAGTTATTTTATTTTCTGTTAGAGGCACATGTATTAATTATATTGAATTGATGCAAAAAGTGGGGGAAAATGTAGAAATGCAAATGAAAAAGCCTTAACTAATGGTAGAATGTAGACTTTTGAAAGGACAGAGATGTTATTGAAAAGTGTTGGAGCAATAACTGGGCAGTGCTCTGGTACTGTACAACAGCTGATGAGTCACGCTACTGAGAAAGCTCTTACTAGGTGAGCTCTTGTTCAACTGACCTCTTAATTCTAGTAAATGTACATGGTCAGTAAACAGTTTGTTATAACCTTTATCTACCTCTGCTGTGCAAAGGCCATCCAACATCTATTTCTGTGATGTTCCTCATAGTTTTTTGTTCACACCGTTACTCACTGTCATCTATTTTTACACTGTACCAATACAGTAGCAACTCTGGTTCATCCCAGTTGAATTGGCACATGAAGAAGAGTTATTATTTCTGGTTTGCCTCATGGTGAATTAATGTAGAAAGCTATCTTTAAGTAATTTTCTTTCTTCTTTGCTTCTCTTCTTCATCCTTCATCCCCTATTTTTCTATAAAAATGTTTTCAAGTGGTGTCAGTGAAATATATGACTCCTCCACTGCTTGGCTACACTTGATCACGTGTCATACAATATGAGAGACACATGAGGAAAAAGAGTGACAACACCATCACAGGCATAAAGTAGCCAAATTAAACTTGGGCAAAACGAAGCAGGAAATAATTACAGACTTTCAGTTATTACACAAGTACAAGATGTAATAAATTCCTCCCCCTCTCTTCACCTGGAGTCAGTGCCTGAAGTTCAATGTTCTGTGAATTTTCTCTGTCATCTTTTTGAGGTCTATTTCTTTAATTTTTGAAGCAAAAAGTCATGTTGCAGAGGTGACTACTGCTGGGGTATCTGTTGCCATTTTCACTCCGGCAGTGTGGTATGCAGCTTCTCTTGGGGGCACCTGGGACATCAGGAGTAGACAAAGACTCTTATATGAAGTTAAGCAACACGCAATCATGTATGATGCAAAATTCCATTCCATCCATTCCTCATTAGTAATAGTTTTCCTGGCACAAACTTAAGCATGCTTGATATTGTGCACATATTACTTTTTTGCCAGAATAAATTTGCATCTTGCCACTGCTATAACTGCCATCTTGTTCCATTTCTCCTTGTACTGTATTCCTAATACATACATGATAAAGAGCTGGCTTAACACAGAAGTAATACTAAAATATTTCTGCAAATGACTGATGAGAAGAAAAAGAAACAATAGAACAATATTTATTTAATGATCATATGAAAGAGAGAAATTTCCCATGTCTTTTATCGTCTTATTTTCTGCAATAGGGAAAATCCAGATTTTGTGCAATATGTTAATACTGCTAAGCCAAATGTCAAATAACATAACCAGAGCTATATGTTATTCCTTATTGCATTTGCATTCAGTAATACATTATATTGACACTTTTCTTTCATTAAAGAGACAGTATCTTTTTTTTTGAAAACATAGCAGGTCAAGGCTGTCCTTCTGCACGCCATAATTTAAAGACAAAAACCAACAAAACATTAGAATGAAGTTTTAGTTCTATAAATGATGAAACAAAGCCATCAGCTGCCAAAGAATCTGTGGAACAATAGACACAAACCTAACAAACTTTCAAGAAACTCCTTCTTGAGGGTTAAAAATAACGTTACTCTAAGTGATTAAAGGAGAAGGAATGAGACCTGTATTTCAAACAGCAGAGTTGGCAGGTTTCATCTGGTATGTGATGTGGCTCTCAGCTTATATAGTTATACTTTTCTATTAAAAAGCGAGAGACAAAGCCATTGTCTTCTGCTCTCTCCAAATTTGTTACGGTAATGAACGTCCTTTTTGTAAACATTGCCTCTCTGCACAGAAGATACCTGCTTATCGTGAGAGCTAAAGACACCTTATGTACGTGCACACAAATTTACACAGTGAAACCTGTCTTAAGCGACTATCCAAAGCACAAGCAAAACTCGTTTGCAAAGTAGAGGTAGCTTTAAGGACAGTGAAACAAATTTGTCATAGGCAATTTCTGGATACATGTAAACAGTCATCTAAGCAAGGGGTTAGTGAAGGTGCCTTGTCCTTACTGCAGCTTTCACTGTATGTCTCATCTATCAGTGCCACAGCCCCACGATGAGCCCTGCACAGGCAGGCTTCAAGTTGGGATCAGAGTCATGCTGCCTTCACTGGGCCTCGATACAGGTACAGGCACATACCCACAAAAAAATCACTGTAGTACACAGGTCTTGATTTATTGTCCCATAGTCTTTACTCAGGAATTGCTCGTGGGCGTAGTGCATCAACGGATGATCACACATGGGTTCAGCCCTAGTGTCTGAGTCTTAGCAAGAGACCGGCAATGGCATGTTAATAGTGAATGGTTCTGTTTTTTTATTATTATTGTCTACTATTATATTAGTTCGGTGAAGGAGTGGTTTCAAAATTTAGCTAGGAACACAGGGGACAAACTAACAGAAACCTCATCATTGCAGAGATGAAAATAAATAGCCTTTCTGAAGAAAAAAGAAGCTGTTGTCTGTCAGGAGCTGTCAGGAAGCAGCACTATTTTAGAAAAGCTAGGGAAAATAACATGTTCAATTCTGAATGTGAAAGTTCTCACTAAAACTAGATTTTTGGATGGCAAATAAGACTGAAGCATGTACCATCTAAAGTGAGGGATTTAATTTGCCGACATATTCTGCAACAACTCTGAGCAATCATGTTTACTGAACACCTCTAAGTTTTCTGGTATTTTCCAACAATCTTTTCAAATGTTAATAAACTTGGTCTGTCCCTGGAAGGGGATATAGGAAAAGAGGGGAGAGACAACTACTGTGAGTGACGAAACTGAAAAAGGGGGCCAACTTGGAAAATCCATCTGAGAAACAAGCTATAGTTCAAAATATAACAGAGATGGGGAAAAAAAAAGATGCATATGTAGGTATAGATCCATATAGAAATAGTTCTATTTTAAAAGAGAGAGACACAAATACTACAAATACAACATACTGTAGAGTAAAAATGCCAGAGGATAAAAGACCTATAAAATAAATAGGGCAAAATTACTGTATCTATATTCCTTATTATGGAGTGTGAATTTACAGGTAGAATTTCAGCAGCAGAAATATATTTTTTAATAAGTAAAGTAAAAAATTTGGGGGTAGGAGGCATATTTGGTTTAGTCATTCTACTATCTTGTCTCCTGTGATCTTAATTATTATTCTTCTGAACTTTTCATTCAAATCCTTGACTTTTGCAGAAAGTTCCCAGCACAGACTTCATCCCAGCAGTTCCAGCAGGGGTCAATAGCACAGGAGGTTTCAGTCGTTGGTCCTGAGGGGGAGCCTCCCTTCAAAGTGCTGACTATGCTTCAGCACTTCAGTCCAATCCCTAGACTCTTTCATTCTCCTAATGCTTCCTCCATCTCTCGATCATACACGAAGTGACTCAGTCTCCATTTCAGGGGTGGATTGTGCTTGCCCTGCTCATACCTTCAATCTCAATGAGGCCCTATTACAACGGTCAGAGAAATCACTAGTGTGGTTTAAATGCAATACATGCGCTGAACACCCCAACTGAAACAGGATTAAAATGATAGGCATGTTTCGTAACCAACCCTCTGAGTAAGGCTGAAGATTTTAGCAGCTGTGTATCTCTTCAAATCCTTTTGCTATTCTCCCACCAAGGACTATCTCAGCATAAGGGATAAGAGGTTTGGCAATGAATCACGATCAAATCTCTCTGCAGCAGTTCAGACATTACCCCTCCCAGCTGCCCTCCTGTATGATTTTGTTATGGTTTATTGTCCCAGAGTAAGATAAGCAGAAAAGAAGACATGGTGTCCCACTCCAGTGCAAAATGAGGGGCATCTGGTGACGATTGCCATCTGGGATGTCTGTAACACAGGCACACACACCTTTCCATCAAGTCTTTAACAGTGGGAGGTATTAAAGAAGGAAGAAGGACTTTCTGTCAGAGGGATAAAGCAGACAGCAGAAAGAACTAATGCCTTCATATACTGCTGCAAGATTCATATGAATGCATCTTTAGTCAGGACAACACTGAGTATTGCAGCACCAAACCTTTATGTATCTCATAAGCAGTGAATATACACCTCTGAATTAAGGTGAATGAAGTACAATACACAATAGGAGTTGGTGATATGAAAATAGAATCTATTAAAGAAGGTGCCACCTAAGACAGTGGTCTACACTGGACAGGATAGTCTTGTTTTCCCCTGCCTTCTCAGAGTCATTCTCTGAGCATCCAGGAAGTACCTGTCTCCACTAGGGATTCACATTTCTGACTTTTTTACTAGACTTAGGCTTCTACACCAGCTTTTTCACAATAAATACAGGTGGAAGATGAAGTGATAACCCTATACCAGCTAGAATGCAGTGACTGAGTTTGCCATGAATGCACATCAGTCCTCTCTCTAATCAGCAGACTACTTTTTATTGAACGAGAAAGAAGTATTTTATCTGTATCTTTTCTGGTTTTGCTCCAGTAGACACAAATTAATGAACTATTAATTGGTCTAGTAAAAATATGCAAGGCCTGGTTACTGCACACATATGGAAGAGAAATGTTTTTTTCTTCCTCTGAGGAATGTTGGCAGATTATATATTTAGCAGTAAATAACCTGGAACCATTAGTTAATTTTGTCAGCATTTACTATAATTTGCAGAGGGAATACAGGATTTTAAACAAGTGTGCTCAGTTTTAGTTATTTCATTTGATGGTGAAGAGCACCTAGCACTTCACAGGACCAAGTTCCTATATGGTAGTGGTACTTAACTATCATCAGCTACTTATCAGTTTTCTAGGAAAACTCTAAAAAGAAAGCAGAGCAGCTACATCTGTTGGAAGATCTCAAGCCTGTGAACAATGGGAAAAATAGTCACTAGTTTTTGTGGGTTTTGGAGAAGACTAGTGAAAACAGAGACAGGAAAAAAAAAAGTTTTTCTTCCATTCCTTCCCTCCCTTCACCTTTCCTTTTCTCTGACAAAATCACCAGTCTGACCTAGAACACATTTTTGCCTTAGTAGCCCTCTGAAAAAGTAAATGCATTTGATAAGATGTAAAGCTCTCCTACTTTATATTTGCTACACATACAGGAAAACAAACCAAAACAAAAACTACAAAAAGATTTATTTTTTCATTCACAGAGAGATGTTCTCCCACCAGTCTCCTATCAATCACTAGTCCACAGGTCCACTGAATTCAATGGGACTCATGCATTTAGTTTAGATGGAACTAGGATTAATGCCATGGATCAAAACCTGCCAGTTTCAGTGCAAGTCCTTCCACTGACTTCAGGGAGAATTTGGAAAGCCCAAGGTCCCTTTGAGCACATATAAACTCACATGGATAAGATAAATACGCATGTGAACAACTGAAAGATTAAAATGTTCCAAAGGTTTGTCCAAGTGGTTGGTCAAATAATTAGCTGCAGCTCTATGCAAAAGTCATGTTGAGCCAAAGCTTTGAGCTTTGATTTGATAGACCTTTCTTTTTCTGAAATCTAAGAAGCTTCATTCAGGGTTTGAATATGCAAAAACTTACACAGGATTATATATAAAAGAGGAAATATTTAAAAAAAACCATGATTTTCACTTCTACAAGTGAAAAATAAATTAAAGAATTCTGACAATTGCATTTTTTATTATTAACCCTTATTAACCCTTAATGACAATTTATTTATGTAGTTCTTCAGAAGCTGCTTGGTTTCATTTGTTTGTTTTCCTTTGTTTTGTTTAAAACTAGATTTTTGGCCTTTTAAAGATTCATATTGAACTATGCAGCTACAAATTACATGCTTGTGTTGACAGATTTGCAGTTAAAATTATTCTACTCCTCTGTTATTCCCAAATTGTATGAACAGAAAGCTCATGTTAAAAGCAAATTTAATTAACTGTGTTTAATCTTGTTTCCTTTTTCTTTTCCTTCTTTTTTTTTGTTAATTCTTTCTTCAGAGTTAAGGACTGGATTTTATTTGAAATGGGCTAAACTGGCATCAGTGTTTTTTAACTATATGGAATGTCCTATGATTCTTAGCATCGAAAAGAGGGCTACGTGGTCCTGTCAGGAAAAAAAAAAAAAGCAAGAAAAAAAAAAGCTGTAAATTGTAATAATATATTAAATATTGTATTATTATAGCAACTTTAGTTAAGCAACTGATACTATCTTTAATTTTTTACAGGGAACTTTGATGAAATAATTTATTACAATGACTCACAGAAAAAATTGTTTTCAAAATGACAGGAGAAACTGTTGAAAATTGTGAAAAATACTAAAAATAATGCTCTACTAAAAATAAATTTAAAGATGCAAATGGTGAGTCTGACTTTTTGGATACTAGGGATTTGTGAATGAAGTTAAACCCAAGGTGTTGGGGGGGAATAAAGATTTTAAATAATGATTAAATTTAAACAACCTTCCTTTTTCATCAAAAGAAAAACAAACAAAAAAAAAGAAAAAGAAAAAAAAAGAAAGAGAAAGAGAAAACAAAAAAGAAAAAAGAAAGAAACAAAAAGAACTTGTGTTCTGACTTGGACTGCAGCTACCTATTTCATAAAATGCCTCTGACAAAAATATAAAGATTGAGATTATTTCCTCATATTCCACTGGTTTTCCAGGCTGTACTGTATAACATAGCTTCAGTACTTTACAGCTGTTCATCTCAGATTTCTTACAAAGAAAATAAAATTAAGAGAAATGAAAAATAATACCCACGAAAGAAAAACATTTGATTTTTAGATCATGTATATGTCAATTTTCAATGGTGTGACATCTACAAAAATACATGTTCTTTTACTACCTATGAGATACTTAATAGTTTACATCGAGGATCTGAATTAAGTGGTATTCAATATTTGCCTGTCTGGTCACATGAGGATTGGTTATTCTCAAAAGGGATTGATAACAAAACAACAGTTCAAAGAGGTAAGTAGAGATACATTTACAAGTCAGATTTCAAATGTTTTAGGAACTATTTTGGGTGACAGTAAATCATGGCAACAAACATCTGTGGAAATCAATGCTGACTCTCCTGATAAGATGAGCCAAAATACAGTGGAGTTGGCATAAAGTACTTCAGCAAAGAACAGGTGAAAATAAAAACTCATTTGTAACAATCTGAGCTGTAACTATTGGTGAGAAAATAAGCCAAAAGTCTCAGTTTCCTCACAGCTCTGTAACCTATCCTGGATCTCCATTCAGTCCTTCACAGCCACCCATCGTTTTGACCTAACCACCTGCTCACACAGGTAGGTGCATGTAGTGAGTGAATGAAGTGCACCACGACTGGTCTATTTCAACAAACAGATTTATTACAAACTCCTTTTACATGTCAAAATGAGAATGGTATGAAGCCAGATTTTCACTGCTATTAATAGCTTCAGACATTGTGAATGAGAGTAATTTCACTGACTCAGTAGATTAAAACCAGTGAACCAGCAATTCCCAGTTCGTTATCAGGCCAATGGCTTCCCAGATTGAGATGAGAGGCCTTGACTTTGTTTCAAACCTGTGGT
Organism: Tringa solitaria; assembly: GCA_026413425.1. Lineage (NCBI taxonomy): Eukaryota > Metazoa > Chordata > Aves > Charadriiformes > Scolopacidae > Tringa > Tringa solitaria. The sequence goes on from JAOXJM010000001.1 coordinate 150,206,750, forward strand.
CAAACTCTCCCTGAGTGCAACAAGATCAAGGTTTCAGTTTATGCATGCAACATCATCAGGCATAAAGTAAATGCCAGTTAAGTGTGGTTCCTATTTTAAGAAAAAAATTTGGAACACAGAATAAAATATTTTCTCTGGCTGGCCATTATTCACCTGAGGATGAGAAGAACGAGTATGCTTAAACTATTAAGCTTTTGATACATATGTAATGCTTTTTCAAGAACCCTGTCTTTCTCTTTTTTCTATATAACATATTTTCCATCTTTTTTACTTTAAGGTTGAGTTGTTCCACTTTTCTTAATAAAGCTTCACGAGACTACACCAGTCTATATTCTAGACTAAAAGTGACAGACTACGTTCTTCAAAAGTAAATGAATTTACGAGACCAAGCAAGCAAATTTTTTTTAAGCATGTGTGCAACACTTCTACCAACTTAACTTATCCAGTCCTTTTCCATGCCCTCTTACTTATTAGGGCCTCCTACTTAATAGCTCCTAAACATTTCAGAGAATCATAGGATCATGAAATAGTCAGAGTTGGAAGGGACCTTTAAAGATAGTTTAGTGCAAACCCCCCCCCACCATGGCCAGCGACATCTTTCACTCAATCAGGTTGTTCACAGTCACATCCAACATGACCTTGAACATTTCCAATGATGGGGAATCCACAGCTTCTTTGGGAAACATGTTCCAGAGTCTCACCACCCTCATTGTAACAAATACTCTGCTCCTGTCCAATCTAACTCTTCCCTCTTCTAGGTAAAAACCATTAACTCTTGTCCTGACACTACTGGCCTTGGTAAAAAGTCTCCATTCTGCTTATAAGCCCCCTTTATATATTGAAAGGCTGCGATAAAGTCTCCTCGGAACCTTCTCTTCTCCAGGCTGAACAACGCCAACTCTATCAGCCTTTCTTCACAGGAGAAGTGTTCCAGCCCTCTGATCATTCTTGTGGCCTTCCTCTGGACCCACTCGAATAGGTTCATGTCTTTCTTGTACCTTAGACCTCAGAGCTGGACATAGTACTCCAAGTGGAGTCTCTCAAGAGCAGAGTAGGGAGGGGGAGAATCACTTCCCTCAACCTTCTGGCCATGCTTCTTTTGATGAAGTCCAGGACATGGTTGGCTTTCTGGGCTGCCAGTGCATATTGCTGGCTCATGTCTAATTTTTCATCCACCAATATCCCTAAGTGTTTCTCTGAAGGGCTGCTCCCAATTCATCCCTCAGTTTGTATTGATCCTGGGAATTGCTTGTACACAGGTGCAGGTACTTGCACTTGTCCCTGTTTAGATTAATGAGGTTCACATGGGCCCACCCTTCAAGGCTGTCAGGGTCCTTCTGTGTGGCACACTGCACCATTCAGCTTGGTGTCAGCCATGAACTTGCTGAAGGTGCACTAAATCCCACTGTGTGGGGATACGTTGGTCCCAGTACAGACCCCCGAGGTACGCCATTCGTTACTGCTTTCCACTTGGACATTGAGAACATTAACTGTAAAACTTTGGACATGGTCATCCACATAATTCTGTACCCATTTAACAGTCCATCAATCAAACCCATATCTCTCCAATTCAGCAGCAAGACTGTTGTGTTGGACCATACCAAAGGCCTTACAGAAGTCCAGGTAGATGATATCCTTAGATCTTCCTTCATCTGCTTATGCAGTCACTCCTTGTAGAAGGCCACTATATTAGTAAGGTATGATTTGCCCTTGATTGGCTGTCTCTAATCATGTTCCTGTCTTTCACATGTTTCTACATAACTTCCAGGAGGATCTATTCCATGATCTTACCAGGAGCAGAGGTGAGGCTGACTGGTTGGTAGTTCCCAGGGTCCTCCTTTCTACCCTTTTTAAAAATGGCTGTGATATTTGTCTTTTTCCAGACACTGGGGACTTTGCCTGCCTGCCATGACTTTTGAAATATCGTGGAAGTAGCTTGACAACTATATCAGCCAATTCCCTCAGGAGTCTGGGATGCATCTGGTTGGGTACCACAGACTTACGCATGTTCACGTTTGTCAGGTAGTCTTGAATCTGATCTTCACGTACGATAGGTATGATTTCTTTCCGCTAGTCCCTGCCTTGAGGTTCAGGGGCTTCAGATATTCACACTCTTAGAAATCTTTATCTTTCCAGAAAGGGATAATATCTTTTCTTGTCAAATACATAGATGCCTTCATCTCAACATTATTTTAATCTAACAGTGATTTAATAAAGATTATCAGGAAATTTTTGCCACAGGGACAATTAAACCAGAGCAATACACATAATTAGACATTTTATTTTACTTATGCTATTCCTGAGATAATTCAGAGAAGCCCTGGCTTCCTTGAAAGATTTCAGAAAGCTACCATGAGTAAAGCTGCACTGTACCATCTTTCATGTCCTGCTGAGACTCAATTCTTCCTGCTTATGAAGATTCGTAGAAAATATGTTTTTTACAGGTCTTACATGATCTGTATCCCAATTTCTTATGTAGTAGATACAGCTGAAAAAATCCTTGGCTGAATATTCTATGCCTTATATTTTCTCCTACCATAGAAATCTCTGGTTTGTCTGTGGGCTTTTAAGTAGAGGCTTTTCCCCTCCTAGCAAATCAACTAGGGACTCTAAGAAATCTTAAATTCAGAAGAAAATAGAGATTTCAGAGACAGCTAAATCTGGAGGTACAGCTGAATGTAGTACAGGGATATGTTGTCAGACACTAGGAGAATGACTACTAGGCATAGGCACACAGTCCTGTATGAAATTTAATAATAGAATCACAGAATCACAGAATCTCCATGGTTGGAAGGGACCTCTGAGATCATC
>JAOXJM010000001.1:150209660-150221954 GCA_026413425.1 Tringa solitaria
GCCTCTCCTCATAGGACTTGTTCTCCAGACCCCTCACTAGCTTGGTGGCTCTCCTTTGGACACACTCCAGCATTTCAATGTCCTTCCTGTAGTGAGGGGCCCAAAACTGAACACAGTACTCGAGGATACAATTTGTGTAGCAATGAAAAGGCAAATAGAAGCCTGTGTCTAGCATGTTAGCAAGTGAGATTTTAGAATGTAAGAACAAAATTAAAAGTGACAAGCAACCAGAAGTTGGTTCAAGAATTTAGTTAAGTTTGGGCTGGATTTTTTCTGTTTATCATTATTACATGAGATGTCACAGATGTTGATACTATATCTTTCAGAAGCACATAATTTGGGTCAAAATTTACCCATGGGAAAACAGATATGAATTGTTTCTTCATCTTCAGCCAGAGCACTAAGTTCATCAGTAACATCAATCTATCCTGTCTTTGAACATACACAATATTTTGTTTAAAGCAAAGATGGACTTGAAACAAATGTTCCATAGGGTCTGAACAGTCTCTTTCTTAATAAATCTTAGTGTTTAGAAACTTGGAACTGAATTTCTCTGCCAGGTCCTGTATTGTGTGCAACTGGATCAAAGACCTAAGGCTGAAGGATCTCCTCTTCTCTGATCTTCTGGAAAGCAAAATTCCCATTTAGGTATTGGTGCTCTCTCTCATTTTTAATTGAGATCTCATTTCACTCCTTAAGAGATGTCCCTGAAGTGCCAAATTTTAAAACTGGACACATAAATTTCTACCCTAAATAAAATGCACGAATACATCCATTATAAGTATAATAGCTTAAATAAACAAATAAATTTAATGCAAATTGAGGCTTGCATTGCCTAACTGATATCTCCTACCAGGTCCACAGCAAATCTACAGCTCTGAGTCAGGTAAAGAGGCTCCATAAGATATGTGGGAAAATGAAATTCTTCACTGAATATACTCAGAAAACTGTTTACATTAGTCAGAGAAAATATAAGCCTCCCCTATTCTCCAGATCCACAAGAATTCCATACTCTTAAAATAATTTTCTCCCCAGGATCTGGACGCCATATTCAACACTGCAGGAAGAATATATACAAGAATATCAAATGTAATTCCTCTCCTTATGTGAGGTATCCCTGCTTTTTCTCCAAATGCCCAAGGACTGAATTGAAACCAGGGAGAGGAGATTAAGAAACCTTTATGACACTCTCATACTTTTTTCAATAAACTGGTTTAAATGTATGCAGCATATGGGTAATGGTTCAATTTCTTTCTGTTGCTGAAATCTACATATTTATTGCAAGTGACCTCACTCTCAGGCAGTGGGCACTGTCTCCCTGCTCTTTTTGTTCTTTTGCCACCACATGTGACATGTTTCCAGTACAAAATTAATGGGGACAGAAGAAGAGAGCCTGGAAACAAGATTGAAATAGTCAAGAGGGCAGATAAATTTGCTTGCTTCATATCCCTTTTTCTTCTCCAAGTCTCAGAGTCTTGCTGTAATACATTTCACATCATCCATCACATCCAGGGATTTCATGACTCATTACCTCCCCTTTCCAAAATGAGATCCTCCAGGGATGTGCCTGCTCAGGACACCTGGCCCAGAGAAGAGGAAAGCAGTCAAACTTTCCATCCACCATGAAGCACAGGATTTCCAAAGCCCAATATTTTCCTTTGCATTCACATCTTTCTTTATTCAAGAACTTTTTTTTTTAAATCACAGTGAGAAAAAAAGAATCTAACCAGTTCTAGCTATTTTCAAATGGCTGAGTGATCCCATAGTCATGAATTTAATTTTCTGTTAGTTAAAGTAGTTAGCCTGTTATTTGAAACAGTTGGGCATTTGCTGGTGACTTAATAATGCAATTTCCTTTGGTTTTTCATTACAGTAAGCCTGAACAGTCAATGATACTGAGTTCATCATAAACCAGAAGGGAGATTTGTAATCCAGATTTTTAAATCTTGATAACATATGTTCTTTGCTTGCTCTGATTGTTATATCCATAACAGAAGTTCCCCTAGAATCTAATTGTAAATGTAGAGCAAACAACAAACACAGGAAATGAACTTCGAAGGAGTTTTGTTGTTGTTCTTTTGTTTTTTATAAACAGTCCTACTGACTACAAATAAATTTCACTCAAAAAAAATTCCAGCCCTTAAGAAAACCCTGTGTATGCTGATGGAAGGCAGTTCGGGGAGACCTTCATGAATGATGCATTGACTGAATCTCAGCTCACGTGTTCAGTGTGTTTGTTTCTCTTTTAACATCTGAATATTCTTTAAAAAACTGAAACGTGACACAAAGAATGAATGAAAGTTTTGCCTACATTTCTCTGCATAATTTCAACTGGCTTTTCCACAGGATGCTACCCAAATCTCCAGAAATGCACCTTCAGTACTGCTGTTCCTTAATAATCCTGGGGCTTCTAAGAACTAATTGATTTTCTTTAGTAGCCACCAGGTGGCAATCATAAACTTAGTCTGCTTCATCAACTCTTCTGAAGTAGCTACTGTAGGCTGAGAATATGCTGCAAGCATAAAGCAGAAAAAGTTATCTCCATGGTGACTATTACACTATGTTTTTTGTCATGGGTGAAACTAGATGAAACCACGTCCATGCTTCTAAATTACATATTTCATCTCATTAAGTCCTGAGCAGCTAACTTTGAAAAAATATGTTCTACTGAAAGATGTAGTTTGTCTCACAAAGACCCTGTAGATAGCTTATTATCCATGTGGTATTTTCAGCCTTCTGGACAGTGACCATAGTGAACATTCCTGCAAAAAATCTATATAGATTTTTAAATATCCTTTCCTACCCAAGTGAAATATGTAACTTAGTAATAATTCAGCCTAAAGTACCTGTTTTTCTCTGTCTTCTCTTGGGGCTTTGAGTAAGGCATTGCAGAGCTATGGCAAGCAGAAACAGAGGTCCTGTGCTTTCCCTCTCATGTCATTTGACTTCTAAAAAGCTGAAAGCCCTGTAACAGCAGCTCAGCTTTCAACATCATCATAACACTCTGAAAAGTAAAGATGGAAAGCTCTGGTCCATACATGTGTTTCATTTTGAACACTCCTGTTGAGATACAGCTAACGATCAGCAGATTTATTTTTCTTTCAGAAGTGTTTTAAGGCCCTAAACCTGACTGACTTTTAGGAGAAGCTCTTTGGATGAAAAGAAAAACTCACCTCATTTTTATTTGATTTTGGTTTTCTTCTAGGTCTATTGCATCTAGACCTTTCCTATAGATCTTTCAGTCTTAGCTGCTGTCCCTTTGGAGTCACTTGAAACTGTTTTATGCTTAGTTCCATTTTAGCTAACTGGAAAACAAGACAACAAAATAGACTTGTAAAGGATACATTGATTTTACTTATTCTGATGGAATTGTGTATTTTGATTATACCACACATTTTTTCTATGAAAAAAAAAAGAAATGGCATAAAGCAAAAAGTTTTAAAAACAGACTATGAAAATAACTAGAGGCACAGTAAGAATGTATGGAAAATATTTAATTGGAAATACGGAGGGAAATCACAGCAAAAAAAGAACAGAATAAGAATTTAAGAATTGTTGGAAGCCCTTTATATCAGGTATAGGAAAAAAATTCACCCTCCATTAGGCTTGAAGTGCATCAAGTTTAGAGCATGCGATCTGGCTCTAGTATTAAACAAGTAATTTGGATACTGAACCCGAATGCCAAAATTCTGTTAGATACTGTATAATTCAGGTGCTCCAACTTAGGACAATGCAACAACTTTTGTACTCAGTGTCCTGCTTGCTGGTGAAAGTCACTTTCAGAACCAGCATTGTTAACCAGACGTGAAAAATAGTAATAATGAGACCATGTCAGTCTACATGCAGTAGCATAAAGATAGAACTTTATAGATCGATGCTGTCTGTGAGTTACTTATTCACCATTTACTATTTCAAGCGTTATTCAACACCCTTCTGAAGCATTTGTTAGGTATAAGGTAGCAAACTGGTAGTCCAATCGTGTGATCTGATGTAAAAACTCCTGGGATTATGGAGTCTGTTGTTTCCTTTGGCTTCTCACTGCCCTCCAGCATACACAGAGTCTTATATCTTGTCCCTGGGCAAAGAGAAATTTCCAAAGTCAAACACATTTCTATTGCAGTTTTATCTTTCCCTCCACCATTCAAAGATGAACTAAATGTCACTGCTTACAACCAAATTCAGAACATGTACAAAGGTTTAATATTACTCCTTGAAAAAACAAAATCAGGTAATTCCTGATTTTAAAGAGAGAGAGACTTTGTGCAGTCACCATGTCTTTATCCATAAAAAATACAAGGACTGTAGATTTCTGAATGTGAGGTATTTTTCTCTGCTGTAACTTGTGATTCTCTGCAGTAGCAGTTAGATGGCAGTGTTGTTACACTATTCGAAGCAACCATTCTTTTATTTCTGGTTTTGTCAGAAACCATCCTTTCAATCCAACATTACAAAGTCAAAGCATAATTACCACTAATGCTCCCCCTCTCTTGAGCAATGCCATCAGGGTATATCCTGCAAATGAATGGAAACTGTTAATTATAATTATATTAGACACCCATATTGAACGTTTCAGCAGTGCTGGTGTCGTCTTTGGATCTTTGTTTATCATTACACGGGAGATATTAAAGTAAAGGGATGAAGACCACAGTGACAGCATTCCTTTATAGTATGAAAATTATGCATCCTATTTCACTAACAGCTAAGCCCAATAAGTTGAAAATGCTTGCAATTGGATTATTCTGTACCTATATTTTACATATATGTCACAAAAAGAGGAATGTTTAATTAATTTTCCTTTTTTTTAGATTGTTTGCAATCTAATTAATATGTTTGCCTTCATTTACAAAGCAATAATATTTCACATTCGTTTTGCCTTGAAACATAGATCTTCATTTTCAGCCCAGCCTCCAGGGAACTATTTAAGTACAACTACAATACGTGTACAGCACAAAATCCTGTTTCTGAAGAAACTGGGGAATAGCATGTACTTTCTTAGCTCTTCAACCCCTCTTCTTCACACCAATTTTCCTAGCTCCATTTTCTTCTTCACAAAAACCCTGGTTTATCCTTAGCTTCCTGACAGGAAAGACCTGTCATCTTTCACTGAGCATTTTATTTATCCAGTCTTCCACAATCTGTCTGGCGCATCTCCTTGAAATTTTTCAGCTACTCTCACTACTGGCTGCTGCACTGACTCTGCAGGTGCATTACCTTATTCTAACTTTTGCTGATTCTTCCCAGAACGTGCCTGAACTTAGTATCAGGATAACATTGCTTTAAGTGCCCATGAACACATTAACTTCTACCACTTTAACTATGCCACTTTGAGTAAATTACTGCAATGCTACCCTCTAGAGTGGTTATGCAACTGTACTGGTGTAAAAGACCTTCTGCTTTTTGTAAATGTATGTACTCTTCCAGCTATAGCAGGGCTGAGTAAGCCATTACTGCCTGCAGCAGATCCTTACTTAGGTCCCAGCAATCATCTCTACGAGTTTTATCTTTATCAGCTGACAAGATTGTCTAGTTGCTAAAATGTTTCATTCAAAATGAGCCAAATCTGCAATTAATTGCTCATGGGTTCAAACTGATTAACCTATTAAGCATACAATTTTTCTGTAATCAGACCACAGTCAAAAACTGAGCTATCTCACAAAAGTGTAAAATACAAGTGCTAGGACTCAGCTTTTGTCTCATTGTAACCAACACAAGGTCTTTGTTCAAAAAGCCTTTTACCACCCTAAATAGTTGCCCAGTCTTACCCACTTCAGAAGGCTATCTGAGCAGCACACAGATATTTCTCCTTGAAAGGCAATTCTTGGGTATCATACTTTCAGGAAAAACACTGTTTGCTTCATTTTTTTTCTAGTAGAACTTTCCAACCTTCCTGAAATATAAGCTGGCTTATCGCCAGGATTTTTACCATGTGGTCAGTAGTCTGGAAGCTCTAGGAACTGCAAGGCAAGCAGTTGTCCTCAGGGTTCCCAGTGGTCTGGTTGCACAGCAGGGAACCTGGAAGCCTTCACTGGAGGCAGCGTTCCTTGGCCTCCCCACGTTACTGCAGGAACTTGCCATGGGGAGTGCCAAGGAAGCAGAAAGCCAGCTGTTAATCAAACAGATTTTTCCTGAGAAACCTTCCTGGATCCAATTGGGAAATTAGAAGAATTTGACATGTTTTGGTGGAACATTTGAAATGTTTTTGAATGTGCATTTCCCAGTGGAATGTTTCCAGACAGCTGTCATAAATTCAGGCCAAGAGAGATAAACAAACAAGCTGAAGACACCATAACCATTCTCTTCTCTTCTTTGCATTAATGCCTCAGAAGCTCATTTGCAATAAAATCCTTTGAGTGCATTCACTTTATCTGAACTCAGAGACAATTATGTTGACATTTTGCCATTCTTCAGATAGAAAATATCTTCAAGAAGAACTGATACAGATTCTGCATGAATACATGACGAATTTCACTTAGTTCATCTGTAACACCCAGACAGATAATATCTATTCTTTACCATAGCAATTTCTCATAAGCAATTATTAGATCAATGTTCACCTTGCTGCATATTCAGTCAACTCCCATGTCCTCCCTATGTCTCAGAGGAATATACAGGTAGATCTTTATGCATGAAACTCTTGAGAAAGAAAATTAGGGAATAAAGGTGCAAAGGTGTATTTATGACTGATCATTATGAAGGACCTTACTCTGGCATCTTAAAGGTAACTATCATGGTCTGATATAGTCATCCAAGGTTCCCTGTGGAGACAACTAGACACTCCTCACCTCACCTTAGTATTCCCAAGGTAGGAACATCTGAGAGAGGTCAGACAAACTGCAGTCTAAGAATGCCTGTTACTCTTTGCTGACTATAAACAAATCTTGAGCAGGTAGGTCAAACCTGGACATTGAACTTTGTGAGATTTAAAATTAGTTGAAGTGTGCCCCAGTTTATAGTCCTCATACAGACAATAAACGTCCTTCTCTTATCCAAAAATATTTCATTCAAGCTATTAGGAGGACCTGCTGGCTATATCTGAACCTGTCCAACGTAATGTTGGTATTGACCTCTTTGACCTCAACTGAACCTCTTTATCAAAAGCTGTTTTACATAGTGTCCCATGAACATGTTATTTCACAAATCCGTTCTGCACTTGTTCCCATTTAAAGTCAGGTTTCATTTCTAAAGTTTTTGTTCTTTTATTCAAAGCTGTCCAGGAAAGAGTGACCTAGGGCATTTGCATTTAATTAGGATGACCATTTTTTACTTGACTATGAAAACCTCAGTCAGTAGCGAGGTCCAGACAATGGAAAGTAAGAAGTAAGTTCACACTGAACTCATCATAGGAAAGGTATCATATCTGTACAGTATCTCGATGGCCAGGTTAGGAGGTTATTGGTGCTTTCAGTCAATCCCACAGGTATACATAGCTTTGCTGCAGAATTTTGTCTGACTCTCTGTGATATGTATGCATATACCACAAATCTGTATTTGAAAGTCAAGGCAAGTAGATATAGCTAGATGTAAGTCATTTCAGTACACACATAAAAATCTTGGTTTTATTATGCCCAGTAAGTTCATACATTGAAAAATAGGCTTTCAAATTTTTTATTTATTTCAACACACAAAGAATTTTAAAATAATCCATATCTCTCTTCAGTAGTATAGGAACCAGAGAAACTATAATTAATTATATGGGTGTTAAAATCTTATGATCTCTTCAGACTAGAGTGTGCATGAGGTTGGGTAGACAAAGAGAAACAAAGAAAGACAAAGAAAGCGCAAGCATACAATACTGTAATTTTGCTCTTAAGAAAAAAGCAGCAGAAAAAAACATAAATTAATGGACAGTCTAAACTCCAAGTACTCAAAGCACAGAAAGCCACATACAAGCACACTGAAAAATAATTTGACGGGCATCTGTGTATATCAGATCTGTGTTTGGGTTATATGATTTCTCTAATATAATCCAACAGAAAAAGAAGGATTCCATACAAAGACTCAGGGTAAGTAGATGCAATGCCATCAAAGATCTTGAAGATGAAGAGCTGAATTTGGAGTGATTATTAGATATTTTTCATTTTTGTTTTTCTTTACCACATAATTTTGTTTCAAGCATCTCATCTATCATTTTTAAATGGGAAAATATAGCTTATAATGATTTCATTTTTTCATTTAGCAATGTACATTTGAAAGGCAGAATAATTAAGCCAAAAAATACAATTTTATTTTCTTTATTCAAAACCTTCTCAGTATTTCCTCATTTTACTTTATGCCCTAGTTACTTCCCTCTAAGGCTACTACTGCAAATCTGTTGCAAAGATATATTTCAGTCTGTCAAAATAAGAACCTAAACTCAGAGAAGACAGGGATTTAAGGTACTCCAGAGGTCACATCTGGGAAGCTAATTCAGGATCCTACTAAGAAAGTAATAAGAAGTAGTAAGAAAGCAGCCATATTTGTGAATCCCACTGTGATGCGCATAAGGACATAGAACTACCAGAGGTGGTCCAGCATGCATTGCTCCTGCTTTAAGGTCTCCTTGAGCCTAAAGATTGCACAGTTACAGGGTGATCCTGGGAAAACACACTGATCCTGATCCCTGATCCTGTGATCAGGGGTGATCCAATGGAAAACACACTGAAAATGACCTCCCTTCACCTACAAAGGATACATTTTTTGCTCATCAGCTTCTTTAGTCAGCTCATTGTGATCTGGCTCTAGTATTAAACAAGTAATTTGGATACTGAACCCGAATGCCAAAATTCTGTTAGATACTGTAAAAGTCAGGTGCTCCAACTTAGGACAATGCAACTACTAAGTTTTCCCTGTAGATCTAGTCTTCCATATTTAAGATGAATAGAACAAAAAAGTCTTACAGATCAGCAAGAGAACCAAACAGAAATTGGCTCGTGAAAGGTGTTTCAAATCTCTTTGGAGATTGGTTGTGATTAGGCAATGCAAGAGCACATGTGTGTATGTGCCCTTAATTATCAGGCTGCATCAGTTTAAAACTCCACTTCAAGTAGATCCTATCATGACTGTGAACCAGAGCAAGGATGAATATGCTAAACACATTTGAATAAAGCTGCTGTCTCTCCTTGTTCTAAAGCTTCTTTTTACTCAGGAGTCTCCCATTCCTCTGTCTCTTAATTTGCCCATGGCTGCTACAGTTGATCAGCCTCTCTAGTCCAGATTACCTCTACTGCCGCAAGACCTCTCAAAAAACCCACTTTTCTACTGCCCAGTGCATTTGTATTAAAGAATATAATAGGTATATTGTAGTAAACAATAAAACCAGAGTAACAGAGTAATTGGGGATAGAATTAGGAGAAAAGCTTGCTTTAGTGTTCTTACATTTTAAACAGACAGGGGTTTTATCTTCTTCTTCTTTTTTTTTTTTTAATCACTCTGAATTTCCAGAGCCTTCCTCCCTTCATCTGATCAGCTGGGTAATTTAATTTAGCAGTGAAAAAAGAAAATCCAATTGGGTGCTTCTTTGTTCACCTGATTGTATTTTTCAATGCAAAATGAAGCGTGGGGCAGGCAGAATGCAGAAGTTTAAAGTCTGCCTTTATTTTTTCATTCTTCCACTTCAAACACTAAGTAGCTCCCAGTTGTGTTTGTCAAGATAAAATAAAACTGACAAGATGGCAGGGTGACAGAAATAAGGTCATACATATGTGAAGAGAACAGTCATCAGAAAAAGAACTCAGAATGGACTGAAAAGTGATCATGGGATAAACAGGGACTTATTCCTTTATATTATAAAATAAAAACAAAACAAAACAAAAAACCCCAGCCTTACAAATATGTGGGACTAAAATGTATTTAGGGTTTAATAAAACTCTCAAGACTAAAAATCAGAGTCAAAGTTTTTTCAATATCTTTTGTATTGCTAGTAGCAACTGATTTCAAGATATGAACCTTGGGGCTTTATGAACTCTAGAATAATGTAAAAGTTAGTATGGTCTAAAGGGCAAATATAACTCTCATATTTCATTTTTTAAACTAGCAGTCAAATGAACTAGGCTGTCTATTATAATCAGGATAAGGCCATGCCCATACAAACACCCAGGTACAGACAGAGACAGCAGCTCAGCATACAGAAAACAGCAAATATGCACTGTATGTCAGGTTAGGTTTGGTGTCTGTCAGTGCTGCTGAATGGAAGCAGCTGTTGCCGGAGGGTGAGGAGTAGTGAAGACCGGCTGCGTAACCATCAAACTCAGCCTCACACTCAAACTGTAAAATTAGCCAAGCCGTCCTGCGAAACCCTGAGCCTTGAGTCTTTCAAGAAGGACCGAGACTTCTGTACCTATAAGAAGTCTGAAGTTTCAAACCTGAAGTTTGAAAGTGGGGTAAGTTAACCCCTTACAGAAGTGTAATGCTTAATAGAAATTAGTGACCTAATTTCTATTTGGTATCATCTCACTAAATAAGGTCACCAAGGTGAAACTTGGTCACACAACAGAAGTATGAAGCAAGCAAGGGTGCATGTTAACCAATGCTGTTGGAAAGGCTGCTTAAACCAAACTCTAGAACGTAGAGTTTTCTTGGATGGAACAGTGTGGCAAGAAGTAACTGATGTGTCAAATGACTGATACCACAAGTGTAGGAAAGATTTTTTCCCTTTGCTTGTTTAAGATGCATCTAATGTTTTTATTGCTGTTATGCAAGGAAAGTTGTCATTTACTTCCTGGCTTCCTCTCGTGCTGTGTCTACTCTTCCGGGAACAAGCGATAGAGAGTGATGTTGTCCCATCTTGCACACTGATCTCAAAAAGCAAGGACATCACATTAATTTCTGAAAGAAATGTCTATCAAGAGCTGTCAGGCACAATTCTCCATCTCTCTTGAAAATTCCTTTAGCAACAAATTGCCAAAATGGACAAGACATACAAAAGGAACATCACCACATAATTACCTTATTCTTTCTGCTGTTGGCAGCACTCAGGGACTAAATTCTGCCCTTGCTGAAATTTTCATCTGATTCAAGTTGTCCATCCTTATATATTCATATAATAGATCAAGTCTAAGGACAACATGACACTTTCAGCCTAGGACTAATTTCAATAACTTCAGAGATGTCCATACTATTGCCTTAGTTTTATGATTCTTAATTGCTTTAGTGAGTCAGGGAGTCAAGTGTTCCAGCTCCAGAGATATTGCATAGGGGAACAGAGAATTTGAAACAAAACTATTCCTTGAAAAGCAGAAAGATAAGTTTCTTGGAACTTTAAATAGTTTTCTCTGGAGTTTTTTCATATCATTCCCTCCCCAGTGGAGAGTGTCACTAATTACTAATTAAGTTCTGTTATCTTGAAACATGCAGGTATCCCCTGATCCAAATTACTCAATCACAGAATCAAAGAATGATATGGGGTTGAAAGGGACCTCTGGATATCATCTAGTCCAAACCCCCTGCCAAAGCAGGTCCACCTAGAGCAGGTTGCACAGGAACAGGGCCAGGTAGGTTTTGAATGTCTCCAAAGAAGGAGACTCCACCACCTCTCTGAGTAGCCTATTCTCAAAGTAAAGAAGTTCCTTCTCAAGTTTAGGTGGAACTCCTTATACTCAAGTTTCCTTGTCCTATCTGTGGGCACCACAGAAAAAAGAGCGGCCCCATCCTCTTGACACCCTCCCTTTAAGTATCTATAAGCAATGGTCAGATCACAGAATCTTCATGTTTGGAAGGGACCTCTGAGATCATCGTGTCCAACAATAAAAAAACACCACCACAGACAGACACAAACCAACAGTCTTGGGCACTAGAGCATGCCCTGAAGTGCCACATCTACATGTTTCTTAAGTACCTTCAGGTATGGCAACTTCACCACCTCCCTGGGCAGGCCGTTCCAGTGCCTGACCAACCTCTCAGTAAAGTAATTATTCCTAATATCTAATCTAAACCTCCCCTGCCACAACATCAGATCATTTCCTCTGGTACTGTCGTTATTCACTTAGGAGAAGAGGCCAACATGTACCTCTCTACAACCTCCTTTCAGGTAGTTGTAGAGGGCAACCCCTGAGAGATCCGTCCTCGGTCTTCTCTTCTCTAGACTAAAAAGACCCAGGTCCCTCAGCCTCTCCTCATAAGGGAGGTGCTACAGGCCCCTAATCATCTTTGTAGCCCTCTGCTCCAGCAGATGCCTGTCCTTCTTGAGCTGGGGAGCCCAGAACTGGACACAGTACTCCAGATGCAGCCTCACCAGGGCAGACTAGAGGGGGAGGATAACCTTCCTTGACCTGCTGGTCACACTCTTCCTGATGCACCCCAGGATGCCATTGGCCTTCT
>JAOXJM010000001.1:150245347-150273112 GCA_026413425.1 Tringa solitaria
AAATTCTTTACAGTGAGGGTGGTGAGGCACTGGAACAGGTTGCCCAGGGAAGCTGCGGATGCCCCATCCCTGGAAGTGTTCAAGGCCAGGGTTGATGGGGCTTTGAGCAACCTGCTCTAGTGAGAGGTGTCCCTGCCCATGGGAGGTCCCTTCCAACTCTAACCATTCTATGATTCTATGATCAAAGTTCTGGAATTTCAGCTTATTAGTGAACTGATAAGCCTTTTATTTCTAGTACAGCCTATAAACTGGGATAAGGTATTTCTGTGAGTGAGAACTATAGAAAAAATATTGGTTGTGATTCTGTGGTGTGTATCAAAATAAGATGTACATAACAATGACAATATTTGCTTACTTGCGTTTAATATCTTATCTTTGATAAAGTCACAACATTGACTTTCACAATAGAAATAGATACTGATTATAAAACTGAGTTTCTTGAATATACAGATTTACTGATCGCAAGGTTCAAGCCTATGTTACAGTAATTCTAGTACAGAAAGCAAAGGAAACACTTTGAGTCGCAGGTTTGAGAGACTAGTCATATAATGCCTCTGCATGTAGAACAATGGTGGAGACAACATTACACCATATGTGTTATTCAGAGGCAAATAGGGAGGAAACCACGACAAGAATTCTTTCAAATAGCCTAGGAATTGGATTGCACACTTTAGGCTATAAAAGCTGAGCTCTAATTTATCATTTCTAATACTTACCCAATTGCTACTTCTGTGAAGTAGCCTAAATAACATCTAGAGAAAGCTTCTGAGAACACAAAACCTGACTGATTCATTCTGACTATGCTCTGCATTCAGACGCTTTTTCCTTCCTCTTGAAGGCCCTCCTATGTTCCTAGATTTCAGAGATCATCTCTCTAGGTATCATTAAAAAAAAAAAAAAAAAAATTGTTGAGATATTTCAAAAAGAAGAAATTTCCACAGAAGCTCTCTAACTCGAAACTAAACAATTTGACCTGGACCTGAAACCACCAGCTATGGATCAGACCTGCTATTCATCACATATTTGTCATTACATCCAAGTGACAGCATGAACTGGCCATAAAACCTCCAGCAGCAAGCCTAGAACCCTGCCAAGCCCTCTGTGATGCTTTGAATTCTGACTTTTGGTGCTGTTTGGAGAGAAGGTACAAAGGCCCCGAGGATAATCTACACAAAGCTTAACCAGGGAAGCCCACCTTCATGTTATGTCCCACCACTGAGAGCCACCACCATCGATCATATTGCATGTCTTATAATGTCAGGGTGACATCACTCTACATACAGTACTTCTCAGTGGTTTATTCCTCATTTGTATGTAATTCTACAATTTGTGGAATTTTAGTCATTTGGATACTATATATCATGAATGGGCTTATTTGGATACTATGTATCATCCATGGTGAATGTAGTTAAATGCAGTTGGTGATGGTCACGAGTGGTGTCCACCAGGGCTTGGTCCTCTTTAACATCTTTATCAATGATCTGGATGAGGGCATTGAGTGCACCCTCAGTAAGTTTGCAGATGACACTAAGTTAGGTGGGAGTGTCGACCTGCTGGATGGTAGAAAGGCTTTGCAGAGGGATCTGGACAAGCTGGATCAATGGGCTGAGGCTCCCTTCTTCATGCATGTGATGATGGGACGAGGTTCAACAAGGCCAAGTGCCAGGTCCTGCACTTGCGTCACAACAACCCCATGCAGCACTAGAGGCCTGGGGCAGAGTGGCTGGCAGAAAAGGACCTAGGGGTATTGCTCAGCTGTTGGCTGAACATGAGGCAGCAGTGTGCCCAGGTGGCCAAGAAGGCCAACAGCATCCTGGCCTGTATCAGGAACAGTATGGTGAGTGGAATTTAGGAGGTGATCGTGCTCCTGTACTTGGCACTGGTGAGGCCCTACCTCGAGTGCTGTGTCCAGTTTTGGGCCCCCTACCAAAAAAAAAGACGTTGAGGTGCTGGACCTGGTCCAGAGAAGGGCAACAAAGCTGGTGAGAGGTCTGGAGAATAAGTCTTATGAGAAGAGGCTGAGAGCTGGTGTTGTTCAGCGTGGAGAAAAGGAAGCTGAGGGGAGACCTTATCACTTTCTACAACTACCTGAAGAGAGGTTGTACAGAGGCAGGGGTCAATTTTTTCTCCCAAGTCACAGGCTATAGGACAAGGGGAAATGGCCTCAGGTTGCGCCAGGGGAAGTTTAGATTGGATATTAGGAAAAATTTTTACACTGAAAGGGTTATTAAGCATTGGAATGGGCTGCCCAGGGAAGTGGTTGATGCACCATCCCTGGAGGCATTTAAAAGATTACACAGTGCTTAGTAACATGGTTTAATGATGTTTTTTATCAGAGTTAGGTTGATGGTTGGACTAGGTGATCTTAAAGCTCCCTTCCAACCTAGAAAATTCTATGATTCTATATTTAAACCTCATTCTATCAGTAATACATGACTCTTATTAGATTCTGGAAAGCATCCACTGAAAGGGTTCTGCATTACAATCATCTACAAAAAATTCTGAAACATTATGTTCCTTGGGCATCAACATAATCAAAGAAATGCAAGGAAAGGATGAAGAAACTGAATTACAGGAGTATGAGGGCAGGGGTCAACCAGAAACTGATATATGGTTTCAACCAGCAAGTAAGGCTGCTCAGTATAAACTACTACCTCTGAGACAGCTTGTTGAGAACAGTTTAGAAGATCTTGATGTCAACCACCTATCTGTGACCTATGGAAATGTTTCTGACTCCATCATACTGCCAGGAAAGAATTCAAATTTCTTGCGATCCTCCTCCCTTACTTCCTCATTTTACAACATTGTTAATTAGCTTTGGCAGGAATAGGCATTAGTATATGGTTTTTGCAAGACAAGTTAAGGACTTCTTCATTGGCAAGGTGACCTTTTTGAGTCCAGAGAGCACCATATCTGTGCATCAACAAATTTCTTATCCCAATCCACCTGATAAGCAGTGCCATCTGCAGCAAAGGAAAATCAAATTCATATTGCATAGCCATGTGCAATCCTTTTCATTTATTAATATCTTTGTAGACATGTTCCAAGAGAAGACATATAAAGACACGCCTATGCCTCAATTCTAGGTTAAATTAACTACAGTTTTCTGAGGCAAGCAGTTTACATTTAAGCATTAGTGGTTTTATTTGTCAAAAGAAAGCTTTAAAATAGTAATTACAAGAGTCAGAGTGCAAACACAAACACGTCCTGAAAAGCTATCTCAACCCACCTCCATCAGAAGCAACTGGGAAGCCCTTGATGTTTCCTAGTGACTCTGGGAAATGAACTGCTGCTCTATGCTCTCTGTTAAGCAAACTGAAGAAGGCTGTTGGACATTCCTAAATACTTTCTTGAAGTCATCAGCAGATGTTTTATAAATTACATTCATTATCTCTGAACATCTGAAAAATAGTTGTCAAGGTAAGCAACAATTTTCTTTGTGATACAGAAAAGCAAGTGGTAACAAATGTTTTAATTAACACCATCCCTTCTGCCAACTGCAGGGTCCATTCATTCCACCTTTAACCACTGAAATGAGAAAACTTGAAATACTTATTGAAAAATGTCTCTGCAGCAAAGAAAGAATAGCTTGTCCTTGAAAGAGTTTACTGCAATACTCGAACTATATTCAGCATGTCAGCAGTTTATTTCTATACTGTCCCACTATGCTTAACCTCTCATAATCCTACCTGTGTGTACCCTTTCCTATTTTCAGCTCCTTAACACATTAAAGGAGGTCGTTCTGCCATCTATAGTACCTTACAAATGCAGCTGACTCCAGTTTTCTCATATAACCACTTTCCTTGGGATGATTGCGTCCACACATTCCACAGTTTACCATACATAGGTCTGTAACAACCACAGTCTTAGGAAGCAATAACAAGCAATTATGTATTTGGGCCCTGAAAAAGAGCACAGAAAAAAACAAGTTTTACTTTGTCAATTGTCATTTTGCCTGTGTGGTTTTGCAACACTCCTGAACTCTCACATTCTGAAAATGTCTTTGATATTTTTAACAATCTTAGAGAGAAAAAAAAAACAATTCAAACTATCCTGTCTCCTGTCACACAAATTTCCTTGACTTTTAAAGAAAATTTAAAGAAATGTCAACTTATAAATATGGGGTAAATGTCAGTCTATTGGTGACAACAGCCAAACAATTAAAATCCTTATTACAAAAGTGAACACCCAAAACCACTGCTGACAAACCATCAGTAAAAAGAGAACAACTTCTTCCTTTGGCTGTGCAATATAAATGGTAATACAAAGGCTCTCTTTAACATGTAGATTTGGTGCAATCCACAGCACACCCCATATCCTATACTTACCATTACCCAGATCTACTAGAGAGTATTCTCGCTATCTCCTTGCCTACGCAACACATGAAGCTTGAGCACAGATACCTTCTTTCCAGGTCCCACAGTTTACAGTATGCAGTTTTGTTTCACACACCAATAACCCACTGCGTCAGAAAAAAATATAATCTATGTTGATGGGAGCCAAAAAAATGTAAGCAGATTTAATGAGAAGATAAGGAAAAGTTATGGATATTAGGCTCATCAGTAGCTGTTAAACACAATGAATGAAATGTGATCTGCCTCAGGAAGTTGCAGGAAACTGGGAGGTTTAAGGGGAAAAGAATCAGTCTACACCTGTTCTTACATTTTTTCCTTCAGCAAAAAAAAGTGGAAAGTATTTGAGACAGGATGTTGGCTCAAATGGACTTCTGAATTGATGCATTAGAAAAGTTTATATGTTACATACAAACCAGTTTTCAAATCCCCATAATAAATACCAGATGGCATAAACCAAAAAAAAAAAAAAGAACTCTTGAACCCCAAAAAGGAATACTATATTGTCTCGTAATTCCTCTAGATCTTAATTCTTTCCCACCAGAAATTAAAGCACTATATATAGAAGTCTATATCAGGATAGGAAGGATGTTCAGCTGTGTCCCATGTGATCCAAAGACTCACCAGTTATCTTCCATTGTTATAATTCCAGAGTCCAGAGATGTCTTCCATTTTTTCAAGTTTTCCTGCTCATGGGTTACTCTTCAACTGGAGAGTCTGTCATGCTGATGACTGCTCACCCATGTTAACTAACATTTCCAATGTTAATTTCTTTTTTTTTTTTTTTTTTTTGTTGCTTCCCTTCCAATTATCCTTTCTTTTTAACATAGTAGCTGCCTAAGTACTCATGCTCAGGAATCCGCCAGAAGTGGTCATGCCTGAAGCATCAAACTTTCCCATTTCCCTCTTCTTCTAACACATTCCCAAACCTGTTTTACTGATGTAAAGTCAGTCCTCCCTCTACAGATAAAGTCTGTTTCACTCAAAATAGGGTCATAATTGTCTAATTAAAACTACAATTAATCTAATGCTAAATTTTCTGTGATTGTGCTAAAGATCCTGTGTCAAATCTTTCTCACTCCTTCTTCCCCCACTTCCCAAATTTATTTTCTGACTCAGTGTAGACTCTCCCCAAGTTAAAGACACCACAGGAACCAGATTCATAACCTCAATTCCAGGTCCACATGGTCCAAATGCTCCATATAAATATTTATTTATTCATATCAAGGGTGCTCAATTAAATCTTTTTCTTCTGACTTGTCTCCTGAATCTGTAGTTGTCTGAGAAGCAGGAGGAAATGATACCTTGACCTTCTTCATAGCTTGAACTAGAATCCAAGGTGTAAGACTTAAAATATCAAATTTCACAAGTAACACCACATACCATCTTTGTTTTTTCAAGACAGGACTCAGTAATTCAGATTTTCAGGTGGCATATATGTGTGATTTCCTCAGAGACTATATTTGCCTTTATTCTACATTTGCCTATATTCATGAAGTGAAAATATTTAGGTACGTATTCAAAGGAAACAAAATCTGTCTTCTCTCCCCAGTATCCCTTATCCATCATTGTCTCACAGGAATTTAAACAAAGTTTCAAAACAAGAAAAAGACAAAAGATCACAAAATGTAATATTTAAAGTAATACACAGTGCATTACTCATTTAATTTTCTGCATATAGGAAGAATCTACATTTTAAGAGTTAGCCAAGGTGAAGTTGTGGATCAATTTTATTTTTTTTAATAGCATTTTAGTTAATAAATAGATGCTTAGTGGTGGGAATTTAGGAGAACCTGGAGGTTCTACGTAACTATTTGGTAATTCTACTGTGCTTAGAAACTAACAAAACAGACTTCTACGTGAACAGTGATCTTGAAGAAAGGCTGTTTGGGTTCAAAATATTATTAACCTACATTTATAGACTTTTGTAAGTGCACGTTATGCTGTTAAGCTTTTGAAATACTGATATGAAAGGAATTTATTTTGTTAAAAATTAATGCATTTTGTGAACCACCTGTTCACATGTTGAAAAATATTATGCAGCAATTGTCTTCAGAAATACGGGTCATATGGTCAGACCCTGAATTAATTATCTGATCAAGACTGATTGGGGTGAGACCAAATAATTGCTCATTAGCATTCAGCACCACCGTCAGGCTGCATTTTGCATGCTATGGTGTATGCTGGCCTTTTTCATTTTACTCAGTCGCCTCTTTGGGTTACACCACATTGTTCTGCATGACTGGGAAATGAAATTGGAAACAGGAAAAGAGAAGTTTGGAGAATAAAACAGACATGACTTTATATAAAAAAATGTGCCTTACACAGTTTTACTTATTGAACGATCAAACTGCTTACAAACTATTTCTATAAATCTGCCACATACTGGTCTCTCTGGGAAGCCAATAGGAATTCTGGGCATAGAGGCTTTGCAGCATTATATGTTAATTTGTTCAAATTCTTCAAAACTAGTGTTCTATGTTTAAGCGATGCAGTTTGTAACTGGTTGAACTGTAAAGTAGTATTTCCTCTTACCCTGTAGGCTTGTAACATTTTTTTCTTTGAGCAGCTTAGTATTGTATTTCAGTAGCCATGCCATTTAGTACTGCATGGTGCAGCATTCACATTCTTGAACATGTGAAAGAGGAACAGACAACTCTAGCTGTCTGTGGTTTTGGACAACATAGTTCATAACGCTGTGCTGTGCTTCACTATAATAAGCACAATGACATCTTAGAAGAGTGATACACAGAATTTGCTTCAAGGTCCTGTATGTTATGTAGAACATATATGATATTTAAGCTGTAATGTTGTCCAAACCTCTCTCCATAGGGCTATGCCTAAGCTAGTAAATTGAGTGTACACAGGACTCCAGTCTCATGATGAGGCCAACTGGAGCAGAACTGCATCCATGCTATTAAACTATTTTCTCTCCAAAACAGTGTTTCCACACTGGGAATGTGCCATCAGACACATTAGGCCTCTGTCTTGTGACAACTCCAAAACTTTGTTGGAGATTTGTTTAGGAGAATACTAATTGACATGGGTCACAACAATGCCAAAGGTCATTCAAAAAACTTGAATATATATACATTCAAATTCCAGAGCCTGAAGATATTATCTGGCCCTAACTCAATAATATAGACGCAACTGTGTTTTCCTACAGTGAGGAACCAGAAAACATTAAGTATACCTCCACTAAATTAACAGGAAAAATGGTAAAATTTTGCCCTGTCTGACCTCCAAAAAATCTTCTTTACCCATCAAAGTAGTTTTGTAACAATGCTCTGCACTCTATAATCTATCACAGACAACAAGAAATCACAGCCTCATTATTTATTTAAACTCTGGTTGTAAAACAGTATTTATTCTCCTGTAGATTTCAAAAGAAATTTTAGAAGGACCATATTTACATGTTTGTGTTTTCAAAGGCAAAACAAAAAATCCTCTAGACCTTTAAGTTCTTAAAATATCCCTTGCTTGATGTGAAAGGTGTCTTCCACATCAATAGTCACACTTAAGTGCAGCTTGTAGAGGTAGAATCCATATCATCCAAAATCATTGACATTGGTTCACAAGTCAAATAATAAATAGAATATTTTATTTTTGACAAGATTTTTTTAAAGAATCTGGCTGAGTTTCTCCACTGGGTGACCATCACTGGTCACGGGGATCCACTGCTAAATTCATCACATATTTCAAGCC
Source organism: Tringa solitaria (assembly GCA_026413425.1). Taxonomy (NCBI): domain Eukaryota; kingdom Metazoa; phylum Chordata; class Aves; order Charadriiformes; family Scolopacidae; genus Tringa; species Tringa solitaria. Next base: position 150,253,405 of record JAOXJM010000001.1, read on the forward strand.
CCTGTACCTGAAAAGCACTTCAGCATTCCCCGCTTTATAGAATCTAGATGGTTTGGGTCTGTCGTTTTGATACAAATCATGCTTCTGGAGAAATTTCCCAGTCATCCTCACTTATTTTGTTTCAGTTTGCACTGTCGGGCAATATTAGGGCACATGAACCGTATTGTTACCAGGTGAAACAAATCTAGAAGTAGGACTTCAAGAGCTCACTTAACAACTTCCATCTGATCAGTCTATGGTCACACTACAGCTAGTCCAAAGAAATAAAACCTCTGAAATACGTATTGCAAGAACACCCGTTCCTCCGCACCAATTGTTTCAACTCACAGTTTTCTACTTAAGCAATATTACTTGCTAGTAGGCATAGTCTTTCTTACCCTTTATTATTTTCTCTTTTTAAGTATGGAAACCTGTCTTCTAGTTATTTAGAATTATGCAAATAGGATAAACAAGTCAGATTTCTCTGGCAGCTTAAATGCAGCTTTCCCAGGTTACCATCAATGGTAGGCAACTTTGAATTTATAGTTTAATTTTTCATGAAGTACATAAACAATATAAGCAAACAGACCTGCACATATAGGGTACATTTTACTTGAACCTTCTTGGTACAATACTCTTCTTTTCTTACAATGTCATGAAGTACACAAGCAAGATCAAAATAATAAAATCTGCTCGCACTCCTCTGTCTCTTTTCTCTAGCCTGTCTGAAGCACTGTGTGGCTATGAAGTTCTCCCTTCTTGAAGGAATCATGAGCCTCCACTTTGCTTTCCTCCACAACACACAGGCTTTCTGCATCAGTTTGTCTTCTCTGATCTTGCATGTAAGTTAGTTTCTTCTACCTTTGCTACAGAAGTCTGCTGATCTACTGCAAAATGCTACCGAGTCTTATGTGTACTGGTAAATGTCTCACTGTTTATATCCCTCTCCTAGACTTTTGTAGCCTCAGTAGATTTTGGTAGCTTTCTGTTCTTTTGTAATTTTGCAGGCAAACTTTATTTGCAGAGATCGCAGATGAAAAGTACATGCAGAGTCCTGTATTGATCATTATAGACTGCCCAGCATCTTAGCCGATGTTGCTTTGTCCCCAGCTCTGGATGGGGTTAATAAGGTAGACTCCTGCAGAGTTTGTCTCAAAGTCAGACAAGTAGAACTGCAGTGCCCGTGGGCTGGCTGGATTTATGAAGCCCAAAATCCAGTGCAAAACTTTAAGGCACTGGGTCCTAATTTTGCAGTAGAAAGTCTGAAATTGCTGGCACTTCTCACCTAAACTGAGTTTCATGGGGTCTTCCAGAAACCCTGCTGGTTTATGGGGCGTCATTTTTAATAATGAGCCCAGGAAATTCCAGAGGAGTAGAAGAATACTAATGCAGGAGGAATGTCTTTGGAATTGCGGGACCAGCTAGAACTCAGTCATTCTGGCAGCACCCCAGCTCAAGTAGTGGAGGAAAAAAAATCCACTTAAACTTAACTGGTACAAATTAAGACAAGATGTATTAATAATAGCTGTCAACGTAATTTTAAGAAAAATGGACTGTGAGTCCTGGTATCAGTTTTTAGTGAGATTAAAATTTTGAGACATGAAGTTATATGAATGGATGTAATATACTTAGTTTTGTAAAATATTTTACACAGTCTGACATATTTTACTTCATAAAATAACCTGACTAAAAATAGTGATAAGTCAACTAAATATTTATCATAAAGTAGCTAGCAATAGTAAGCCATCTTGAAATCAGGAAGGTTTTATATTGCATGAGCACCTGGTAGCAGACTTCATGCTTGTCAGCATTTTCTACAGTAGCTTTAGCAGTTTATATCATTTACTTTTCTTCTTGTGAACTACAACTATGATTCAGAAACATATGCTGAGTTAAAAAGCATGAGAAGTTTCATCAAACCCAATTGGATTCCCAATGATAGGCTAAAGGACATAAAATTTAAACTGCTCAAGTGCCTAGAAGTAAATGCATGACTAAGAGCTTTGTAGAACTGGAGGCTTGCACATTTTTATCTTGGTGCATTTGTATGTGAATGCCATGAGTAAAATATTCTGACTAATCATGTTATTCTTTGATAATTTATTACAGCCTTAATGTTAGCTGAATATTTCTTTCCACTTGACAAGTCTCCTGGGAAACTGAGATGAAGTTAGTCTTATATGATTATCTCGCGTTTATCTTTCCAAATGCTTTTATTACAGTGATTTTGGAAGCAAGTATATTGAGGCAGAGATATTACAGAACTGTTGGACAAAATAGTATTGTCAAATACCATGTAAGTGAATTTAGGTCTTATCACAAATATCTCAGAGATCATTTAGGACTAAATAAAAAGAAGTAAATCAGCTCTTGAGCCCTAAGGCACCTTTCAATAGTAATAGTAATAAATCAGAATGATAGCCTAAAACAGCCACTGATTTTTCCTCTTAATCAAGTAAGATCAGAACCAAGCCATCATTCCAGCAGAAAAAGCAAAATTTAATTAGCTTATCTAACAGTGTCATTTAGTGAATCAAAAGCTTTGAAAGGTCAATGAATTTTGCCCTTATCATCTCATTATCTTCCATCACTAACAAGATATCATTAAGCAACTTCATGAGAGCAGTTAATGTAGCAACAGCCAGCAGCACTGCTATAATTTAAAGGGAAATTCCAGGCTGTTTTTAAATATTGATTTTTATTACACTTTTCATTCACAGACATCTCCTAAAGGCCATTGGAAGAAGGAAAACAAATACAGTCTTTTTATATTATTGCCATGTTTGTTTTTAATCCTGAAAAAGGCAGTGGAGCATTTTTCATCATCCTTGTTCAAACACACACACCACAAAGTACTTCCGCAAGGCTTATACACAATACTGCTGAAATGCGTCATTCTAACATCACTAATATGAGTACAACCTCCATATAATATCCAACACTATGAGCTTTCCCTCAGCAAAACCATTTTAGAGGTCCTTGTCCTACCCTTGCAGAGGCAAGCTCACCTCCAACTATGCATTACCTTTCCATACAGCACCACGTGGTCTGTTCTGTAACTGGGACTGGTGAAAACACCTGGGTTGGAGAAACAACTACTGTGCACACCAAAGGTCATTTCACTAGTCTGCTTCAGAGTACAGATACACAAACAGTTGAACAAGTACATGTGAGAGGGCAGCAACCTGAGGTGAGGCAAAAAGCTTGCGGTGGGAACCTCTCACTACAGATTTGCCTTCAGAGCAATTCTAATGAAGAACTGCGCCCTGGAAAGTAATTTTGTGGACATACACTGAGAACTGCTGCGAGGCAAATAATAGCACATTAGTTAAAATAATCTGTTTACATTGCCTAAAATCAATGGAAATTTAAGATTTTCTCTTCTAAAAGCACAGAGGGAAGGCAAATAAAACAACTTGCTGAGGTTATCTGCATTAGATTGTGATCATTTTAACATAAGTCAGATCTGGATCCTAAACTACCTACTGCTGTCCCACTGAGAGGCTGTCACGGTTTCCAAAAATACATGCTCTTAGCTGAAATACCACATATGCTCTCAGCTGAGATGCTTACTCGCCACCTCCACCCTACCCCCTATACCCCCCCTGCCTTTATTTATTGGACCTCTCTGGTTTAAATTGATTTTTCTATCTTTTTGTTCATAGAAACCTAAAAAAAGGGCTAAGGGAATTCACATATCTTACACTATGCTGCAACAGAGTTTATATGGCAATCCTTCATTGTGAAAGGATGCAGGCTCTAAAAAATCAGAAGTCTAAGCTACAATGGGAGTTATCTCTTAAAAAAACAAGATCAGCAGTTTTAGACTAGATAAGAACCTCTCAGATAGGAAACCACATATCCTGGCTGATAGCAGCAAATGTCTGAGTCTCTGAGACAGGTGATGAAACAGGGAAGGGTGACTAAACTTTCCTCCTGATCCTATTCCCTGCTGTTGTTGCCACAGACATCTCTTCTCACTTCCTATGACCATTCCCCATGCAGATTTCTCCTCTTAACTAACCTTTCACACCCCCACCACCCCCTGAAAAATGAGAACCATGTCTGTTTCTGCAGGTGTGGGAGCAAGTGGCTTTCTTGCTGGCTTTGTGCTCTAGCAACAACCACTGCTGCTTCACCATCTGCTGCTCCTCTTTCGTGTCTCCAAGCAGCTGTAAGTAAAGCCGCTGCATTCAGTTCACATTCCAAGTTTTTCTTAGCAACCACTAAGGATGAAAAAGAAAATCTTTTAATGAAAACTGAGATTCTGTAGTCACTGCATCAGTACAAGACATATGCCTGTTGACATGAATCAGACCCATCCAAGAGTCTATCTAAACCATGGTTGAGGTGAACTGAGCAAGAGGAAAACCAGCTGATTAGGAATTTTCTAGCAATGTAGATTTTCTTGTTGTTGCTAAGAAATGTTGATTTGCTGAAACTGAAAGGCAAGTTTTCATAGGGAGGTAAGCAGCCAGCTCATTGCAGCTGTGTCCCAGCTGGGAATCTGAGCAACATAAGAGCCTTGGATTCAGTCCTTTTGCAACCTAGCAGTCTGGGAGATGTGATGCTCTGAGCCGCTCTTCAGTCCATTGGTTTCCCACTCCAGCAACCTATCACTACAATACTACTAGGAATAGACAAGAATGTAAACTATGGGGGTTTATGAGGTGAGATTTAGCCATTTTATTACTTACAGGCCAGAAATAGCTGAATGCCACTGGGTTACAATAAGAACTTTTAGAAAAGTTAAACATTAAAAGGTTAATCTCAAGACTACAAATCCATAGGGTCTGGGTTGATAACTTTAGGAATTTTAACAGAGGAAATTGTGTGAGAAAGTCCGTTTAGAAGTACTTATTACTGGTATATATAAAAGAAGTGCAATATGTCTTTTTCATGAATGTTTTTACTATCTCTGCCACTCAAAATATAATAGTATCAGTGTTCGTAGAGTATAGAGCCACACTTTCAAACCAGAACACATATTTCTCCCTGTGTCATTTTGTGCCCGATCTCACAAATAATAGAAGTGAAAGTTGAAAACCCATTTTACTAGAATGAATCTAAAATGCATTTGAACACATGAATTTGTTTACATAAGCAATCAATAATGCAGAAAAACAAAAAAATTAAAATGCAAGTCATTGAATGAAATAATAAAAGATTCTAGAAGAGGCTGTAAGACAGAGATCCCTCAAATGTGCGAGTTCTCTTTTGACAAAGCAGATGAAAAGACTTGTATCAATAATCTGCCAATTAGTGCTCACTGAATATACATTAATGGTATAGACCATAGCAGCCCCAAAGGAAGTGTAATGATCAGTTGTGGCAATAATCCACAAATTAAAGATCCCTAATAGTATTCATTCACTTGATAGACTGCAAGTGTTTTGAAAGAATGTTGCATTTTATCATGCCAATGATCCATGGATTAAGGGCTCACATTTATATAGCACACTGTATTGGATTTGAGGGAGCTATTAGGGTCTATCTTGTCAATGATCCATGAATAATGAGAGTTGTTGGAGAAGTATCTATCAGTTCGTGCTGCAGTGCTTCAAGGATGTACCAATGTGGTTTAAGGTTTAGCAAGTCTAATATACTTTATGTAGCACTTCTTGCACTTGTATTTACACAATGAATAATCACAGTATAGAAAGCATGTGACAACAAAAGGAAGAAGTGTTGCTTAAAGGGGAAAATAATGTTTTATTTTCTTTCAGTGCCTGAGATCAATTTCTGGCAGCAATAATCTCTTACTCCCTGCTTGGTGTTAATTCATATGGTGTTCATAATATGACTATAATCAAAAGCATGTAGGCTACAGGCAGCCTTTGCAGCATGATAATAATCAAGGATGTCATCAAGGTGGAATCAACAGTGCCATGAGGAGTTAGGTAATCCCCTAATAATGATTTAAACAGGGACTTGTTCAGTGTTATGTGAACTCCTCTCTATTTTAGTTTGAAATATTCTGATAGCACTTGATGATCACCAGGTATGCATAACAGTAGGTGTGACAAGCTTTCTGACCTAGTCTTCCCCAAAACACCATGTCTGCGCAAGGATTTAAAAGTCATAATTAGTTTTAAAATAAATCTTTATCAAATATGGTCTCTTCCCATAGGTGTCCAAATCTTGGAAAACTCCTAAGCTCATAGTCTTGAGCATGGCTGAAGGAATGTGTGAAAAAATATTTTATACATTAGAATATTTTCTGAAAATGTCTGTACTAATGTGGTTCAGTGCACAGTTTATAAAGATGCTTGTCTTGAGATTCTTCTATCCATCCCAATCTGCAATTAGCTTCCTTACCAATTACCTTCTCCTGCTCAGGACGTCCTCAAAGACAAAGTAAAGTCTTAGCCCTGAGAACATGCAAAGGGGGAGGAGGGATACATGTCCTGATGATGCATGGCTTGACAATATCATCCTGCTGTCTATTTCTCAGGGACTGGCTGTCTGAATGCCTGGGGGTGCTCTTGAGAAAGAAGGGACCCCTTTTCTGCAGGATGTAGGTGGCTGGAAGAAAGGGGACAGGAGGAAGGAGCTGCAAGCAACATTCCAATCCCAGCTTGTTGCCACATCCAACTCTTCTGCCAGGAAGGGAAGCAGAGGAAACATTTCCTGCTGTGGCTAATGCCTTTACAGGCTACTGCAGTCTGGCTGCAGTCATGTAGAGACAACTGCAGCCCATTGGATCACAAGGCTGGGAGCCAGCCACTGCAGCTGCTAAATTTGGACCAGATTTGAGGGTAACTTCTTCAGACAGTGTATAAGGAAATTTGAGTAGACATCAAACAAGCACTTCTACAGTTATTGAGTCTTAGTTCAAGCTCCATTCAGAGCAATGGAAATCCTCCCATTCCCATCAGAGGTTGTTTTTTTTTCTAGATGGAGAGTTATAGTTACAGCTCCAGAAGAGCTCAGCCCCTCTTTTATAGTCAGGAGCGGGTAACAGGAGATAACTTCAGCCAGTCTTTCTGGTGGACATTCCATACACTCTCTGCCAACAGTTGCAAAAAAAACCAAAATTATACCTCTTGTTAGCCAACTGCCTTACTCTTTTTCCTCATCTTTGTAGCTTGATTTCTCATTCCGTCCAGGGCAGATTGACCAGATGTAGCGGTATCGCTATACACTCTAAAGCTAATGAACTGCACACAAAGCTGAGAATTTGGCCAGGGGACAGGGCCTCATACAAGGATTTGCTTTCCCTCCACCCCAGAATGCATTCTTCTTCTTCCTTTTTGAATGGAAAGGCATTACAGCCAATGCCTTGAAATGTTGTTAAAATAAGCCCTGGTTTAGTGCTACTCAAAGTAATTCAAATGAAGTATATGAATGTTTATGAGTTAAAGAAAAAGAAAGACTTAAATAATTTCCCAGTATGTAGAATTGGTTTTTGTTATCTTTTCACATATTCATTTCTGCTTCTTCAAATTATTTCTTCTGAAATAGCAATCTTCTTCTTCAGTCTTTGTCTGCTTTACCAGTTTCATCTTAAGTAAAGCCACAGCACTGAATTTGTGCTACTATAGATTGTTTCCATGGTTAGGACTGTGACGTCATAAATATAGGATTGTGAATTCATTGCACTACTAAGCTGAGATGTGGGGTAATGAGGGAGAACATTCCTTAGACACCAATATCTTCAGCAATATCTAGTGCAATGTAAAATGTTACAAGCAGATGAAATTGCTTTTTGTGCAGGTATTCTCTTTTCAAAGAAACCTAATTGATATCTATAATTGCAGAATATATGATTTGCAGAAAACCCTGGAAAAGATACTGATCTTTGGCTACTTCCATTAGCATGAGGCTACAACCCAAAATATAGGGGATGTGCATAAAGGCCATTAAAGCACAATTTCAAACGTGGTAAAGGTAAAGGAAAAGAGTTCAGAGAGAGCTCAGCCTCCATTACCATACACCACCTGGCCTCCTGGCTCAAGGCTAGAAGCTAGAACCAGTGACAGAACTGGACTCTTTAAAAAGCATGGGCTGGAATATGTTTTTAAGTTCTAAGGTCACTAGATGGGAAGCTTGAATTTTGCATCAGGTGTGAGCACCTAAAATGAAAGTACAGCCAGATGAAATATAGAAACAGTTCACAGAGGAGAAAATGGTCCTCAATTTTTGTATTGCAAGATCCTTAAGACTAGTCTGGAATTAGATGTCATACATTTTCTGTAGATGGACACAATGTCAATTCAAGGTAGAGAATCGCTTTTTTGTTCCCATGAGTTAGGGGGATTTTGTTGGAGAGGCAACGTCAGGTCAAAATTCTTTGACACTGAAAACAAGTTGAAGCTTGGTTTCCTACTGGTTGGATCAATGCACTGTGCTGCTGTGGAAAAGTTAAAAGGGGCATGAAATTTATCCTGTGAATAACCTGCTCCTGCGGTCATACTCAGAGCATGAAAAATGAATCAGGGGATTTAGGCAGAGAAACAGTTTCCGGATCTCGACTAAGCTTAGTCAACAGGATATTTGAACTAACATTCTGTATGCTTGAATACAGGATTGCATGTGTCTAAAAGATTTAAGGTCCAAAGATGCTTATCTAGGAAGACTAGAGAGCAAGAGAACTGAGGAATGGGGATCATTCATTTGGATTCAGATGTGTTGGTATTTCACAACAGTGCAAACTGAATCAATTCCTGGTTCCTCTTCAACATTACATCTTTCCAGTTCTTGTTTTTTTTTAGAAAATAATGATACAAACACCTTCTTTTTTAAGTAGAAAATGTTGAAAATCATACAGAGAAAAAATAAGTTCAACTACTCACAAGCCAGAAACTCATGATTCTGGTCCAGAAACACTAGAGAGAAAAAAAAAGAAAAGAAAAAAAGAGAGAGGGAGAAAGGGTAGAATATATCTTACAAGTAATACAAAAGAAAGGAACATTCAAAAGATACAGCAAGAGATTGTTCATTATTATTTATAATGAATTAGAAATGTTGGTGAAAATAGAAATATGTCTGGTTTAGTGATCTAGATCTGCCAGCCTACCTACCTATTGAGGGTTATTTTCAATCTATTTTAAGGGGTTTAATTTTACATAACTGCAATTCCACATTAGCATACAAATAGCTTATGAACATATACTATACTAATAACTTGTTCCAGTTAGGGTTTTTACAAAAATAACACAAAATACCTATGCATGTTATTGTGAAAAAATGGGGTTATATGAACCAATGCACAAGAAAGTCACAGTGGTAGGTTCATGGCCGTCAAAACACGGAACAGGTCATTCATGTCACACTTCCCCTGCCCTGTAATTCCCTGTCATGCAGTTCTGAGATGTGGCACCAGAATCCAACAAAGGATGTGGACTTGAGTCCTTATGTGGTGAGGGTAAGAGTAGAAGGTATGCTTGGTCAAAGCATTCTATCCTGTTCCTTGCCTCTGAATTATCTGTATTTACTATGGAAAACTAAAAGTAACAGGGACTGCAAATTTGAGATGAGTTGTTTGTAGATGAGCAATATACAATACATAAGAGCACTGAATTACCTTTCAATGAGAAATTTAAGATTGTGTTTATTTAAAAGGGAAAAGTGACGCTACCCAACTCTCCACAAAAACTGAGGGGGCAATAGCAGTCATCTGTGCCCAGGTTTGCTGCAGAGAAATTTGAGGCTATGTTGTGGTTTAACCCCAGGCAGCAGCTAGAACCACACAGTCACCAGTGGACTCCCCCTAGTTTGGATGGGGAGAGAATCAGAAGAGTAAAAATGAGAAAAAAACTTGTGGGTTGAGATAAAGACAGTTTAATAGGTAGAAGGAAAGCCATGCACGCAAGCCAAGTAGAACAAGAAATTCCTTTACCACTTCCCATCATCAGGTAGGTGTTCAGCCATCTCCAGAAAAGCAGGGCTTCAGCACGTGTAACGGTTACTTGTGAAGACAAACACTGTCACTCCAAGTGTGCCTCCTCCTTCCTTCTTCTTTCCCTGTCTTTGTGTACTGAACATGAAGTCATATGGTATGGGAAAATAAAAGGCCTTAACTGCCTGTCAACTACTGAAAACACCAGTGTGCTACCAAAAGTATTTCTCATTCCAAATCCAAAGCATAGCACTATACCAGTTGTTAATAAAAAAGTTAATTCTATCCCAACTGAAAACCACAACAGGCTAATAGTCATTTTCCGGTTGAATAAAAATGAAGAGTTGCAAAGGCACAGTTGCAAAAGAGGATACATTCCTTTCTTTGGAGATTCATCTCCAGAAGGTGGCCTCTGGGCAGCAGCTATATGTAATGAGAGTTTCGTTTGCTACAGTTTGTGACTCTTGTCTCTTGTCTTTTCTCTGTGGACCTCTGAAACTCGCTGCTGCTTCTCTATAATCCTACTTCAGGTAGTGCAAGACTGCAATTTGACCTCTTCTTTTGCTTCTCTACTCCAGGTTAGGCATAATTCATTCCTTCAACCTCTCTTGTATCTTGTGTTGTCTGGCACCCTAACCGACTGTAAGTGTCCCTTCACCAGACTCTGTCCAGTTTGTTGATATTTGTTTTACCCCAAAACTGGACAGAATATTGCAGGTATGCCAAGCAGAGGTTAATTAGCTTTTCCCTTAGGCTGCTGGCTCTTCCTAATGGAGCCTAGTATGCAGGTAGACTTTACAACGTCCTGTTAAACACACAGGACTTTAACAAGATGATTCTATAGGATGTTTTACCAGACCTGGCTCAAAAAAGGGAAAAAATGCAATAGATGACAGTTGAGAAAAAACTTTGTCTATTTGAGGCAGTTTCATAAAATTGCTCAAGTAAAAATTTTGAATTGGGACAGGAGAGAAACTCTTGCTTTCTTAGTTGAAGTAAAGTCAATAGATGCGAGATTTTTGTGCCAAAACCGTTCTCTATCTTCTCATCCTTACTGCAACCCTTTTCCAGCTTGATTTGAATTTTCTTGGTTTCATTTCTTAGCTGTATGGATTTTCTCTTGATATTTACCAGACAAATCTATGTGTTGGAAATGCAATTGTTATCAGCTGGGTATACAAGCACTGCATAACATTGTAGCTTTTTATCGTTTCTAGTACAGAATAATCTTGTCATCATCCTAAGTGCCTAGAATATGATTGGCTTGCTTGATATAAAGACAATTCTGGAAAGTTTAATAAATAATTGCAATTAAAAATCTTAAAATACTATGCATGCAGATTCTGTCTGATCTTCCATTGAAATTCCTTTTAATCCATGATCAGTTAATGTTCCATAAAAATTAAAGGTTCCCCAACAACAAAAGAATTATGGCTCATTGCATAGAAAAATGAGCAGGGAGTACAGTTTCTTGATTAGTTAATAATAGCAAAACATTAACTTTCCCAAGGTCTTTGTCAGCTCTGAAAGCGCCTCCTATTGTATAATATCCATTTATAAAAATGTACTTTCAATATATACTCTGAAAGAAAGAATATACAAAATGTGGATTTCCTGCTTCAACAAAGCTACCTAAAGTTCAGTGGTACTGGCACAGAGCAATGTGTGTCCTTTGTATTAAGTTCAACAAGTACAAGACAAACACAGAACCAAACTTGGCAACTGTTACTCAAGTGTGCAATCCCTCTTCCTGGAAGAAGTTCAATGACATATAACTCCAAAGGATAATTTCTGTGAAAAATTAAATATTCCCCTGAGTAAATGCTGTAAAGGAGGCCATGTATCACTGAACATTTCCACCTGCAAAATAATTTCAGTAGTAAGCGTAAAACTCTCAAAATCACAACTCAATCTGTCTGAATTTGGTATTTTGTAGTGTAAAGGATTGTGGGGTAAATATTTAAGTAAGAGACTACCATAATAAATCTCTCTTTATTTCCTTGACGAAATAATTCACAGACTAAATAATTTCCTTTCTGCTATAAACATATTTGCTGTTTCACTGAAATTAGTAACAAAATGGGATCATACCATACTGAACAGTTTTGGGTGGGAACAAAAAAATATTGATTTGCAAAATGGAAGAGAGGGTAGTGGAGGCCACCTCTCACTACCCCTATTATCCCTAAATGGCCTACTGGTGATAGGTTCATGCAAGACATGGATAGCTAAGGGCTTCTTAATGGCAATGGGGTTTTTCTAAAAAAATGTTTACATATTAAGTCAACCAGTTATTGAAAGAAGCATATCCCACTTCCCCATTATGTTATTGAATAATTCTTCATTTCTCCATAGGTTAATTGCTATGCTATTTGCATGTTCTTTCAGGTGAGCTGATGAAGCAGTAGTCATCGCTCCTCCTCTCCTTGGGGAGAAAAAGATGATGAGAATGAAATGAGAGAACAACAATTAAAATACAATAGGGAAAAAGAAAGTAGGTGAGAACAAAGGAAGAAATACTAGTGAGGTTTTGATTCAATGCTTTATTTTTATGGCTAATTTGTATGCTTACATAGTCACACATTTTCAGTTTTCCGTAAGTATGACTTTATCTTTTCTGCCTTCTTAGCCAAGCTCATAACCATGATAAGAGATTAGTTTAGGTGGCTTAAAGGTTGCAGAGTGCAAGGAAGAGATGATTATGGTGGACTGTCACATATCCAGCACAAGTTTCTCTGTGCTAAGTCTCAGCCTGCCCCACTTAGAAAACAGTGGTCATCATTTCAAAAGAAATTAATAAACCCACCCCCAATTCTTTTACTGCAGATGTTGGGGAACTCTGACACAGCAGACGATAATGTCCTTTTTTTGAATTCTACACAGATATGTCTGACTGTGGGTCTAATGATAAAGAATCTTCATTAGATGAAGAATTAAATATTCTGGATATCTAAACAGTCTGAACATTATAATATTCTGGAATCCAAACGTTGGCTGTATTTTGTTTGAACAAGCTATAGACAATGAAGTTCAGGGACAAGCCAGGGACCAGGTTCCTATTTAATCTGCCTCAGTAACCTGAGCCACGGGTTTCAAGAAATGAACATAAAGCTGAAATATATCAGGTAGTTTGTATACAAGTATCCTGCAAAGGAGATGTATGCCTGTAACTGTTAAAAGAAAGGTGTCTCACTTAGTTTTAAACGTATGTGAAGCTGTAGGGAAAAGTTTTGATGCAAGACTATGTTTCTTCAGGTAAAATTTAATTTGGGATTGTTATGGATAGTAACGCATGAGCAACAAGCAAATACATTAATTTCTCCTTGCACCAATAGGGAAAAAGATCACAGCAGACCAGTAAATACAAAGCCCAGAGGTGAGAAAAGAGCATATCAACCATGAAATTGTGTTAATTCAATAATTAAAGTGAGTCTCAGTTCAAATATAGGCTCCGGTTGTGTAGCAAAGATGTGACAAAGCAGTTGGGAATGGCAGCCCATTACACTTGTATTAATCGTCAAGAGAAAAGAGTTCAGTAAATCGAACATTTTATGAACACTACAGCGTATTTAGCCCTGGACTAGATATCATCTCATTAATCAAATCTATACACAGGGAGTGAAATTTCCACCTGAGCTTAGTTTTGAGAAAGAGGTAGTGAGAAGTGGGAGTGTCTTGTCTTTGTTCCCAGACACTACAGCAGAGCCAGGCTTTGTAGTGCTCTTCCCAGCAAGGGAATGAAAACAGTGCTGTAGGGGGAAATTAATTATTATCAGGAACATTCCAGCTGGATATCTGTGTAGTTACAAAATGAACACATTTCAATGAGTTGAGCGTTTCCTGCTGATCGTGTTAGTTTCCCTTATGCTTTAATGGTTTCAAAACTTTTATGCAAAAGCAAGCTGCTATTGGGGCTGGACAGGAATTTTGTATCTGATTTTGCATTTTTAAATTTTTATTAGTTTTCCATGTGCAGTCCCAGAGACATGCAAGACAGAGAGAAACTCCCAGACAAAATCAGAAGCCTGGTGACTGGGATCTTCTTCTGAAATCTGGATTTACCTCATGTTTCCACTTCCAATGTAAACCACCTGCTTAAACAGGCAGGTTTTGCCTGGGATGGTCTGAGATCTATAAAAATTCACCAATGAATGTTTTGGAGAAAGATTAAAGTAGCCCACAGAGATATGATTAATATTCTCCAATAAAATGTGTTGCAACAGAGGCAAAGTAGGGAGTGAACATCCCAAGAAAGTGCCTTGGCCATTTGGCTGTGCAGTAGTTAGTGTTTCTTGTCAACATAAATTCTCTCCTTCACCTGAGAAGGCGTCCAGATGGAAGGCTTTTATTCTTCACAACTCAGAGATATTCTGATTAAGGAAATGTCTCATTAAGGAGCTCCCAGACATTTCCTGTTTCTAGTGTTCTCGGACAAAACCCTTCAAAATGTAATCAGCAATCAGATTAGATCTGCGACTGCCTTATTACAAGAATATTAAAGACTATACACCCATGCCACTTTTCTACTGTCTCTCAACCTTTTTCATTATCAACCGCAAAACTTAACTGCTAAGTACAGGTGGAGGAGTGCTTTATGTTCATTATTTGGATTCATTGTAAAAAGAAATCAAAATAACTCCAGCATTCAAAAAATTGAAGCAAACATATGGGCTTGCAGTACACAGTTGGAAATTACTGTGGCTTGCCTTAAAAGCTCCTTCAATGTTTTTTATGACACTAGTCTCACCATTTACACAATATTATTCAATAAGAAAGTGGATCTGACAATTTCCCAATAACATTCATGAGAAATAAAAGCTGTATGACAGAATGGTAACTGAGGCACGAGTACACTGAAATTTGGCCTGAACAATCAACGAAACTTAATTCTAGACCCAAAATGACAGTCCTTCATTTCCTGGTACTCTGATTCCATGAATAGTTATATCCACCTTATGTTTATTCCATTTAATAAAATATGTTCATGAATACCTGTACTATTTATATATACTAACATTCTTGAATTTCTTTGAAAAAAAAATCTTTTTAGAAGTACAAATAAAACAATAGCTGATGAAATGTATTTTTTGGCTCATAATGAATCAGGTTTTTTAACCAACCTATTAACTACTTAATTAATTATTGAAAATAGTTCCTTACCAAACCCTATGACTGGTAATAATTTTCCATTAAGAGCTGAATCAAACTTTCATTAACTAGATAAATGCACTTTTTCAAATCACAAGTAATTTTCTCTGCTTTCCCCCACTATATGCAAATTTTCTTACTGATTTTAGAATCAAGTTTCCCTTAGAAGCTGATAATTAGTAGTTAATGAAAAGAACACTGACCACAGTAAATTATCATATAAACCCTTGGATTTGCTAATTTAGAACAAGCAATTATGCTTAAAATGCAACAGCATATTTAAATATCTGGTCATTTTCTCATGACAGGTTCTAACACTTGAGGTTTTTCTTTGTTTACATATTTCTTGGGAAAAAATTGATAAATCATAGGTATGTAGCCTTATAAAAACAATTCTGCAGACTTAATGATGTCAGTAGGAATCTATTTTTCTTAAAATATCATTTGTTAGTGGCTTGACATTCCTTTTCTTTCTGTGTTTTCCCAGGACCTAACACACAGTGAATAAGTTATTTAGTTTTGGTTTATAGGAAATATGCAGCATCAGGCAATTTTATGCCACTTAGAATTAAAAAACATTTAGTATAAGGAGTTTTAGCCTGTAGTATGGGGCCCTCCAAATGACTGTAAAGTATTTACTGGAGGTCTGGCTGGTAAGTACCATCTTACATTCTGTCATTATCTCCATGTTCTCCACTGAGAACAATAGATTTGAAAGGAGTAGAAAAGGTTAAACAAAAAGTCAGTTAAACAGTATGCTTGCACATTCTGGAAAACAAAATGTTCCTGGCGTCATCAGGAAATTTCCCCTTGCAATTTCTGATCAAACTTGATTTTAATCAAAATTACATTTTTGTCACTAAATTACTTTTCATGTCAAAATGTCTTTATAGCAAGTCAACAAAATATTTTTGTTATCAAAAATAACTAGCAATTACCAAGTACCTCCCTAACAACTTTTCATATCATTATGAAAACATTTTTCTCCTTCACAGTGCTATTTTATTATAATAAATAGGAATTCACAGATACAGAGACTTCACTGGAGATATTAGGCTCTTTCTAATTTTAAAATATTAAGTAACAAAATTATATTATCCAAAAAAAATTACTGACAAAATATATGTTTGCAGGACACAGTGAGAATCGATTTACCATGTTTTATATTAACTGCAATTTATGTTTCTTGTTCCAACGCAGATGGAGAGTAACAGTATCAGAAAAACACAAATTATTAGCAACAGCTATGAAAATATTATTCAGAACTTCAAAAATATGCACCTCTGTTTCTCAGAAAATTAAGAAAAATAGACAAGTTTCCTATCTGATCAACTTTTTAGGGAGAATCGAATTTAAAAAAAAAGCTGAAAAAACCATAATCCCCAGTCTACAGCTGAGACAAGACAGCTACAATATGGAATTACCTTGTACAAATGGAAAAAATAATATTTTTCTGTTTCTTGCCATCACAGTAAATATACTTCAAACGAACAGTTTCTAGTTTTTGATGGCTAATAGGTGGGAACCTGTTGGAACCTCAGACTTGTTCGGTTTGTTGGTTTGAACAATAAGAGAAGTGGTCATCTGTGCCTTTGATGACCATGGTAAGAACATTTTTCAGGGCAAAAAATATCAAAGAAGTGCTGCCTCATGTAACAACTTCCAATTTCTGAGTAACTAGCAGAACATTTTGCTTATGGAGGCCTATTACGTACAATAGCTAATTTTTCACTAATATCAACTAAAACTCGGCAAATGCATAGACACACACACCCCCCACATGACTGTGTATATACATACATAAACATATACACATATATTTCTACATATATTTCTCAAGCCATTTCTACTTATAGCTGAAACCAAAATGAATAAAACAATGGAGGGAAATGCAGAACTAAAGGTTTCTGAAGCTCTCCCAACAATCAGAAAGAAAAATCATTTCTGCATGTTGCTTTTCAAATGTTGGTTGATGGTTTGATGCAGCTTCTAAATTTCAACCCACATGAGTGATGGAAGCCTCAAGCAAGCCTCTGATCCTGTGACTCTGTGTCACTCCATCACAAAGTCCTTGTAGGTATTCTAAAACATATTCCTTAACGTTATTCATCAAGGAATATATTACATAAATATTCTTATTGAATATGGGGAATAATTTGGGGTTCTGCTTTTGTTGAAAGTGATATCAATAAACAAAAAGAAAAAAATTATTAAATTGGTAATTACATTATGAAAAAAATATTGTATTTCTATATATATGTAAATTAAAGCCTTATGACAAGAAAAATACTTGGGTGCTATTTTTGATGTGGCTGAAGGGGATTATGTCTGTAAGTCCCCTAAGAGACACAGATATGACACTGGTATGAGGCTGAAGGCACTTTTTGCAGTGGAGTGATATGCTAGGTACAGAAGTATTCTGGACATATCTTACAATATATCATGTGCCTTTAACTCTCCACATACTAATTTACAAAATTTGGAGCATGAGATTCTTCCTCAGACATACATATTTGCCAGTTCATAGCATTACAGCACTTTTATTTTCAATATTTTCATTACTTTTTTTTTGTTTTAATCAGCTACGGGGGTTGGAAAGTGAGTTGCTCATTTGAAAGCATAAGATAAGTCAGATGAGATGAGATACCATGGGTGGTGCAGGCATCAAGGAAGCATTTGAAAAATCAGTTCTGTAAGCAAATCTTGTATGGGACCAAGTTTTCCATAGGGCAACAGGAAAGTGAGAGTTCTGTGCCTTTCAGTTGGATGCCTCTCACATGCAGAGGCTGCTGGTAAACTCCAAGCCATTTTTTCATTTTGTAAACACTCATGCTTTCATTTAGGCTCAACCATGGGCTACTGTGGACTACGACCCTCCCTAACTGCTACAACCCTTGTACAGCAAATTGCCTTGAACTGCAGGCACAAGCTATACAGCCTGCTTAAGGCTCCTCACAACCCAGAAATCCTAGTGTTTCTGCTTAAAATAAGAGACAAAAGCAAGTGAAAACATATTTCCCTGCGCTGTTGAGTTTTAGTATACAGTTTTTACCTAATCAATAATTTTTTTTCTTATAAAACCAGGACACAGAGAAAATCTGAACTCATGTTTCATTTCTCGTCAGATATTGCCAATCTGCCTGCATGATTATTACCTAACAACCTTTGTGATTACTACCTCGGTCTTTCACCAGAAAAATACTTTTAAAAGGTTTTTGAAAACCTTATGCCCCTTAAAATACTTAATGAAAAATTGCAGAAACATTCCATCTTATAAGGCAATATTTTCTTTATTTAGGTTTGGAATTTCCTATTTCGCTTTACAAACATGCCAAAAGTTACTCAACACTATATTCTGAAACTAAAAAAAAAAAAAAAATTAACCAAAGAAAGCAGGAAACATTTTAATAAGGATGATTTAATCTACCTCTACTCAGTTTTACTCATATGAGAAATACTATTAAGTCATTAAAATAATCCAAATGCTTAAAAGTAAGTCCACAGTTAACTATTTTGCCAGGTTTATATTTTAATGACTTTTGTTTGTTAATCTCACCACAGGAAGGTAATTCCTTCAGTTTCAGTGGGGACCTTGTCTCCACACATTTTTAGGGACACTCAAGTTTCAACACTAGAAAAGTAGTATTTTCCATAGACTCAAAACTTTTCTAAGGTCTCCTTCTTCATGATTTAAGATTAGTGGCACCTGAAAATGAGTCCTTTTTAAATAACTATGTCTGATACATGATCCTTACATACTTTAATGCATGCATTATGCCAGTTCTGCATGCTTCCTCACTAAAAAGACCTTTCTTGTCTAGAAAAAATATCATCGAAATTATATTTTCCTCTATCAACAAAATCATAACCCTTAGTGCAAATTTTCCAATAAATGTCTTTTTTTGGCATATTTTCACAAAAGGAAAGGGGATTTAGCAGGAGTACATGTTACTAATAGTTTATGTTCCCACATGAGAATGCAAAAGTTCAATGGTAAATATGGCAGATTTTAGTATGCTTAGTCATATTAAAATGTATTTTTATAAATATCCTGTGAGAGCATCATGAAGCAATACTATCTCATTTCAAGAACCAAAGTAATTTCAGATATTATTGCCAACCATTCTGAATGAAGGAGGATGTATGTTTCGGAATACCTTCTTCCTTCCGGGAGAAATGAAAAGGGGAAAAAAAAGAAAAAATAAGTCAAATGTGGACGAGTATTTTTAATCTTTTTCTCTAAGTGCACTGTTTCTTCAAAAGCCTTGGACTCTGTGACTCTTGGTATCAGGGACACACTTATTGTATCTCTTCATTTTCCTGATTCGTGGAAGCTGCATTTTGTGATGCCTCGTTGAAGTAGTACACTTCAGAAGACGCTCCCTACTCTTGGCTCTCATGAAAAGTTTTGTCTTGCTTAACTAGACGATTATCAGTGCATCTGCTACTTTATTATACTATTTATTGGTACTGTTGCTGTGTCCAAAGGCTACAATCAGACAAAGACCAAAGTAACAGGAGCCTTAGCCTAGTTCTGTGCACTACTGTTTGTACACTCCTAGCTTTGAAAATGACTACTGATCCTGAGTACTTTAGTCTGGGATGTGTTTGAAATACAGGTATTTGCAGGTTATCTAAGCAAGTTATATACATATGCATGCACGTATGTATGTATATTTGTGTTTGGCCCACAAAATCATACTTCTCCAGCACATACTCAACTCCTCCAGTGACTTCGCA
>JAOXJM010000001.1:150273139-150291414 GCA_026413425.1 Tringa solitaria
CATGTAACAAACTATGTCCTTAAGTTGCTATGCAAATTCTACATTATTTTTATGTAGCTCCTCTAGACTAATTTATACCTACATATTTTATAAAATTCAGTATATCAACCATGAAAATCTTTCAATATATGATAAAAGTGTTTGGACTAAGATGTGTAATAATACATCACAGGTTTCCCCTCCAGGATTAAACTGTTGTTTGATTTCACAGAAGGTAAGTTCCATCAATCAGTTTGTCCTTTGCTGTCAAAAAAAAAAAAACAACTTAAGGTTTCATTCTATAAGAAGTAATCATAAAATGAACAAACAAGAAACTTAATTCATTAAATTAAGAAGCAATGTAAAATACACCAACTTAAGATTTTCCCCACATAAAATGCTGAGAAGTTAATCTTGTGTGTGGATATAATTTTAAAGAAGAGATAAAAAACAAAAGCCTAAAAATACATGGGATTAAAATCTGACCAAAAAAAAATTATTCAGGCAGCAATCATGTCTAAAGATTCCCATAATTTTTAAGGGATGCTTCTAACTGGCAGAGTTCAAAAATAACACAGAACAAATTAAACTGCTGTAGATTTCCCAAGATTTGGACTTCCATATATCCAGCCTAAACTTGTGTTTGAAGCTTGATTTTGTGGGATTCTTTTAGACTACAAACGCCAAATGAGAACCAGTGATTCATGGTGTGATCTCTGACTCCTCTATGTAGTTTCACTTAGATTTACGCCAGTAAGACTGAAATTAGATCAGGAAAGAAGAAACCTGCCCGAGAAAGCAAAGGAAAACAAGAGAACATTTGCATAGTTTTCTCCATCCCCACCCACTCTCCCTCCCTCTTTGAAAGGAAAAACTAAAAGAAAAGGGGGGAGCAGGGAAGGTGAGGAGAAAAAAGGGAACCAGAGAGGAAGAGGCAAAAGGGGAAGGGGAGAAACAGATTAAGGGGAAGGAAAAGGGAAAAGAGGAGAGGAAGGGGGAAGAAAAAGGGAAGGTAAAAAAAATTTCACAGCAAACCTTATGAAGCTCTCAGTATGCCTAAACTATGTATAGAGTAATGATGCTTCATTTTAGAAATAAAATTTGAATGTTGAGTCTCACCAGAAGTTATCATTCCATCACTATCAGTGAGAGTTTATATAAAGAGACCAGACAAATGTTACACAATCTCTTTTCCTAGCAACACCCTGTGTCGGCTGAGATAAAGATTATGATAGTACCCAATTTAAGGCTCACTTCAGGTCAATTTAAAATTCTTTCTGAATATTTCACATCTCATTCTTAAAACTGGCAATTTCCAGTTGTACTTCATAGGACAAGAGGCAGCACTAAGGACTGGAAAATATGGATCTCTTTTAATGAAGAATTAATATTTATTGAATATTTGGCTATAGCTATATCAGAAAATTTTAATTAATAAAACTAAATGGAGGAAATTTCACAGCGGGAAAAGTGCACACACAGCAGCATTAACCTCCAAATAGTCATGCTTGTTCAAGTTAGCAGTGACTTTCACTGTGTAATTTGCCATAGGACACTCCTGAGCACATTTTCTGATGGATGTGGCCTCTTCTCAGGTAGGAGGATGCACTTCGCTCACTGCACCTTCTGTCTGGCAATGCACTGGAGGCCTGCTGAGTCCAACTGTGCGTGGTCTGTCACATTGCCTGGCTTAAGCAAAGCTGTCCTAAAAGGTTGCAGGCTCTATGTTTGTTGACCATCAGAGTTCAGCTAAGAGAGAATTTGTCTTCCTTAAATACTTGTTATCTTTGTTAGCTAACTCATCATCATTTAGGCAGCTCCAGTCCAAACACATGAAGGGCACAACAGCTAATGCTGTCATGTGGACTTTGAAATGATCCATGAAGGAGAATATATGGCCATTGCTTCATAATCAGATACTAGACATGATTTACCTTTCAATGCTTTTTACATCCATAAAACTGAACTGCTGCCACTTCAAAACCGTGTAGCTGTTTCCCCAGGGAGACTCAATTTAGATCCTGTATCTCCTCTGTAGCACAGGATTCCTTTACCTGCCTTTGCAGCTGGTTTCACTGAGGTCAAGTGAGTCATCTAAGGTCACACGGTGAATGAATGACCCAGAAAGATGCTGAAACCAGACCAGGACCTTTTGAAGTTTCCTGCTGCAACTACTGAAGCACACTCTCTCCCTTAAATAATTCTGCCTGTTGATCACCACTGAATGTATACATTTCCTAGTGCTACAGGAAATTAAAGTTTACATTCAAGCTGCTTTAAGAGCTAGAGTACATACCACTTTTTTTAGTGTTATATCAATAATACTACTTCCATTCCTATATTCAGGATATCCTTACATCCTGAGAAAAGATGGGAAAGATTACAAACCCATTTCCAAATACCTCTAGCTTCACACCACAAGTCAGGATCCTAACTTTGTGGTTTTCAGATTTTTGCCTTTTTGTTCACATGGATTAAATTTGACAGTTTTGTTTTCAGTTTTTCCACAACCATGACAGTTTGAGACACTTTAATTTTCTTTCAAAGAGAGGACATTGTTGTGCTTCTGAGTACCACACTGAATCTTATTAAACACCCCACAGCTAACTCTCTGGGCCAGATACAGCAAACCCAGCATCCAATATGTAGCTTCACAGATTTCATTTAAATTCTACAAAGATTTCACAAGTAAAAGCCAGCCTAGAGTGAGGTGCAATGTCCTTCCTTTGTTACACACTTTCACACAGAAAGTTTAGGGTAAGTAATGTGCAGTTACCTCCCAGAGGGTAGGCTCTGTACGGCCTCCTAGAACCCAAAAACAGTAGAAGAAACTACCTGACCAGAATGGTAGTATCTGTATGTCACACTTCTGTATAGATTCAGTTTATATGTACTTAAAATGAAACAAACAATTTTATATGTGCAATAAGAAGGGAGAGAATGAAACTAAAAATGCAATTAAAAGCAAAATTCAAAACATTTAGATCTTTTCTTTTCAAAAACCCAACTTTTAGCCTCACATTTAAATTTTCTTTGCTCCATACACCATGACTCCAGGTGTTTAACTCGTAAATGAGTAGGACCAGTAGTGTTTTCCTTCTACCTGTGGGGAGCCAATATGACTCACATTCCATCGCTTAAAAACAGAACTAGTCCATTAGTTAAAATAATAGTGATGCCAAAACTCCTCATCTCCTGCAGGCGCAGCAAGGGTGAGAATTTACAAAAGGCCTGTGTACCACCCATACCTTAAGGCTTGGACTCAGCTTGGGGCAGGTGATTTTCCCACCTCTCATCTCAGCTTGTGTTTTTGTTCTGCTTTTTCTGTGTAGGTTATGTCCTGCCTAACTCCATGTGCTGTGAATCTTGATTGCTGGTAGCAAGTACTTCTGGACATCTGCTCTGAATTTACTTTTCAAATAATATCTATATGTGTGGTGTTTTTCCTTTGTAATGTTGGGGTTAGGCTGAAACTGGCAGTCTGCAGGAGGGGAGGAAAGATCAGTCCTATTTCTAATAATAACAGCTATTTACAAGCCCAGGGACCTCAGCAGGTATCACTTTCCTTCCCAGTGACGTGCAGCTATCTCAGATGAGAAAACCACAGCTGTTTTTTACCAGTAACATGCGTAACAGTTTTAAACAAAGGAAATGAAACATATATTTATGCATGGCTAAAACTACAGGGCAATTCCAGGGATGCAGATTGGAATTCACCTGGCATTGAGCCAGAACATGGAGGCCAACTTCTTGCCCTGGGAAAGGGGTGATGTGCACGTTTCTGTGATCACAGGTCATCAAGACTTCAGCTTTGCACCTAGCCAAAGGGGCCTACGAATGTGGCATAGTTCACATTTGACACTGAAGAAAACATTAGGAAAAAGTGATCCATATACCTCTCAAATAAATAGGAAGATTTCTGTGAATCATCAGTTGTTTCTTGAACTTTATCCTTGGGGCTAAAGTATCCTTCTTTAGTTATGAGATCTGATGGGATTTCAGCCTAAGTAGTGTAGCTATGATGTTATGTCCTATAATTCAACCTGCTCCAGAAAACCTCTATTTATTGAGTGATGAATAATAGAATTGCTTAGCAGCTTCTTTTAGCTTTCACAAAAGAAAGCACTGTACCGTATGCACTGTTTCAAATGTTTTCCCTTATTTTCCCATGGAGATTTATTCTTAAAAAAAAAAAAAAAAAAGACCTCACTGAGAAGTACAGTAGTTAATTCAGACAGTCTCAAGTTGCCTAGAGCTATTGACTGATATATGCAAAACCTTGCCATTATGTTTTCAAAGCAGCGACAAATAGAATTAGGAGTGCAATTCCTTTGATGATACTTTGAATTTTTTTTAAAATTACCTTCCATTATTGTCTGGGCTTGATCCTGCTCCCTCAGAAACTAGTGGGAGTTCTGCCACTGACTTCAGGGGAAGGAGAATTGGGTTGTTTTCAGCACAGATTTTAAAACAAAGGCTTGAAATTGGCAGGAACAAAACACTCTGCCATGAATTGAGACAGCAGGTTGCCAGATGGCAGCTTTTCAGAGTTATGCAAACAAATTTGGTTTATTCAATATAAATATTTGAAGGAAATAGAAAGAAGGGGATAATTCGTACTTACCAAAGGGTCAGATTTGAGTCTTTTAAATTTTAATTTGGTTCCAAGAGAAAAAGAATCTCTACTAACACTGTTAAATTGTTGCTCCAGAAAGCACCTGAGCCTGGCTTTCCATAACAGCTTATACTACTATACATATAGTTTTGGATGACTGAAGAAAAACAAGAATATTTGAGAAAGAAAGGATTTACACAGTTACTGGGGGAAGGCAGTTTAGGAGCAATTGGTAAATTTCCAGTCGAGGAGCACATGTTCTCTATACAACTCAAAGAGAGAAGGATACACCCTGAGAGCGCTTTTAAGCTTTCAAGTTAGATAGTTGAAGTTAGGTACTTTGAGTACCCCATTATTTGCCAGTGAAATCTTCAACATATGACTAACCATTCAGATCCACTCAGCAGGTAATAGCCAAGAGAAAAGGAAGGTCAAGGATTCCAGAAGAGCACTGCTGATGAGCTTTTTGGTGTATTTTGTTTTGTTTTACATCAAGTAACACTCAGAAAAGAGAGAAAGTGAATATAGTACAATCAACAGGAGGATTCTCTTTTTTCTTGAAAATTAACTTTGGATCTACTTAGAATGACCTATGAACAATGACGCCTTGATTATTTTTTTCTACTGAGTGAAAAGGCTAAACAAGAAGAGGTATGTATATAGGTCAGAGAGCTCTAGGAACTGTACTCCACTGTCACAATCCTTTTTGAAAATACAACTAGCATTAAAAAGAAAAAAAAAAAACACATCTGCCCTGAATTCTCTCTGCATATAATTTCCTTCTGCCTGTGGTGAGGGGTGTGCTTTTGGAATGGCAAAAGGCTTCATCTCTTAACAAATAATGAAATTCACATTCCAGTCAAATGTGATCAGCCCTGCCATTGCAGAAGGATATTTTTATTGTTCACGTTTGCCTTCAGAGTGCCACTGCACATTACTAAGCACGTTGGCTTTTTGCTACCTCTATTTTAAGCTGTTCAAAAAATCTGGGAACTGAAGAAATATCTGCCTTTTCTTTTTAAGAGGAAAAACATTATTTAAGTAAGTAAACATTTTGAATAATTTAGACTAGAAAATGTATGTGTTTACTTAGACAGACATGCTTAGTTTAGTAAAACAGAACTGACCATATCTTTGAATTAACCTCTTGTCGCTCATACCCTGCTTGTATGCACTGTACTGACCTCAAAAGAAAGAAAATCGAAGCAACTGTAAATTGCCTGAACAGATTTGTCTGAACTCATGGAGCAGTAAATCCTACATTTACATTAGCTACTCAATACAAGTTTGACTTACCACACCTTCTACTCAAAAGGTCACACAGAATTTTTTATACTCGCTAAAAAATGTAGCAGTGGGCCACAAACTTGAATTAATTCTCCGTGTATGATTCCTAGAGCATGGAGGAAGGGAGAAAAGAATAAATAACTAGTAGAAAAGATCAGAGGAGCAAGGCGAGAAAGTGGGAAGGAACACTCTCAGGTTTGGATGAAAGAGTTTCATTTCAGATGGATCCTCCTCTCAGCTTACTTCAGGGACTGGCATATGGCATATGCTACAGACGGATAGGCAGCAATACACGTACAGCTGTAAGGTTCTGGCCCTTCTGGTCCTGGCCCAGGCTGCCAGCTGGCCAGCAGAAAGCAGGTTTGCAGGATGATTTGATTTTCCACAGCTGTCATACAAAGCATGAGGTCAAGGGAGGTAAGGAGAAGGAGGAGATGTCTAAGAGAGGGAGGGGGTTGTAGCTGACTGATCCTTCCTTATAGCATAGAGGCTGAGCTCAAACCTGACAACTAAAATATCCCAGGCAGCAACTTTCTCCATGTGCAAGCCCTTCATTTAAATGATGTGCTAATGTAAGGTTTAGGTCTTGATAGGACTGGGCAACTCCGGAACCATTTACTGACACACACTGAGTACGGTAAAAAATAATTAAATACCATGCAAGGTGTTTCTTGTCTAATGCCCAGTGAATATGCAAAATAAGCTGGAGTACTCTTTTGTGAACTAAGGACATCTTTTCTTAGTAGGTATATTAGGGAAAACTCACTCTAACACAATTCTGTATGTTGACAACAAATAGGTTTTTAAAAGAAAGATAAATAAAAACCCCTTGTTACTGCAACCAAAGTCAAATGCGAGGTCCTCTGGATGCTTCCAAAAGGCTCACATTTTTGTTAGTGTCGTTTGAATAATAACTCACTCTTATTTTTCCAGAAACCTTTAGATAAATTTGTAGTTCATTTGTGGTACATAGGCCAAAAATCACTATACTCATTTTAATAGGATAATTTACTAGAAATATATAATTCCATGGCTATCAATTTTGATGAAATTTATCTGTTTATTAATTATTTGCAATTTTTTGAAACCAGACATTTTATTAATATATCAATTATCTCAAGTTATTTGAACAAACGGTTCATGTGAAATAACCTGATAACATTACTTTATTCAAGATAGTGAGAACAAGGTTGGAGTGTGAGAAATTTCAGATTAATAGGACTAACTAGATAACACAATGTCAGAAGAATATCAAGATGGAAAAATTTGTCGTATAAAGAAAGCCTGTGGGATTTGGGGCTGTTCAGATGGAGAAGGCTCTGGGGAGACCTTATTGTGACATTTCAATATATAAAGTGGGCTTCTAAGCAAAAAAGAGCTTTCTTCTCTGTGATGCTACACAGAAACTTAAAACAAGAATTCAGAGATGAGCAAGCTAAGTAGGGAGGGACCAATAGTACTAGCAACAGGCAATGGGATTGTCCTGCATACTGCTCCACAAAGATCCATTACCTCTGAAGTCTTCAATTTGAGACTCATGGGCAGAACTCTTCACAAGCCAAATGTGTTTTTCTCTTCTGGCAAAAAACAGTTTTCTTTCCCCCTACATGGCCAACATTTAAGAAACACGCTTTCTTACTTGGTCTGGAATACAGACCTACAAATTCTCAAGCAAATATGTCTTTCACAGCATGTAAAAAAGGCTTTTTGTCCCTGTTAGATTAAGTATTCAAAAGAGGGGTAGAGAATGAGATGGACTCTGAAATCTGGAAAGTCAGAGATTTGCACCAAATTGTTATACCACTAAATGTTTCTTTGTTCATTCAGTGAATATATATGTAACCAGGCTCAGTAGACAAGACTGAAAGTGTCTCCTTCAGAATGAACTCAGATAAGAAGGAAATGACCAGATTTAAATTTTTCTTTCCAAAAGAAGATAAAGAATAATCTAGAAACTGCTAGCTTTTATACTTGGGATAAATCCTTTTTTTTTTTTTTCTTAATAAAATGATGTAGGCTTTGCCCATCCCACTTCCTTTTCTGGCTATATATTAAGTGAACTTAGGCTTCTGAGCTTTCACTCAGGTCTGCATGTTTTTGTTCCTTAAGTATCTTGCTGATACAGTGATGCCTTCAGGGAGAACTATACTCTTAGCCTGTGTTGATACTTCTTAAAGTCATGGGTTTGCCCACTGGTCAAGGATCATCTGCAATGTTTAGCTGTAAATACATTGCCTGATATAGTTTTGATTCATGTCAACTAACATTTCTCAAACAATGCAAGCAACATTAGGATACAGCGTAGCCCAGACAATTTCCTACAGAAAGTATGGAAGTATGCAGCCATTCTGGTTTTAGGGAAGAAATAATGGGGGCATAAATGTATAAGCCTTTGGACCAGATAAGGCTCCCTGGCCTTTTTTGTTTACTAATGTAGACGAGTCTTGGGAAACCAGCCTGCACTGGTAGCTGAGACCCCCTGGGAGCTCTAGGAGGTCTCACACAGACAAGGTGGGGAGCAGGCTCCAGCATCTCTGGCCAATACAGAACACAAAGAACATGCAGCTGCAGCATGTGCATAACTTGGAAAACTTCATTAGTCAACAATGCAAGGGAATTAACCACCCCTTCTCCCCTCTTTTTTTTTTTTTTTTTTTTTGGCATGCACATTGCTGATGGTGACTGTGCTCTGTATTTACATAAGGGTAACTGCTTGTGATGTGTATATATTCAGGTTTTCTGTTGCTGTTTTCTTCTTATTCCATTTTATAAAGAAAGAAAATGCTTTGATCCTCTGAGAATAACATCAGTGAATCCCAGAAACTATTTATTGTTTTATGCACATAATGTACTTGTGCATAGTTCTTTTGGAGTAAAAGAACAATAAATGTTTCCTCTGTCCTTGGAAAGGAAGACAAAACTTCTTGGTGAATACCATTAACTGCTGTTAGAACTTGTCTGCCTGCAAAATAAAACATTTGAAAAGAACTGACCTTGTTCAAATATCTTCTAACCTGCATGTGGTACCTGTTTGCGATGTTATTTCTCTAAGAACTGTGAAGGGATAGACTTTTCCCTTCTAGAATGAATCTACAATGGATTGTGCCATCAGAGAAAAAACTTTGATGATGCATTAACATGGCCCTGACCCAGCTGGTTGGCATGCACTGTCACTCTAAAATTCCATTAATAGGGTGCCTGAGGACATGAACTCAGTTTGACTTGAAAGCTTCATGTGTTTCAATTAAAAATGCATTTATTTAATTAATGTAGACATTAGAGAGAACACTGCTTTAAAAAGAAAGACTGAATTTTGTAGGCTAACTTTGTCCCCATTTTCTAAGACATCTGGGAAATATTGCTTTTTGCAAATGTGAGATTTAGGAAAGGGAGGAACTGAAATCTTGCAAATTAATAGGTAGGAGGCACTGAGGAAGATGTCAGGCCTGTTGGACTCAAAATAGTTATGTTTAGAAGTTGATAGCTTTTTTTTTTTTACAGCTTATAAGACAGTGTTGATTTCATCTGAAGGTGCTAGAAACAAGAGGGGTTTTGGCAGCAACAGAAGAAGTGTTTACTGGCATCATTTCAAGTGTAGAATCAATGTTTTCTGTAATACAATAAATGGGATAAAATTCTACCTTGCTTACACCTGAGCAATTTCACTGAAAGAGGAATATGAAGAAACAAAGGAAAAATACAGCCAAAGGAAATTTCACTGAGGATGTTCTTATTGTACCTAGTCATTGTGGACCTTATTTTCAGTTCTAATAAAATGTTCTGCTACTGTGACCAACTTAACTCACTTTAGAGATCATTTACACTACACAGCGGAGTTAAGGGCCTTATTAAAATAAGATTCAGATTCCAAGTAAAATTGCTTGTTCATAACTCCCGAAGGATCTAATGAAGAAGATGCCACTTCTGTCCTGCTTTTATAGATGCAGGTTTTTGATGCAGTAATAGCAGAGTTCATTTTAAATAATTAGCTGTCATGTGGATTGCAGTCACAAATGGATACATCTTTCCTAAGACACCCTGTATGGTATCCATTCTTATCAACCTAATGTAAACAGAGCTTTAGTTACCCACAGACACACCACATAGATCTTATCTAGCATGAGAATACCAAATTAGCACTGACTGATTCTTAGGTAGCTATCAGCTAGCTGGCAGCTGTGATTTTTCATATCCAGTACATCTGTTCAATACCATATGCCAAGGCTAGATCTAGGGATTTTGGCACCTTGCTCTGGTTGGACAAGTTCTTTGACATGTTTTCTCCTTGATGTGAAACCAAACAATGAATAGCTTCACTTGCATTTGCACTTAGTATTGTCTAGATTATTTATTTACTTTGAGCAGTTATACAAATGGGACAATTCTGCAATCTGATAAAAAGAGGGGAGCTTTGATACATATCACAGAATAATGATGTGTCAGAGAGTGGACACACAGGTATTGCTTTTTGAGCTGCTGTCACAAAGCTTAACCTTGCTTACTATAAAAGAAAGCTGGTAGTCTGTGAAGAAGGTTTTGTGGCCTGTTGAAGGAGATTCAAAATCCTAAGAACACAACAAACATGCAGAACCTTACTAAAAGCAGATGGAACCATAATATCTCACGGTTATACTGACATACTATATTAATGCAACAGAATAGATTAGTCATTTTAATTCTGCATATGTCACTCCTGCTTGTACCACAGACAAATCCATCCCAGCACGAGGGATGTGATTCTTTGTTCCCTCTTAGCTGCTTTTTCCCCTTTACCAGATCCAGAGTTTGTGGACATGAACAGTAGCTCAGAGAAGGAACTGATCCAGCTAAACTATTCTAGGGGAGGTGGCAGGAAGCTTATTCTCAGAGAAGATTGCTCCCAACAAGTTTCATTGTATGGTGGCTCAGAGGTTAGATCTGCCACTAGAAAGGAGATAGGGACAAAATTTGGTGACCAATCATGGAGAAAGGCAGAACAATCTCTTTTGATAGCACTCTGCTTTTTTCCATATTAAAAAGGCCAGGTAACCATAGCCAAAATGTTTCTAAGTGATAGCCACTAGAATGTCTCTGTCTGAGGGACAGAAATCGAATTAACTCAAAAGTATAAAAAAAAAAAGTATCCTATTTTTACTGGTTTTACAAATGTGAGTCTTCACCTACACTGGAAATGTTAAATGGGAAATTCAGTTTTAATAGATTAAAAGACACTAATTCCTGGTGGATGGTCTTGGCTGTGGTTCTGAGTGCACCTACGACACTGCAGTTCTTGTGTCTGAGACCAGCCAACACCTATTGTGTGGGGACAGAAGAGGTCATAAGCAGTTTTGTTGGCTGAACCCCAAATTATAATGCTGCTGCAGAGACCAATTTGATCATGTGGCCAGAAATGGTACCTGCCGATGACCTGATTAGAACAGACACAGGATACTTCTAGTGCTTCAGGACTGAACCTGCTGAATAGCGGTTGCCTTTGCACATGCTGCAGTCTCGTCTGGAGACATTCATGAATGGCAAAGCTAGGTAAAGCATCTGAATATATTTTTGTTTGGTTGTTTTTTTTTTAATTTATCCTCCACCTGTGGAATCACCATCACAATTCAGCAAACCCCAATCAGTTCACTCAGGTTTTTTGCATAAGCCACTGCTGTGAGAAACCTAAAACAACAAAGCAAGCAAGAGCAGACCCATTTGGCCCTGGGAGCACCACATTTTCCTTCCCTCAAGAATACATACCTCAGGAAAACTCATGCTAAATGTTATAGATATTAGTGCACGCATTTCTTTCTCTTCCATGTTTTGAGGGGATGAAATGGCACACGGCTTTTATCTTTTTTAAATTATAGCTCTTTTTATTTATAAAGACTTCAGTTTGAAAAGCTGTTAAACATAATAAACCACATCTTTCAGAGAATACGATTACATTATTTAATCATGCCCAAAGGCAGCAAAGACACTGGGAAATAATTGTCTTTTTGTCACTCAAGCATGAAATGCTCAACATTGTTTGAAACCTAATTCTAGTAAACCTTTAATATTCTAGTTCAGAAATCCCTTGACCATGGGCAAGTAGAATCTCATTTTTCAGTCTTTCAAAACAGTGTGATGAAGTATCCTAGAATACATAAGTTGTGTTTTTTTCTCTAAATTCTATTTTTTTTCAATCTGCAAGGTTTCACTTTTTACATCCATCTACCGAAACACAACTCCATTAATATGCTAGCATCTTCATAAGATATTCATTCATATAATTTATTCAACCTAAAAATTCCACTTTTAATCTTGCGAAAATCTCGTATGAAGAAGCAGAATGTAGGGAACAATGCATCCAGAGCTACTGCAGTTATGGAAGCATAGGAAGACTGTGTTATTGCAATGACATTGTTTTGGCACAACTTGCCTTTCTCAGACCAATGCCAGTTTTTCTACTAATTAGTAGGTATTTGCAGAGCCTTTTAGTACACTTTTTTACACCATGATCAAAACATTCATTGTATATCACAAAATCACAAGATTTTGGCACTGCTGTTACAGGATCAAATGTCTCTTTCTGACTCCAGAATCACAGGAGAATAGAATATGGACACTAGATATAGCGGATTAATATTTAGTAAAGCCTGCCCATAAGTCGTAGACATAGATTCACATTCAGATCTAAAGAGTACGGTTTCAGTCTTAGAATAAATTAAAAATAATAAACTTTTCCTTTAAAGTAGAAATCTGGGCACAAAGATGTCAGGGTACAGACCGCTGTAGACTAGGAAGAGAAAGGTGGCATTGGGTACAAAAGGGTTAAAGAAATGAAGAATTCTTCAACATTTGATGTGATAGCAATGTATGTATAGTAAATCTATCTTTTATCATCTAATAGGAATACAAAAAAAGTCTAATAATTTCTCTTATTCATAGTATTTTTCATAAAATTTTTAATGAAAGAATACAGATGCTACAAGTTTACCAGTGTAAACTTGAATAGCTGAAGACATTGATATTGTGCTTCTTTTCATGGTGTCTGCACACCCCTTGAAAAAACAAATTACACATATGTAAGTACTATACTTGCAGTGGATTTTCTCCATAGGTGATAACACCTATAAGGTGTTTCAAGTACCTTAAAAAAATGCTATTAAATAATAAGGAGTTAAAAAATAAAACCTTTTGGAATATATGCTACATCCAGTGCATTTTATAGACTCCCTAATCAGAAGTTGTTAAACATGGATAGAAACAAGAATGCCCTTTGAGTTGTAATGTGTGAGCTACTTCTCCTTTGTAGAGCTCCATCAAAGTAACTGGGCCATTTCAGGTTGCAATTGAAAAGATCAGGACTAAAAAGTGCAGGTGGAACAGAGAATCCAAAATGACTTCTAAGTCCTGCAAATACATGCACGGTACCTAAATCAATCAAGAAAACAGGTCACTGACTGCAGAAAAGGAAATGAAATAAAGACATGCTGGAGAAAAAAGAATAGCCATTTATTACAGTGCAGTAGTTAGACAAGAATAATGCAGAAGAAAATCAGGAGACAACAGTTTATATTCAAGATTTTAAAGATAGGGGGAAAGGTTTATTTCATGCACGTGTCACCAAAAATAAATTGTTCCTGATCTTCAGTCTAAACTGTGGTTCACTGCAGCACCTAAGAACAGAGACAGGGCTCTCATCATAAATGGGTCTTTCTGAAAGAGAACAGAGGTGAGAGCACCAAACATCTTGTCAAAAGCATTGTTACTTTTATATAAATCAAACAGGCCAAATGCAAAAGAGACACTTAAATTTTTTGTGTGTTTGGGCATATTATTTTTCATTATATTCATTAAAAAGTCAACCTTTTGGCTTTCCCAAAAGATACTGACTGGAACCTAGGGAATGCACATATCTCTGTATGCTAAATCCCAAGCTTTTATTTGGAAATGTCTGGACAATGTCTTTTATTATTTCTTTATGGAGGATGTTCAGATTTACTTTGTTTCTATATATAGTCATATATACCTCTCAACAATGTTATGTTTTTAGCAGAAAAAGAGATATTACTGGAAATATGCATTTTTTCACAAATACTATACCAAATAATATTGAAGACTATCAAGATACTACACAGCACAGAGAATAGCTAAACTCTCTATCCTCTGTCCTCTTGGTATGCTATTTGCCTTGCCAAATACACAGTGAAACTGTAATAAAGGGACTCAGTGAGTGGATTTTAAATTAACTGACAATTTGAACTTTGAATGATCACTGTTCTGTGACTGTTTGGAGAGCATGACTACTGGATTTAAAGATGGATAAAGACAAAAACTATTCTCCTCTGACAAACCATTCTTCTTAAGAAATTGAATTGTGGTTGTGGTTTTTTTTTCTCAGCGGAGAAATGATACTTAATCCATGGAGATGTAAAAACTCTATAAAAGAGACTCTTTACAGGAGCACTTAGGTCACCAGGTTAAAGAAAGTGAATGGTATTCCTAATGGAAGATAAATGGTTGCCCTGTGGGGTTTTATCTGTCATACTAATCTCAAAAAGCATCTCGTATAAAAGTAGAGAGAGAGACTGTTAAAGCAAGCTTCGCCACTGCAGTAAACTAATACCTGTGGCTTACCGCCTCTGCCCTACACATGTGAAATGTTTAAAATGTTTGGCAGGAAGCTTTTTCCCACATTTGGCTAGGCATACTCAGTGAACCCAATGTGAGATAATCCAAAACAATTCAGGTTCAACAAAGGTTGGGAAAATATTATAGCGGACATAAAGCTTTGATGGAAAGCTTCTTTGATCTTGAGATTATAAAATACACAATTTCTAATCTGACAAATTTTTAGCTGCAAAGCAGAATATCTAAACATTCCTCTTTTGTCATAACATTTTAATCCCTTAAGAATGTGATTTAAACCATTGGGGAGCAAAGGTTACCACAAGATTTGTATGAAAGAGGAAACCTGCCTCAGACACCTAGATAGAAAAATGTGAAGGCCATTAAATTATATAACTAAATACTATCTGCAAATTGGCACTGCCAGGTCACCCTCAGTTCAAGCTGTGTCAAATATCCCTTGTTCCAAACACACTTGTTCACTGAATGAAGATATGATCATTTTAAACTTCAGATTTGACTTTAAAATGACCCACTTTTCCATGCATGAAGAATAGCATACAATAAGAGTTTAGGTAACAAGAGCTGTGGGTTGAAGGTTGTTTTGGAGTTAGTTTTGAAGGGGGAGGCTGTTGGGATTTTTAAATGTATTTATTTAGCTCATAGAAGGTATTGCTTCTTCCTAGTAATCCTGCTTAGGCCCATAGACTATGATAACTCTACTCCTAATGTAAAAATAATTATTTTAATATTTAAACAATCCTTATAAGGCATTGGCTACTTGTTAGACACAGCAATTCCTGTAAGGAAACATGATCAGTAAAAGCAAATCCAAAGTTATTTTATCAATTATTCACAGAACATTAATTAGTACTGCAAGCCTCAGATATAAATCCATGAGTTGGAGTTCATAAAATATTTTTTCATTTCTGATAAACTAGAAATCATTTAACGTTAATTTGAGTACCAAATCAAGTGGAGCACTAAACAGCTTCTAATAGTTTCAAAAATCAGCTGGATCAGACCTTAACTTTTCTATTTAAAAAAAAAAAGAAAAAAAGCCCACAAACCAACGAAACTCATTTTTTCCTCCCATAAATTGAAAGTAAAGTTCATCCTTTTTACTTGAAAAGCCAACCTGCAGAAATTTAATTCCATGGTGACTTGATTTCCACAGATTCTGTACTTTAGTGTTTGTCACTAATGTTTGTAGCTAAATATCTTTATCCAAACTCTATTCATTTTTCAGCTTTTTAAACAAATTGTTCCTTACCCTGTAATCACGCTTGATAAAGAGAAAAAGTCTGGGTGTAGAAGACAGGGTTTGAAATAATAACTAGAATCGGGTTTTTACAGCCATTATACAAATGAATATAAATAGTGATGATTAACAAATGGAATGTCAATTTAGAAAGCATAACCAGTAAAATGTTGTAATACAAAATAAGGAAAACATGGATTTTTGTGGTAGGGTTTTCCAAAAAAAAAGAGTTTTGGCATATACTGTGTTCTCATTTGAGAGGACAGAAAACTTCCCATTCAGTTAAAAAAAAGCATCTATAAGGTTGAATCTCCATAATCTCAAATTTTGAAGACATCATATCAGAAACAATAGAAATATCAGTTCCTGACAAAGCATTCCTCCTTACATTTCTGGGCAGTACATCAATTAAAAAAGTAACTGTTCCTGTAACTGTACAACCACCTCTCTTAATTGCTCAGAAAAATTTCACAAAAATTAATTTTATCAAAAATTTTGGTCTATCCTTATGTTAAACGAATAACACAGATGCAAAAGTTCTTAAAGAAACTGTGTTGGAAAGACAGACACACACTCTCTGCACAAACCTCTTTCCTTTTGGGAACAAGTATATATTTGATTAGAAACAGCATTAAAAACAAATAGCCGCACACTTACTAATCCTTCTGGAATCACAGTAGATCTTCTCCTCTTGCCCTTCAACCACAAAATGAGGTTTTTGACCCAGAATAAGGAGGCAGGGCCGTGGCTGCTAATCCACAGAAGATGCACTAAGGACTGGTTGTCCCTTGAGCTCCCTAGAATTTGCAGGATGTGACTCTGCCTGGATCCTTACCTGTTCAGGCACAGATTACATACGGGGATTACTAGGTATTTTCCAAGTGATTTCCCTAGGGTTATTTCCATTTCTTGGCACTGTACAGTTTGGACAATTAAACTACATAGACTTCTATATAAATCTAGGATAGTGTTAGACACAATTCATTTCAGAGGGCAGCACATTGACCATTAAATTGTCCCTTACCATTCTCTATGTCTCTGAAATGCTATCCATATTTCAAGATTACATGGTGCTCTTGGGCAGAAGAATTTCAGACGTGCATTTGTGCACTGGTACAGCAGAGTAAAAAATCCCATAACATTAAAAAATGCTTTCAGTGCATCTCCTTCACTAAACTTTATCTATAGCTAAATGGAATTGACAGAACGAATGCTCTCTTCTAAAATCAGAATGAAATTTTACACAATATATCCATTAAGTTTACAACTTACTACATTTCAGCCGCAAAAATTGTTTACAGAGGTTTCATAAAGTATTTACACAGTGTTTTCATTAAATATGCTATTATTCATATTAAATATGCTTTTATTCATATCCATCAGTATCAAAGAACAGACACTGGGGAAAAACCTGGGAGAGGGAAATGGGGAACTGAGAAAACGCTTATGCTGAAACAAGCTATATACACCCATGTGACTGACCCAGAAACAATTCTGTTGTTGCCAGTACAGCTGTCTTTGAAGTCAGCCAAACAACCACACTCTCCTGCCAAAAAAAAAAAAAACCTTCATAGTTTGGCATCAGGGTTTTGCAATTATTTTGTCACAGTTTCAGAGCAGTTGTTTTAATTTTTAAAGTGATTCTTCTCTAATTTTCATTTCTTTATCTTATCTGCTTAGCACAGAATAGTCATCACTTCCCTGACAGAAACCTTTTTTCTATGAATCTTCCTTCAAACTTGCCTTTGCCATCTGTGGTTTCTATTCTCCTTCCACTGATGTGGATGTGTCTTATTGTCTGACTTTTGTTTTTGTTCTCAGGATAGAACAATAAAATAAAACCAAACCTCTTTATTTGTTAAATTCTACTCTATCTGCAGTCTCACAGTCTTTTGAAAGATCCCTCAATGACCCATCACTTTCCTTGAGTTTTCTTGATGCTGTCAGATTAGTTTTGACTTAATTTCTGCTAAATATTTCAGTACAAGGTCATAAAATCGTCCTTCTTGCAGAACATTTCTTTCTACTTTCAAACACATAGTATTATTCCCCTCATTTGAGAACTTGACATACTCCTAAAGCACATAATAATCTTTAATGACCACCTCTTTCCTTCATCCCAAATCTTTCCTGTCTGTTGATCTGCTGTATGGCTATAAATCATCACTATGATTTATATTTACTTTTACTTTAGTATCCGTGAAAGTTTTCTTTTGTCTTAGTTTCCTTCTAGTTTTTCCTGTTTCTTTGTTTATAATTTTCCCAATTTGTTATCTCACTTGGGTATTGAATTTTGAATCCAGAGTAGTTCACAGCAGCAAGTGAAAATTAACTGCCACATTCCTTTTCTGAAACTTTCCACTAGATCAGGCTGCTCAAAGCCACATCCAGGAACACTTCCAGGGAAGGGGCATCCACAACTGGGCAGCCTGTTCCAGTGTCTCACCACTTTCACAGTAAAGAATTTCTTCCAAATGTCTCATCTAAATCTCCCTTCTTTCAGTTTAAAACCATTACCCCTCATCATATCACTCCACTCCC
>JAOXJM010000001.1:150293405-150311716 GCA_026413425.1 Tringa solitaria
CCTGGAGGTATTTAAAAGACGGGTTGACATAGTGCTTAGTGACATGGTTTAGTGACGTTTTTTTATCAGGGTTAGGTTGATGGTTGGACTAGAGGATCTTAAAGGTCTCTTCCAATCTAGGCAATTCATGCTGACTGGTAGCTCATACTGCAAACAGCCCACTTCCCAAAGGAGCAGACAATTTACCACTGTCATACATTTAATTTCTCTTTTTTTCTCCTTGATTATCTTTCATGATATTCTGTTCTCCAAAATGCCAAATGTCTTTTCTTGCAGGGATTAACCAATATGTGTGGAATGAAGCATCTGTTCCTTTTCAGACCTGAAGAAGCACTGACCCAAAAGTCTGCGTACTCTTCCAAGTCTATTAGTGAGCTTACTAAAAGATATATTCTGTAACTGTCTATAAACAAATATATACATTTTTTTATTTTCAGTGTACTCAACACATTCTCCATATCAGTTCCACTTTGCAGCTAAACTGAGATGATTTGGAAGTCTGCAAAATGCATATCACTCACCAGGTGTAACATGGTGTAGCTATCACTTCTCCTGACAGAAATTCCCTGTCTTTCCAGGTGCACGGACAACTGTCAGGAATATAACATTTCCCTCTATGCTCAGCCATCCTTCAAAACAAAAGAATTATTAAGGCGAAAGTGTAAATTCACAAGTAGATCAACAAAACTGAATATGTAGTGTATTGTCTTAACCCCACCAAGGCCAGCCGGTCAGCCAGCCAGCCAAGGATAACTGTTTCAGCAGCAAAAGCTGCCCAGATCAAATGATCTCCACTGTGCACATCTGGAGACCTCACAAAGGTCACACTTGCGGCTCTCCTTCTATCTCAAAAGGGGTATGTTGGTGTTGGGCATCAGCCCTTATGCAAAAACACAGGTAGTGTAAGTATTCATCCCCGCAAACTGCAGAGCATCTGTGTGCTGTGCACGCTGGTGAGGCTGCAGCCAGGCTGCCCTTCCCTCCCTGCTACTCCCTCATCCTCCTGTCCCAGGGAAGCAGACAGAATGATGTGCCTGCTCCTCTGCACAGAGCAGCAACCATCCTGTTCTGAGCACAGGATAGTGAGCTGGGACGTGGCAGCTGTTGAAGAGTTAGCAGGAGAAAAGGAACACAGTTTATGAAGAGGTGGTGGACATTACCTATCTGAACTGGGGAGGTGGAAACAACTAACGACGTTAAGACAAAAGAGCAGTACTTAATGCAAAAAGCTGCAAGTCTGATCAGACCATGAATAACTGACCTAGAGATGTGTTTAACCATTTTTAGCTACCTCCTCAATTCCACCTGCTTAGCAACACTAACTTCTTTTTAAAAAATTGTACTGACACTCCCAATGCTGCTCTTTAGAGGAGAAATTCCTGCAGCTGTCATTGCAACACACAACTGAGAGCAGAGAGAGATGTGTTTTCAAAGCATGATCTTGAGATTGCTTTAATTGAAATCGAAGTTAAAAGGAATACACAGATTGGAGTTTTCTTCTCCCCAGAATTACTGGTTCATTTGAATTAATTGGTTTTAAGTCAAGTGTTCAGAAAAATGATTAAAGGAAGGAAAGTACTAGAATGGATGGCAC
The DNA here is from genome assembly GCA_026413425.1 of Tringa solitaria. Taxonomy (NCBI): domain Eukaryota; kingdom Metazoa; phylum Chordata; class Aves; order Charadriiformes; family Scolopacidae; genus Tringa; species Tringa solitaria. Next base: position 150,295,000 of record JAOXJM010000001.1, read on the forward strand.
GGGGGGGTCACTTAGAGTCTCTATCAACAGAAGTTAAATATCTTCCAAGAATAATGTAGGTATCACTGATGCTGCCTAAGGGCGGGATAGTAACTCAGACAGCCTCATGAGATCCCTTCCAATACGACTCTTCTGTACTTCTGTAATTCAACTTGTTTCTCCAGCTCAGTCTTAGGGTGACTTTCAATGTATCTTTGGGTGGTGAATTTACTGTCATTCTAAACTAATTTCCTCATGAAATTTTGAGCTATTCTATTCCACTTTTATAGCATACCAGAGACCTTCAGTGTTTCTTATTCTTTGTCACCTTTTTAAATCTTGACTAAAAGAACTACAAGTTGTTGTGCAATAATTTTAACAATAGTGTTAACAATAGTGTTAAACTTTTTTTTTACTTTAAGAGAACCATTTTTTGCCTACTGGAGTCCATTGTGCCATGGGTTTCCAAGGGGAAGGGCTTCAATACCAAGCATAAACTGTTTTATATGTGGGCACCATAAATACCCAGGATGCTAGAATATAGTACCAGTCTCAGGAGAATTCAGGTTTCCTCTGTAAAGGTTAGGTCATTGGACCAAACAATGCATAGTGGTAGAAATGAGGTGGGAGAAGTGGAAAAAAAGAGAATAACATCTTAAGTGTATAAAAAAAAGACATTTTAAGAGCATAAAAAATGTATCATCACAGTTTTAATCCATTATTTGAGAGAAATTTGGGGTTTGGCTTGTCTGTAACCCTTATATAGTTTATAATTCATAAAATAATCAACTTATTCAATTTGAAATGATAGAATGCTGCTTGAGTGTGAGCAAGTCTTTAGCTCTCTTTTTTAACTTACATTTTAATTATTTGAAATTTTCACATGACCTTTCATGACAATGCTAACTAGTTTAAGTTCATGCAAAAATCATGATGGTACTTCAGTAAAGATTTACTAACTTTTATATGATGTCTTGTACAGACTCATGCATTTTTGCGTAAAATTAATTGTTTATTTCTATAACATTAATAGTATTGAAAGCTAATGTCTCAGTTGAGGCAGAAGTTGTAGAGGACTACTGAATACCAAGCAAGAACAACTAGTGAAATCTTAAAAATTTATGACTGAAATTTGTCCTTCACCACTGCTTAGTCATCTGTGGATGTCACAAGTAGCTGGCAGGGGAATTCTGGCAGTCTCATTACACTCTGATCTGTGCACAACCAATATATTGTCGGGGGACCATTGGCTATGCATACAGGGAAATAAAATCAGAAGTTGAGAAAAAAACAAGGAACACTCCACCTGAGGTCAAATTGCAGCAATTTGTACAGCATATTTGACTTTTCAAATCTGAAAGTGCATACAGCAGGTATCAGACAAGGCAATGGAAACAGATGGAGGGAGTGGTGGCTGATAGAAACTTCAGAACAAATGATTTTAGCTTTTGTACTTTTATTTGACCCCTGCAAAGCTCATCAGACAGTTTCTGGGCACCAAATTCAAATATGTGAGCTGAAAGAACAAAAACTTTGGCTGAATTAAGAAGGGCAGAGAGAATGAAGGAGAAGGGGGCGGGATCCAGCCTGCAACTCCCACTTCCCTGCCCCAAGTTGGGCATCAGTAGTGTAAGCCAGAGTAGAAGTCTAGGTGAGACAATTACTTGAGCAGAAAGCAGGAACACAGATGGTTTACATTATCATGTTTGCTTCTACACTCAAATAAACTATACTCTGCAAATGGTGGGAGTCATCTCCTGTCCAAATATCAGTCTATCAGACGGGTAGCAAGCTGGATATCTTATGGGATACTGGAAGCATGGTCTCAGGATGAAGAAACTGGGGTACTCCAACAGAGAAAGCATTAAAGCACGGAGCTTCATACCAGCAGGAAAGACAAAAGGACTCTCAGAGACAAAAAAAGACTTGGTATTTTAACTGTGACTGTGTATCTGCAAAAATTTATAGAACAATAGTTTCAAAATTAGGGGTGTGATACCACTGGAATTTAAAAAGCAAAAAATTATATGCAGATTTAAAATGTGAAAAATATGTTTATGGCTTGTGTTCCAGGTTGTTCCTCCAAAGCTTACCCAGGGGGGCAAATACAGCCACTTGCACAGGGTGGTGAGGGGACACAGGAGAAGTTCATGGCAAGGTTTGCACAGGAGATCACACAATTCACACCTGCTGCTGGTAATCCAGGCACAGGAGATCTGCAGTCATAGTAGATTTTTCCTTCAGGGCATATGTGAACTTCAAATGCAAAATGCAGGTTAAATGAGATCAACTTCCCTTTTAGACTGAAGGTTTTCTATTTGTTTTCATTCACAAACGATTTATTTTAATGCATACGTTTTATTACACATAAGAATATAATATGAATTAAAGTCTATAGCTTCATTTGTATTACACAGATATAAAATTAATGGATGTTTTACAATTTAAAAAAAAATCAACTTAATATTTAGCACCTGGATCTAGGTACTCTGGATCTGATACACAGCCTATTCTTAAAGATGAAGTTACTTTCTAGAAATCAACACTTCCTAAGGGTTTCTACACATGGCTATTGAGCCTAATTTTAGGTATTCACATGAGAACATATTGACCTATAGCTCACATGTATTTAGGCTTTTTAATTTCCCAAGTGACTTAGTAGTACAATTTGTGCTACAGAAAAGGGCAAAAGAAAAAAACAAGGCAACTTGTGCTCCTAACCTTCTATTTTAAATATGTCATGACATTAAGTATCTCATAATGGAAATACATATGAGGAGAAAACCAAATGACTATTCAATGTCAAAAACTTTCTCTGTGCAACTGTAATATGAAACAAGACCATAAATTACCTGTATTTTCTGTAGTGGCTTCAATACATTTCACTGTTCCATTCAAACATTGACTGAAAAAGAAAAGCAAACCCATCTTTATTCAAGGGTCTGATGTTTTGTAGCCATCATGTTAAAAAAGATAATACAACTTAACCCAATCTCTTAATTTCTTCCTTAAAAAAAAAACTGTGAAAAAATCCCAGAGCATTGGAGAGGTGTAGCAATGGCAGAAAAATGAAGCCCCTACTCTCACCTCTTCAAGTACGTGATTACCAAGCTTCAGTTATAACAACTATAATATATATGACCTCAGCCAGAGCCAACCTTGATGCGCAAGTCACAGACATGATTTTAAATCAGTAGGTTGAAAGTATTGCTTGTAAAATGAACAAGTTTGACCAGGAAACCTGAGAGGTATCCCCATTTGTTTTAGCGAGGTCAGGATTCCATCAAGAATTAATAATACAAAGTGACACAAATATAGCTCCCTGCAAGCCTTTGACAGACTTTCCAAAACAGAATCCCATTGTTTATTCTTCGGAAACCAGCATCACGTTGCTATCATAACGCCTCCAGGTCTAAGAACAGGACTGCAACCTCCATGCCTGTGTTTTGAGATATTTAGATACTGGCCTACAGAATTTTCCAAGTATCCTGTTGTTAAAATAAACAGGTACGTAATCCAATTTACATTAGTCTCCCTTTTGCTTAGTGTGTAATAAAAATAAAGTCTTGATACAATAGACCTTCATTCTATGTGAAAAAATTCTCAGGACTCTTGAGTAGCATCCAAACTGTGATACATGAAAGATAAAACTCTTGGCGTTCAAACCTACCAGGAGCCTGTTGGCATGAGGAGGATTTCTCCAGGCTGGAGGGCTTTGCCCTTGTAATGGCAATGACAGGCAGATCTGTTAAAAGAATATTTATGCGTGTAGATGAAAAAAGCAAAATGAAATGGGATTTGAGGGCAATCCATTTGTCAGACTATAATGATAAGCAGGCCTTATAATTCATTAAATCAATCTTTTTATTTATACTTACAATACACTTTTAAAGGCAAAAATTAAAGGATGACACCCTGGCTGTATTGAAGTCAATGGCAAAACTTCCACTGTCTTCAACATAGCCAGGATTTTCCTCAATCTCCATATTATTTATTTGCTGTTTCTCTGCATTAGTCTTGTAGAAAGGAACTTTTCTTCCCAGTTATGGGAAGAGTATGGCAACATGTAGTTCCCACTCAAAGTACTATCAAAATCATGGGATAGAGGAATTATAGCAAAATCTATTAACTCTGTGATAAAAGCCAGAAGGGACAGAAGTAGCAACAGAATTCCCTAGAAACCATGAAAAAATATGGGAATACCAACTTACCTCACAGTCTTTGATAGTTTGAAATAGCCTTTATCTATATTATGGTATGGACTTTACTCATCTTTCAAAAATATATCTCGCGATGAACAACAATAATTCTGTATAATCTCGACATTTATAAATATACTCATTTCAGTTTTAATTCAGTACCTGAACTCAGTAACTCCCAATGATCATAAGCTACACAATTTTGGTATACAATACACAAAACCTATTTCCTTTCATTGAGTTTGCATCGTGAGACATAATACAGACACTCCTAGCCACTCTCTCCATACTATCCATGACTTTATGGACTGCTACTGTGTAAATTCTTTCTCATTTTTACTTAAGTGATAAAAACAAGGTTTTCATGTCAAAATGCTTTCCCATGAATTCAAAAGTTTCATCACCTCTCTCTCTAAAGCATTGTGACATATCTTTTCTCAAGTACAGTAGATGGCTGTACGCGCAGTAACAGATGAGGCACCATTACTGATTAGTATAAAAGTATGAAACCTTCATATCTTGCTTGCTATCCTCTTTAGGCAGTCTACATCTTGAGAAAAACAGAAAAATACCCCTACTTTAAACCTTGTTGCAAATAGGAAAATGTGTCTATGCATATACTTTATTTTCTTATGACTTACATTGATACACAAAAGCTGACCGACTCTTCAAAATATTTCCCATCAGGACAATTACATCCTTCTGCACAGTCATCACCACAGATATTTGCCATAGAAAGTGAAGCACAGGAGTGTTTACAAAAAGAAGAGCACTGATGATAAAGCATACCACTGTGACACATCACAGCTGGAAGAGAGAGAGGGAGAGAGAAGGGAAAACTTAATATGTGGAAAACTGAAAACAAAGCAGTATATCATGGGAGTGCAAAACAGCAAAGCAAAATGATCTCTTGCTGCATGAGGGTGAGTTAAAATGCACAAGAAAATTTGCTGATTTACTGATTTCTTAAGGTACAAATGTTTAGATTTAGGTGAGATTCTGTTAGAAAATTCCTTGGTTGGAATTATCAACTTTGTAAGCAGTAGGTATGTGTTAAGTGTCAGGGGTGTGGGGGGCGTGGGGGTGTATCTAGGCTTCCAAGAGAGGAAGAATGGTCCAGTTAAAGTTGAGGCATTACTCTGTGAGTTAGAAATGCCATGTTTTGAATCATTAGTACAATCTACTTGGCAAATCACTTCCTGCCTTGCCCTCTCCAAGGAACCCCTGCCAGCCTGAGTTGCCTTCCCTTATGGAACAGCCCTGCTTCTGCCCCTCCCTGACTACTTTAGCCTAATAGGGGCTTCCATATGACTTAGGAGCACAGTGTCAGAAATTTAAGTTCTCTCTGTAGCCAATGGAATGGGACAGGCCCCCCCTGTGAGGCAGCTCAGGGTCCCTGAATCAGATGCCTAATGTAAAGGCTATTAGCGTTGTCCCCTGAGTATGTCATAAGCTCATGGCACAATTCTATTTTCCAGTAAAAAAGCTCAATACCTGCCTTTTGTGGAGTGAGTGGCATTTCTAGAATTTTACACATTGCTAAGATACTCTCTTCTGCAAACATTACTCACCACAGTAAGAAATATGAGATCTGAAGTCAACGAAGACCCCATGCTTGCCACAGAGGTAAGCATAGTGAGCCAGAGCATTACACAAACAGCTGCTTCCACATTTGCACGCGTCAAAGCGGCATAGCTGGTAGTATAATCCCGGACTGATGTAGGCATGGCAGGAAGCAAAAACTTCTTGATTGATGATATCACAGTGAGATGCATACCCAGCTAAGAGAAGGCGACATTGTTTTAGCCAGACCCATTTTAATATGACAGTTAGTCAAATGGATATCCAGAATATTCAAACCAAACATAGCCAGTTGTACAACAAAATCTTGTATACAATGTCTTTCTGTAAAGTACTGTAGTTTAAAACTGGTATTTTAAGCAACTCCCTCAACAGCAAACTCCACTAAAGATAAAAATAACTGTATAAAACCAGTTATACCTTCCCATAGTAGTGCAGGAAGCTTAAACAGCAAAAAAACATATTTCAAAAGAGTTAGAAGAGTCCTCTGAAGTTTGCAATGTTTTTTCCTACTTGATGTTTCATTTACGTTTGAAATCAGCAATCGCCATCTACTTCTTGGCTTGTGGACTCAGAAAGCATTGCAAACTGGAGCTCAGGGACATTCAAGTCCCAGGCTGGCTATATATCTTCTAGTGCCAACAGCCCCTCCTCCTACCACTGAAGCGTACTACCACCACATGTGGTGGAATATCTCTGGAATACCGTAGTGTGGATCATATTGAAGCCAATTTTACTGCTAAAAGAGTGTCCCTACCCTTCATCCTCCTTGCTCATTCCCCTAAACACACACTGAAACAGGAATTTCTGGAGCAGGTCAAGGAATGTTATCCTCCCCCTCTAGTCTGCCCTGGTAAGGCCACATCTGGAGTACTGTGGCCAGTTCTGGGCTCCCCAGTTCAAGAAGGACAGGGAACTGCTGGAGAGGGTACAGCAGAGAGCTACAAAGATGATTAGGGACATGGAACATCTCTCTTATGAGGAGAGGCTGAGGGACTTCAGTCTTTTTAGCGTGGAGAAGAGAAGGCTGAGGGGAGATCTGATCAATGCTTATAAATACTTAAAGAGAGGGTGTCAAGAGGATGGGGCTGTTTTTTTTCAGTGGTGCCCCGGAATAGGACAAGAGGAAATGGGCACAAACTTGAATATAAGAAGTTCCAGCTAAACGTGAGGAGGAACTTCTTAATTTTGAGGGTGGCAGAGCGCTGGAATGGGCTGCCCAGAGAGGTGGTGGAGTCTCCTTCTCTGCAGATATTCAAAAGCCACATCGACACATTCCTGAGCAACCTGCTCTAGGTGGACCTGCTTTGGCAGGGGGGTTGGACTAGATGATCTCCAGAGGTCCCTTCCAACCCTATATGATTCTATGATGCTGTGATTCTATGATCTGCTGTAAGGACTTCAGACTCTCTCTGGATGATTTGAACAGCACGTATACCCTAGCAGAACAAAGCTCATTTCGGGGATTATTATGAAGTGACTGACTCTTTGTGCAGATATTCAAAAAATAAAGAGGTTTTATAACAGTGAGTATTGGGAAAGTGAGGCACGAGAGGATTCTAGACTATTTAGCTTTGATTTGTATATTCTCTGTAAATCTTATTTTTAACATATATAAAAATACCTCTTTAGCTGGGATGCACATTCAGATTAGGCCCAGAGCAAAATCTTTTTTTTTGGACATAAATGTCCTTCACATTTGTTTTCCTTCTTTGCAGATGATGGCATCAGTGAAACTTGCCAGAGAAACTTGTAGCAATATACTGAATCTAAATCTGAGACAAAGTGCACCACATAAAGGAAACAGCCTAGGGTTGGAAAAGGTTGGTGTCAGAACTAGGCATAAGGAATGTGAACAGAAGAAAGCAGTTGAGTAGGATAGAAGCTTCATCTGGAAGGAAAAAATGAATTATTTGGGAATTGGTTCCAACGAAAAGGGTAGGAAACAGACCACACAGAACCTCTTAGAAGGTCTAGTGTCAGAAAATAAGAAACTGATTAGGTAAGGCTGGGTAAGCATATATTCATGAAGAGAAAAATTCAATACTAATGCCGGCAAATCTGCAGAATGGGGATGAAAATTACATGAAAATAAAAACAAACAAATAGCATGGTCAGAACAAAAGATGAAAGGGAAAGCATACAAAAGATCTGATACACGGTATCACACAGCTGGGTGTGCCAAGAAGTTCATTCTCTTGAAAATTCAAGTTCCTGAAGCTTTAGTCTCATCCTCCTAAAAGTATTAATGGAATATGGCTACCATTGACTTCTGACAATATTTTCAACTGAAATGAGGCATCAGGACCAAGAAATTTAAAAAAAAAAAAAAAACAACTCACCTTTGGAAAACTGTTAACATGGGTTTCTTTAAAGAATAATGTGGATAACAAATCCACAGGTTTAATGAAACAAAATTACAAAAGGCTATATACAAAGCTCTATCCCAAAATTAAGGCAGGCTTGTTTAATTCAGAATAAACCCCTGTGGCTTCTGCTCAAAGTGTCCACTCCAAATGAATGACATTTCATCTCAAAACATAAAACATTGGCCATTTATCTTGGACAGGGTGAAGACGGTGGCATCTGGAGAAGCTTATGAACATTAGGAGGATTCAACTAATTTAATTTTGAGCTTTTGAATTAAAAGATAATAATTACTAATAAGTTTTATTTCCTCCTTTCACTAAATCCTAAATTCCCAGTAACTTTACTTTCAACTATACTGCTATTTTCAGAGTAGTATATTCTTGCTAGTGCTTTTGAGAAAATGTTTTCTAGTGCTTAGTGTTTCTTGCTAGAAGAGAGCTGCTTCTTGTAGTTCCTCATGTAAGAGGTTCTGTTTGTTGGCAGGAAACCTAAAACTTAGGCATTGTAGTTCTGCATTCAAGTTCATTCCAGGAATCCAGTCCTTGGCTATTTATCTTCATTTTTTTTCTTTTTTTTTTTTCCTACAGATCCAGAGACTTTAAATCGCTTTTTAAAAGTAATTTAATGAAGCAATAATGTTTTATTTCAGCTTGATATGCACTTGGTTGGTTTACTCGGGATACAGTTACCAAACATGACTCACCCCAGGATGATTATGTTTCTGTTTCAGCCAGGTGCAGCTAGAAATTGGCAACCATCATCCTGAAGCTGGTATCTGTGCTAATTCTGCACTTAGTGACCTTCACAATGTGGGTGTTTGGAGTGATTCTGTTGGCACAAATACAAATTCTCTCATACAACCATCTGTTCCTTGTGGAGAGGAATTTTCAACAGGTATCTGGGATGTTTCATCTACAGCGTTCAGTTTTCAGCACATGTCCCATATTTATGGTAGAAAAATAAAGCCTTCAACCACCTTGAAGAAAGTAGGGCCACTAGTGGTATTTAGAGATGGGTTTCATTATCAGTCTTAAATGCAAGGGGAATTCGCTGATGATCTCATCATGACACTTCAAATCAACCCCAAGGTTGAAGATCCAAAGACTGGTCTTTCACCCCAAGGCCCTTATTATTCCCATTGTCCTACCACATAACTCCACTGTTGTAAACCAATTCTTTCTTCTGTTTCTCATCACCCCCCATGCCTATGTAGCTTGGCTGCATCTGGAGAACCATTAGCACATGGAAGTTGATGCTGAAGAGTGTTCTCTAATCTAGGTGTAACATGGTGTGCCTAATGATAGCCCTGATTGAGTCTTATGCCCTGATTTAAGGAACTACAAATTTTATTCAGAGATATATTTCCTAATTTGACCTACATCACACAGCCAGGGCTGGAAGAAGGCTTTCAGTTTTCCCATTTAACTAGTAAGCCTAACAACTACTTCTTAACATAAACCTTAGAGGTCTTCTGTTCCATTGAATCAAATGCCAGCATCTGTGGAGCATCTGTTTTAGGACTGATATGTCAGTATAAAATGACATTTTTGCTTGCTATATGCAAGTTATTTTCCTTGAGGTCATTACTGATTTTATACACTCTTTGAAGACTTCCTGCTATTCTGAAATTCCAGCACAGTTTACCTACCATTAACTGTACTAAAAGAGGAAGGCAACATTTTTGTATATAGGATAAAATCTGTGCAATCTTCAAGTTGAAAAAAAAATACAACTCTTTTAACTAGCAAAAATCAAGAGTTCTGTCTGCAATAATAGAAGTCCTTGTGAAACATACATTTATGCACAGAAAATAAACAGAGATCCTATACAGGTGCCTAGAATTACAGATTACATGACAATGATTCTGAAACAAATATTGTCATTTATGTGGTGCACAGGGTACTTTTCAGTAAAACACAGTAACTAAAACAATTTATCTTTTGGTACTTCCGAGAGATCTTTTATTTTTGGAAGTTATCAGTTAGGGATAAATAAGTCTTTCATTTTAATCTTTCCTGATATTCCAAGGTTAAACTAGGCTTTGTTGGTGAAGAAGGAGAGAAATTATGCTGTCTTATAGATATGACATATTTTCCAAATAAATTCTGTGTTGCACATGGAAATATTTTGAACATTTAATTCAAATTACCTCATTTAATTTTGATTTGTGTTTCATGGCTTCTGTCCTCCAGTTTTGTGTGATACAGTCTATACAATGACATATACTTTTACAGTTCAATCCAAAACAACCACCAGTGTTAGCTTCTGCTGCTGTCAGACCACTTGCAGGTGTTCAGTGTTCTGTAGAAGCCCAGTATCACAGCCACTTGGTAGGGAATCTCTGTGTCCTTCTGTTTCTTCAAGTTGCATTTTATAGGATCATAGAATAATTTAGGTTGGAAAGGGCCAATGATCTTAAAGATCATTAAGTCCAGCCGTTAACCTAACAATGCCAAGTCCGTGACTAAACCATGTCCCTAAGCACCACAACCACACATTTTTTAAATACCTCTAGGGATGGTGACTCCACCACTTCCCTGGGCTTGATCCAATGCTTGGCAATCCTTTCAGTGAAGCAATTTTTCCTAATATCCAATCTAAATCTCCACGGCAAAATTTGAGGCCGTTTCATCTTGTCCAAAATTTCTTTCTTATTCATATCCTATTAAAAATATGTCACCTTATGTGCAGTTTTTCATGTATTCATTTATCATCTAATCTTTGTAGCAGTTAAACCCTGTCATGTATTGTTTTTGGAAGGAGCTGGCATACAGAATCATAAGCAACATAAGAGTCCAAATCATGGAAGTCTCTCCTCCAAGCAGTCAATGTTTTTTTTACAGATAGATAGCATTTCTCACTACTTCTTCTCCTAACCAGTTCGATGCAGGCCAATTTCAGATAAAAATTGTGCAGCTGGGTCAAACACAGTGCTGTGGTCAAATTATCAAAGCCTTTCAAAGTATATGGCCCATTGAGATTTTCTCGTTTTCTTACATTATTTAACTGGTTAGAAAAAGCAGAGATTTTAGAGCCAGAAAGGTGGGGAATCAAAATCAGTCTGAGCTGCAAACCTGAGTAACTAATGATGCACATGTTCCTTATGTCCATAGCACTTCATTCCAAACAGAGCAATTGGGATAAAAATGTGCTGACAATATCTTGTGCAAACTGGTGCTTCATCAAAATTCCACAAGTGATGGAATGTATTCTGCAAGCAGTACTTTACCAGTGTAGAAAGCTGGGAGGTCACTGATGCACTCCGCTTGAAAGCTTTGTTTTTTTGAAAGCATCAGCCTAGGCTGTTCTTCTGCCAGATAATAAAACAAATGCTAGGTCTTGACTGTTTATGTTTGAACTTATTTCTTTTAGTGTTTAACAGTGCCTTCAAATAGCATCAAGTCTGCAGAGAGACAGAGGAGGACCTTTCTCTGTTATTATTTCAGTCTGGAGAGAAAAAGATACTGCAGAGAACTGAATAACAGGTGAGAGGACTGGTAGAGATTTTCTTTAACTGACCTATGATCATAAGGAGGAGAGACTCCTAGGGTAATTACCATAAAGCCAGAAGAGTCATGACACCTCCCTCTTTTTCCACAAATCTGCTCATTTTTTTGCTTACGATTTTCCTTTCTATTGACTTTTTAGCCATACCTTGTTTTATTACCGTTCTGCAGCAACTGCTGCTTTTCAGTCCCCTTCCATCTTTTAGCCTACTCCTTCTCCATTAAAGAATTAAAGATGAGTGTAAGAGAAGAGAATAATATACATCGTCAACACACAAAACAGAGACCAAGAGGCTAGCCTCTTTCACAAGGTAGGTAGATGTGCTCATTACAGTTAGACACCCTATCTAACCTCAGCACCTACAATTCCAAATCCTAGAGCTGTAGAAGCAAAAGTGGAAGACAAACCCATGGTAAGCTGGCATTGACAAGGGGAGAAGGAGACAACAACAACAAAAAACTAACCCAATAAATTAATAAATAAAAATCCAAGTAACACCAAAGATTACTTGAGAACGGTGTGTAAAACACAGAACATGATGAAAGGATAAATATACTAAGATCCAGAAGCATATGAAAGAAGAGTTCTACTCATAATTTACTCTGTCACAGTACCATTATTCCTGAAATCTAATCTGTTTAGCAGATTATACCATTATAAAAAACCTAGATGGAAAGCTTCACATAGCACAATCAGGGAGATCAGAGAGGCAGGGGGATGCCACTGGGAGTTTTCCAGTATAAATCATATTTTATCCCACCTAAACTGTAATCCTGCAACTATAGACTCTGTAAGCTAAACAAATTATCAACATGATGCTGGTCTGTACATGGTTCAAGACAAACAGGTAAAATAAAATTAATTCACATAAATTAACAACAGCCTATTGCAAAGAGACTGCATATTCTGAATTTTCACAATAGAAAGATGAGCTTGTAACATAAAGACAATGGAGTACAATAGAAGAGAAAAACAAGATGCAGTTACAATAACTAATAATCTTGAAAACTGCACTAAAGACACTGTAGTTTAGATATTTAATTCCTGATATGCCTTATTGGCATTGTTGATCTATACAGGTTGCCTACATGGTTATCCAAATGTGTCTGCTCACAGAACCACAGACAGCAGAGGTGTCACTGCCTAGCAATTTGTCAAGATACAGCAAGGAAGAAATCTGGGTCATTTAGATAATTATAATTTGAATAATCATTATCATTCCAGACAACTTAGTCTGTTCCCTCAGGGATCTGAATAGTTTCATCCAGTCACCTCAGTCCTGTAAAGTGCAGAAAAGCATTTTGTGAACTTAACAGAACTTACAGAAAAAAAGTTGTGCAAAGGAGTTTTTTGAATTCCAGATACTCTACATTTTCTATACATTTTCAGCACATATAAAAGTTTTATAGGGATGTCTTTTTAGTCATTACCCTTATGATTAGTAACAGCTAATAACCTTGCTGGAGATCCCATAATGTTAAACACAGCCAGGTAATTATAGAATGTTCTGCCTGAAAAGGGGAATGATCCAAATATGCAAATTTTGAACTAAGATAAATGACAAGGAAGGAAGGAGAGTCAAAGGAAAATAGTCACTTTGCATGTTATCAACTTTCTAAACTCACTAGGACAAGAGATATTATAAGTTAAAAGAGAGGGTAAGAAGAAAGAAGAAAAAACAAAGTCACAAAGATCAGCAGAAGACCAAACAGGAAGATAAGCAGAAAAAGCAGCAGATTTCTTAGAGATGCTTAGCGGCACCACTGAGCAGGAGGTAATTGTCAGTGGATAAAAACAGCAAACTGGATGTCAAGGCAGAAAGCAATGATGAAGCACCAAGCACCTTGGTCGATATATTCATAAATTTGCAGAAGGTCTCAGCAGGAAAAAAAACTCATCCAGCTTTCCTTTTCTTGAAATAGTAATCTTCCCACAATATACATTTGGACTAAATTTCCTGACAGAAAAGAAATGCAACCAGTCCTAAAGGCTGTTAGACAAACAGAGAATTAGCTGGGTTTGTTTTGTTTTAAAACACACATACGATGTATGCCAATAAACAAGCCAATATAAAAAGGACATTGGCCAATTAAATTTCTTTCTCTGGTATGGTCAGTTAAAATTAATTCTGGCACATGAGGCAGCCTGAAGCCAGATGGTATGTCCCTGCTGTCCTTTGAAGTGAGAACTTAGAAAACAATGTCTTCTTCAGCCTGACCAGGAGCTAACTAAACACCTGGCTTCTTATTGAGGGAGACATAAGTATTGTGGTGCTTTTGTCATGGGACTCATATATTAGACAAAACAATAGTCTGAATTCTATAGGGGCAGAAATGGGAAAATGGAAAGCTGTGGTCTGTTGGGTTTTGGCAGCAAGGAATTATTAGCAAATAAAAAAATTCAGTTAACTTTCATTTAGAAAGAATTCGTATTGAGCAGGCATGACTCTGGCATGAACACCCCAGTTTAACCACTTAATTTATAGCATTTGACTATGATCTTTGTCAAAGTTTGCACTACCCGCATTAGAATTTAAGGTCTCAAAATATTTCCACATATATTATTCTGGCAATCACTTTTAAAAGGAACCAGCTACCAAATTTTTAATATTTACTTGGTTCGTATGAAATAGCATTTGTTTCTCTGGAACTGCACTTGCAGGTATCTTGGCTGAAAACTGAGAGCACCATACTTTTTACAGAATCACAGCATGGTAGACGTGGGAAGCACCCTCCAGAGATCATATAGTCCAACCCACCTGCTCAGAGTTGCTCAGGGACATTTCCGGTCAGACCTCCATGGATGGAGACTCTACAATCTCTCTGGACAACCTGGCCCAGTGTTTGACCAGCCTTACAGTAAAAAAAAAAAAAAAAGACAAAAAAGTTTTCCTGTGATTAAATACAATTTCTTATATGCCAGTTTGTGCAATGTTTGCAGTGTTCCTTGCCAAAACCTGAGAAAACCAAAGAAAGCAGCAGGACAACTGCAGCATGTTAGGCAGAGCTGAGGGTGCTCAAGCCAGGGCCACCAACAGAAGCTTTCCCAACATCTGGGCTGGAATGGCAACACTTTGGAAATGGCAAAGTCATGTCACACAGTGTCACCTTGTAAAGTCAAGAACCTGGAAGCAGCCAAAATCTGATTCAGTAAACCATGACTTTAAAAAAAAAATTAAAAAAAAAAAAAAGGCAAAAAAAAGCATGAGCAATGTGTTCTGAGGTAGAGCAGTGACTCACCAACAGGATCAAGGAAAGGGGGTAGGCTCACAACTATTGTGACTATTGTGCAGCAAATCTGGGAGGGAGAGGAGGAGGAGGAGGGGTGGAGGGGGAGCCACAGGAGAAGGCAGTGAAGAAGGAAGGCAGCAGGAAAGGTGATGACATAGTTTAATAGAATTGATTTATGAATCACTGACTTTGTGAAGTTAATTCCATATTCACCTTTCCCTCTGCCACTCCCCCACTCCCAATAAAGTTGTCTCTGTTCTAAACTCTTGAAGTCATTGTTTGTTAGTAGGGAAGTATTGCTCATGAGGGAGACACAGACAACGTTCTTTTAATTTCCCAGCTGTCCCAGGAGACTCTTGCGGGTATTATTTAAGGAGTGTTTTCAAAGGAACGTATGTATACTACCAACAGCGCCTCCACCTCGACAACTTAATACATCAGTCAACATTTGCAAGTCACCAGTTAATCAACAGTGAGGAAAGGTAAATTGAAATGAAATACCCTAACTGAATAATTTCATTAGCTTTCCTCTAATACAAGTAGACACCCTCGGAGACACACGTTCTCACTGGAGACCGGTAATAAACATGTTAAGCGCATGAAAAGAAAGTGATACAATTGCGAAAGCACACATGCAGGTAAAATTTTCCCAAAGGCTGTGTGGGAGAGAGTGTAGCAGGAGCAGACATGATTTGGCTACTGCGTGTGCTACCGTAGGTGTAAGGAAGGAAGTCTCCAAATGGTGGATTTAACGTGAGTCTCCACAGCCACATCACAAAGCGCCCGGGAGTGGCTTGTCCCTCCCGGCCCCTGTGGGAATCAATCTGAGGAAGCCTGATGCTATAGAGATGTTTCCTGTATATTGTGTGGGAAACTCAACTAAGTGCAAACTACCGGCAACAATGAGACAATAAATTATAATAAACAGGAAAAATAGCATTGGCTCCTGAAATCAATGGCTGGAGCACATGAAACTTTCACAGCATTGATAAATGAATAAATATAACAAAAAGCATTGGGTTTTGAAAGAATAGGCAG
The DNA here is from genome assembly GCA_026413425.1 of Tringa solitaria. Taxonomy (NCBI): domain Eukaryota; kingdom Metazoa; phylum Chordata; class Aves; order Charadriiformes; family Scolopacidae; genus Tringa; species Tringa solitaria. The sequence continues at coordinate 150,310,904 of JAOXJM010000001.1, forward strand.
TTTTATCTGCACTGAAAGGCTCATTTTCTGTTAACTAAATACATGTAAAAAAAAAACACCACTAAAGAACTTTGGCTGAGATTTTCAATGCTGGAGAGGTGATTTAGAAAGCTGCACAAAACGCTGAGTCCTTTGCTTGGCCCTGAAAACTGCAGCACAGTCTGAACTAACAGCCACCTTTTAGCAATGCCATTGCATCATGCATCCATGTCTGCTACTCAGCCCACATAAAATGATCACATCTGAAACAATAGCCACCCCTCTCTTCTGAAAAAATGATAGAAAATAGCAACAAGTGAGCTTAAATCTACTGGAAGCAACCTGCTGTCCAATGAAGAAAACACGGAATACTCTTGAGGATTAAATACTGTTTATTTTGTGCACATATGCTATCTTGTTGAATTCAAAGAAGTGAGCAGTGAGAGCTGAAACGAGTGGGAGTGAAAGGCGTGTACTACTTCAGAGGAGACACTGAAACACCTTGCAAGCCCAAGGGAACTGCAGTACTGAGCACTTTTCATTTACTGCCCCTTTGATATCCAGGCTCTGCAAAAGAGCTTAAGAAAATGCTTAACTTCAGCTCAAGAGAGCAGTCTGGCCTGACACAAATTTAAGTCCATCTCCAGAAGGCTCAGGAATTTGTGGGGCCAAGCTTGGAGGGACAACACCTAGCTGGGATACAGCAGTAAGGTTTACCCTGCATTAGAAGTCTCTGCCCTTCAGCAATGAAAGATCTGAGAGAATCCTACCAAAGATTTTTGAGGGGGTATGAATAACCTGTGTAGAGTTTACAATATCGGGGGGGGGGGGGGG
>JAOXJM010000001.1:150311816-150330806 GCA_026413425.1 Tringa solitaria
GGAGAGGGAGAGGGAGAGGGAGAGGGAGAGGGAGAGGGAGAGGAGAGGGAGAGGAAGCAAGCAGCAGCAGGTGCATGGAAACAACTCCAATTATTCCTATGTTAATTTATTTCAATTAGTTTTGGCTGAATCAAGTATCAATAGAACTGCGACACAGGAGCAATAAGGTGCATAGGTATAGAAAGAATTTTGCAAAAGAATTTTGCAAAATGAACTGGATTGCTTGTTTTCTAGTATTCCAGAATAAATTGTTGAAGACAATGCAAGAGAAGTGATAAACTCAGATCATAGTATACTGTTTGAGGCTTTACTTCTTGCAGTATATAATGAAGAATTAGGGTTTTTATCCTAGATAGCAAAAATGCCCAGTTTAATGGAAACTGGCTAACTGACACATAGAAAGCAATGCTAGATGGCAATGACTCAGCTCTTGAATAGCTTCTCATGAGCAGGCACTCATCACTATGAAGGCATTCAGCACTATGGTTGGAAGGGGGACAACTTGTTGTCTCAATTAAATTAAAAAAATGATAAGAAATTGTAGGCAGTAAATACTGTAAGAGGGTGCATAAAGTTTGGTTTCACAGAGAGAGGCAGCCTTCAATGGGAGAGGAAAGTAATTGCACTGCTCTTGTTCCTCTGCAGAGTGCTGTGTTCAGATCTGGGTACCTCATCACTGATACATGTAGAGTACTCTAAAAGAATCATTAAAAACAGTTAAGAACATGCAAGGAATGGTTTAAAAAAAAAAAAAAACCCAGAGTTAAATATCTCTAAGCTTGGCTAAGGCAGTAGAACACAATAGCAACCCCTAAATATTTCAACAACAAGGAAAGAGAAAACTTAGCAACAAGGGAAATAACCAGATTAACTGCAAATTACAGAAAAGTGTTCTTAAATAAGGATATATTCATGTCTGAGATACAAATGATAGAAAGCCTATCAGCGGGCACATTCAAAGTTAGATTGGACAAAATGCTAGCAAAAATATAATAAAGAGTTGTTCTACAGTAACAGCTTGATCCACTTCATGCCTTAGTGTTTTCCATTTCTTTCAAAGAACCTAAACTTCAGAATAAATAAAATCCACCACCTACCTTTTAACTTATTAATATTAAAGTTATTAATTTAGGAAATTCTGGGAGTTTTTCCTTTTAGCATAAACAACCTTCACTTGTTCACTACCCATAAATAAGTTGCTATAACGGGAGAGGGGTGTTAACAGTCCGACCACTACCCTGAGAAGCTGGTCAGCTTCGTATTAAATATTATCCTAAGCAGCTCGTACATCTCTAAGTGCTTCCTATATTAAACCATGTGAAGCAAATATAGTACTGTATAAAAAACATCCAACTGCGACTGCAAAGGTAACCCTTGCGGCTGGGAGACAGAGCAGTAGAGGGCAGCATCGACTAAGAGTAACTGCGGATTTGCAAGGCCCAGAAAACGCCGTGGATTTGTAGGGGGTGGAGAGGGAGTTCTTTAAGGCTAAATGCACGCTGATCTTTCTTACGTGTGATGCCCAGTATATTTGAAACCACAGGAAGTTGTTACCAGCCCTTCATCAAAGAGTATCCCCAGCCTCTGTCATGGCCAGTCTGTGTTATATTCCTTTTTCCAAGGTGACCTCACCTGGCGTTTCAGCTAATGTATGTACCGCAAGGGTTGCAGCACATACTTCATAGTTTCTCAGGTCACCTTCCTTTCTACCCCTAGCCTTCCCCCCTACCCTCTGCCAAAAATATCTTAGGATTTACTGGGGTACAATTGGAAAATTTATTTTCTTGGGTAAAAGGCCAGGAAAATAAAGGTGGAACTTAATTTTAAAAAATATGTTTATTTGGTGACAGTGTAGTGCTGTTGTATTTTTTTACATGATCCTTCCTTCTGCTCCTTCAAGTCTTTCCACAGACTAAAGACACAGGATCTGGAAAATGTCCCCTCTGGAACTGCACGAAAATCTTACCTCAGTGGCTGTATACTCCTGTCATGTCCTCTCCTAGATCTTTCCTTTGACTGTCTGGGCCTGATTTTTGCCTACCTTTTAGTTTTGGCTCAGAACACATTCTGTGTCCTACGGCCTTCAACTCTTTTCTTCCCCCTCCATCTGGCTGGTTTTCAGTCATTTGCAGCTTTCCCTTTATAATATTTTTCTTTGTCTTCTAAAATCGAAGTAAACACAAGCTTTAAGTCCGCCCTCTTTTTAAAAAATATTTCTGCAGCTCTGTATCCTAAACTTCATTCTTCTATTGTTATGTTCTCTACACATACATGCACAAGCATGCACACATAAAATGAAAGTATTTAACATAAACATTTTCCTAGCATTACAGGATGAAAGCAATCTCAGGCTGACCACTTATTTTCTGTGAATTTAGTTATGTTCAGAAACCATAGAAACAGACAGAAAAAATTATTATTATTATTATTTGCACTAATATATCAACTAGAAGCCTTTGTCATGAACCAGAACCATATTACACTAGGACCTTTAAAAGCGTAGGCAAAGACAACTATTTCCCTGTTCCAAAAAAAAAAAAAACCCAAACTTATCATGAAAGTGTAATGCAAGGCTAGGTGAATTATTATTTGCATTTTTCTAAGGCGTGGATAACTGCACACAGTAAGAACGAACAAGTAAGGTAAGGTCTCTGCTCTGAACCTCATGTGTTAAATAAACAGGGAATACAAGGTGTCCCAAAGGCATAAAGAAATAAAAAAAAGAAGTTAGCAACACAGAAACAGAAAAAATTGTTCTCTACTCCAAGACCAGTGTTCGCTAAGGCTGGCTATTTTTTTGCACATTCCACAATTTCATATTTTAGACATAATTAAAAACAGTGACCTTTAAAAGTCACCTTTATTGGCTGTGGCACATAGCGTAACAAAAAAGTCTCACCTTTTGTTTTTTGTTTTGTCCTGAACCCATTACCACTGTACACATTTAAATGTGAATTAAAAGTAAATTTTAATTTTATCAGTGTGATTTATTTAGCAGTATTGTTCCAGGTACTTGAACTGTTAACCATTCGTAATGGAGTCTAATTGCTCTGTAAAATTTGGGCTTTTTTTTTCAGCATTAATTCATTTCATAATCCTAATACAAGTATATAGAACTATATTTTTAAGCAAGGAAGCCCAAACATCCAAAAATACAAGCCCAAAACTTTCTGAAAAGACAGGTATCAGACACACTAAGTATTTATTTTTTCCTTTTAAAATCAATAATTGAAGATTCTTAAAAAAAAAAAAAAAAAACACAAACCAGAAAACTCCAAAATCTTTTTATTCCTTAGCAGGAAGCAGTTCAGTATCAAGGCAACAAAAGTGCCCATAGCCACATTTAAAACAGGGATTTGCCACTTATTCTTAGTTTCATGATGAAAAGAGGAAAACATGTCTGAAAATGGAGTGTTAACCCATTTTGGCTGCAAAATTGAAAAAAAAAAATCGTGTTTCTTTCCTTCAGCAGAAGAGTGAGCAATGGTGTACGTATATGCACAGTTGTCCGTATGTAGGCAGGCCAGGAAAAAGTGCAAAAGAAGTCTGCCACCCTCTTTCCTCTTACAGCACTGCTCTGCAGTGATCCAAGCTCTCTTGCAGGACACGGTTAATCTTCAAAACCCTGATAAATAATAAATGCACAGCACTGGCAATACAGAGTTTGCTGAGAAGAGTACACGCCGGTTTCTGCAAAGTGCTGAAGACCGGCAGAACTCTGTTGACCCAAATAATTCGGGAGCCACTGGTTTTAGGACACAAAGGCCATACTGAAGTTTAGATTTGAGGTAGAGAGATGGCTGGAAGTGTGTAAATAGTCACTGTGGCTACGAAGGTGTTCCTCAAACACAGACGGTGAACCTGCTGTGATATAGAGGCTTCACCTTCCCCATCAGATCCTGAGAAACCCCCTCAAGCACAGCACAGCTGCCCATTTCAGCCACTGCCTATGAGTAAAGTTAAATGTAGCTTACCTACTAGTCACCACCTGAAGAAAAGAAGCTTCCTATTGTACCAAGGATGCTTGAGCAGATGATGTGAACGTCCTCATAATGCCTTCAAAGTTTTCTGGCTGAGCTAGCATTTAGCTAAGGGAAGGATTCTGAGGAAGAATTACACATATGTTCTTTCCCTTCTCTCCAAAACTATTCCCTGGTCTGAGTTTTAGCAAGTACTGGTCTTTGTCTGATGGTCAGTATCTGGAAGGAGCAGATCTTGGGATCCTGGACTCTTTCACTAGAGATAGAGTCTGGGGGTGCAGAAGAAAATGACCCAGAGTAAGCAGTATCCTTTTCCTATTAGTGCCTAAGAAGAATACCCAGCTGAAAATTTAAACTAAGTGCCCGTTTTTCTTAGATCACATCAGCCTTCAAAATGACCTAGAATCTCAGCCAAAGCTGAGACACTGTCATGAAGATGAGACTGCAAAGCCTGGAAAAAGGAAAAGTTAAAACCCAAGGAAGATAAAAGACCCCTAAGAGGCTCCACTTCCAGCTGAAATCATTCCACTTACATACGATCCTTTCAGCATCACACTTAAGAAAATTAGCACCATCTAAACCTTGATAATGGAAGGACAATCAAGCAGCACTGTGGATGCTATTACAAGGTCTTCAAGGAGTGATAAATAGACCCAAGAGCTATTTGTCTGACAGTTTGGACTGTGAATACAAGTAATTCCAACCAACAAACATGTAAGAAGGAAATACTACAGATCCCAGCATATGTGCCTGGGGGATACCAGATGACACTGAAGACACCAAAGATCAAAGCAATACATTTTACAAAATAAGAAAAAGAATACAATTATAGTCTATGGTCAAAAGAGTCAAATGCCACATGGAAGTTCAAAAGCAGCAGGCAAATGTAGTAATAACCCTGCTGTGTGCAAGTCCACATACACATTATCTGGATAGCTTTCAGAGAAAGAGAAAAATAAAACTCAGAATGGTATCTACAGTTTATCTGCAGAGCTGTTTGCACTAACCTTTGACTGCAACGACAGCGTAAAGGAAAAGTTCTTGATTTTCTATGGGCATTACTTTTGCTGTCATAATTCCCTCCCACAGCAGCCACCTTTCATAAAAGATAAAAAATATTTCCCATCCTCATTTGAGTAAGAAAGCAGACGTGATGATCAGACAGATAATTAGGAAGAAAAAAACTGGGGAAAAAAAATGGAGCAGACAAAACAAGACAGGATGTTTGATGTAATCAAACCACACTGTTATTTTGCTGGTTACTCCTCCACTTTCCCTATCCTTCATCTGTGCACTGTCTTTCTAGCTTATAAAATCTTTACCAAAGGCAATTTGTTTCCATACTTGTCAAAAAAAGTCAGTATGTATTCTGGACTGAGTGTAATAGGAAAGCATCAATTTTATGAAGATCTTGAGATGCACCAAAACATTTGAAAATTTCAAACAACTAGCTGGCAAATATAAAGACGTTTCAAATAAATCAGAGTTTGTAAAATTTAAGTTTTAAAGCATTTAAAGCACTTCATTAAGAGATCCAAATATGGTGAGCAGTAGTGAAAATGGTAGTTCTGAAGCACAGCTGCAGAAAACATCAGCATTGTGTTAACTCCTGCTTGAAGTGGCTGGTTTTGGTCAGGGGCTTCAAATGCATCATAATTACAGAGACTGTTATAATGTTATTTAGCGATCTTGAGATTTTTTGCCCAGACTTGAAACAAACCGAGACCTTTCTAAGCATTCTAGGCAACCACACATCAGACAGAAAAATAAATTTGCAGGATAGCTGATCACCCAACAAACTGACTCGTTGCATGCATTTGGCCAGAGAGAGCCTGTGTCTGCATCCCCACACCTCCCACGCGTGGGAGGCCCAGATTTAAGACTGTGTTTCAAATTGTACAGAACAGAGAACTGATTCCGAATCTCTTGCATCTCGGTGGTGGCAGTGTCTCTCCACCAGATAATCTGCCCAGTCATTGAAATCTTCTGGGGGAAAAAAGAAATATGTGTTTTTGCAGGAGAACTTTACTTTTGGCAATATAACATTTTTATGAGAAAATGACCAGTTAAAAATTAAAACACAAAAAGCAGAAGAAAAGTATTCCGTGGATACCATCTAATTAATGTATGCCAAAATTCACTGAAATGCTAATAACAATGCTAACATTGAACACAAAGTATTTAAATTTAAGGCAAAAAGAAATAACAGATGGAACAGATATATGCAGAGCTCTTACATTCATATATTCATCTACTTATGAATATATTAGCATCTGACTCACAAATAAAACATATTGAAATAGTCACAGCAGTATTATCTACCAAAAAAGTCAATCGTGAAATTTTTAACATGTTACCATTTGCAAATGTAAGCTCATTTAAAGACTGGGATTTTTTTAGAAAATTATTGATTCTTTCAGTGCAATTAGGAAAAAGAAGACTTTCCTGGTTAGCAGATTCAGTCCTGAAACACTGCTATCAATAGAACTCTTGCCATCAGCTTCAATGGGAGAAGAATTATACCCTGTGTTAGCTTTCAGCAATTACATTGACGTTATCAGTGATTTACTGAGTTGTATTTCAAACGTGATACCATATGTCAGCTGATACCAAGCAAGTTTGAGTGATAAAGTTCTGATCATAACCACTTGGTTAATAAATATCACAGCTATTGAGCCTCTAGAGCATTTAAACACTGACAGCTAGGGCATCACCGTAAAAAAAAAAAAAAAACTTAAAATACCCTAGGAGACTCAGCTCTGAGTTCAAATGACTTCCTCCTAAGTCTTCCACTTCTCAAGCTGATTATGATTCAGTACATAGCTCTGATTTGAAATCGAGCAGTTCATCTAGGGGGGAGACTGGAAATTTTCTCTTGTCAATAGGTAGAAGTGGGAAATAATATTGCTAACACTTTGTGACATATTTCAACCCTTTCAGATGTACCAACATCCTTATGAATTTAGGCTACTGAAACATATTTGCTTTTCTGAGCTACATTTCAGAGACTTTTTAGAACTGCCTCACAGATCTAACAGGGTTTTGGAGGCCACCAATTGCAAATCACTGCTGTCTAAACACTAGTTTTAAAAATATGTGTAAAGCTATTTGTTCATCAAAATTAAACTATATCATTTAAAACAACTATGTCATTTTTATCCTGTATTGGCCCAAAGCTCTAGAATCTCCAGGAAATTATTTTTTCCTCTTGCTTTTACATTAGTTAAATGACATTGATTCTGGATAATTTAGTTCTAATGTGAAGACATTTGAGATTAGGGTTGGTCCATTTGGGCTTATAAGAACATACACTTTCTTTTATTCTCTTGCTTTTTTAAAATTGTAAATTATTATTATCTAACTTTACTGTTATGGATTTAATTGCACTGGAACAGGCTGCCCAGAGAGGTGATGGAGTCTGTCTCCAGAGACATTCAAAACATACCTGGACACATTCCTGTGCAACTTGCTCTAGGTGGACTCACTCTGGCAGGGGGATTGGACCAGATGATCTGCAGAAGTTCCTTCTAACCCCACATCATTCTGAGATTCCATGATTCCATAATTTACAGACAGGTCTTATGAGATGTTCAACATCTCATAAGAAGTCTACAGAGTTGGGGTTTTCTCCATCTCTACATTCATTTCCAATAGATTTTAAGTCTGTGTTAATTCCCAAGAGTTCTCTTGTATCTCAACACTTTTTCCAGCATCTAAAGACATAATACTCTTTATCATTGTCAGGAAAGCAAGCAAAAATAATTCCAACATTCCTGTTTCTTTGAAATTTACTTTTTCTTGTCCAAATTCCCCAAATACCAAAACCAAGCTGAAAACAGAAAAAAAAAGGTCGAAAACAGTACCAAAGGAAAACTTAGCTAGTGTCATATTACTAGTAGTGCACAAATAATACTAGCTATTAACTTTCATTTTTAAGCAGCTTTTCTGAGTTAAAGATCTTTCAAAAGATATCATTTCAAATGCATTTTGTTAGAAAGGGCTATTTAGATAAGAACAACAAAAAATGAACAAGCTACTCAATCTACAGAAGTAGTTTAAATCATTATATTGTCTGTTTTGAATGATGTTCACGGAGAAGCACGTCATTAAGGAAAGGGCAAGGCAAATAATGAGGAGCTGACTATCAGCTGCAGAGAAATAAAAAAGCAGGATTCTACAAGCCAGGGAGCCCAGTGCTGCATCATTCAGTTAATGGGCTAAGAGAGTCTGAATTAACATTAGAGCTCTGTACTGAGAGATCGGAAATGCAGGAAAAAGAGAAACTAGAACATCCAGGGTAAAATCAGCTGCTGCATATACAGGCCAGAGGATGTTATTTGGCTGCGGGGGAACTGGTGTGGATCATCAGTTTGTACATCAGCCCATTAGCCTCATGCTGGTTAACTGTATTTTTTCAGCTGGGAAGTATTTAAGGCCACATGTTAAAGCTATTTTTTTCTCCTCCTTACTAGACTTACAAGGAGGAACGGGAAGAAATTTAAAGTAAATTAAGAGTAATAGCAAGGTATTGACTTGCTAAAGTAACTTATTGAAGTCTTTTAGATCATAGAAGGCTTGAAATCAGAGGGGCAGTAAGAAGGAAATGACAGAGAACATATGGAAAATGAAAGATTAACTCAGAATATGAAAAGTTTGCATGGATTTTGAAGTCAGCAGTAAAACCTGTTAAGATGAACAGGTGTTGCTTTCTGATTTAGCCAAGGGTGATACCTGGAGTCAAGTCATGAAATCTCTAAAGATTCACTCGTGATTAGAAAGAGGGATTTGGCGCTTGGTGGAGAATCTGAGGGTGCAAATGAGCAATACAGCTGTGTTAGCCCTTGCCAGCTGTTGCTGAAGGGAGGGATGGCTCCCTCCCACTGCCCTCTCCTTGCTCTTGCAGGGGCTCTGGTATTTGTCTGAGCTGGCAGTGAGCTGGATCAAAGAGCTAAATTGGCACGGTATTAACGCCCCCTTCCCCTGCAGCGTGAATTGTGAAGAGCTGGAGCACAGGATTGGGGGAATTTTGAAAGCTGCATGTGGGCAGCAATGACATTTTTGAAATATGCCTCCCCCCTTCCCCCTCCCCCCAAACATATAAATGCCTGGACTTCCTTAAGAAACAGCTCACCATCCCACATTTTTGGTCCAAACCCTGTGCACTGAAAAAAAAGAAAAAAAAGGAAAAAAAAAAAAGCTGCTGAGCTGTGTGTATGGATGTCTGCGTTGTTTAATTTTGAACGCCTTTCTGCTGGTTGGCCACCCTTCCAAACCTCACCCCCAGCCATTTAACCATGCTGTAATCTGGGCAACGGCTGTCAAAGCCCCCACATAGAAGTACACTTTCTTTTATGCTCCCCTTTTCTCATTTATGGCTGCTATAAAAAAAAATTCCTTGTCTCTGAAAAACATAGCACTGAACTGATGTATCCAGAGTCTGTTTGGAGGGAATCCAGCATCTTCTATAAACAGTTCAATTTCACCATATTTTAAACAAGTGCCTCTAAATAATAGTAATATTTTGCTTTCAAATATTATTTTGGCCTTTGACCAATGTTCCATTTTATGCCTGATCTCTGTTACAATGTTTTTGACCTGTTATGTACTGATCTTTCTTTCAGAAGAGATAAACTTCTAAAAATAGCTCTTTATCTTCCCAAGACTCACTTATAATTTTACAGCAGATTAAAATTTCACTGATGAATGGGGAACTGCAGATGGAGCTGAGCCAACACTAAAATATCCAGTCTCACTTTGGTATCTTCCAAGTATTTTCTTCTTCAGCACAATGCTCTGATATTATTTCTGCTCAATGACCTCCATGTCATGATTCTGCAGTTAAAGACAATGAAATATCCAACAGTTGCATGTAACTGAGGTCAAAAGGATGACTGATATGTCTTTTGGGAATAGATGTCTGAATGTGGTGTGAAAAAAGGAAGGAAGAAAAAAAAAGAAAAGAGAGAGTAAAAAGCCCCCAAAACACCTCCTGAAAATTCTGGCCTGTAGGTAAATAGCCTATCAATTCAGACAGAATTGAACTGGACACTGAATGATCTTTACAAAGAGTAATAGAGAGATTGTACTTTCCCCCCAGGAATTTCATAGTAACTTTGTACTAAAGGCTCTAGTTTGTAATTACATTTACACTGCTGTTTATTTGGAACCAACACTATTATTTTGAGTAGAGAGACTTCCTTGCCCCATGGACATCTTCACTGGTTCTGCATCTTCCTATCTACTTACAAGCACTCATCTACCACAAGATATACCCTGCTTAGTGAGGTTAATTTATATGTGCTTGATAGCAATTTAACTGGTGGAGAAAATTATCAGTATCAAATGAACAAATTACCACAGAGTAAGCAAGGCTGTGTAGACAAATTATATGGGTTATTTTGATTTGGTATCTATCTGTGTGGCTGTCTTTATGCACCTTGCCCACAGTGAAAGGGTATGATGGAGAAAAACCTAAATTTGGAGAGTTACGGCAGAATAAATGATGCAGTGTAAGTGCAGTGCTAGTTCCCCTCTGGAAACATGTCCACTTGCATAATCACAACAATACAACTCACTTCTCTTACTCATTCTGTAAAAACAATCTGGGTTTTCTCATCATTTGAAATACAGAGGGCTTTTTCTAACTCAGTTCATCTTGATTGCGCTGAGGTAGGAGCCAGTAAAATGAACATCACAGGCACCAGAGCTGACTGGGAAGATGCATGTGGTAAGAAAATGGCAAGAGGCAATGAAGAGGAGGATGTTGTCTTCAGCCAGGACAGCTGCAGGCAAAAAAAAAAAGTATAAGGGACCTCAACCATAAACTCACATAAAGGTTGAAGGAGAAATGTAGCTTGTTGTAGTGAATGACGTTCACTTTGCTTAGTACAGCTTTTTTGAAATTTACACAGCCTTATCATTATTATACTGCACTTTATACTTATCAGTATTATATATAGGTAAGGTTCCTCCTATTCTTTTCCCTACCTACTCGTGCTCAGACAGGCAAATCCTTGCCTATGGTCTCAAAAACATGCTCTACGCCATAATCCTGGAAGTACTTAATCCAGCAACACATCTTTGCCTGAATGCCTGAAAGTCTCTCCCTAATTGAGTGTGCCGTATTTCCAGCCTCCCTGTAAAACACTTGCTTGAGACGGAAATAAAAAATTAATTACTCTCTTGTAAACCCAAAACCTCCATTAGCAGGCAAGCAGAGTTTACCAAACTCCTGCTGCCTATAAGCTGACCAGCCCCGGCTGATCTCAGGACTCCAGAGGCGAAATGTTACAGTGTTTATGCATGGAATGATCTGTCTTCTAGAAATTGTACACATGTAAAACATCTATAGACTGTACATACTGTGTTGAGAGAGAATATTGTGAGCCATATTCTCATTTGACACAGGCAGGCAAACATCTCTTGACTCCAGTAAAGCTAAATCAATTTACTTCAAGATATTTTTATTGTATTTTATATATCATGGGAGTTAAGGTCCTGTGTCTGTCACCAGCATCACTGTGGAACAATAATTTCCTCTTTGCCCAATTAAATAATTTAGCAACCATTTTTTCCCCCTCCCTAGACATTTTTGCTCCCTTAGTGACTGAAAAACTTTCAACATCATCTGCCTCTCCTTCCAAACTGGAGGTTGGAATTTATTGCATTTTTTCCCAGATAAAGGAACTCCCTTACCACGGTAAAAAACATGTATGTTTTAGAGGTAGTTATTTAAAGAATATATTTTCAAGAAATGTAAAAAAAAAAAAATTTAAAAGACATCATTCAAATGCTTATTTTGGAGAATCTTTTCGTTAAATTAAAAGGTCTGTTGCCATGTTCCCTTCCCCCTGCCTTAAGTGATAGACATGCCTGAAGATAATTGCTTTCTAAAAGGTAAGAAGGTACTTGAAACCCGATCTACTGCCAGCAGAGGTAGGTCCTTCAGGTAGCTAGAGAGGCTTTGCTAATGAGATCCTAGGTCATCATTTACATTTCTTTGGCGGTTATTTTCTTATGCAAATTAACAGACTTTTCACCACATAGAAACAGGCAACAACTGACTGTTAAATGAATTGCCTCTCTCTTAATGAAAACATCCAGCTTCTTCTTTCTTATGAGTTTACAGAAGGTTATTTGTTTGGATTATTATAATCCACACTACTTTGATGTTTACACCACACTGGGGTTTAGAAAACAACCCTATTATCTGTAATTGCAACTGCAAAGTTCCTCCCTTCAGAGAAATACTACTACGTTTTAATCAAAGGATGCAAGGACAAATATGTTATATACAACATAATGAAGGCAGCCTAGGATGTCCAATGGCTTTTTTTTGTTTGGTTGGTTGGTTTTTTGAATAAAGAGGCAAGCCACCATGAATTTCTTTATAGATATCCAAAGGAAGGAGGTAGGAAATGTCTAATAAAATTAAAAGAGGAACTGTTTGCACATTTTCTATCATTCAATTAACATGCTATCAGGGTATAACCCTCAAAGCAGTTAAGTGAAAGGGACAGGGTAACTGGTATTTTAAACTCTGTACTTCTTTTTCTTTAACAGGAAGCAGGCCTTCAACCTGGGGAGGTGGTGATGGAGGGAATAAACCAAAGAAGTTAGATTGGTGGGGAGCTTTCATCATCTTTCCTGGATTAAAGACAGGAAAGAAAATAATATCCTTAATTCCCTTCTACATTTTACAAGAATGACAGACAGTGAAGGACTGTGAGGCAACTATGGTGTGGTAAAAGCAAATGGTTAACTGCATGCAAATGTAGTGTTAAACCTTAATTTGCTTCTTTATTTCTGTTCTCACACTATCTGAAAGCTGCTGCTGCTGCTACCACCAGGCGTCAGGAACATGATCCTATTTTGTTTGATGTCACTAAAGATCAAGCTGAACTTTCCTTAGCCTCTAGCTATGTCGAATTCTGTAATGAAGAGTTAATCTATGCACAACTGGCAGGTTGAAATTATACTTTCTTCTGTTCTCAGTTAAGGTGTAAATCCTTGCAGATATTCTGAACCCCCCTAGGAGATCCTTCCTCATAACACATCATAGTCTGCTGGGGATTATTTTTTATTCCTTTTTTTAAAGCAAAGCTCTTCAGAACTCAGCAAATATTTATGGTTAAAGCTTGAACAAAGACATCAAATGCTTGAAGAGGGTCATTTTTCCCTTCAATCAAAAGATGCTCACATGCCTATAAAATGATTTGACTTATTTTCTTCAAGTTTATTTATCATTTACCAATAACTATTTCTTGTGGTGCTTGTAATGACATCAGGCAGGACAAATTTCCTTTGTATTATACACTGCATATTAAAAGTTAGCCTCCAGTCACAAAGATATTTCAAACACTGTACTGTAGAATCTCATGCATTTTCATCGGACACTGTTTGTACTTTCAAAGCTCAAGCATATTTTTAAATGTCTCTTCCACTTTGTCATCTCTCAACTTTTATTACAAAGTGCTAAATATGCTTCTAACGCTGCTAAACACATTTTCTCATCAGCTGAAGTAACAAGTGTGAGTAACTAGTCACCATGCTCTACTGACAGGATAGATATTATGCAATATGTCAAATTGGACTCCATTTTCAGATATTTGCTTTACTTATTATTTGCATGCTTAATTAAGATAGAAAAATTCTACGTATTATAAACATTGTCTCTAAGAGGAGTCATTCATTCTTTTAACTCTGAAAGTACACGTGAAGACATCTGAAAGTAAAGCTCTACTTTCAGTACCACAGAAAAAAATATGTGGAAAACATCTAAGAAATATTCTTTAAGAATGACTATATGTTATCTCCTTCCAGCTCTAGTTATTAACTTTCCATGACAAGAAATAAAAACATTTCATGAATATTTCCATCCAAGTTTGTCTGTATTACTAAGGGAGGACTTTACCAGAATCAGGAGTGAGTCCTTTTTTCCGTCTCCCTGTTAACAATGGAGCATGAATAAGGGGCAAACAGGTCTTCTGCAATTATGTCTGTGCTGGCAAAAGCTGAGGGTTTCTATCACAATCATTACTTTGAGCTAGTCTTGTGAAGGATATTGAGTCCTATGTGAGAAGCATAACATTAACCTTAGCTAACAATGAGCATAAACTCTTAATGCTACTAGGATTTTAAACAAAGAAAGCCAAATTAGTTAGGAGCATTTTGAAAATGAAATGCAGTGAAAACATTGTGAAATACTGCACTGCAATAACGGGTGAATATTAGAGAATTAATGGGTAAGGTCAGATTTGTGCATTGATTAGCCCAATGGAGTTCAAAGTTGCTGGGTTCCATCCAAATACCAGCATTAAATAAGAATAATAATTAAAAGATCCATTCAGTAAGATACATATCCGTCTTTATCTGAACCTCTTGTACTCATTAAACTCTAATTAAAATAACAGTAAGACCTGACTTCATTTATTTCTTGCTTCTGATTGAACCAAAATACTTACGAAAACTACCTTTCCAAGGGAATTTAGACTGATCTTTTTTCAGTACTGTTGATAGCTTGGAAGTAAAAAACAATCTCTCTAAAGTATGAATAAGAAGTTTAAGTCAAGATAAATTACAAAAAAAAGATTAAGTTTAGGTGAGCCCAAATTTGGAACAAAATTTTGGATTAGATCTTATACCTTGACTGAATTTGATGTGGATATAGAAAACTATAAGTCAGATGACAAAAATTGTTTCAGAACAGCTAAAATATAAACAATACATACAACTTCTCAAGTTTAGTGCATTTTTTAAAGAAGTGTACTAATATGATAAATTTCATACAAATCAAAGTACCAGTTTGCTGATGATGTTAATGGAAACCCCTTGCCCAGGAAGAATTTCAACTTCAGTTAGTTTCCAAATCATGTATTTACAGTGCAACACTTCCATATAGATGTAAATTGTAGATGTATTATATTCATGAAATAATGTTTATGAAACAGCTGTTAAAATGAATGAGGCAAATTGCATCAAAAATTAGAGGTTTTCAGCTCTGTCATCAAAGCTACTTAGTTGCGTATCCATAGCACAAGTACCATTGTTCCACTGTACAAGTACCATTGTTCCATTGCATGTGGACAACTATTGGAGTAAACATAACTACTCCTGTAATACTGTTACTGAATGTAGTGGAGTTACAGCATTTCTGATTCTATATGCATTTGTGTGTTTAGCAAAACTACACAAATACCTGCCTTCACTCTACTCTTGTGTATTATAGTCTGATTCAAAACAGCATCCCCTACTTTTCCTACTTTCTGTAAACCCTCCAATACTGGCATCACAAGTCACTGCCGACTGCCCTGTGTACATCCAGGCACTTTGACATCTTGCCGTAAAAGGAGGAGGTAGCCTATTTTCGTGTAACTGTACATATGAATGCTCCGTGTGCTCTGAGTTTTCCGAGTTATCTTCCCAGCCCAGGTGTGGGTCATGTACCTCTAACTGTCAGGGCTTGATATGAGCTTAAGACAAAGGAATTCAAACACAGCTGGAGAACGTGGGTTTCTGCGTGTTGATGCAAGGAATGTGAATTTCCAAGAAATAATGATGGTGGGAGGAAAATACCAGGCATATTGACTGCTGACAGAAGCCACATTCGTGCCAAAACTAAGAAAGAAATAGTCAAGAGCAGGCATTTTTCTGAAGTTGTTACCCCTGAAAGCTGCCAGCTGAAGGGAAACGTGTGATATCTAGGACACTGTAAAGCAGTGTCTCCATGGCACACAGCTTTCAACAAATTAACTTTCTTCAATTTAGGCTAGCTGTATGCTATGTAATATACGTTTTTTCTCAGTACTTCACTCTCTCTCAGAATTTGTACATTGTATCTTCCTCACTCTCCACAATTTAATAGCTTCATGTGGCAGACAGGAAAAAGATAAACAAAAGAATGCTCTCTTTTGTTCCCCAGGGAAAAGTAAAAAAAAAAAAACAAAACCAACAAACACACAAAAAAACCCAAACAAACAAAAAACAAAATGAAATAAAACAAAAACCATTTAATTCATTTATAAAAGTAGGACTTTGTGGCTGCACAATGATTCATCATGTTAACAAAATAACAGAGGCAGATTTTCAGGCCGTGACTGGATTCAGCCACGGAGAAATATAATGTGTTGACAAAAAACCCAAAACTGCATTTTATGATTTACATCTACACAGACACATTCCTTGCCTTCTATCTTATCGACTCTGGTATAGTTTGCTAAAATGTTTCTATTTTAATCTGTTATTATTGCTAAATATGTAAGACATAATGCTCTTATCCATGAACAAACTCTGAGCAAAATCACAAGGATTCAGAAATGTAGATCAGTGTTAAAAAAAAAAAACCCAGACTGAGAGGGAGAATGAAGAGAGAAGAGGGGAAGGAGAAGGAATGAACCATTATCCAAACTCCCATATGCAAACGAAACATATGGTTGAGCCTGCTTATTCCACAAGCAATACACTCATTGAGGATGACTCATAAACACATGAAGTATAATACTTAGTACAAGCTAAAATAATAAAAATCAGACCCTATGACCAGTTTAAATGTAAGATGTTTATACTGAAAAAAAAAAAAGTTGTCTGCATTTGTCTTAAGTACTACATACAAATATACTAGCTTTTTTTACTTCTTTCTTCCTTCTCTTGTAAGGAAAAGAAGCAGTATCCATAACCACACTGTGATACATGAACACATCTCAACTCTGCGGAAACTCTGAGTTACATTTTGGAATAAATGTTAAATTTTAAAACACGATGATGTATGAGTTCATACACAAGTTCACAAAGTTGAAAGAGTTTTATAGTGATAAAATCAGCCAATCAAAAATACCAAAGATCTATGCAGAGTTCTTTAATCAATCCAAAAACCAAAACATCATGAAATTCCTTGGTGAAACAGTAAAGCTTTCAAAATCCTTCCCCCTACAGAGAAACTCAAGATCTCAGCTGAATATAAAATCTCTTGTCCGTAACTGTCTATATAAGGTCAACAATATGTTTGATATTAACTGATGGATTTTAGCCAATAACTGTGTCAGCCTAACATAATGTCAGGGCGTGGTCAGGCCCTCAATGCAAGACCTGGCATCAGGGTGTTTTCCAAGGCCTGATACGGTAGACATATTCCTATGCTTAAGGCATCAGGACTCTCCTCAAAACACATAGGAGAGGATAATACTTTCTACATTACGACAAAAAGCACCAATTGCCAGAAGGGGCAGGAGGTTGATTTCTGAATGATACCTGGACCTTGGCCAGGTCCTTCTCTCTGTGGACCAAGAAAATGATGTCCATTGGATGGGCTCTTTTGGGGATGGACAGACTCTCAAGAACATCTGCCTCACGGTCTTGATTTGCTCATCCCCCCATGGCCGGGCAGGAGGGGGCTGGGACACCATCGGCTTTCCTCCCACCCCTTAGCAGGCCCAGAGGGTATTCAGCTGGTTGCACTGTGTTTGCTGATCAAGCAACCGTTCCCATTTCCTCCAGGTGGAAGTGTCCCCTGGGTTACATCTGGCCTATCAACTGTAATTGGACTATTTGCTGGTTTGCATAATCTAATTAACCACTCTTTTCACCTTCCCTGCTAAGGAGAGCAAAGACCTTTGCTTAACCTTTCACTTTCATAATTTAACTCATTATTAAAATACAACTACACAATGACTCCTCTACCCTTCCCAGTCTTTCTTGCTTTCCAAATCTTAATTTTATTCAATAATTGTTGCTGTCTGTCCTTGCCCTGGAAGCTTAAAAGAATGTAATCTCATTGATTATTTGTCTTGCTACCAGGATCTGCACAGAGATAAAGGCAAAGAATAACAGAATAAACCTGTAGGAGACAAACATATACTACCCTGCCAGAGAAGACATTTAAAGCATTTAGGTGGGCAAAGTTCAACACATAGTGTCCTTAAAATTGAGGTGAAATACAAAGAATTCAAAATTCTTAGAAAAATATATTTAAATATGATTGTATTCAAACGAAATAAAATTTGTAGCCATTTTGCAGACTGCTTATATTAGAAACCAGTTCCAGAGATTTGAAATGTTTACCACAAGACAGTGATGGTCCTTTAGCGGCTTCTTTCAAATAACAGAATTAGAGGTCTGGGTACAGAAAGTAGCCTTTCAAAGAGAAAAGGATACAAAATTGCTATTTTGTTCTCACTGCGAAGAAATTTTCGACCCAATTTTCCCCAAAAGGCTGTAATAAAAGGAATAGGAGTGCAAGATAGGTGTGCTGAATGAAAAAACCATGCAGTCCTGTCTCCCCAGCAAATGCAGAGCATAAAGAGGATAGTGCTTGACAGGACATGGCAAATCCTCCATTCATGGAGCAAATTGTAGTGTAGATACCACAATGCAGTGGCGTAAGAGAGATTGAACAATATTTTATGTTATGGTGCATCCTTATAATGCAAATGGAATGGTTTTGATTAAATGCTTTATGAAACCAAACAGTGTAAAGTACAAATAATACTAGTATTAAATTAATACAGCAAAGCACTCAACAGCTCAGCAGTAGCAACTATTTTTGTGACTAGAAATGGGTTTCAAAACATATTTCATGTAAAGGTCATTGAAATGTCTTAATAATAAATGATGTCTTTTGTAGATCTAGAGAGGTCTATGAAATGTCTTAAGGTACCAGTAAACAAGGAAATACTATAGGATCAAATTCTCCATTCACTTGCAGCAACTGTAGGTCATTTTTTTCTGCAAAATGGAGAGTTGGCCCTTCTGAAGTTTGATAACTTTTTTTTTTTATCTCATGTCTTCTTGGTCCTTGGCACACAGAGAAAACGTAATTAGATTTTTAATTATCAGTTGGTTGGCTGGCAGACTTAGGAGAACACAAACGAATAAAAATTTTTTTATAAAATATGTTCTCCCAGACAATTCTGGATGTTGGAGGAAAGCAGATGAGTAAGAGAAACAAAATTATCCAGGTTCCCTTAAGGGTTATCTGTTGTTCATTTTAATCTATTTGATCTTCCGTAAATTGCTG
>JAOXJM010000001.1:150365195-150382232 GCA_026413425.1 Tringa solitaria
TCTTTCCTTCTTTCCTTCTTTCCTTCTTTCTTTCCTTCTTTCCTTCTTTCTTTCTTTCTTTCGGCTGCACTGGCATTCACTTGGATGTGTTCCTAATGTAATTTGCTAAAGAAGGGAGGGCAGGGGATGAGGAGATGGGGAGTGCAGGACCAACTGCATGAACATGGAGCAGCCCCATTTGAGTGGTGCAGGCAGATGACTCATTTAACATGAAACCTGCTGGTATGAAGATAAACTATTGATGAGAGACAAACAGTGTTTGTTGGAAAACTCTGCATGACAGAGAAATTCTCTGCTGAGATAATCAGGTGGTTTTCTTTCTCCCTGTGCTTTTGGAATAGTGCAAACGATAAGAAATAGAATTATTTAGTACTGCAGTATTTGATTTTACAAGCATTTTTCAAAATAATTTGTTTCACAGTCCACATTTCAGCTGCTATAATCTCTCTGAAGACAGAACTTAATGCCTTGATGAGTATTGGAGTCTCATATTCACATATTAAGGCAGTTAGGAGTTAGAGTATGAACAGGGAAGTCTGGAGGCAGGACTGAAAATCCCAGTCTTCCCCAGAGAAGACATCAAGCTAGGAGTAGTAAAACATTTTCCATTCATTATATAAGAATAATTTCCACCTCTAGTAGTTCCAAAGAAATGCTATAGACTGAGACAGAATCTTTCCTTTAAACATCTTATAAATGTTCATCTCAAAACAATACTTCATTCTTAAACAGATGTGAAGCTTTTTATGCTACAGATATTTATTTGCCCTTAAGCATCTCAGACTCCCTTTTCTATTCAGACCTTTGCAAAGAATTGGTTTCACTAAGGAAATGGATGAGGTGAAATCTAAATTAAAAGGGTTATTTAACTGCAGAAGTTGTTTATGAGGAATAAAACATTTTAATCAAACTTGCCATCAACATTTTCAAAAGGAAAAACCATTTTTCAGTTGTGGCTTGGTCAAATTCTTTGAAGTATTAATTTAACCCTGAGAAACTGGCTATTAGTCTCAACCAATTGCTGGACATTAGACACAACAAAAACAGGAAAAGTTCAAGAGTCTCTGTTGACTTTCCGCTTGATTGTAACAAACTACTCACTTTCTGGGTTTTCTTTTTTGAAGTGGAATTTTATACAGCAAGGCCAGGCTTTGTTTTTTGTTGGGTTTTTTTCTTGATACACAAAATTCCCACCAAACTGTGCTCTCTCTTTTAGTTCAAACACGAAGGATTGCTGTTTGTATTTAATGCGCACATACTACCAATTCAGTTTAATTCAAAGACACTGCTCCAGTGTACCTGAAAGGAAAACCTGGGACATGAGTGCATGGGTCAGAAGCAAATCTGGCTGGTAATTGCAAAATGTTGTAAAATATCATCACAATTAAGTAGTGGCTACCTATCTAGAGACAGATAGTAGTGTCTACCTATCCTCAAGCACCTGTCACAAAATTTTATTTTGCAGTACATTGTTGAAATGCAAGCACTCAGATAGCCTTAAATAAGGAGCACTCAAATAGTTTTTGCCATTATTTCCAGGGGAAAAAAACACCTGAATAAAATATTGCCCCATACATGTAGAAATGCTAGAGGATAATCCACTAATGTCAGTTAACCTCCACTGCAAAACAGAGAAAAAGAGGTCCATTAGCACCAGGATATTCTATACTGAGGCAGTTTGACTAAGAAACAACAAAGTAAACACACACTTCACACAATATTCATGTACTTAGAGGAGTGTGCTTTTATGAGTGCTTTAATACTTTGGGATTATGTGTGTTGTTTTAGAGTTGCATTAGTCACACCCTGGGGAAATGTGAGCTTGCACGCCTGCCCATTTCAGTGCGGCGCTAGCTTGACCCACAGAATTTACCACATTAAGAGAGGATTTAAATCTTGATTATTTTCACCTGTTCACTTTCAATCCCTTTTTTTTTTTTTCTTCCCACCTAAGAGACCTGCCTTCTTAGCATGATACAGTTAATAAAACTGGTGACCTTTGCCGGGCTTCTTGATTTAAGGAGAACAGGGGAGCAAAGGGACTCTGGTAAGAGCCTAAAAATAAAAAGCAAAACTGTTGCTAGTTCCCATTCAGGTGAAAGAGTTGAGAAAAGCTCTTTCTTTTCCATTCTTACTGTAACAGTAGACACAACTGCTTCCTATGCTTTCCTGCATGGTCCAGCTCCCTTCTCCAGCCCTGAGAGCTGGGAGGTACGCAGCACCCTGCTTGTTCATACCAGCCTGTTGCACATCCTGTTGGTTTAGGGATTTGTAGTGATTCTGCGCTGCCCTGTGTGTAGAGAAATTTTACTTGCTCCCCTGTTTTCCATCCAGAGACAGAGAAAAGGAAGCAGTAATACCCAAACATCTGTTATACATTTTTATTCCTTAAACAAAACCATCTTTAAATTTTCAAGAATGTTTAAGCTTCAGACAATTATTTGGAAGAGAAAGTTGATCGCCCGCCACATCCCACAGAGATCTTCCAAAATCCCTTTGCTGCAACTGCATTGTAGGAAAAACTCTGTTGTTCAATTCTGGAAGTAGCTCAATGGCCTTGCAACCTGATAAAATCTGGATTCCCAGCCTTGTAACCTACCTAATGGTGATACACCACTTCATTCTTATTTTCTGTGGCAGGGAAGAAAAACATGTGGGAAAACTAAGAGAACATGGAAAAAGAAAAGGCAGAAAAATAAAAGGATAACATAATAGAAACGTGTTTAACTAAATGAAAGTCCTTCTGCTTTCAGTTCTTTAGCTTAGAAAATTCATCCCATTTTCCTGCAAATTTTTCCCTCTTAATATTTTGTATTCCAAATTCTATCAAAATAGGACACAAAATTAAAAAAGAATAAAATACAACCTTTCTCACTGTTTCCAAACCATATCATCACCACAAAATACACTTTAGAACTTCTGAAGATTCACTAACACAAACTCTTCAGGTTCAGTAGTCATCACTTCACACCTAGCAGAGGTTTAGTAAAATCCGGTCAAAATTAGATCAGACATAAATAAACAAGGAAGAAGATTTGGACAGTAGGAAGGACAGCAGAGTCAGTGGAGAAGGTGAAGGTCAGTGGTCAGAGGAGAGGAGGGATGGTAATATGAGAGCACAGTGAAGGACAGGATAAATGGTCCTGCTGCGGTAAGGCTGATAATGATGTAGTTAGTGGAAATGGGGAGAGGATATTTAACAATCAGCATAAATGAATAGATTTTGGAGGGTAATCAAGAATGCAATTGAATTGGGGGGAGTATGGGAGGAAAAGAGAAGCCCCAAGAGGTTTTGGAGATGATTTATTTGAACTGAAACTTCAGCTGATTTACATCTCAAGAGAGGAATAAAGCTTAATAATTCAAAATATGCTTCTTCTTTAATATTGCAGAATACAGTGACAAATGTTATTACACAAAATTCTCCTTAAATGACTATCCAAAGATATCTTTAATGCAGTTCACAATATTAGATTGTCTATATTAAGCAATCACATCCCCAGCTCAGGCCTGTGGTAACATACAGTGGTACTCTTCCATTTGACATCTATTGGACCTCTGTAATTCAGAACCTTTATAGGCTTACTGTTTTAGGCAAAAAAGTAATACAAGAGGTTTTCTGCATGCTT
The DNA here is from genome assembly GCA_026413425.1 of Tringa solitaria. Classification (NCBI taxonomy): domain Eukaryota; kingdom Metazoa; phylum Chordata; class Aves; order Charadriiformes; family Scolopacidae; genus Tringa; species Tringa solitaria. Next base: position 150,368,825 of record JAOXJM010000001.1, read on the forward strand.
ATTTTTGTTTTGTTTTGTTTTTTAATTTTAATTTAAATAAAATGTCAGCTGTTAAGTACAGTTATCCAACCAATTTTATTTTCTTTTTAACCTCTGAAGAGATGGCTTTCTAGATGTGTAATACATGTTTAATTGAACACAATACTGAATTCTTTCTATGCCAACACTTCCTTTTCTTCTAATGATCTGCTTTTTTTCTTTCTCATAACTGTTCCCATTTCCTATTGATGTCATTGCCACTGATGTTATTCTTTCAAGTAAACTTTTACTATTTCAGCTCTCCCAGCTGTCCTTGCTATTGTTCTCCTCCCCCTTGTATTGCTGTCCTTCTGTATCTTATGACCTTATTACCGTGCAACTCTTAACCTTTTCTTTTGGCAGCCATTTCCAGGAAGGACATGAAGGTACTGAGCTGACCAGCAATGAGCTAAATGTCTTAACTCTCATTACTGGCAGCTAGTGCCTGAACTATAGGATTTTTATGGTAGAAATGAGGGGCAAGTGAGTACAGTAAACAAAACCTAATGATAAATGACAATGTTTTAGCCTGTAGAGACATAGTCAGTGGTTTACTGCAGGGATCACTGTTACACTGAGTTTTATTTATGGTTTTAAATTATAACCTGGAAGATGACATGCTTAATTGACCTCACAGATGTAGCATACAGGCAGCCAGAGAATTATTAGACTATAATGGGATCAAGGTATACCAAAGTCTGATAACATCAATGAGACCAAATGACAATAGAGAGAGTGGAGACAGAAAGGAAAGACAAATAGGTAAGGAAAAAAAAAAAGGTAGAAAACAGATTTTCTCTGAAATGTCTTCTCATAGAATTTCCTGCAAATGATAAAGGGCAAACAAAGTGCCAAACCAACTTTCTCTGTTCTGTCCCACCCATAGCCCCTTCCTGGTTGTGTGGTTTTGAACAAGCCATTTCACTTCTGTGGTCCAAAGTCAATTCAATACTAGCATGATTCTGTCCCTGGTTAGGAACCATATCACTGAATTTAATCTATTCTACAATGGCAGAGGAACAAAGCAAGATCACCAAAATTAAGGTCTTTAGGAAGACTATGCCATTCACTCCTCTCTAGACAGCTAAAACAGCCATTGTTCTGCAAAAAAATTGACTAAATGTAAAAGTGCACAGATTAAAGGTCATCCACCCATAACTTCCCTCTGCCTTGCAAAAGTAAATGAAAAGCTACTTTAGTTTCTTCTGTATGCAAGGACTTCTGACATGGAAGTAGCACCTTAAGTCATGGACTATTTCAAATATTTTGGTGTCTACATTCAGTACTGGGCACCATATACATACCAATGGGAAGTGGTCAGTGAACGGGCAGAACTTGTGGCAAAGTACATACCTATACTGCAACTCAAAGATGATGTCACAATTCATGCAGGCTTACCTGAAAGAGTTCTTACCGAGCTATTTTGGTTAGACCAACATCAATTAATAATGACAGAGCAACAACAGCATGGATTCCAGGTTGGAACATCATCCTGAGTGAGTTTTGCAAGTGCTGCCAAAACTTGACTTAACAACTACACAATTTACGTTTTCACAGGTAGGATTCTACGACCTTGCAATCACACCTTTGAATTTCAAGATGGACATAGCTATTTGGGCAAGTGTTTATTAGAGAAATGAAAGTGAACAAAAGTTACAAAAAGTCCACAGTCTGGACAAATAACAGAAACTCAGTCTAGGGAAAACAGCATCTCTTCAATGGAAACCTATGAGAACAGTAATTTCAGCAATTTGGTGGGTAATGAGGCTTTTTCTTCCTGCACTGTTGTCATGGTTGCATGCTTACACATTCATTAGTTTGTCCTTTGCTAAAAATCACTGGTAAAAGACAGAAAATATTCTCCCATCTCCAGAGGGCCTTTAGTCTTTCTCAACTTGCTTCCTCCTCCCATGAAAAAACCCACCCCTAGGCTAACCTTGAAGTCACTGAAGACTAATAAGAGGTAAAGGAAAAAAAAAACCAACAGTATTTGTTTATTGTGATATTACCCGCTTTAATATTCTGATGTTCTTCTCTAACAAGTGAACAATTTTCTTTTAGTAGTTTTTTCATTCAAGAAAAGTTAGAAAAAAACCTTTTTGGTAATTATTGCTCAGGCATTCTGCCAAATCCATCTGCGGAGGCAAAGACAGCTGGACATCAGGTGCTACATGAAGCTGCATTATTTCTTTTATTTCATTTTTAAGTTGTTCTGTTTTGTGTTTTTTAAATGGCTACTCTATCATATGACCCTTGGTTGTTTCAGAGCAATGAAGACTGTCCTCTGGAAGCAGTTCAGCACTTCTCAGCCAACGCAGCAGAGTATCTATAACATTCCCAAGGAAGACATTGATAGTTACACAGAATCTAAAGCAAAAGGTCAAAACCCCTGTTATAATCAGGGGTGTTTAAAGTCCCAAGAAGGCAGACCTTGAGTAACACATAGATGAAGGAGAAAGGCGGTTTTCACTGGGAAGAAAATCTGTAGAACAGAGTAAAAAGTAGAGGGAAGGAAGTGTGAAGGCTTTGAAGTTGAGCCACAGCTCAGCTAACACTCTGATTTATACACACAATCTTTCTTATTCTTTCCCACAATAAATCACCATTGCGCAACGGGTTCTGGTATCTAATGGCTGCACAGGAGGAATTCCCATGCCATTTTGCTTTTGTACTAGGTAAGCCTCCCTTCTAACTCTTCCCTCCTAACTTCCCAGAACTTTGAACCTGTACGCAAATTTTGCAGGCACAAAATAGGCTAAACAAATCCAAACAGAAAGATCTCTGCAGAGTGATATCATTCTGAGCATTACCTTCAGATTATGTTTTCTACTTTATTTCTAAATTAGATCCTCAACCAGTGTAAAATTGGCATATTTCAATTGTATTTCCAGGTATAACTTATCATGTCAATCTAGAAAACATAGTCCAGTACCTATTTAGATAGTAGGAATGTAGGGGGGAAGAGAAACAGTAATTGTATTTTTACAAACTTGAAGCATAACACAAATGTTCCGTGTTAGAGATGTTAAGAATCTCCTGCATTCACTGACACCACTGTAAATTTCTCCACACTGCCAAAAGTTAGGTAGCCAGAGCAGAGTTAATTCAGTAAATTGTCACTCTTGTATACATAACCTGAAAAAATGCTATAAATCAGAACCGAAGCATGAGGGTACACAGTACTATTGTAGTGTCTTGCTGTCGTACTTAAAGTATTTGATTTTACTAAGTCTTACATAGCACCTGTTACAAGTCTGTAAAGGGTAAGTTCATTTACCTGAGAAGTACTGTATTATGAGAGAAGATGATGCCACCACAAACCAAATCCAGTGTTGCTTTTGAAGGATCTGAGTGAGACTGTAGGGGAAAGTATAACAGTATCAAAAGTTAAAGCTCAATGAGACAACAGTTATAACATCTCTGCTTTGCATGCAGGGTATCTGGATTGCTTACAGGGTCATTGAGCTGGTTTTGGCTGAGATAGAGTTAAATTTCCTGATAGCAGCTGGTATGGAGATATCTCTTGGATTTTTGCTAGAAACAGTGTTGATAATAAAGAGGTGTTTTAGCTGTTGCTGAGCAGTGCTTGCACAGAGCCAAGGCCTTTTCTGCTCCTCAGACTGCCCCTTCAGCAAGTAGCCTGGGAGTGCACAAGAAGATGGGGGGGGGACACAGCTGGGACAGCTGACCCCAAAGGGATATTCTGAACCATATGATATCATACTCAGCAACAATACTAGGGGGAAGGTTGACGGGGAGGAACTGCTCAAGGACTGGCTGGACATCAGTCAGCTGGTGTTGAGCAATTGTTTTCATTTGCATCACTTGTCTTTCTTGGATTTTATTTTTCTCTCTCTTTGTTATTTTTCTTCTCCTTACTATTACTATTAATCACTATTACTATTCATTGCTATTAATATTTATTACTATTTCCTTTTTATTATTAAACTGTTTTTAACTCAGCCCACAGAATTTCTTTTACCCTTCCAATTCTCTCCTCCATCCCACCAGCAGGGAGTGAGTGAGCAGCTGTGTGGTGCTTAGTTGCCAGCTGGGGTTAAACCACGACAGCCATGTTCAGAACTGGGTAGGAAAGATTATGGAAATGCACAGGAGCCATTAGATGTGAGAAAACACTACACACTGAATACACTAGACACTGAAATCCTAAAATCAATAAATTTGCCAAGCAGTCAGCCAAGAATAGAAACAAGACAACTTGGCTGCTTAGTCCAGTGCCTAATGTTAGATAAATACCTAGGAAAGCAATCTTTCATTAATCAAAAATTTACAATACTCTTTTCATTATCAGCCTAAGAGTTAATGATTGTCACAAGTTGGATGTTAAAAAAGTGGAATGTCTACTAGCACAAAGAAACAATTTGCTTGCGACAGAAAAACCAATGAGAGAATATAGTTTATGATACTTGGCTTATGCTTGAAATAACTTTTGTCTAACTACTGAATAAGTGAGATTCCAAAGCCAGTGTAGAAGAATATGACCTTCTATCAATTTGACATTTGTTTTTCTAGGTGTGGAAGAACAGTATAGGAAAAAAATAAAAGTACAGTTTAACGAACACATACATATATATTTATATATACATATGAGCGTATATATACATAAATATAGGCACACTTCAGCCAGTATCACTACACTTGTGCTACTCCTATCAAACAGCACAACCATTTCTGATGCTGGGGATTTCAAATCCTTCCCCAAACTGGAACAGAAATGCCAGTATTTCATTTTGCTACTAAGCCTTTCCTCCAATGTCACGATACTTTAATGGGGGTGCCTACCCATTTGGGTAGCAGTTTCTGCATTCTGCCATACAGACCCTTAGTATAAGTACTGTGACAAACACACAGGCATCATCAGTAGCCACAGTCACTACATACGGAGCCATTGGTAACGTCCCCAGCTGCAGCCCAGGAGAGAACATAGACTGCACCTTCTCCCTCTCCATGCCACTCACACAGACAAATGAGCAGGGATGGGCTTCTGCACAAGATGTTGCTCTGCTGTAACCTAGCTCAGATCAAATCCAGTCATTCCCTTTCTCGTTGTTACTGGTAACTGCAGCAGACACGGGGAAGCAAAGAACTTGCTTCACATACTTTCTCTTAAGTGACTTTATGGATTACCATAGACAATATCCTGTTTAAACTGAAAAAAAAATTAAAAATCTGCACCACTAACAGATCGTAGCTTTCAATAGTTCTTGCTAAGCATACAAGAAATGTAAACCCAGAATCACACTGTTGCAGTCTTTTGGGGGTAGAAGGAGTCATGCTCCTGTTCACTGAAGGAGATGCTTTCAACTTTGATCCAGAGTAGCTGTATTACAACAGTGCAAATTCAGTGATAAAGTAATCATATTAGTGCAATTTAAGGTTAGTGAATCACGGTAAATCATTACATATCCTTATCTCAAAAATCTGATCAAACGTGTTCCCCTAAATTTTTTTAATCTGAACTTTAAGGGAATATATTATTTTATTTTGTCTTGGAAGCCACTAAAGTTTATTCAGAAGGCTACATCCTTTAATATGTAGTCACATCATTAAAGAATGCACAGCACTCAACATCTTACAAAAATGTACCTGTACATGGTGTGAGTAGTACCTTAAAATGCTGTACCTCTACCAAATCAGCACTGCTGCTGACTCAGGTCTGTGCATGATTTGGACGTGATTCTCAAGAAAAAACACTTACTAGGTGTTAGCACAGCTGACAAAAGTAAGACAAAGGTTGTTTTTGTGGAGACAGCACTGTTCTAGGACACCAGACCTAGTTTTAGTACCCTGTATCATCCACAGAGCTTCCCACAGAGTTTCCATTTGACTTAAGGCGAGATTCTTCACCTACCCTGTGATTCAGTTCCACAGGCACAAAATAAAGACATTTTCTTATCTCACTGGGATGCTATAATGACAAAACTGAGTAACTGTGATATGTTCACATGCTAGAGCAGACAGCCACGGAAGCACTTAGACCGACAGTAAGACATACAACCCAAAAGTTTAACTCAAATTATCTGATACATTCTAAGGGCTCTTATCTTTAAAGGGAAGGCTTTCCATAAGCAAACCAAATGATCTAGTCTCAAGCTAACTAGGCTTTCTTCTTTCCTTTGAACAGGTTTCAAAGTAAAACAAGATAAGCAGAAGCTCCTTAGAGGACCTCTCTTCACAGACAGCTGGGATGCGACAAGAAGTGCAAAGTATCTCTAATTTCAGGAGCAAAAGCTTTAGTTTGGAAGAGTGAGATGTAGTGTTTACACCCACAATAGATAAAAGAAAGAAATTCCTCAGTCCTCAGGGGATGTGCCACAGGGAATTTTTTTCCTTTGTTTTTCCCTTTGTTTTAAGTGTAGACAGATGCCAATCAATGAAATATTTATCCTACAGGAATTTACTGAAGAAGTTCCATAAAGGACTAAAACATACACCTTTGCTTTCTCTTCAGAGATGCATACATTCATGTGTAATTTATAGTTGCCACTAAATAAATGAATTGCTTTGAAAATTATTTTTTATTGATCAATTAGCACTAAAAATATTCTGTTATTAAGTATTTACAAGAGTAGTTTTGTTTGAAAATTGATGCTTATTATTCTAATTTAAATACTTGTCACGGGTTTTTGACAAAATAATTACAATATTGAAGTGTGAAAGCACATTTCTACAAAAAGTATTTTTAAAAGTCAGGATATCTATCATGTTCTTAAATATGACATATTTTGTTCAATAATAACCTTATCCTACTCTCCAATAAGCAATGCATGGATTAACATTTGTTTATGCACATTTTCTTTAGAGAGAGACAAACAATTTTCTCAGTAAATTTAGAAATTTTTTCTATTCCGTGAATGACTGCAAACTGATTATTCTTTCTTACAGAAAGGCATTTTCCTGCACTGTAGACTGAGTCTTAATGATTTGCTCTAAGTATTTGATACTTGATACCAAGGCAGTTTCCCAGCCTGACTAATGTTACATACACTGTCTTCTTTGCAATAATACACAGTAATTGTGTGTGTGCTCAAACTCCTGTCTCAGTCAGTTAATCATTTTTGTACCAAGACTCTCTGGAGAGACTTATAGCACCTGCCAGTAGTCCTCGCTCTATAAAAATAGACTAATAGCCATCGTTGTTCTTCAGCACACACTGAAGAAAAACAGTTACAGCTTAACAGGTCAGTCATGTCTGTATGTTATTGAACAAGTTCATGTCCCATCAATACCAACTGCGAATCAGCCTCATCGCCTGACATATTTACTATTCTGCAGGTAATCATAGATTGGTATGTCACCCTACTGTTGCTTTGCCACTTTGGTGGATCTGAAGTGCTTCTTTTGAGGTCACAGATCTATTGTCCCAGAACAACAGCACGAAGCAGATTACCCTGATATAGACAGGTTATTAAGCCAGGAAGAAAGTTCAGCAAAGGATGACACAGTTCAAGTTACAGTGTGAGGATGCTGTTTTTTTCTGTTTCTCTTTTTTGGGGAGGGGAGTGAGGGCCAGGAAAGAGGTATCAGAAAACCCATCTGCATAAGCATCTTTTGAAAAATTGCTCAACAACTTTCAGTATAAAAAAAAAATATCTTGACTCCATCTTTGCCCAAATTTTCAAAAAATTAATATAGCAGCTGTACAAGAGAACATAATGACAATATACTCAACGTCATTTATAGAATTTAAGTACCTAATCCTGACATACTAAATTAAGAGTATTAGTCTAGATATGGAGAAAAGTTTTCCCCAGAATTTACCAATATTTGTAAGCTGTAATACCTCCTGCATTCACAGTTTGCAGTGAGGAATATGACATGCAGCACTTGGCTGGTCCAACAATGAGAAAGTTAAACAAACATCAGTCTGGTCCAACAGATGTCAGTAAAATAACTAAGTAACTCTAATTACTAATTAGTGTCATTCTGGAACACTGTTACATGTTGAATAACATAGATACAAGCAAAGAATATGCTATATCTTCCTTTGCCCATCATTAAACACCCTCAGATACCAATATATGGGGCGGTCGGGGGGAGAACATAAAAATTCCAAAGAATATTTATTTTAACTGTAAATCTAATTTAACCTCCTAGCATGACTATGTTATCTAGAAACAAAGTAAGTTCCTTCCATTCTTCCTTCTCTCACATTGCCCAGTTGTCCTAAAGCAAAAAAAGTCTCTAGTAAAAGACATAGCTTTTCAGACAAATCCCTAGAAATACAGACATTTGTTAGGAAATATTTAAATTTAGAGTTCAATAGGGATCTTTATCCTTGCCATCTAATGCTTTTAAGATTCTTGGGAGAAGTTGCCCTCTCCATTAAAATACATAAAATTAATTTAAATTTAAAACTCCTGTAAATGAATTGCATGTGCTCTTTTGAGACATTCCCCTCTCTGTCATGCTGACGGCCTCAAGATATGTGAGTTCAACCAGTTCAGCCTGAATCTACAGCAAAATGTCCTGTAAACGTGGCAGCTGGTAATGATAGGCCTGACATCCAGGAGGAAATTCGCATCGCCTAAACTGAATTAGTCTACTGAAACATGATGTAACAATCGCAGGAACTTTTTTTCCAAGGCTGACAAAGACCCTGAGCTCCTCCCCCTCTGCTCGGCCCCCTAATTGAACATGGGTAATGAATATACATGTTAACCAGCTCCATTCTTCCTGCCAGGTTTCATGGCGGCAAGGCCTGCAGCCTGCACACCATTGTTTAATGGGAGGGTGCAGGACACTGCCTGAAGGATTGCTACCCAGATGTTTCAAACCACCCACAGAAAGTCATCAATGGGCTATAAATTTGTGATGGGAAAGGAAGATTTGCAAAAGAATTGGAGGCAGCCACGGGGAGAAGCTTGAATAAAAGGAGCTCTGCTGGTGGTAGGGTACCAGTAGATAGACAGGCTGAGGGCTTTCCTGTGGCAATCTGTTCCCTGCTAGCCATGAATTTTAACTAGCTGTACACAGAGTGATTGCTTTACTTGTTTAGGCTTCTCATTTTATTGGCACATAACCATGTAGTTAAACAAAGGTCAGAATTACCAAAATACCATAAACTGCCTACACACAACCATTCAGAGAAGGAAGCAGCTGGTTTACTGACGTAGGGGTTTTTTAAACCCTTGTGCAATCGTGTTGGGGATTTTCTTTTTCTTTTCTCTTTAAATTCCACACAGTGTTAACTTTCATTACTGATTTCATTTCTTTCTTTATGTAAATAATATGTACTGCATTTTTTACATTTGTTTTAAGCATAAATTACAAAGAAGGAGACAATTATAATCCTAAACAATTTAGAAAAAAAAATTTAGATCCTGATTCCACCATTTTTCTTCACATTGAGTAATAACTCTTTCCTTACTAAAGTTCAATCTGTAGGCTCTCAAATGCAAGAAAGGGCAGGCATTTTTATTCCGTTGTAAGACAACCACAGTTGGATTGTACCAGGAGGAGCCATGCGTACATAGATGCCAGTACATCTTGCACCAGCAGGACTCAGCTGCTTTCCTCTTCCCAGGCCCCACAGCTCCTCATATTACCATAACTGCCTCCCACTACAGTCTAGTTTCTCCACTGGATTATATTATACATACCCATTTTTATTCACTGGTTTCTCATCACGTTTATAGGCAGTGGCAGCAGGGCAGGAGTAGATCACTGCTGCCCACTCTACTGGAGTTGCTTTGATAAGAGTGAGGCATACTCTTGAGTTTATAGCAAAGCAGGAATAGCCACACCTGACTCCAATTTTCCTCAGATTTTCCTAGTGGATTTATTTGATAGGCTCTCTGACAGGCTCTCTGAAAGTCAGAGGCTCTCTGACTTTTACTCTGCTGCATCACTTTTCTACATATCCTATTGCAAGAAATTGTTGCAAAGGAATTTGCCATCAGCATTGTCTTCCTGAGGCATTTTTCATGCAGGAAATGGCACATTTTAAATTTTAACTGAAGAATCTTAAAAATTATCTGAAACTAAAGGGAAATCAGTATGATATTAAAGCTTAAGAAATTTCCAATATATGAACTAAAATTTTAAATATAATAAAATTTATATTAAAGGAAATTACACTGAGGGACAAACCTCTCTTGATATGCTCTCCAGATGATCAACAAAAGCAAGGTGTTGTATCATGGAAGTTTGACAAGCATAGCTGCAGAGGAGGCCTGCGCAGTTCATAATGAAAGTCCTTTGGGGACAAGACATCCTTGTTTCTAAGCAGTGTTATTTATCATCAGAAAGGAAAAAACCTATTATGAAACACAGTATCCGACATTAGGGCATACAAATATGCACAAGATTGAAATACTTTAAAACACCTGACTTAAAACTGAGGAAGTACATATTAGAGGTATTTGTTTAATTTATAGCAAAGAACACAGATTGTTCACTTCATATGAAGTCTCACCCTGAAGCCACCATATAAGACGACATGATTGCATGACAGAGCACAAATGTCATGCCAACAGCCAGTGCCCTTTGGCCATAATACTTATAATATGATCTGAAGGTTCATGGCCAAGATGAAGGTGACCAAAGATCCCAGTTATATCAGTTAAATACATGCTCTTTGAATTTTACAAAGCATCAAGTTAGCTGATATTTTAAGTTAGAAAAGCACAGTCAGCACTGGCTAGGTAAGGTTTCTTTTCCTTCTTCAGGGCTAAAAATCCTTTCATATTTCACTGAATATAAACAAACATCTAACGACAAACAGCCAACAGCCAAACGAATATACCATTAGACTGGATCTTGAGGACAAGTAATTTACAGTATTTGTAGTCTTGAAGCCCAAGATGCTGTGATGGTGCATGATGTTCCCTATCCCATTATGTGCCTTCTATAAGCAAACTCAGTGGCTGAGGTTGAGTTTCTGGGTTATTTTTAAAACCTGAATTATGCATTTAGGGTAAGATTTTTAAGGACAAGACATTTTGAAGTACATTACATCTGGCTCAAGCCAACAATTAATTTCTCTGTGGTCTTACTGGATGAAAAGGAAGTCTTGGGTGAACCTGTTCTCTTTAATCACAGTGAAATAATACTCTTTGATTTTCAGTGCATGTCATTCGCAGTTATTTATAGGACAATGCTGGAAGTCAAAACAGTCATCAAGGGTTAGTAGATATTAGACTTAACATCATACGTTTTCATTAATGGGCTTAAATGAACAAGTAAAGAAATACTCCAGTGATTAAGGCTATTAGAAAACTAGTCACTCATATGAGCCACCAATCATTATATTCAAATTTCCATTAAAAAAGTATTTTCTGTCTTAATGAATGATTATTTGGTCACAATATGATTTTCTGAAAACAGCTAAATTATGATGCATCACTAACTACTGATAGCTCAAAAATTTAATTGCCTGTGTCAGACTCTTTTCCTAAAAATCAAGCACTAAAATTGAAGCAGCTAAAACTATTATTTCTACAAATATAGCTGGTTTTAAGCAACATTACAGTCTTTTAGAAGCCCAATGCCATCTGCTCTGTCAAAGTAATAAATGAAGAAGTTGGATTTACATGTGGCACTCTGTTAAATGAGGTAAAGTTCAGGACAGAGTTTCACTTCCCAGCAGATGGGGATCTCCCAGCAGGGATGGAAATCAACAAAGAGGGTAGCAGGGGGTTTCCATAAATTCATGTGATCCCTGGGCAGAACTAAATGGATTAAATAACAAGGACTCTAGGAGTTAAGCTGTATCTTGTTATACTAAGATGTCTCTGCATATTAGGTACACAACAGTTATTCGTCCTTTCTTGATACAGTAGAGAAAACAAGCTATCCTTTTTCTTTGAATTTTGAGCTCGCATGCCTTGCATGTTCTTTTGGAACTGCGAAGTGCAAGACATACTATGAATCTCTTCTACACAATAAGAAGATATTGAAAAGTCTATATTATCATAGGGAAATGCAAAAAGTATTTTTGAGCAAGACAGGTGTATAGTGGGTACTGTTCAATGGTTTCACTGAAGTGTGAAAGCATTGAGTAGCATCCAAAAATGCTACCATTCCAAAACCATTTGGTAGCATCCAAAAATGCTGCCATTCATTGTTCATTAGTATTTCTGTCACAGAGTCTTATTTTTAGAAGTAGTCAAAAGTCTTTTTTTTATTATTTATCTTTTACACTGGAAAAGTGGACAACTTTGCTACAGAAGTTTCCCTTGTTTTGCAGACCTCTATTTATCACCCAGATTAATTGCACTCAAGGAATTTATGAGTTCAAGGGTAGTGTTTAAAGACTGAAAATATACATGGGAAAATGTTTGGTTGAGTATTATATATCTTTAAAGTTATCTGTATGTATGTGGGCGAAGAAATATGTATTGAGAGTTTGGAGGTTTATTTTAGAACCATTGATCTGGAACAAAAATTTGAATAGCTAGTATTATAATGCATTACAGTGAACAGATATGTTTGCCTTTGAATAAAGTTTCATGTTTGCTTTTGACACATTCCAAAATAAGTCTCTTGAATTTTTTATGCTTTGCCTGACATGGCTTCTGACATTCCTTGCAATAAACACCTGATCTGGAGTGGGAGTTTTGAGCTTGGGTTCTTTATTTGTTTGTTTGTTTGCTTAAATTTACTTTGGCTGAAATAATTCATTTATTTGTATAATGGGGCTGCATTACCAAGTTACCTGCTTCCTTTACTATTGCATGGCAAGACCTTTCTTTTATTCACTGTTTCATGGCATTGGATTTTCAGGAGATGAAAAGCAAAATTTGCCTGCTTATGATTTCTATAGGTCATATAAACTGAGTATTTGCAGTGCAGCTGATTTGAGATGTTGTATTTCATTCAATTCCAACTCAGGGAAGCACAAAAAATAAAGAAAAAGTATTTGCTCCTGTAAAAGAAGTAACAGACATATGTTTAGTCTGAATGGTATTTTAATTAAGAAAAATTATTTCAAATTATACTTCATGTTTATATAGAGAGGTGTATGGTTTTAGGCATAATACAGATGTATGCACATCCACACAGATGTATACCTGTATATAAGTTTCAGATTATTTTAATTAGAGACATCACTATAGAGCCTATGTCACCTGATTGTCTCACTGATGAAAAATAGTTTCTGAATTTAGGAATGATGATTGATTAACTAATATAGATTAATTAATATGAACATTACAGATCTTAAAACATTATCGTTTATGTACTTTTCTGTCATAACTGTCTTTTGTACATTTTCTGAGACAAAACCTTGTGCAGAAGAATCCTTTTCCTGAGGAGGGAACACGTTTCCAAAAATCTTTTGTTAAGATGACAGGTTAGTAATTCTACCCCCATCAGCCATGTTTTTCCCATATTACCAAGTCTTAGCATATAAAATAAGTAGTCGGGG
>JAOXJM010000001.1:150382273-150396125 GCA_026413425.1 Tringa solitaria
CTACCAAAATGCTGGCACGCATTCATTTTCATGTCTCCTCTAAAAGCGTATGGTAATTTGAACAGCTGATAAGTTTGAACTGACTGGCTTTGGGTGTCCTGAGAAGAAAAAAACAAGTCCAGTAGAAGAGTGTAAGCTGACAGAAATAGATCGCCCAGTCTCTGCAGCAGTAGGACCAATTTCTTACTGCAGAAAAATGGTGAGCTGTTCAATGCCCAAACACATAGTGGGCTATTGCCAGCTATTTTGCCGACGAGCATCTACAGACAAGTTAACAGTGGTGTGTGGGTAGAGTCAGGCTGCAAGCTTTGAATCTCTTGCACATTTTTATTTCCACACTCAGCTGGGCTGTCTTTTATATCTGCCTCCCTGCTTCCTGGCATTACCCTTGTTATGGGTGGGTGGGATAGTAATTACAGTTTAGGCAATGAAATATGGCCTTCTGCTCCTATTTTGTTTGCAATATGCATATCTATTTCAAAGAATATTTGTGAAAGCCTCAACTTTTTTTAAGAAAGCTGCAACAATAGAAAGATGGCTCTTTCATTTGCTTCCCCTGAAGTCAGCATCCAGTTCCTATTGTTTTCAGAAATGAAGGATCAAGTTCAGGACATGTTTACAAGACAATACAAAGGGAAGGCAGAAAACATAACAAAAGTATAAATATCTCTATACACCTATCTATATATAAAAGTAAAAACTTTTAAAGCAGTCTGTTTGTTCCTTTTTCAAGAAATACATAAATGGTCCTATTAACATCTGAATACACTGTATTGCATTGTTTAACTGAAAGGGAAGGAAAAGAAAAACAACAGAAAGTTTGAGAGCATTTGAAAAGTGCGATACAGGATTGTGCAGTGCTAGAGAAGGGAATATTGAAGATAGGCTTGGATCCTGAAGTCATTTTGTGAAAGGCTCTTTGTATGGACTTCTTCAGAGAGTATGGGGCTGTCTCAGAGCATCTCACTGACTTCAGAGTGTATCTATCTGAGCTGCGGATCTTCACAGGAACCACAGATGCAAGCTCACATAGCAGGTTAATCCCTGCATGCACTTAAGGGAATATGCATCCTGAGGTTTCTCCAGTTACTTTTTGGAATGTCTTCCTACTCCAATTGCATTTTTAGTGGTGTCCTGCTTTTATTAGACTCAAAAGTCTATGCTCCACGATCACGTGGTATTATTCACTGACATGGACTATTTTGAAGTAACTTTCAATTTGTCAAATCCCCATGAGTGTCTGTGGCTGTCAAAAGTGCCAGGAAGCTTAGTTCATGTCTGAGTTTCACAGCATTTACCTCTTCAGTCACCCTCCTGTCTTCTGTAGTTTCTGAACCCTCACTATATATCTTCCAAATGTGCATTACAGCTGGGAAAAAGGACAGCCATAGGTTGCAATTGATGGTCCTGGTACTTTCATTCTGCAATGTAAAAAAAATTTTACTCTGTCATTTTCCCCTTGTAATAGCTGTTGATACCATAAGTGAGTAAGCACTTTCAAAGCTTCTGTAATTATTGACTCTCATTTCTTCATAAAAAAACCTGATATTTTGATCTTCTCTGGAGATATCATATATGTTGCCTTAAAATTATTGAATATTAACAGTGCAATCTAATTAATTTTGTTTAGAAAATAGTGCATTTAAATTCTACCTCCATTTTGGAAAAGGGAGGGTTCCAGTTCCAGGAAAAGTTAGGTTTTGTTTACATTTTCATCAAGCTATTTTTAAGTGCCTTGGGTTAGACTCACACAAGGACTCAGGCAATGGTGAGAAATGCAGGTAATATCTTCAAGACACCTTTCCTTTTATTAGGACCCACTGACCTGAGTCAAATTAAATTAGGTGTCTTATACAGAACACATGAGCAATGCATAGTTTAAAGGGATCCTCAAAAAAAAAAAAGCTTAGTCATGAGGCAATAGATTACTCTGAGGTGACAGACTTTGGGCATTAAGATAGTCATTTAGATGTCAGGCATCATCAAGACTTAGGTAAATACATATGCAGACTAGGGGCAGGGCTTTAAGAAACTTCATAGGCAGATGCCTACCTATTTTGGCCCCTCAAGCACTGAGATGCAGAAAACATATGCTTAAGGTTATTAAAATCTTGTGCTAGACCTCCAAATTAGTCAGCAAGCTCTAAACTCTGTCCAAGTCTTTTAACAGAATTAACCTTAAATTGCTTCAAATGTCAACTGTTACTTTAACAGAGGTAAGCTGTGCAAAATTATCCAAATATTGCCATTTTAAGGTGGAAGTATGCTGTTTCAATATTATTTCCAACATAAAGACTGAAAAAAACTACCCTAACAAAAAAACATGTTTTAAAGACAGCAGCTACCCAAACATTTGTTTGGTAGTTTAATCATCCTTTATGTTTTTCCCTAGGGTCAAATTTCCCTTTATATAGTACATACAGAACTACATGGAATTTGCTGACAAATGCTATATGCAAGGTGACAAAGTTGCAAAATAAAAGAGTTAATGTAATCTTAAATTAGATGTTCATGGAAGACCTTTTACTTTTTAGTTGGCAGATTCCATTGCTTTGACTCAGTGCAAATCTGTAAAACAAGTTTCAGATGTAACCTACATTATAGTGTCAGGTTAGAAGAAAAATATCTTGTCCAAAAGCGTGCAAAGAATTAAAACAATATTTTCCCTCAGCTGGCTACTTATGAGCAAGATGCTGAAAAGTAGAATTATCACTTCTTGGAAAAAGCTATTTTAAAATTAGTTTGTAATTCCATGGTGAAATAAAAGTAAGTTTTACTGTTCCAAAAGATAAATTTATTTAGAAATACAAAACCAAGAAAAAAAGTATTTTTAAGTGTTCTTAAAGTTACTTTCTGAAACCATAAAGTATAGACTTTAAAAGTCAACATTTTACACAGGAATTATCAGTAAAATTGATTCCACTTCATACTTTGCAGATCAAGGACAAAATTGACTCAACTATCCTATACACTGTTCATGATTTTTCATCCGGAGATGGTTATTAATAGTTAATGTGAATTTTCACATGCACAATAAAATGGAAGAAAAACATATAAACACTCTCTGTAACTGAGGTAAGCCTTTCATTGTGAACTTTCCACCCAGCATGGGCGATCAGAACCTAGGAAATGTGATTGTTTTATCAACACTGACCCTAAATATCCATTTACACAGAAGTAAATTCAGAACAAATCTAGTAAAGCCCACGAACATATTCTGGATTTTCAGGAGCCTAAATGACAGTAGAAGTGTATCCCTGGCTGCCCCTGACAACGTTTCACTTAAGTGTTATTTAAAACAAATTTCCAGTGCAATAAAGCCTCTCCCCTCTGCAAACGTAAATTATATTTAATATGCCTGGGAACAAGTGAGGCTGCCAAAGTCTGAGGCAAGCCAGCCTTTATGACTTCAGTCCGTTCTCAGCCCTTGATTACAATTTGATTTCCTTTGGCATCAAAAGACAAACTATTTTTGTGAACAATGTTCTTCCTTTACCAAGAGTGAGCTCTAGTTACTTGGCAGAGGGCCGATTTACTTGCAGACAACATGTCCAATCTCCCAGCAATAGCAGACCCGTGGACTTTGATTTAAAGCAGCACAAAGTAAGAAAAACAGAACAGAATGTATATTGCTCACTTGAGAGGCTTATTGTTTAAACGGCCTACTTATCATTAGACTGTGTTCCAATCCTCAACACTTTCTTTTGTGTACTTTATGTCAGACATATGGCCACGTTGGGATGCTGACAGCAGTTTTAACACTGCTGCACTATACATACTACTTGTAATTTGTTCTATCTTATAGTCGGGGCTTTCTTCAGAGAAGAAAGTGAATTTTAAACACTGCAGTTAATAACTGTAACCGTCTGACAAGAAGATATAAAAGTGATGTGCTTAGAATTACGGCAGAGTTCATTCATCTGCACTGGGAGCCTCATAGATGTTAAAGCACTCAAAATGAAGCATCTATTATAGTAAGAAATGTAACCCACAAAGGCTCCTGAATTCAGTAACACAAAATAAAATGTTCCCATACTCCTAACTCCCCACCCCCCACGTCACAAGGAAAAAAGAAAAAAGGAGAAACGCATTTCAAAGAGACACAAATTTCACTCAGCCTTTTTGTTTACTTCCACATTTGGGTAACCATATATCTCCCTCGGGCTTGCAATAGTGTGCTTTACCCCTTCTCATCACTATCTGAGCACCAAGAATGCCCTTTTACCTCTTTTTCTGTTTGTTTGTTTTACTTAAGTACCTTAAACCCGATATAGTAATCAAGAGGGAAGAGCCAGCGCCCAGGTCCCAGGCAGTCCTGCCCACCACATCCAGGCAGGAGCCTTCCTGCCTCTGGGACACCACCAGGGTTTCCTTGCTCTTTCCCCAAATCTTCCCCGGGGCCAAAGTGCCTCCTGAATGGATTAGGCTCCTCTTTGATTTAAGCTGAATTCTACACCTTACAAGACCTTAACAGCTACACGATAGAGCAAGAAGCTTCCAAGGGAAAAAAAAAAAAAAATTGTTCTTCCATTAGAAAATGTTGTTTCATTCATGGGGAATAAAAAAACACATGTGAGGAAATATCCCGATTCAGGCATTGTTTTGTTTAAAATATTCTAATAGAATATACTGAGAATGTCGAAACTGTATTTCATTTTTGATGATTTTTTTTTGTCAGAAGTCGAATAAAAAAATTACAGGTCTGAATCAGCACAGTATTTCAGTGCTCTCTAGGCAGAACACATTTGTTGATCTCCCATTATTTTGTCAAAATTTTGATGAATTTTGGAATTTAAAAAACAACAAACAAAACAAAACAAAACAAAACAACACCTAAATCTCAGAATTTCCCAAAGACTAGACATTCAAAAGTTTAAGAAGCTTTGATCAAGATCAAAATCCAGCTGAACAGAATGACATCATATAACCTAACCTCCTTCTCTACTATAACAAAGAGGCACTAGACTGAAACAGAAATGAACACCACATAATTATAATACTAGGTAAAACAATCCAATTAGGAAAATGACAGGTTTACATATCTTGTTGAAAAATTCACAAGCACGTCAGTAAGGAAACGGAGGAAGGGTGAAAGAGGGGTTTATATATATGTCTGAAGTATTATTGATAGCAAAAATGAAATTACATAAGATCATCAAGGTCTTGAGCATTGTGTCACTCTCATGACAAATAAGGAATAAGGTCTGGGAAAAAAATAAATGTCTCCTGTGCACTCTGAAGATTTTCATAAGTAATAAAAGGAAAGTGCAGCTGGGTGTGCGTTCTGAGAACATGTTCATTGTCAGTGTCCTGGAGTAGAACAAGAAGGTGGGCTGGAAGGAAATAATGTTATTATATCTCAGCTGGAAAATTCCTGTAATATCTATGGGAAAATATCAGAAAAAAAAATCTACAGGGATTTTTTAACCATTTCCAGATTTATTGAGAAATAAGAGCAATGCAGGGTAATTAAAAAATGTTGAAGGATTATTACTGTGTAAATTTGAGGATAAATTTTATAGAAGTTTAATTTCTTTTATATGTAATCTTACTGAGCTAACCCCAACAAAGTATAGCAGATTTGATTTGCTGGCATAACTCTCAGAAATCTCTGGATCACTTGTGGGTTCTGGCAAACAGGAATAATTGGAGAATTGCTACGTTGCAGCCTTATTCTGAATTCTATTGCTTTACCCCTTAAACATGGGCACAGTCAGATACCTCAAAAACTAGCTAAGCAGGATTGTGCACAATTTAACAAAGACTAATATTCAGAGTCAATGCTTATGCCCCTGTCACATTGACATGATCTATGTGAAGCACCAGTCAATGTTTCGCTGCAGTGAGACAGATTGTCAGGCATGAATTTACTCTAAGGGCATTTATGTCTAGTTTTCTCTATCAGTGAAAAGCCACAGAAAGTCAGAGAAGCAAACAAGTAGATACTGTCTTGGATCACTTACCTGTGCTTTGAGAGACTTGAATCTAAATAATCTGTTCTGTAACTTCACAGAGGCAGTAATCTGAATTTACTTTATAAGAGATTAAGCAGTTAGTCACTGAATATTATATTACTGATTATATTACTGGTCCGTGTCATTCTCCCAGTCAGAGGAATTACATTTTGCTCTCTGGACCACAGATGGAAAGAGTAACTGTCCCCCAGTGCTTAATACACATAGCCACGATAGTGGTGCAAGCCCCAGCTCCAATGACTACTTTGTCACTTACATGGAATAAAACTCCAACAGCTTGATGGCTGGAGCTTTCACCAAGTTGAATATGAGTCTTGACATCAAGACTCATATTGTCTTGTCATCAAAAGAAAAGACTTGGATGCAGCTTGTTACAGTTAACTTGAACATGCTACTGTCAAGGACAAAAACCAGAAATCAGCACAAGAAGAGTATGTTGTGTATGTTTTATGCATCAAGTTCACAGAAGACAGAAGTAGATGAATGGTGGATTTGAGTAGCGTTGTTTTGGAGGCTGGGAAGCTTTTGTTTCAGTTCGGAAACCTACTGTGAGATGGTCAGCAGGCACAGTGGCTATCTAAGACACTACCAAAGCTGTGTACACTTAGATACTCAAACACTGACTAGGTATTGAAGTGGATCAATGCAGCTGAGGATGACTTTGAGGATGTCAGTCATGCCTAAAGGTGAACCTGAGTGCTTTTTAGGGAGAGGTAGGTGCTTTACATCTTTCAGACTCTGGATTGCAGATGACAACAGTTCCTCCACATAGAGAAGTGCAAAGTTAATGAACAAGCTTTAAATAATACTTTGGACAAGGACAAAGAGAGTTAAAAATGCTAGCTCAATATTCTACTGTGTATCCTCCCTCTCACACTGGTCTCCATGAACCTTAAAAATACTCTTTTCTTGGGCTTCCAAAGCTCATTCACATTCTGAGCAAAGAAGAAAATTTCAATAACACCACCATTTAAAAACTTCAAATACAAGAGCCAAATTCATCCCCGATGTGATCTCATTAGCTTAATGAGATTACACCAGGGATGTAATTGTCCCAAGGACTAAATTAAATGAACAGTAAGATATGTTTTTTTGTAAAATCCTGTAATATACTCTCATTAACTTTGTTCCCCTAACCACATATTTAACCTCTCTTCCTCTCTTCACTCATTGTCAGTGTAAATGCAGCTCATCACCCAGGTAAGATTAAGCACATTAACTACATGAAGGAGGCAGCATGCTGAATTTACCTATTAATCTTTTCTCCCACCCTCTTAATGGACTGATTTCAACTACATGAAGCAAAAAGCAAATATTGCTTCTTCCCATAATGAAAAGTTTTAAAAAAAATTAGGTACCAGGTGCCTTTTTAAATTATTTTTTTCTCTTCGTTTTCTCTCCCTTTCCATCTCCTTCAAATTGGCAAAAATCCAGTGACAGTTTTGCTGCATCATGTATGAAATGTTTCACTTCATTGTAATACCAAAGCTGCAATCCCTCTTTCAAACTGTGACTATTAATATTTATTTCATCCTCTGGCTTTCCTGAGCCAAAGTAAATGAACTGTGGCCTCATTGAAATTATATGGTCTCTTGACCCTTTGTGCAGTTTAAAATGATGTAACCTGAACCATTTTAATCTGAAGGCTGGAACAAGTCAAAAGCTGTAATGAGTTCAGGACACTTCAAGACATCAGAAGAGCTATCTTGCCCTAAAAGATGCATTTTTTGCATATAGAAGCTATAACATCATATGCTTCATGAGTGACACAGACATAAAAAATCTGCCCAGTAGCCGATTTTTCCACCTCTTCCCAGTGATGATTTCAGACACCAAATCTTGCACAAGGGATGAAATAGTTGATAGTAAAAGTGACACTGGAATTAAACACCTCTGCCAACTTTTCCAACACAATAAACATTATGGTGAGGGTTTAAACCTATGCAATTTCTAAATTGGCAGAAAATTAATGACTTAGCTGCCTTTTGGTGTTTGTTATAGATTTTGAGAATAAGATGTTTGTTTCTCCAGCCTGCTCTGATATGTCACTTCCAAAAATAACCTTCAGATGCATTTGAAGTTCCTCCCCACTTTCACTGCAATCACATCCAGAGATCTCATGGACACCATGGATTTCAGGGACATACTTTGACTCCACTGAAGTCAGTGAAAATGAATAAAATAAACCTTTACATGTTGGGTTTGGTTTTTTTAAAACTGCTAAACATTTGATAAAATGTGAGGAGTCCAGTCTTACAAATGTGAAAACTTAGGGATAATGATCCCAGACAGGAAAGCAATGAAACTAGGCAGAAAACCTCTGCTCCAAATGTCAAATCCGAAGGATCATCCCATCTTTTTTAACAGTTTAAGAAACAACTTCTGCTGCTCATACTATGCAGCGGTGAGTTAGTGCTCTGTTCTCGTCTGGAAAGCTAACAATCTGATGGCAGAGGAAAAAGGCAAATTAAACAAGGCAGAATGAATTCAGACTGCAGAGCATCCAGCAGAGCTGAACGTAACAAGCTTGAATTAAATAATTAGAATACCAAGGAAAAAAAAACCTTAGAGAGCAAAGGGTGTTCTTGGTCACTGATTGCTATTTAAATTGGTTTGGCCTCTAACGATTTAGAGATGGTCAAAATGCATAAATTTCCCCGAGCTTTATGTGCTTGGCTGTGATGACTGAAGAAGGGAAGAAGACCAATTTGCATAGTACATTTTTATAGATGGTTAAGCCTTTAAGTGGATTAATAAAGTTTGGTACTTTTAAAGGCATAGGTTTGTATTAAATGACAGGCATTCAAGTTAAAAATAAAATGAAAACAACATACACACACACTGATTAGAAACACTTACAATACCTATTTACCAAGGTTAAGGTCAAAGAGTTATTATAGTCAGATAATCAAAACATCTGCACAGGAAAAGCTTTCAAATTTCACCAAATTATGTATCAAATCATTTTATGGGTCTCGTGGTACTGTTGAAATCCTTGAAGACTGCTGTGAAGTAGCTTGCCAGCTTGGAACTCCAGCTAAAACTCTTCTGATAGGTATTCATTCACTTTCCAAGTAGGATGCTATTCAAGCTCTTCACTTTAACTCTCAACCCCAATATTTTTCCATTAAATGATGGAATTTTTTTTCTGTGACATAGTTTGACATCAGAATGAGAGAAATAGAAAAATACTACCTGCCTTCAAACCCAAAAAACTAAATCCTCTCATGCAAATTTCACCCCGAAGTCTTTTGCCCATAGAGAAACTGTGTACTGAAGAACAAATTATGATTGGAGTGGTGAGGGTATTTTTTCTTTCCTTTAGTTTCTGGTTATATCAGAAAGAAATTTTGTGACCTACTTATTCATTTTTTATTCATTTGTGACAAATTGATAAGAAAAAGGAAATAATTTGCAACTGAATGATATTTTTTTAAAATGAAACAAAGTGGTTTAATTTTAAAATCTTAAAGTCTATACCAAAATATCATTTTGAAATTTAAAAATAGGAAATATTTCAATTAAATTATGTTAAAATGAAAGTTACTTTATCTTATCCAAAAATATATTATTTTAGGACAAAGCAACTTAATTGATAGGACAAAAATTCACAAGATGCGAATTACAACTTTACAAAGTAAAAATAAATAAAAGTCTTGTGCTGCTTTGGCAAACATTACTTTGGTCTCTTGGATAAGGACTGTTGTGTAAATGCAAATTACACTCACATTTTGTAAAACAATGTAATTAACATAAAAAAAAAGGAAAGTACCTGTTGCCTACTAGTATCTAAATTAATTATATTCATAGTTACAGCAGCAGACATGGTCTCAAATTAGTCTAATATTCCTTACTACTCTTTAGTGCAGTGATTTGAGTGTCTGAATGACAAACTGAAGGCACTAAATACTACTTATATGTATAGCTTTACTTACATAAGATTACATTACTCAGGGTTTGACTTTTATAGGCACACAATGAAAAAGGAACATGCATTTCCATTACTTAAGGTGTCCATATTATATGCCCAAATACAGAATGGGCATATACCAGCCAAAACCATGTTACACGGACTTTTCTCTCTGAAGAAAAACATTTCATCAGTAACTGAATGTGAATCTTCAAAACATAGGGAAAGTAACCTCAAAAAAGGATTCATTCAGAAAGATATAAAGCACAGGGTATGGAGGGGGCCAAGGCTTGCCTCAGCCCCCGGAATTTTACTGAAGAAGCTTGCTTAGTGCAAACACCATGTCCTCCCCCTTTTGAACAATTAAACAACACATCTATATAGAAATGCTAGTACTATAGAATTGGATGTAGTGATCAATTTAGCTCAATCCATGGAGCCTTTGAAGGACAGTAATGTAACTAAGCTATTAATCAAAATAATCCATAGATATATGAAGTCACTAATTAACAGTATTTTAAAGGAGCTATTAGCAGGAAATTTGGTCTTAGTGGAGGCTCTTGTACTAGCAAAATTAAATTCAGGCCTATGGAGCACTGTTGCTTGGAGAGCATGGAAATACCCAGCAGTGCAAGTCAGTGCAGACAGGGGTTCGACTTGCCTCGGTACCTCTGATACCAACATCAATACTCCACCTGTTTCCAGTGGTGTTCAGTGTGCACACAGAGAGGCTCTAGGTTATGACACCACATTTTGTTTCCTAGCTTGCATTTGGAATGAGGTTGCAAAGGGTTAGCCAAATGTTAGTCAGGTGGTGTCTGCTTTGGTTGCATAAGTTACTGTGAATATCTGGGAATCCCTGAGAAAGTCAAAGGAAACTGCTTTGTGGGCGTCGCTTCAAAGGGCTGGGATGGACAGTGTGCTGGACTCTTTTTCCCAACAGCATCTAAATTTATCTCCATTGTTCTTTTTTTTTTTTTTCTGCTTAGTACTAAACCTGGCTCCCAGCCAGCAAGGGACAACAATATCTCAACAGAGAACCGAGTGCATCCCACACGGGTCATCTACATTGTCTGGGATCCATGTGCATCAGAGATTACAACAGTAGAAAACAAAAGAATTACGCAACAGAAAGGTCTTGATGAGAGTAAACAAGAGAAACGTGACTTACTGCTGAAGCACTTTCCTGGCTGTAGTGGAAGCAGAGGGACAAGAGGAGGTCCACCCTTCAAATCTTCTCAGACAGTAACATAAAAATGCAGCGAATAAGCAACCGGAGTCTCATGTACTGTTGTCCGGTGTTTCTGTTTAGTCAGTACTGTTCCTCAGAGCAGAGATAAAGGACTAAATAGTATGCAATTTCATACAAAAACATGCATTTGTTTTAAGATCCCGCTGATAACATTGATAAAGTCTTAGGTAAATTAAAAGTGTGTTACTAAAGTCAATGCTGGTTTATTCAAAAGGAAATTCAACCATACCCGTGAGAGAGCTTAACCGAGAGGAAGACTGTGAGACCGTTCAAATCCTGGTCTGCTCTGAAAGAGGCCACTTGACCTCACGTTAGCTGTGAGAGCAGTGTGGCCAGCCTCAGCTAGCTCAGAGCCCTTAGCACAACCACCCCTCCAAGCACCTGCTGTGTAAATGATGCAGCTTACCTAGGCTTAGCAGGCTCCCCAGCCCCATGGCACCATTGCCCTCACTTTTAACCCTGCCTTTGGTTCTGTAGATGCCAGCAGTGGGCCATCCCAGCTTTGAAGGAAGGGGATTGCGAAGTAGGGAGTCTTAAGCTGGAGACCAGCTCCTGCTCATGCTCTTTTCTCCTGCAAATCATTGGCAACAGCATATTGCTTTGATACGCACTGGTACATCTCCTCCATGTGGAAAGGGGAGATGCAGACAGAAACAGGCTGAGAGTGGGGTTGAATACATAAAAAAAATTGATGGGGAGCTTATTATCCAGAAGTGCTGGGAAGGATGCTGTCTAGTGACCTAAAATGTTGGGAAGCCTCAAGGCACACCCAATACTCTATTTTTCTTACCTGTCCCCACACACATATTGACTAATGGTACAGTCAGTCTGTAGCTTCTTGGTCTTTTGGGGTGGGAGCTTGTGTTGCCTATGCATGAGCCCCTAAGGGCAGTGCAATCTGAAAACAACCAGAGGTAGCTCAAACATTGGATTTAAGCAGAATTTAGGCATATATGTCAAAGTCTTTTTCAGCTGGAGCTAATCCTGGAGCTACCTAAGCTTCTTTGGTAAGTACATGGAGTTTTGTGGTAGTCCAGAATGCACAGAGGTATCTCAGCTTTCGCAGGACTAAGTCAACAAATGCATTTTTCTTACCTAAACCAGACCAGAAAAAAAATATCAGATGCTCCTCTACCTATTTTGACATCATGATCCAACAAGCATTCTCAGATCATGCCTAGCACCCACACACAGAATTAGGACCCATGCAAAGTATGCTGCTTCCCTTTAAGATAAAACCTCAATTCAGCTGCCTCCCTTATTGGAACAATGGAAATCTACAACTATCAACTCCCCTAGACAATGCTATAACCACTAGGATACAGATTATTAAAAAAAAGTAGTCTCAAACCAATGCTGTTGAAGCAGTGCCGCTGTGCACAATAGTTAATTGTAGTGAGCATGTCAAAAGTTTCTATTCCCCTTTATTCGGCACTTATGAGGCTACATCTGCACTTTCCAGTTTTAGGCACCCTTCTACAAGAAAGATGTTGAGAGACTAGAGCAAGTCTAGAGGACAGGGAGCAAGATGAGTACATGGCATATAAGAAAAGGCTGAGAGAACTGGGTTTATTCAGTCTTGGGAGGAAAAGGTGAAGGGGCAAACTTACTGCTCTCTGCAGCTGTCAAATAGAAGGATGCATAGATGACAGAGCCAGGCTCTTCCCCAAGGAAGAGCACTGAAGATCTCATGCACTGATGGCATGAGAAATGATGGGTACAAGTTCGAAAACAGGAAATTCTCTTTAGATGTAGGGGGGGGGCGGGGGCTGGAAACACCATGGACATGGTCAGACACCTGAGTAGGTTGCCCAGAAAGGCTGTGGAATCACTAACTTTGGAGACACTAAAAAATTTTCCCAGCAACCTGATCTAACTGAGCCTGCTTTGCGCAGGAGACTGGAGATGATGACATCAGGAAGTCCCTTTTAACCTCAGCTTTTCTATCATCCTGTGACTCTATTAAAGGAAAGAACAACAGATGAAGCCTAGTTGTAGCACTTGGTTTGCAAGAGGAAATCTGTATTCTTTTCCCCAGAACTAAGTATCCACTTATATATGTGTGTATACACACACAGACACAGAGGAAGGTGTTAAAGCTCTGTTAAAAACAAAAGATAAAAGTGAGCTACTCCTCTTTAAATTGTTGTATGCTCCTGCCTCCTGAGCAGAGCTTGTATTCTGGGCTGCAGATACAGTACACTAATATACTGTACAAAAAGGCCTTAACCCCCGATCTTCAAGTTAGTAGATGCTTTAGTATTTAAATTATCAAATTGGACACTACCTTATTCAGAGATAGCCTGATCTTCACACATATACACCTTATTCGATATCATCGTTCTCTTGCAGTCTCCCCATAAGTGTGTATTATCTGTTATCTCCTGTCTTACAACATATTCTCTTAAGAAACTGTGAAAGGGAAAACTAATTTCCAGTTCTGTGGGTTTTGTTTAAAGACCTCGCCACATGAGGTCTTTGTTACGGCTGCAGGCCCCAGGTGCTATAGTTACACAATATTATTTTATTATAATCATTGATATTATTATAGACTTTGTAAGAAAGAAGGAAGTGTAATTACCAGATTAAGCAGGAAGATGGTATGGTCAGTGAGGACTGAAGTGTAAGGAAATAGTTTCAAGAAAAGGGAAAACTGTTAAAACTATTCATCAGTATTTCAACTTCTTTATTCATATAAATAGAATAGTCTTCACC
>JAOXJM010000001.1:150396186-150417792 GCA_026413425.1 Tringa solitaria
TCCCAGGGCTCTGCAGGGCATCTCACCTTTGCTCCGTGTAATTAATTATTGAAATAACACTTCTCTTACTGTTCTTACCATTCTCACTGAGTGCGGAGGTTCTGAACTATATATTGCACATGAATCAGTACTGAATTTGACACTAGTGTTATAAGAAAGTAGAAGTGGATGTTTAAGAGATTTCATGCAGGCAGGAAACACGGGTATGTTACAGAACAAAATAAATTTCCCACCGTGATAGGTAGGTTGGAGTCTATTTCCAAGCTATAGCAGAAGTCTCCATCTTAATGTCGCTAATCATATTAGCTAAATATCACAGCAGGTAAAATGAGTTTTCAATAACACTGCTGAGTAATTTTCCAGCTAGTTTCATGCTTGGGATAATCTTGTTTTTTTCTTTGTAAGTTTTGCATGGATACACTGGGGCAATTATCTTCAGGCATTTGGAAACTAAGCTAGCACAGCAGCTTGCCAGTCTGCCTTAGTGTGACCCACTGTGGTGTTTATGTTCTGCATGCCAGTTGTTATTAGCTCACATGTGCGTGGAATACCATTTGCCTCTTTATTGGTTTAATATAATGGTATACCATGGGGAGTGTTTTACAGAAGGGACAGGATCTGAATATAAAGACCTCCTTCAAAGCAGGTATTTATTATCTATACATAGGAAATTTTGCTCATTCCCACCATTTTATTTTATTCATGAACTCCAAAATAGATATCATTGAGGAGCTTAAAGATTAATAGATAATGGAGAAAATAATTGCAATTATCTTCTGAGCAACCACATTTTACTCAGTGTTGTATAAACATTTTTCCAATCTGAGGTATTGGTACAATAAAGACAAAATTTTGACTGTCCACTATAGGAGAGGATAAATTTCACAGTAAATTTCTCAAGTGCAGGCACGCAGTGCTCACTGTCCTCCTCTAACATTGTGTTTACATCCTTCCCAGAGCTTGGACTGACTTAAATATCTCCTTACTTCCCCACTATAAAGCTTCTTCCAGTCTGTCCTTTCAGCTGAGCACAGTGAGTCAGGTCACAGAACCATCGAAGTTTAAAAAAACAAACAACAAAACAAAACAAAACCCGAAACTCTTACAAAATAAAAGTTATTTTTCCTTTATCCTAGTTTAGTGCTTACTCTGTCTCACAAACACTTGTGGCAGAGTAACACAGGGAACAATGCATGGGAGGAACAAAGGCAGGGACGGCAAGGTAAGGGCTGTTTATGTCCACAAAACTGCAGAAAAATGTGCAGGGAAACAGGACTCAAAAAAAGAGAAAAGAGAAAGGTGTCTTGTCTCCAGATTTGCCTGGCATTGGAATTTTTCTTTTAAAAAAAGAGATAATATCCTAACACAAATTAGGAAACAGAAGCCAAACTGCTTTCTGCATCAGGTCATACAGCAAGATTACCTGAGGCTAGATCATGGAAGAGAAAGCAAGACCATGGACTGCAGATACAGAGAGGTCTCTTTTTTCTGCTTTTTCTTCATGCAGTACAGAAGGCAGAAACCTCTGTGCTGCACTTGCACCATGCAAGCTCTGATACGGCAGCAGAGTGGACAGTTGCCCAAAACCACTTGCCACCCTCAAGGCACAGATCTGCAGGTATGGGGAGGGGAGCTTGCTCCTTTGGGTCCCATCCTTGGAGACTTCTTGCATTAATGCCTCAGCTCCGCCTATGCATGCCAAAATGTGCTGGGACAAAGGAGTCAAGAAGTTAAAAGTGCAAGGCTAGAAAATATGAACAGCTTTGCTTGCATGAGCTGTATTAATTTAAAAAAATAATAAATTCACAACTCAGGAAAAGACTAATAGTGCAGCAAGAAACAAATTTTCTATTCCTGTCTAATGCTACTCTGCCTTTCTTCCCAGAGGCCATGAAGTTTCAGTCTAATCATGCAGTTCATGTCCAAACCTCCCTACAGTATATGGCAAAAATGGGAGGAAAATGTCCTAATGTCCCTCATCATATGCGAGGATTTGCTTACATGGAAGGTCGCAACAGTTCAATCAGAGCTGATATGCTTTGAAATAGATTATAAATATGCATATCTCATTCCTTTTGTGTTGTGGGTTAAATGTTAAAAGACAACACAGAGAAAATGCTTAGGAACTGATTTGAATACGGACAAGCAGTTAAATTGCTAAACATAAAGAAATCAAGAGATCCTGAAACAGGCATTATTGTAAACTCTCAAATGGACAGAGCCCCTCTAATTTTGACCCACACCTATCTCTTGATCTAATGTGAGACTCTAAACCCCAAAAGACTAGTTTCCAACTGATTTGTATCGTGTGATTCTTTGCTGTTTTAACCGAATTAGAATAAAGCAGCAACTAAATTTTTATAAATACTTTTTATATACTGGGTAGCCCATGCAGCAGAATGACATTATATGTCCAAACTGTGGGGAAAACTTGAGTCAGTGTGTGTGCCATCAGAGGACCAGCCTGTCAGCTGTGAGTAACATCAGGTGTAGGTTTCTTGATCTCTAAAAAAACATGCAAACAATGACTAGGAAGATTTTGGTTTGCTTTGCTTTTTTTTTCCTCTCTCGAGTTAAGCCATTCATAACATACTTGCCCCAAAAGTTCTCTCATCTTTGCGTGAGTTCATGCCCCATCCCCTTATCCTCACCAAGGGCATTAAGCAGGTTCTCTACTTGGCTGCTATTTTTAAGATCCACATGAGAAGCTTGTATCTTTCATAGACCTACCTCTCTGCCTGATTTGGAAGTTGGCCCGTGGGTTCCAAAGTTATTAAGCAGAGAAAAATATGAGTGAGCAGAGTGACAGGCAGCATGGTGACAGCAGCTTCACTTCTTTTGGAAACCAGACAAAAATAGATACTGCATATCCTAAATGCCAAAATTAAGTGGAAGGCAACTTTTCTGGGCTTCCGGTCTAAACGGAAACCAGATGTTTCAGGGTTATTTTCTCTGGTCCTTCAGAGAAGAGTTGCTTTGTCAATAAGTTGCTTCCTCTGTCACGGCCTAAGACTTTTTCCGCTGGCATTCAAGTGCACTTAAGGCTGGGGGGGGACAGTCAACAAACCCTCCTCCAGGATTTTGGAAACTCATTATAAAAAACCATGGTCAGCACATATAAGTGTCTGCTCATATTTTTGAGTTTTAAATCCATTTTCTTCTTTTAGATAAGAACAGCCAAATCCTCAGCTTGTCTAAATCAGCACAGAATCATTCAGCGGCACCATGCCAATTTAAACCAATTGAGAGCCCTTGTATAAAACCAGATGATTTCCCACACACATCAGGTTTGATAGTTGTGCTAGCAAAAGTGTGGAAGCCACTTCTTGTTTGGATGTTGCTATTGAAATAAAGAAACTAGTCTTAATTCTCCAGCCTACTGATTTTCTCCTACAGCCAATCAAGTGGAAATCCCCAAGGATGGGAGCGTTGGGAAAGTACTGGGGAAGGAAAGCACAGGAAAGGCCAAACTGAAAAAAAAAGAAACTGCTTTAACTGGTCTCTCCCTCCTAACTAGGTGATGCTTCAAAAGAAATATTGTCTGGCTTTATTTAATTTAAAAATGATTAAAATCTAAGATAATCATCTAGTTTGACAATCCAGGTCATCCTCCCACTCTACTCTGCCCTGGTGAGGCCCCATCTGGAGTACTGTGTCCAGTTCTGGGCTCCCCAGTTCAAGAAGGACAGGGAACTGCTGGAGAGAGTCCAGCGGAGGGCTATAAAGATGGGACTGGAGCACTTCTTTTACGAGGAAAGGCTGAGAGACCTGGTTCTGTTTAGCCTGGAGATGACTGAGAGGGGACTTCATCAATGCTTATAAATATCTAAAGGGAGGGTGTCAGAAGGATGGGGCCAGACTCTTCAGTGGTGCCCAGTGACAGGACAGGACACAAGCTGGAATACAGGAAGTTCATGAGGAAAAAACTCTTTACTTTGAGGGTGCCAGAGCACTGGAACAGGATGCTCAGAGAGGTTGTGGAGTCTCCTTCTCTGGAGATATTCAAAACTCACCTGGATGCATTCTGTTTAGCCTGCTCTAGGTGGACCTGCTTTGGCAGAGGGTTGGACTGGATGATCTCCAAAGGTCCCTTCCAGCCCCTACCATTCTGTGATTCTGTGATAATAGGCATCCCATCAGAAGAAAGTCTGATAAGAAGATAAGAAATAAATTTTTATTGAATAGGATAGACATCTATTAATTCAACAGCTTCTTATTATATGTTTGAGATGGATAGCTCTAATTTGGGTTTAACACACTCCAATTTGGAGAAGATTGATGCATAACAAAATTTATCAAAACACATTCCCACTATCAAGGAATCAACCATCAGAGGTTTACACACACATTTATCCTTACATGAGACAAACCAGGATGTGTAAAAGTTGAGGTAGCACTTCTCTTGCAAAAGGAAAAGGACTGTAACTGGTAAAACTGAGGACACGTATTTGAATCCAGGTCAGTTCCAATATTGATACAAGCAACAATAATTCATTACCCTGTAATGTGATAGGCCACTCTGTTAATGTGATAAACATTCTTTTTCTGCCACTAGTCTTTTATTTTTCTAAATTAAACATCACTATGAATTACATACGAAGATCTGGAGGGTTCAGCGTATAGTCTTAGTTTCGGCATTTATTAAGAGTATTTCCTTTATTAAGAAATAACTTGTAAACTGAAAGGGGAGAACAACATAAATTACCTTAAATGTTAAATTATAAATTATTTACCAGGATTATAAACAATTTACCAAATTGTTTACCAGGCTAATTAAGGCAAGAAAAATAAAATATGTTTAAGTAGATTTGACAATATTTAACATGCAAGAGAGGAATTTACAGAGGTAATAACAGATACAAAGAAATAATTACTTTTGAACTTGTACATTTTTATTTATAAGGAAATACATTCCATGTATCCCAGCAGATCCTCTACAAAGATCATCACAGACACATATAAACATGGTAAAAAACAAACACAAGATGAATGAATTCTACTTTAAGAAAAACAAGGTCTTTCCAGGAATGTATTATATATTTTGATTTATTCTACAATGATAGCAGTCTTTTGACATACTTGTTACATGGCTGAAGAACATCACACTTAAGTTTCCTGATTCAATACACAAGACACACTGATATCCTAATAACAAGCATTCTAAAATGCTAGGTCCACTGGTTTCTCAAGTCTCAACCCAGAAATGGAGACACTAATTTTCTGTTCATAAAAAGAGAATTTTATAATGGCCCCTATGTAAAAATCAGCCTATCTGTTTTTTAAGAATACCTTCTATGACACAGGCTGAGCCCATATTAATGTTAAAATTAAGTTTGACAAGTGTCATGAACACAATATTAAATGTGGTAATGGCAAGACTTAAACTAAAGAAACTACAGTTCCTCTGTTTATATTTCAGTGACCAAATTAAGCAGTCTGTAAAGGGTATTCCTGTACACGTACCCTCCTTATCAGCTGTCCAAGTTCATTTTTTAGGTTAAATTAGCATTTCAGTAGCAAAATGTCAATATCATAGGGAACTATTGCACAGGAGTCATAAAAGGTTTCCATCTTCTAAAACTTCTCTATAATTTTGGAATATCACAGAGATCCAGAAAGAGCAGGAAAATTTATCATAAACTTTTTCCTGACAAATAGTAACAGACCTGTCTCTACCAGTGTCCAGGATCAGACCCAGAAGTAACAGGTCTCTTTAAAATTAAAGGTAGAAAGCACAAGCAAGCTAGGACAGGGAAGGCATACAAGGAGAAGTATCATCTGAATTTGGTCAAAATGCATACCCACTACCTCATGCCTTCGCTACTGGCTGTCATTGGAAACAGAACTGCACACACGCTGCAGCATGCCTTCACATACATTACTTGGCTGTCCTCCTCCGGAGTAGACTGGCCTCATCCGCACAGTATGGAATTCCCCATGGGTATCCCCTCTGCCCCATTTTGGTGGCCCTAGAACACAATAATTTTTGTGTGCATGTTTTTTTCAGGTTCAGAGTTCAAAATATTATGAGATCAACACTTCTGTCCACCAGCAGTAATGGCAGTTATATGTCACATACTAAGGAAGTTGCTGGAGGTCCTGGGGCATGATGTGAAGGCATTTTGGGTGTTTGAGTGTACAAATCTTGCCAGGAGTGTCAAAGAACCAAATTCATTGAAAACTTACCTGTTTTTCCTATAATGGAGGCCTTTCAAAATGAACTATGCCTCAAAAGACAGCTGAGTTTTGTCTAAAGGAGAGCTACCAGTGTACTTCAAATGAAAGCCAGAATAGTTCCAATCTGCAAAATTTCAGCCCATTTCACTCTTATATGCGGTTTCTTACATGGATGGACAAAACAATGAAATTGCAGCTGTGAGAAGGGACAAGAGTATTCGGGACAGTATCCCAGTCACACATCTGCAGTCAGGACCTGACTACTGGTCCTTTACCTCCACCCACATATCCTTGTTTGGTTTGTGCCTGAATAAAAAACAAAGCAGCATCCAGATCCAAATGACTTCTAAAGCACGCGAATGGGTGCCCTGTTCAAACATTCAGAGCTGAGGATATCAGATAGAGGTAATGAGGGAAACAACCTTATAGCACTCTTTGAGAAGCTTGTCAGATCAAGTCATAGGGAAGGCATGGATATTTATATCTATAAACACAATACCACTAGACAGAGATTAGATATCACTATGTAATGCAAATGGATTGAACGTGAACAGCAATATGCCATGTGAGACAGTACAATGAAACCACAAATGTAAATATTAAACTTTGCCCAGACAAGCACATTATTGGTGCAGGCAAGTTATTACTTCCCTAAATACTATTTACCAATGTCTAACTACAGTAACCAAATGTTTGGTTTGAACATGTATTTTAACGGTTACCTTAGCTCAGCTATTCCAGTATCACTATTGGGAACAAAACCCCAGCCTAGACAAAATCTGCAGCTGGGAATTTTTAGGGAGGGACTTCATGTATTTGTATAAAGCATTGAGGCTGAGGACCTGACTAGGAGTGCTGGTGAGTGACTGCAATTTAAGTGATTTTTATAGTTCTGTTTAATTGCATTGTTCAGGTAAGATTTTGCTCTTTACTGGAAATCTTTGTCTACACCAATTTGTTAAGGATAAAATAACCAGTCATTTTCCAAAAATATTTTTCCACGGTGTGGACTGACTACATTTGTGAATAAGGACTGGAGCAGAAAATAAACAAACAACAAAACGAGGGGGAGGGGGTGTGTAATTGAAGTTAAAAAGTGCATAAATCACTTCAGAAATATAATTTGCAAATTCATTGTGTGAAGCAATTAATCAAAGCATGGCTGAGTTATAGTACTTGAGAGACTTTGATCTGACAACTGGAAGAAATATAAAGAAACTACTGGGTATCAAGCTACAGTGTTAGAACGTAAAATGTTTCTTCATGCTAGTCACAAGTTTAATTACTTCTTTTTTTCCGCTGACAGACCCAAATTAAAATAAATGGGCCACATCGAGACAAATTTCAGATGCATGGAGCGCTTCAGAATATATTGTTCCCATAATACAAAAATACCATCAACTTTATTAATAAAGCTGTTCTTTTTTTTTTTTACTGAGAATTGAATTGGGAAAGTAAAATGGAATACATAAGAAACATTGAACATTTTCTGGTTTAGATGCTTAATTTAGAGATTTTAGAGTGTTGTTTTTATTTTTACAAGAGTATATGTGTACCCAAATTTACAGTAGCATGTGACAAGAAAAATAGTTATGGTAAAAACCACAGACAGTAGTCAAATATTAACTGAACTGCCTTACTACTGTCATTCCTTACTCTAAATATGAAGAATTTCAGTCCAAGTAACACACAGAGATTGTTCTGCTTTATCTGTATAGGTTTGAGATTGCTGAAAGTCACCTGAGATACTTTTAAAGTAACTAAATGCACTTTTAGTGTGACTAATTATAATACTAAAAATGAAAATATAAAATATTTCTTGTAAAATGTATGCAAATCTATGTTAAAAATTTAAAGCTTTCAGGAACTTAGTGACACTATTGCTAAAGGAAATTAGTAAGTCAGTATGTTCTGCTGCCATACTTTGTGAAACACGGCTGGGGCTGGTCCATCAGACTGGAACTCATATCAATAAGCATGCAGTCAGAAAACATGAGTCAGGATCAACATATCCAAGGTCAACATTTCTAGTCATTTGCCTTAAATGAAAAACCACAAAGTTGAAAAGAAGTGTCACTGTTACATCACCTGTGCTACAGCTTTTAAGGAGCCATAGGAGAAGATTATTGCCTGGTCTGTATTCAGTAGTATGGATGATCACATATCCAAAAAAGCAAACAAATGAACAGCAACATGTAAGAGCATTCCCCCTGCCATCCTAATCCTGGCTGATAGGAAGAGATTTTGAGTTGCTCTTTAATCTCCAGGGTAATGATCTCACTCTTTCCTTTTCCTCTTTCTCATCCTTTCAATGCTACCTTCCCATATGTTTCTCCCTCTGTTTCACAGTCTTGCATTCTTCTCACAGTTTTCTGCCCTGAGTTACCTATCATCTGTACATAGCAATCAGCAGAGACAACACATAATTGCTTACGTTAATGAAGAAGTTGGAAAAAATCTTCCTTTTTGTCCATTTAAGTAGCCAGCCAAATATAGATGCTTCATTGGCTGCTGCTGCTGTTATTTAGCCATAACTCCTCTCCATACCTACACACAATGGCAGCGAAGGAGCCTCATTCTCCTGTCCCCGCCGACTAAATTGCATGAGCGATTATGCAATCTTACAGCAGTGGGCTCCAGAAATATTCCTTTGTGTGCATGAGCCGGTGGTGCCTGTGGGTAGGCTGGAGTTATAGGAAAAAAAAATGAACTATGTAAGAGGAGAGTAGCAGTTAATGTACTAGTACTTCCTCTGGGAAACACACCTAAAAGCCAGGCAATTCAGAGGATGTGAACACCTTGTTTCTCTGCAATTCGCTACTGAAATTATCCTGAAATAGGGTTGTTTTTAAGCAGACCCTTCATTCTTAAGAATCTGAGACTTTAAGATCCCCAGCACCTGGGATGCATTGGCGTCTTCGGTTGTTATTTGCTTCAGAGCAACAAAGGAGCCAGAAACTCACACAGACTGTCAAGCCTGAAGTATCAGTCCCAAAGCAAAAAAAGCATAATCTTTCTTTCTGCAGACAAAACCGAAACACAATCTTAAAGCAATGAAATGTCTCAATTGCAGTTCTAGACGCAATGTGCTTCGCAAGCCCCAGCCTCACCGTATCCTTCCTGAGGCCCTGCTTCCTTCCAGACATCGGTGCTGGTTCACAGGCGCCCAATCTCAGCTCTCAGGCTACGTTTCACCGAGTTCTCGTGTCATCAAAACTTTGTTTTGCAATCCACCCGTTCCCACAGCTTTCGAAAGGTTGCCTTGATCTCTTGCAAGACTATGAAACATGGTACAGCAGGGGTGAACAGGAAAAGCAGAGCTTGTTTGGAAAATAAAATAAAAGAAAAAAAAAAAGAAAATAATGAAACAAAACTCTTGACTCCTTCCTTACTCTACATGAATCCATATAAACAAACAAGATTAGGGAAGGCCTTCCCTCAAATGGGATGTACTCTTATTCATACAAGTTTCTTTAAAATGTATATGTATGTCTAAAATCCTATGACATGAGTAATGATTCTCTTTTTTGAGATTTCCTTGTCTTCCACATAAATTCAGTGAGAAAAAAGCCATGCAAAAAAAAGCTTGTCTAGTCACTCACAATAAGGAACTAATTGAGTAGTTTTTCAGAAGAACTTCATCAGAGAAAAAAGGATTGCAAGGACACTTGAAAAATAAAACCTCAGATGATCCAGAACATCATTAACCCTAGTTATATTTATCGGAAATTAGTTCTAATGCACTTTTTTCTGTACCTTACAGATAGAGGGAAGATTTTGTGATTGTAGCCTCCTCCATCCTGCCTCAATTCCATTTTCTTTCAAGAAATGGGTTTACTGTGAGAAAACAGGATAGAAGCATTTGATTCAGAAGACAAGCCTGGAAGGGTGATGTAGAGGAGCAGAAAAGCAGTGAAAAGCAGGCAAAATAGGGAGCTTTGCAAATAAAAGGAATAGGTAAAGGGACACAAGAAAAGGAAATACAAAAGGGAAGAAATGAGAAATGGTAAAATGTCATATCAAATGGTAGAGAATATTTTTTGATAACAACCTAACTTTTAGCTTTAAAGGACAATGTCTAAATGTTGCAGTAACTAGTGGTTGGAGATTTATTCTGTCTGTATAAATAAAACTGTCATAAGTACTGGTACCTCTGTAGCCACCATCTTTTTCATTTTCTGATCTGTTTCTTTTTTGTTTGTCACAAAGAGATGTAATATTCTTCTTCGTTGGATGAAGCACTTTGAATTTTTGTAAATTTTTATGTTGTCTTATTGCAAGTAATGTGAATTTACATATGTCTGCAGATATTTAATCCTGATTCTCCTTCTATTGACATTCAAACTGTGTAACCCTCTTTTCTCACACAAAAGTGAACAATGTTCCACAAAAGCAAGTGTCTGTTTCTTTCATCCCTTCACTTTCACAGCAGGTTATTTCCAGAATCTTCTGTCCTCTATCCTTTTTTGCTTGAAGGAAATGAAAAATTACTGATATGATTGCTAGGAATTTTTCTCCTTTAGCAACCTTTGAGGCTCCTTGAATTGTTCATTAGCTGTGAGGTATCCAGTGAAATCAAGTCATTACAGAGGATGTACACCACCATCTGTGGTTCTCCACTTTCTGAATTAGGAGTCTATATGATATCAATATCAAGCCTTATGAAAATATTATTGCTTATTATTTAAATACAATCCTCAACAAAGATCATCTCTCTGTCTTCGGTGGCTGTGGATACCTTTGTTTCTTTTGTTTCCTTTTGTTACACTTGTTTCCACAGAATATGTGTCATTTTATATCATCACCTCCGAAGATTCAGTTTCTATACTCAGGACACAGTAACAACTGAAAACTTTCAACAATGTGGATCCAACCCCTTTTGATATAATTTTCCTTCATAGTTACAGCTTGCTACTCCTCAATATTCTCTGATTACTTTTCCATAGGGTTCTATGGTGCTCCTCCTTGAATCTGAGCTGGTGAAATTTCTTAAATCTGGCTGTCCGAGAATTATTTTTAAATCTGAAAATTCACAGGAAATTTTAAAAATAAAATTGCCAAATATTTTGTTAGATTTCTGACAGGAGAAAAAATTACAGTCTTCATCTTACAGTTAGAAAGCTTAAAAAGGAAGATTAATGTCATAAGCTCAAAGTCAAACATGGGGAAATTGTGGTTGCATGTGGGATCGTACCTGAAAGTCTTGGGCAGCATCGTTTGCTCCCCATCCTCTTAGGTTAGGCTTACCACTTAAGCTTGTGGCAATGTGCTTAACTGGCACTAAAAAGTGTTCTCTGTGCTAGGATATCATACGGCAGAAAAAATGGAAGCTAACAGAAATTTATGATTTAGAGATGTGAGATCTGCAAGCACTTAGAAGTAGAATGAAACAGGAGGGGGAGCTCTCAGTACACTGGCCAACGATGAAAGCACGCTCCAGTGCAGCTACATTTCCTAGGCCAGGAAAGGAGGATCAGCTCTCCCTCTGCTTTCAGCTGGGAAAAAGTAACAATTTTCTTGCCTGCAGACTCTGTCATTCGGCATTTACTGGCACAAAAGTGTTCTTGAAATTGCACCTTCCCTTCATCAAAAGCTTTCTCAACCACTGGTAATATGTTGTACCTTGTTTGTTGGATTACACAGGAAAAACTGTGCTAATTATCTTCTCACCTTTGCCTTTTCGATAGAGCATACAAAATCTAACTTGGTTCAGCAAGCAACTATAGCAAACAGCTAGGGAAAAGGCAAAGACAACATCAGTAACAAGTCAGAGATCCAAGAAGTGTCACACAGCAAGAGAATCACGCAAAACTGCCTTCTGCCTTACTTAGGTCTTTATTCATATGTCTGCAGCTCAGCACCACAACCTTCTCCTACACTGTGGCCCTATATGCCAAATGCAAACCATCCCTTGGTCTGTGATCTACAGATGACAGGATCACCACTAGAAATCACATTTCCTCTTTTGCAGCTCTTTCCTCATTTATTGCAAGGTGCTGCACTCACTCAACTTGAAATCAAGTAGAGACACTTGGGATGTCTGAAAAGGAAACAGCTAATTATAGAGTAGCTACAGATGCAAGTAACAGGGCAAAGAAGTTAATTTTGTAAGCAAAACCAAAATACTATTGAAATCAGTCAGGAATAATTCATCCAGCCACTTCTGTCTAGCAATTTTATAGCAGGTGGCAAGAACATGCAGAAGGATTGAAACAAAGTTTTAACAGACATAGAACAGGCTAGACAGAGAAGGTAGACTGTATATATTTTGAATCATCACCCATCATAAATTTGTAATAAAACAGGATGATTGCTAGAGTAATAACCCTAGGTAAGACATGTATGACCCAGAAAAAAAATCTTTAAATGGTTCTAAAATTACCTAATTTTACTTGTCTGGTAATTCTGCAAGTATTATACCTTCAAAAGAGAAAACAATGAAACATTTTCTATCCTTTTATTATGAGTTGGATCCAGCCCACTGAATACTGTGAAATCAATAGGTGAGCTACAATAAAAAGAAAGGCTTAGAGAAATATTATAAATAAAAACAATACTTGAGACCTATCAACACTGAATGTTGATTATTAAATACTTACCAACTGATTCTGATTGGTCTCAGAAGATAGAAAAGACAGCTGAATTAACCTAAACTATAATAAAAGTAAGGAATCTGAATAGATGGAAAAAGAGTTCCTAGAGTGGTCCAGGGAATAGAAAGAGGATTTAGATGACGCTTGCTTAATTTAGTAAACCAGATGATGAGAAACGAGTATACACTAGAGAAGATGAAGAGCTAGTAAAGCTGAAAAATCTAAGTCCATCCAAGAATGATAAAAAAAAAAATAGTCTTGGGTAAGATTAGACTGGAAAATTAAAATAAGGTTTCTAACTGCCAGAGAAACCAGCAACTCAACCACTTTTAAGATCAAACCAGCTAAGTTTCTAAAGAGACTTACATGATGTGGTTGCCAGCAACAGCAGAGAGCTGTTACCCAGGAGGTCATAGCTGCTCTCCATTACCAGGATGTCCTTTCTTAGCTCATATCCTTATGAAACGGAGGCGTCTCGGTGCTGGTTGGTATTCCACAAACAGAAAAAGAGGGTAAATTTGTCAACTGCATTTTTGAAGTAAATTATGCACTGCAAATTATTCACTAGTTTTATTATTCTATATTATTCTATAATAAATAATAATAAATAATATTCCTTAAGTTATAAGGAAACATCTAAATTGTGATCCCAAAGTTATAAAAACAAACACAATAGTCTTATTTATCAGTGGAATGAAGCATCAATAATGGAAAACACTAAATTTTCTGAAAAAGCAGATCACACTAAATCAAGTTGGAAATGCCTGCAGATAGATATCAAAAAGCTCTATATTCTGACTTAAAGCAAGGATCTAGAAGGCCGCTTTGAAAAATGATCAATCACCCAAACATATGCAAAAAGAACTGCAGTTGGCCAAAAATTAAAGAAAAGGCAAAGGGAATACAAAGCAGACTTATTGTAAACATTTCAGTTTTGAGATGGAAAACCAGAATGTTGCTAGGAATACAAGAAAGCAAAGTCTCTTCCACAATGGATGACTTCCATTTTCTTTCTCAACTTTCAAATATTTTGACCAACAAATGGATATATAAGATGGTTTTGTTTTCAAACAAATTTTGGGTCAACAACAAATGGAAAAAAAAAGGTACTTATTGTTAGGCTATGAATCTGATGCATCACTTCTGAATGGAATTGATAGCAGAATGAAGAAGGATAAACTGGGATCAGAGAAAAATGTAGAAGCTTAATGAAAGGTCTGTTTCTCATCACACCTGGGGATTTGTCATCGCTTCCTATGAATCTGCTAAATAGGGGATTGAGCTGCAGGTTTGGGGGTGGGGGTGCTGGAGTTCAATGTTTAGCTGTACTTAATTGATAGAAGATCTTTAGGGGGGGGAAGTTTTATTTTATTTACTTGTAATTGCTCCTCATTTTCCTTCTGATTTGGATCTCGTTTACTCATTGTGGTATATTGATAAAAAATTACCAGTTTAGTCATGCTGTTGATGGGAATGACATGGCTTTTTGT
This sequence comes from Tringa solitaria, assembly GCA_026413425.1. NCBI lineage: Eukaryota > Metazoa > Chordata > Aves > Charadriiformes > Scolopacidae > Tringa > Tringa solitaria. Next base: position 150,410,447 of record JAOXJM010000001.1, read on the forward strand.
TTCATATCACCAGCAACATGCTTGCTGCCAACACTGTTCCTGTGTTTTGGTCAAGGGTGGATCAAGATATTAAGAAGATATAAACAGCCCTAGAAGCAGGAACAGAGGCCATGTATCAGGTATATGTCCCAAAGACTCATTCAGTTTGCTGCTCCCTCTTTCAAGCCAACCTTTCTTTCTATTTTTGCAAAGCAGCAGAAATTTGGAAGGCCTCTTCCTGAAACATTACAGAACAGCCTTTGGGAAGTAGCTGAGACATTCTGGAGAGCTTTGAGCTTCTGGAAACTAGATCTCACCTTTCCTGGGGTAGCACATGCACCATGCATGTTTTTTTGCATGGCTATTCCTTTTTTTTTTTTTTTTTCTTTCACAGAGATAATTTCTGGTGTTGCATGGTGTTCACAACCCAGACGAAACTTCAGGAATGCAAGTGTGAATCACTGAAACGAGCATGGGCACGCTACAGATTTTCCCCTTGTCTAAATCTTCTGAATCTGCACAGCCCAAATGCAGCCAAGTGGAGAAAGTGGAAGAGCCTACTGATAGTTGGAGATACTTATTTTACAATCACGCTAATTTAAAATTAATTATCCACTTGCAGATACAGGTCTTTGTGCTCTATTGTTTACGTTTATAAATCTAAAGAATTCTTTACCTAGCAAGTTTAAGTGATGTTACTGCTCTGCAAGTGGAGTGACACAATCAGAGAGACAGAAATAAAAACCGAACAGGGAAAAGCATCCTCTCATTTCCTGTGAGAGGAGAAAGGGGGAAGGGAAGGTGTGGGTCATTTGCAGATTTAGTTTTGGAGCTCGTTGGGAGGTGCTCAGCTAGAGCTAAAATGGCTGCCATTATAAAATCTTGGGTAGATGAGATGCATAGTAGATAAAGTGATAACCAGTGTCTCCCTTGGAGCGCTTTAACAACTCAGTTTGAATTCGCAAGCGTTCTGATTGTACATGTGCAAATGCTTCCATATAAAGGTTAGGCACCCATTGTTATTGCAGCGTCTGTTAAAAAAATAGCCATATCGGTTGCTAGGAGATGGCAGACTTCTCCTGGAGAAAAATCACTCCTGATAAAAAAAATGATTTTACATAAAGACCCTCTTAAATATAAATATCTTTGACAGCAGCTATTATTATTCAGCGAGTTCCTTCACAACTGAATAAATGGCAGAAAAATATATTATTTGAATACCATTATATCCTAAAGTGTTAAATAGATTTTTCTCCCTTTTCTCCCCTCCCTTTTTTTGTTACTCCGGAGTGATATTTGCTTCCAGCTAAAATTGCTGCCTTCCTTTTTCTATAGACCATTCCATGAAAGAAACATTTAGAGAACTGAGCTCAAAAATTGAAGTCACTTGTCTTCCTTTCCACTGTAAAACCAGTTTCGCTTAAAATGAATTGTACAGTAGAATAAACACTTTATTGGGAAGGAACTTGGATGCAAAAAGACCAAAAAAAAACCTGCAGCAAGTCTTCATAAATGGATGGCTGGGAGAAGGCAGGTGGGAGGCTGTGTCTCGTGAAAGCAACCAACCATCCAGTTTCATTTCAATAATGTTTGTAATTTTCTTCCTACTGGGGTGGCTGGAAGTACAGCTGCCCTATAGTTGTGTCCATGTGCCCAGCTTTTGGTGAAAATGACCCGAACAAATAAAACATGAAACAAACGATATACTTGCTGTTTTAAACTTGTGTAGTCAATAAATGAAACAATAATCTTTCCTAATTTAGTGTGCTCAGAGTTGCTATTGTGGACATGAGAACTCCCCAGCTGCAGAACACAAAGGCATGCTGCCTGCACAATATGGGGCTTCAGCAGCTGTGCTTTCCATTGACCAGAGCTGGGAGAAATGTAGATCAAATACCGACAACAAGAGATCGATGTTGTAAATATTAGCATGAGAAAGAGTGCACTAAACTCTGAGTGTGTGCTTTTTTTTTTTTTTGTGCAGTTGTAATAAAGTTTCTCAAGAATTTTGCATGCAGGGGGGCGTGCGTGCACGCGCATGTGTGTAAAGTGCCTCTGAATCAGGCAGCAGCATGTTTCCTTATACAAATATTGACAGGAATCCTTCAGTTTATTTGGAATTTTCCCGAGAAAGCTGCAACAATATGGTAATACCTCTTCACTACTTTTCACACAGTTGTTTCAACTGCTGGCACCAGGAAATCCTTATTGTTTTAATCAATACCACTTGGAGCGATGACATGTTACTTTTTTCCTTTTAGTGACAGACACGGTGCATTTCCTCACACAAAGTTCTCATGAGAGACTTTCACGCTGTGCTCAGTATATCCAACAGCAAATATGTATTTGCCAGAGGGCTGAAAGAGGGGGTCACTATTTTTTCCTCTCCTGTTTTTCATCCTGATACTTTATGCTTCATTGCTGTACTTTCAAACTCACAGATGACCCTGAGAGAAGCAATGGGACTACTGTCAATGGCTATAATGAAATATCTGAGGAATATTTGGAAGATCACGAGTTTTTCATTTAGTGAAGCTTTGAATTTAACCTTGATGCTGCCTTCCTCCTCAATCTCCTTTCTACTGCTTACACTTGAACAAAACACATACAGTAATGCTTTAAATGCATTCTTTAATGCTTTACATTAATTACAGACTTGATTAAAGTTATTAAGGTAATTTGAATGTAATATGTGTATACCCAACTAATATACTATGATGAATGTTATTACAGCACCACACTTTGCTCTGCAATTGGGTATAGTATATTGCACAGAGAGGAGAGGTAAGAAATGTCTTCTCTTAAGGCACAAGAAGAACTCAGTCTGTCACTTGCTCGGGACAGCAAGAAACACTCCATTTCCACTGCTCAGAGAACAAGTAGGACCCCCACTCCCTGTTCCTACAGACCTCAGGCAATGAAGGAATTCACCGTTCACAGCACTCTTGTCAATGTCTGGGACCAAGAGAGAAAACACACTTGTTTGCATAGTGCTACACATGTTCATCACCCAGCACAATGAATAACTGTGCAAAATAAACATTTCTGACTTCAAACTTTTACAACTTAACACATGCCCTTTAAAGAGCTTAATTGCAGCAGCTGCACATCCACTGATCTGCTGCAGCTTATGTGTTTTGACATTCTCTCCATTCCTTTTTTTTTTTCTGCCTTGATCAAGTAAATTTGTAGCTTCCAAGCTTCATTCAGTTGAGTATTGCAAAGCAAACAACATTTTGTGCTCTCTGGGTTGTTTTTGGTTTTTTTTTTTCCTATTTTGCCTCTCTTTCCATGATTGAGACTTCCTGTTTACCTCTCACAGATTTTGGCATCATCATTCAGTCCCAAACTTCCTCTTTCTGCGCAATTCTGTACTACTTCAGACAGCAAAAACTTTGACATCAGCTTTAATGAAGGTGGGATTAAAGCCCAAGTTTTATTTGTTTCACACGGCTCAAGCCTATGCGTTGTTGAAGGCATTTTCTTCTCAGCAATGCTTGAGTGTGACTGCACCATGGCCCACAGCTCTGTAGCTGAGGCACCAAATGCACTGGAACCATTTCATCCTGTTTTGCTGGTGCAAAAAACAATGCAGGTACCTGATGGAAGTAGCAGTAAAGCATATTTTTGTTTCTGAAAAGATGCAGGTATGACACAGAGCACACAGATGGTTGGTTTTTTCAAACTCTGAACTCATTTCTCTGTTTTCAACAGGGCCAGTCTTAAGAAAAGTTCTCAAACAGTTCAAGGAGGGAAAAATCATTATTGGCACTTAAACCTTGCAATAACATAACAAAAAAATATCATTTTTCCATTCTGCTAAGTTATAAATCAGTCACTGGGTAAATGCCTGAAGATAGCTATTTTTTAGAATAGTCAAAATTAACCATCCTATCTGAGGCAAATTCAGGGCCTAATTCCCTAAACCAATGTTTAAGAGCAAATACCCACATTTGTAAACAGCAGAGATCATGGTCATTTTCCTGGAAATTCTTCCAAAAGGGAGAACTGTGTGAGTGGTAAGATTACATTGCAAGATTAACTTGGAGCTTTTTTATGGGTTTATAAACTGAAAAAAGTATTAAAGCATGAATAGTGCTTTGTGTATTTGCTTAAGGCTTAAACTCAACAACGAAAACCATACAATAAATATAGTGGGGAAAAAAGTAATATATCAGGAAAAATACAGCCTTAAAGATGACCTTCACTTTTTTTTTTTAATGCACATAAATTAATTGCTGCTTCATATAAGGAAGCAACTTTGGACAATGGGACTGGGACTGTGAAATGCTGTTGAAAGAGAACTTGGTGAGACTTGTCTGTGTTAAACTTCAACAACTGTTTTCTGAAATGACTTTAAAAAAATAAAGTAAAGAAGAAACAATTCTAGACATGCAGGAAATACCTGGTTTTGTATTGTAGTCATTCATGAAAATTAGGAAACACATTTTAAACTGTCTTGAACTACAGCCCATATGATGATGATAGATATTTGGCTCTTATGTCACTGGTATTTAATGCCGATTCTCCGACTAATAAATGCACATAGCTGGGTAGGACACAGCTGGGTGCCCAGCTGAGTACAGCACAAAACTTTCAGAGTGTTAGGGATGGTAAAATTACCTTTGACTTCAGTGGAATAGGACATACTTCACTGAAATAACTAACTCGTAACACTTTTGACATTTATCCCATCCATCTCTTTAAAAATACACTTAATTAGTTGAACTTGATCCAGACAACTTTTAAAAATTACCATAAAAATAAATAAATCCCCTGATATCCCCATTTTGCTAGCAATAAATAGAAAAAAGTCTGAATTTAAATGCTAGCTTTGACCCCTGCTCCTGGCACAAAGTTAATGTGGGGAAAAAAAAAAAAAAAGAGAATCCAGTATGTCTTTTATCAAAAGTCAATTCAAAGCTCGATATAAAGTTCAAACCTTTTGAAGCATACATTATCATTAAGATGAAATATTTAGTGGCTCTGTATTCCGGTCATCTTTTGACAATAACCTACAATGTCTCAGAGGTGGCGGGTGCTGGAGTATTCAGTCAATTATTAAAGAATATCTCATTTTTCAGGAAGAAAGGCTGAAAACTGCTAATTTGTATTAGCATGCCATCAATTAAATTGCACCTTCCATTTTAAAGTCCTGTACAAATTTCATAAACGTTAAAAATTTTAGCTGCTTTGAATCTTTTACAGTAGCTTTATAAAACCTTGAAACATTGCTATTTAATAGCCATCTTTTGCCCCAGTGAATGGGTTTAACTCTTTGTCCTGCAGACACATTATTCACATTTTTGGACTTCATGTAACATTCTTCAGAGATAAGCTTGTCACAAATTAGAGCTACTAATAATGTTTCAGGCTGTGTGATAGTTGCAAGGTGACCACAAGGTTGGAGTAAAATTAAAGTAGACTTGCTCTTACACTATTTTCAGATTAAAATCTCACTAGTATTTAATATTTTAATTTAAGCAAATATTTTAAAAGTAAAGCTCTTGTGATTATTAAAGGAGCACTAAAGCAAAATGGAAATTGGATTGCTAAACATCCCATTGCATTCATATGAATATGCACACAGGCAATGCTACATTTGCCAAGAAAAAAAGCTTTCAAGTGCTTATTTGTGTTTGAAACTCTACCCATGGAGCTGATTCACAACACGCACTGGGCAGAAAAAAACCCAAAACTTCTCCATGGGGTTTTAGAGCAGCACTCAGAGCAAAAACTGCTTTGACACTTTCAATATCATTATACATTGTGTTACATTTCCACGAGAGTTTACCAGCCAAATAGCATTAGGCTGATCTGGTACCAAGGGATAAGATCTTTGAGCAGCCCTACCACATTTCACATCCACTGTTACCAGCCATGCTTACAAAGAGAGCCTTCTGCATGAGTGGTCCCACTCCATTCAGCAGGCTAAACTGTGAGAGCCAGCCAAAACTAGAGCTGGTGATGCCCTTGCAGGAGAGAGAAGTGGGAAAACCTCTGCCTCAGAGAAGTACATCCCAGTTCTCTCTGGCTGGGAAGCCACAACCTTGGACACCTTTACCAGATCTCCCAATGAGTATTAAAGGTTTAGGCTGAGCAAGGCTCTGTCACCTTCTTCATTCCCTTCATCTTTCTTTTCTGTGATGTCACAGAGAACAAAAGAGCAGCTAGTTTGTACTTGCCTGAATAGAAAGTTCAGGACAACACTTATACATGCCATACTTGAGAAGATAACCATAAATTTAAAGAAAAGATCGTTTCTATAAACATTTCCACCTAAATATATTCAGAGCAAAACATTAACTGAAAAGGATGGGAAAGAAGCTGAAGTAAACTTACAAAACCAGCTGCATTAACAATGGAAAGCTTCTTTTTTCTTTTTTCTTTTTTTCTTTTAACTTCCTCTCCTCTGGCAATAAGGTTCCAGAGAAACCAGCTTCAGAAAAGGAACAAGTGAACAAGTGCCTAGTGACTAGACCTATGCTGGAAATAAGGACTGCTAAGATGAGATCTAATGCCATTTTGAGGCTGACTTCACAGAGGAAATGAACCCTTTGATTAATATTTGACTGACTGTTTCCTTGTCTTCAGTGACATTTTTTAGTCTGAGAGAGTAAAATCCAGATTGTTGTGACAATTTTGAGTACAAATTACTCAGTATTTATAAATCACTTGGAAGAAAAAGTGCTATTGCTAATAATTATGAAATTGGATGAAATCAGCAAAATGTGTTGCATGGGAAACCAGTTGTTTCCTCTTCCTTTACATCTCAAAGTTGGAAACGCAGAACTGCAGTAATCTGTTGGTGATGCGGGCTCTAGTACTGCAGTCAAGTCGGTTGGACTCCATACTCCTACCTGAGTATTCACATAATTTTGCCTTTCCAGTTTTGTAGGAATGTGAAGACAACTGACTCATTTGCACAAAATGTCAGCAGTCTGAAAACTTTAATGAGTTTCCCTTGTGCTCACCACCACCTAAACCACACAAGAAATAACTCTGTATGCTTTGGTCTTGTAAAAATACATCAGATGACTCCTGGCTTCTTAAATGTATAGTTTACATATCAGCTAACCCATACTCCCTTAAAAATACCAGCACTTGACTGTGGGGAAATGAGGGAAAAAAACTATTGGGGGAGGAAAGCCTCGGGGATCAGCTTCTCTCGGAGCCAACCAGCCACACCTGTTCACGTACATGTACACACATACAACCCATGCTTCTCACAGTGGGGTTTTGGTTTGTTTGTATTTTATTTTATTTCATTTCATTTCATTTCATTTCATTTCATTTCATTTCATTTCATTTCATTTTCACTGAATTTCACTGAATTTTTGGAGTTGGAAGGGACCATAGAGATCATC
>JAOXJM010000001.1:150417892-150448309 GCA_026413425.1 Tringa solitaria
TTTCATTTCATTTCATTTCATTTCATTTCATTTCATTTCATTTCATTTCATTTCTTCTAAGAAAGAACTTACAATAGTTCTTTCTTAGCTGCATGATGAATAAGGGCCACTGTTCATATGTTTGGTCTTGAGTGACAAAACATAGGTACTAAAATATTTAAGAATAAACACTGGAAAGAAGGGATAAGTTTTTGGTTTTAAACATCTGTTTTAAAATGATACGAGGGAGTGAAATTAAATTTAATAATCTCTCTTCCTTCCTCTACTTTTGAAATCATAAGACAATGTGGTAGGACATGTGTTTCAGATCTAGTGTGGTATTTTCAGATGTAGACAATTCATTATCCGTGGTTCTCCTTTTCTGCATAAACCACGGTTTTTCTAAGTACAAAATTGTCTGCTAAATTGTCCCCAGGTTACACAACACAAAACAGCATTTGTGTATAATAAGACATTACTTCCACCTGCTATAGACAGTGTTTATTCTGTACATTTTGTTTTCTCTGTTGGATTGCAGCCAACAAACTCAATAGTTTATTGGAAAGCAAAGGATCTTACATATCAAATTGTCCAATTTATTTCACGTTAGTTTAATCAACTGTCAGCCCTTTTTCAAGAAAGTAGAAGGGAGATTCTTCCATGCTTTTTAATGGCTATTTCTCCAGTGAAAAATTCATTTTTAATGTCTCTGTCACATCCTAACTCACATATATGTGTGCTTAAATCAGGCCACAGCTACAGGACTTCTGCACGTACATTAATCATGCACTTGAAAATGCTCATCATTTGGGCCAACCACCTGCTCGTTATGATTTACACAATGTTTTCTGAACAACTTTGATTATACTTGTGCCCATCTTTATGCCTATAGCTGTATGTCTCAGGTCATCCCCCCTTCTTGGACCATAGATCAGCCTAATCAGAAGAACTTTACCACACAAAAGCTAAATCTTTTGACTGACTGTCCATTTAAATCAGTCAGTTGAGTACAAAGCAGCAAGTGACATAACATTTTTTCTCTCCAGTGCAGGACAGAACTGTGCTTAATTAGGCATTTAAGAGAGACTTAACTTCTACAGTTCTCACCACACATGTTATTTTCAAGCAGCTCAATGATCTGAAACACCAATTAGTTTCCATTCACACCTATTATCCTCCTTTAGTTCACTGTTAATTCAAAGTCCAAATTCCCCTCCTTGTCAAGAAGTGATAATTTTCTCTTTTTGTAAGTGTTTCATCTGAAGTTCTGAAAACCTTAGTGCCAAATGCCATTACTTAAAGCTTCATAGGGATGCCTTATACCATTTGCCAAGTTTCCTATTTTCATGTTTTTATGCCCAGTATATTCTCTTGCTTCCCCTCCATTAAAGAACGTACTGTTTCAACTCCCTTGAAACATACTCTCTGTTCAACGTTCTTTCTAAGCTATTTGTAGACTATTACAGGACACCATAGTGATACCGCCAAAGGGGACTAAGATGACTACAGTCTTATAAAACACTGCGAATAAACATGCAATAGACATTAAAGCAGAAACATTGAAACATCAGGTCTTCCCCTTTCTCATACATCGCAAGTCATTCTGCAGTAAGATCAGAAGAAACACTCAATGCTTAATATGAAAAAAACAGAAGCCTTCAAAATCTGCATTAGTTAAAGATACTTACAAAAAAACCAGAATCTCCATTTTTTATCAACTAGCTTTCAGATATTTTCATATTCACCAGTCAATAATCCAAAGGGTAAGGAATATTCTTAGCCAGGATTTTAAGATATATGCTTATAAGCCTATAAAATCAGTGATATCTACAGCTCTATGGGCATAGCTTATGTTAGTCCCTTATTTCTTCCAAATATTACTACTACTTAATAGCTGAAAGTAATAGGGAGGGAGAAGGGAGAAGGAGGAATAACTTATTCCTTAAATATGCCTTTCGTCTGAGTATCTTTTCTGCAACTTAAATCAGGTGACACTTTGAAGAAGACGCAGAAAAAAGCAACCAAGTATCAACACGAGCACTTTAGAAATACATTTGTTACTACAATATGCCAATATTTTTTCCTTTTGAAAACTAATGCTTGTAAAATCTGATGACTGATTATCTTAACTGCACTTAGTAACTTTTGTATTAGTTTATTCTACATAACCATAAAATTGCTCAGCTGTTCCTTAGTTTGTGAATGCTTATTCTAAATTTTGTGAGAAATGTAAGAGGTGGGATGACATTTCAAATCTCCTGCTGATGAAATGGCAGACAAGAATTACCCATCAGTACCAAATAACTTTCCCTCCACATCTAGTACAAGGTTACTTACCTGTACAATTGCTGATGTTTTTTAATACACACTGCCTATACAAATTAGCATGTTGCACATACTGCTTCCAGTTACTGCAAAACAAAACAAAAAAAATCAGTTAAACGTTAATCTTTTCAGTTAAGCTGCCAATTTTGCAGCAACGTTGCTCAAAATATGTTGGAGTGCTTTTTCTCAGTCCAGCCCACCATCAAATCTCTACACATTTCACATCTATCTGACAAGTTTTACATGTGATTCTCCTTATTATGGTGACAGACTGCATAAAAAATTATTGTTTGTATTTAAAAAAAACCACAACACCCCAACAGTTTTTCCCCAAAAAATGGAGAGACAGTTCTACACTTGATGATGGGACTTTCAGAAAAATATGATGTGAATCTGTTGGTTTGGCTGGAAATCTGGAACAACCTCTGATATGAACTATGGTCTTATGTTGGCACAAATGTAAACCTCAGTTTATATATATGCATGCTATATGCTACTGCCAAACAAAATATCTCCAAGCTCAGTCTTTTAAGTCTCCTGCACACTTGCAGTCAAATGTATGTATGAAAATCACTCAAAAGAAAAATTGAATTTTCCTTCATATCAGCAGCTGAGAAATCTAGTGTATGCACAGGGGTCAAAATTTGTAGGTAACTGTGTTAGAGACACAAATAACCCCAACACCAGATGAAATCTAAAAGCCAGAATAGAATACGTCCAAGGTGGACTAACCACTTGAAACAGTTTTTATTTAGATTTATAGAACTACTTTTTTATACAGGTTTTCCAAAATGGAAAGGCTAGACAGTGCAGAGTGACTGCAAGGAATTCAAGTTCCAAAAAACTGTTAAACAAAACAGTTCTTCTCTATGTGTGAATTTGCACAGACCCTCCACAGCATTTGAAGACACCAAAACAAAGGAAGAATAAATCTTACCCACAAATGTAAATAAAAGCAAATTTCATATTTGCTTTAAGGCAGTGAACAAGGATTAATAGAAACCGAGCAAAGCACAGCTACAAGTCATAACCATGTCTCCAAACCAACAAGGAATATAACTCTGCTTGCTCTGCCAAGGGTTAATTCTGGGTATCTCAACAGCACATTTTCTGGAGATTTTTGTTCCAGATTGCAGTTAAATCTGGCCTATCACCAGGGATTCAGCCTCTCAAAATCAAGGATGTTCAACCTCTAAACAGTCACAAATGCTCAGCTTTTCATCTACAGTTCCTATCAAATATAGAAACATCTTTCATATGTTTAGTTTTTACAGAGATTTTAGTACTCCTCAAACTTATTTTAAACCATTTCATAGCTATCCTTCCTGCCTGTTAAACACATCAAGTGCTTCAGTGCCAGCTGGTGTCAGAAAAGAAAGTCTAAAACCAAAAAACATACTGCTGGCTGTCTCCTATCCTTGCTGGCACCCACCGCTTGAAGACAGATTAAAACACTACTTGTAGCTTTTCCAGCTTTCCTCAGACACCAGAATTTTATAGTAGGAGAGGCAGTTTACAATACTGCTCTTCGGCAAGGGGCATTTTCTGAGTTCCTTTCCTAAGCTCTATTAAGACCTTCTAATCTGATCCCCTTCTGTGTTCAAAACAGCTCTCCATTAATAAAACTTTTTTTCTTTTTTTTTTTTTTTTAAAAAAAAAAAGACAACTGACAGAAAAATGAAAGATGGCTCCAGTGGACTTCATTTTTTTTATTCTCTTCTGGTATGACCAGCCAATAGAATTAGGAAAAAAATAAAATTGCCTTTATGTTGTGTGTATTCAAAACTTTCAGCAGATTTATGCATTCAGTCTGTTACTGTCTCCACCTTCCCTTCCAGCTCCCCCACACTCTTTGTTCCCTCACAAAGACCAGGCTCCGACCACAAGCATTGGAAGACATGCTGCTAAATTTCACCACCACATCAGATTAGACAGAGGAATACAACTCAATGTGTACAAATGTATTATAATATTGGGAGAAAAAGAGAGATTGCATAAACATTGCCAAACTAACATGCCTGAATTAAGTCCTACTTAGGCATTTAGCAGAAAAGATAACTGAGAGATGTCTCATTTATGGTATACATTGAACTTGCTTCTATTGTCACTACTATAATATCTTACAGTTAGCGTGACAATTGCCCTATAGGCAGGATAAAACATTTCTAAAACATTCAGATTTGCATTTTGTGGAGGACCTTTAAATGAAGACTATGCATTTTTTAATGAATTCCTACAAGACTGGACTGTTAGGCAGCAGCTCTATGAAATTTTTAATACAGCAGTTATTTATTTTCAGTTATTATTTTTACAATACAATTATATTATTTTAAAAAGTTACAAATTAGATTAGAAGATACCAACTCCCCGTCATTCAAATTTTTAAAAATACCTGCAATGCTAATCTGATTAAAAGAACAAGGTCCAATTCAGTCAATTTTAAAACAAATATGTGGAACAATATAAATAGATTAGAAATTACAATATGCGAGTCTCCTAATTTTACCTTCTAGTAGTAAAATTGAAAAATTTGTATCTAATGTAGCAGTTATTTTTAATACAAGTCGTGTGTCCTTTCTTACAGTAAAATGTTTACTATCAGAATTGAGATATTTTCATCCCTATTGCTTTTACTTTTAAGAAATACCTTGTATTTTTCATCAAACAGACTACAAATAAGTATATAAATAAGTGTATAAATAACATTGATAAAAATAGTTGGAGCTGAATAAAAACATCAGTTCATGTAACTGGTGCTCATGACTACTACTTTTATGAGACACAGAAGCATTAACTATAAATAAATGTTTTAAATGAAAAATTCAACCCAAAGCATTATTAAAACTTCAAATACAATGTCTTTGGTTCATTTTCATTGTTGGAACAAAAAGAAACAATAGTAAAAACTTCCACTGGCTATGCCCATTCTGGCAGACAGTCTACAAACCAAACTAATAACTACTTTGCAAGCAGTAAATTTTGAACTTACATAATAAGAGCACTTCTGGCATTGCTCTAGTTGCCCTAGTAGAACTGCAGTTGCTTCCAATCTCAAGACTCCTGGATACAGCAGGATACTTCTACACTTTGTGGCTCAGTTCCATCCAAATACAGCTAACTAAATAAACTATCCAGATCAGCAGAGTTAGTATACTTGTGTTATGGAGATACTCCAGCCAGGCTACCTTATCTATCTGAGAAACCAGTTCCACTATTTCAATAGGCCAATTTACGTCACTTTGTAGACAAAACTAAGAGTGAGCTCCAAGTGAGAATGCAGGCATCTAAAGCAAAATACAGAACAACGCAGATGCCTGCATATAAAATAGCAATTTCAAATTGAGCTGACACCTGATCATCAAGATAGTTAAACTTACCCAGGCAAGAAAGAGCATTCTGAACCTTTTTAGCCTATTTTTTTAGCAAAAAATTCTTAATTTTAGAGTATCAGAAAGAGAGCCATTAAACATGGCTCCTATAGTATTGGCTACAATATAAAAAGTCATTAAAACCCTACAAACTTAAGAAAATAGGGTGTAAATTATTTTCTGTTGTTTCTGGTATTGGTATGTGGACAATATCTCTTAGCAGTGGCTTCTGAACTCTGGATCCTGAGTTGATGGAAGTGCCTACATACAACCAGAAACAGGTAACAGAGGAGAAAGTTTTTAAATATATATCACTGTACTCACTTTTGTCTAATTTCTAGCTCTAGAAGCCCTCTGCAAAGCCACGCAGGCCCTCAGAGGTTATGTCTAAACTAAATTGAGAAGAACTCCCAAGCTCCAAAGTCTGCTTACATTCTTCCAAGGTGGCCTTTCCTGCAGATGACTATTCTCTCTCTTCCCTCCTGCCCCCATTTCACAGTTGCCAGCAATGGAAACCTTGCAGCATAAACATAGTTATCTTTCTAAGGCATTTGGATCTCCCTGCACATTGTATAGGATTACTAGGTGTCCAATTTTGGCCCACCACCTATCTGGGCACCCAAAATGGAAGAATTTCAGTGCCTAATTTATATATGCCTCAGTACCAAATCTAGACCTGCAAGCAGTTATATTGCATACACAGTTACACATAGCCGCAGCCAACTTCACAATCTTGCTTCATCTAAAAGAAACACTATAAATGTGCCACACTGTAAAAATCAGCCTGAATTCCAATCTCAATCTGGTCATGTAAGCAAAGATTAGAGTGCCTATTTCTGAGCCAGTTAAAATAAAGCAAAGGGGGGCTCCACAGGCTCCACGGTCACAGAATAAAATAACACCAGTCCTGCAAATACAATTCAGGAGATCAAATTCAAATTGTTCAGATCTAACTTTAAAAAAATCATTATTAGCAAGGCTAAAAATTTAAAAATAAATATTTCAAATTGTAACTCAGAGAATGCTCCAGTAAGGATAACTCGATGAAAGTGGCATTGTCAAATTTTTATCAGCATGGTCTTTCATAAAACCTGTCTCAAAGTACATAAAACAAAGAAATTCCAAACCATGAACAATGCACTGTTTTTTTCCCCACTCTTTTCAAGTACCATTTCAACACTTAGAAAATGAAAACACTTCTTATTGCAATAGCTGGTCATAGTTACTCATATTTGCTGTTGTTAAAATATCCAACTTTGACAGAATAACTTGGACAAAATGTCAGATGTTGATGTATTTTGGACTAATCTTTAGGAAAATAAAGATATTTCATCCCAAAATATTGAAGCAATTTACAAATATGATGCATAGTTGCTTAATTATGGCCCTGATATTACTGGCTACACCAATAAAAACAGTAATTCAAGACTTCAAATTCTTTTGAGACTAGCCCAAAGACTCTTATGAAACTTTTTTGAAAAATATGTTAAAAAAAAAAAAAAGTGTTAACATGAAACAGTATTTTATGGACTTGATACAAAATCCATACATGTACCCAAATACAGGTTGATGTTTAGTAAAGTTACTATTTTAACAGTATTTGTAACAGAGGCAAAATGCTTGACTGTTTCTTACAGCACTCAAAATTATTAACTTGTTATTTTTGCTTAGCAATTGCCATATTTGGTGAGAATTAAGACAATGTCTCTCTGCTATATCTTTCCATTGGTTTTAAATGTTAATATTCCCCTTTTGCAGAAGATTTTAGGTAAGGTTCTAGAAAAATATATTCAATTTTATGATCAACCGTAAAGTTCCAGCTTCTCAGAGACTGTTCATGTATATATTATACATAAAATAACATAACCCAGACAGATTTAAAAACAAAAACAAAGCCACTCAACTTCTGTGAACCAGACTAATGACATAGGTCTAGGATGTTTTTGTCCCTGTTTCTAGGTGCTACGTGGTGCCCATGAGAATACAGTTTATGCCAATCTTAATCTGGCCATGGGAAAGAAAGAGCCAAAGATATATAGCCAGAACTGTTTACGCGATAAACAAAAAGTTTACTGCTTCCCACATACTAGGGAAACAGTTGGATTACACATCAGCATCTGGTTGCTCCAGACAATACTACCAGGAAGTTAATGAAATTGGAACAAGGAAATTACTATGACTCGGCACTCCATAAAAAAGTGTAATTTATCATCAGTAAAACAACAATGGGAGCTTTGCTGATAAATTAACAAAAGAAAATATAAAGGCTGTATTGCTGTGAAACAATAAATCAATTTCTGTGGATAAGTTAGTTCTGTTCCAAAAGCTGATGTCACCTAAAATTAGAAAAACGGCAACCTCACTCTGATGAGAAACGGTGATCTTTTTTGTATTGCTACTAAGATGTGAGGCAAAGTGTTTATCTGAAGTTTCAAGGTACTCATAACAACATCTTCAAATGAAATCTCCATCAGTTTTATTCTGAAGGGGTTTGATTCCACAAGACTAGGAAACCAGAATCCTATTTTCAGCATTTAGGAAAGTCTCTTCCTCATCCAAAAGTCAAGTGTTTCTGTTAAAAAGACTCATTTCCCCGGAATTAGACTTGGGCTGTCAGTTTGCCAATCAGCCAGGTGAAATATTCTAGAACTCTGGAATTTTGTTGCCTGAAGTTTCCCCACTGGGCAGCCTTCACTCAGTCCACAGCTGTGGAGTGTTACAAGAAGTCTTGTATGAAAGTTTCTACTAAACATTTTCCTGCAATGCCACAAAATTCTTGTTTCAGTAATGTCCTTTTTATTCTCTTTGGCCATTTCCACAGTGGACTTATTGCAGAAAAGGGTCTCAGTTGTGGGCACACAATGATGTAGACTATTTCCACTTCAGGCTCTTGGAGTGTCCTTAGACCGCCACAGGCAGAGCATACCTAGATCACTACACCCTGAGGGACAGTACTTATCCACTGGTTCTCACCCAGCAAGATTTTCTTAGGCTGGTCCCATGCCCACGCCACCGTCTGTGTGCCAGCAACATGGCATGCCCATGACCTGCACAAAATTCTCTGTCTCACTCGTATCAGTAACTGCCAGCACTTCTCAACAAAAGGAGGAAACTTAGTCCATGGTCTGGACTCCTTATTCATAAGGGATATTTGTTCATGTGCCAACACAGGAGTGGGCAGCAAGGACACACCCTACAGGCTCAGTCTTCTTCCAGTTGCCAATTCAGCTTGCCTAAACATCACCAGAAGCAGATGGTCCTACACAGTGTGCCTTCTCCATTATTTCTTGAGCACGTTTCAGGACACAGCTGTCCCATACGTAGCAGGACCCTCCATTGGATCAGTACGAATAAGTCACAGCCACATGCAGAAACAGTGTTCTTTGCCCTGGAGGGAGTAAGAGAGAGGATCATATGTGTATATGTTTGGGACAGAAAATTGAGTTCATGATGGAGAATCAAAGTTGTCTGGGAGCGTCTATTAGAAGGATACTGAAAAAAAGAAAAACCTATTCCCTTTAAAATAAGAATAATTACAATATCTTACTGTGTTCAGATTTTTTTCTAGAGCAAATACATTACTCTCCTTATTTTAGTCACCGCTGATGAATAGGCAACATTGCAAAAAGCCTCTTCTGTAAAGACCCTCCAAAGATATTCTCTAAATGAATGAATAGTCTTGTAGCACCTAAAGTCTTTGGCTCTAAGCAGAACAGAACTGCACAGAAAGCCATAACAGCTGTCCCTCGGGGCTAACCTTCAAATCAAGACTGAGGTCTTTTTTTCTGACTATCCAACCGTCCTAAGCGAGTAATTTCATTCCATAAGGGAAATTCCAGTAGGAAAATAGCATTCTCCAAGCAAGGATCTTGCACACCAGTGTTTCGCCTCTTACTTACATCCAGCATGTGTTCCCAAAAATTGAGCTCATGGGCTCTTGGGGGAGAAGTTGGCTGTGGGAAAGCTTGCTTCAGAGATGGTGTACGGTTTGTCTGCAGCGCTCTTTTCTCAGACAGTTGTCAGTATGGAAAGTAAGCTGTCATCATATCCTTTGGCAAGCCAATGCATTTTACTAATCTGGCAGAAAAATACAGCAGAAGAAAACCCAACTAGCTTCCTGACGGACTAGCAAGACAAATTGTCTTACTGCAAATGCTGACACAAGGGAAGGGGTGGTACAGTATGGCTAGATATTGGCGCAGGGGTACAAAAGAGTAAGGAGAAGGCATTGGGACTTTCAGTTTTCTTGGCAACAATTACATTGGCCACTTAACCACACTCTGGGTACTGACACAGTTCACAGCGCAAGACGGTAAGTACCTTGGAGAATGTGCAGTTGGTAAATGGCAAAGGGTAGGGGAATGCAGCAGCGTTTCATTGAACCACTAAAGTTCAGGGGCTCAGTCCCGGCCCTCCTGAAGTCAGTGGCACAACTACAGACTTCTCCACCTGGTTAGGCTTACTACTTATCTATCTCATTAGAGACCCACTGCAGTGTTTCAAAAAAAATAGCCACTCAGAGGAGTACTTGCATATTGCATTAAAAATATGCAACTAGGGATAAAGAAAAAAAAAAGCACAGTAGGAAAGAAGTGCCCCTAGTATTTGAAGCTACAGCTCTCCAGAAATATATTGTCTCATTATCAAAATGTTGCTTATTGGTAAACTTTTACCAACATTTTGTCACTCCATAAAATTAATACCCTCTGACTGTTCCCACTGAAATTGTAAGAATTTCCACTGTATAAAAGGCATGTATAAGTCATTACATGATTTAAATCACAGATATGAAACTCTCCAGCCTGGAAAACACAAACAGTAGCATTGTAACAACCCAGGAACTCTACTAAAAGTTAAACAATACGTTTGGACATTAAAGATAAGACATAGAATAGGCTAACAAACTACACAGCTGATGAAAACAGTAGTGAATTGAAGACTTAAACAAAAAGCGTGAAAAGGAAGAACATCTGCAATACTGAACTACTGGAGGAAACAGAGGACAAATATCCCTGTTTCTTTAGCAGCAGTCTATATCCCCGCAACAGTTAAGTCAGAATTGAATGCATCTATGAGGTAGTACAGCCCAGCAGGAAAGCATACAGAAGCCAAGGATAATCATATGCAATTTTATAACCCCATAGACAAAACACTAATGTTATAGCTATACAGAAAACTGCAGAACAGTTGGGGGTTTTTTATTCCAAGTTGTGAAAAATATCTGTGAAATATAGGAATCATAATCTTTCAGAGAGAAATATAAAGTATCTTTATTATTGAGAATGCTTTGCTGACAACTCAGTCATTGCACATACGCTCATGCATATTAAAGCTAGGAAGGACCACAGCATTTATTTACCCTGATTTAATGCAGAAATTATTATAAGGTTTCTTAACTTTTTACCTTTTCAGCAAATTTATAACTTCTGCTTCAACTGTTAGAGATCTTCAGGAAAGACATCCATCATATTTGTAAACACTTCAAGGGATGGAGGTATAGTGCCAAATAAAGGAGAGCTAGGAAGGGAGCCCAGGCATTAGACCAAATCATCTATGTTGCTTAACTGTTATTTCAGTTATTTCGGCTCTATTTTGGGCTGCTACAACTAATTGTCTCCAGTATCATACCCCAAAACCATACTACTCAGAGGATAGTTTACTCCAGTGACCACTCACAAAAGCAAAACAGAGGTAACAAAGTTGAGAAAAGTATGTCAGAATTTAAGTAAATTCTTTTCACCATCAAGAAGAAAGAAAAATTAATACGGCAAATATTATTTCAAAATGACAATTTTAATAGGTTAGCTTTTTGTCCTATCCAAATTTCAAGAATCTAACTCAAAATGACACAAGGATGAGAAACATCTCATTTGAAGGCAATCCAACAATAGGCAATTGGGTACTCAAGGTAGGTTAGTAAGTTGCTAGGTACTGAAGAATGTAACAAGAAAGTGCTGCTGAAAGTCGTGTCCTACATTAAACCGCCTTAAATCTTGATTAAAGCCACAGGATATATTCTCCTTATTAAAGCAAAAGAAAATGGACTAAAATTAAAAAATAACCAAGCCTCATAATGATACTATTAAGATCTTTTTGTGAGACACTTAAAAAGGACACAATATAGAGAAATGTAGGGTTGTGACCAAATTGCTTATTATTAATGGGTGGAGAGAGCCCAAAATACAAGGGAGATTGAAACAACTCTTAGGCCAATTAAAATAAAACAGATCTTCTACTGTACTGTTAGGTACAGCAGGCTCAATGGTCTGTATTTATTCAGATGATTTTAAAGTAATTGGACACCTAGCGAGGGCCGCTGCAAGTCCAAAATCTCAATCTTGCATATTGTACGCTCTGAAGCCCTAGATATAGGTTGGAAAGTCTAAGACCCCAATTCCCAGGCTAGTTCATTTGGCTAACGTGGGATTAATAAAGGGCACGCTGTTCGCTGATCACCCTAATGAAATCGCTCCACGCAGGATGTTCAGCCAAGGTAATTAATGAACTTAAGAATTTCTGGACCATGAATGCCAGTGAGATATTTGACTCATAAGCATTTTTTTTCTGCAAGGGTTTTAGAGGAATGCAGATTTAAATAGATCTACATACTGTATAGAAGACCAGTGCACCCATGTGGATAATTAATCTGTAATTAGATCAATAATGCCAAACAGAAGGATAAACCAGGAATGTTGTTATGCGCCCTGTATTACTTAACCAAGCTATTGCATTTTTATCTTTAATAAATTAAGGGATTACTGCCGTAGAAGGCATACAGATATCAGAACAGAAGAAAAAGATCACTTTCCCTGCTGATGATGTGAGAGTCTTTGTCAAGGATTTATAAAAGGTCTGGCTGTGTTTATGAAAGCTTAAGGAACAGTTTGGGATTGTGGTAGCACAAAATGAAGTATGACGAATCCAAAGTAACAAAAAAGGACCTCAAGCTGCAGTTTAATTTGTCCAGTGCCATTTGAGTGGAATGAAGAAAAAGAAAACACAACTTAGGGATTTGTCATTCTCATTCTATCATTCTATTAATGTTGAACCTCTGATCAACAAATATTCTGTGATAAAGAGATACTCAGTCTCAAATAATAATGCAATCTGGTTGAGATGAATACACGTATACATGAGGGAGAAAAAAAAATCTTGCAAAAAATAGTAGCACCACCTAAAGAAGTTCAAATGGAGAAAAGAAAAGAAAAATGCACAATGGGTTTAGAGGACTGATCAATATTTTATAGTTCACTCTCTCTCACACTCTGTGTACAACATGCAGTTCTTGTGAAACCTCTGGTAACGTTCTCATATATCTATCTTGGAAACTGAATCTCTTTTCACAATCAACTACCATCACCTAAACTCTGCAATTAACTGGGAAGCATTTTCCCTCAAATGGGAAAAAGCAATTAATTGAAAAGAATTTTCCCTCCAAATTTAGAACCTCAGAGAAACACAGTGGTTTCCATCGTTTCCTCACATAGAATGGAAAAGGACCTGCCAACACTGCTCCCAGAGAAAACAAGACTGTAACTAAAATTTGGGAGAACAAAATGTCACAACCATATAATTCTCCTCTGCTGCTGCTGCACTAAAAGATTTCATTCTTAATGCTGCCTACAAGAACAGTGTGAGAAGTGGTATCTCTGAATTCCAGCATATATTCCACTGATGAGAACTGCATCTCCTGAGTGTATGTAACAACAACCTGCTTTTGTACAAATGGCACAGAAGCCTATAAGGACTCACAAATTATATATGATTGCATATCTAAATGTAAATGAATTACATAATTACTTCTACATTTTTAGGAAGATAGATTTCATCTTCAGAACTTAATGTGTTTGTTAATGTAACAAACCTCAAAGTCCTCTGCAGTAAACACTTTTATGTACAGCAAGAAAGAAATACGAGATACTTCAAATGACAGCCTGAATGCTGCTTTAGTACCAGGGATAATTTAGTGGCCTCCCTCAGCTTCAGTTGCTGTTTAGATCAGCTAAAGTTGTGAATCCTTAAAAAGAGAACTATGATCAAATGAAATAGAATTCTCTAATAAAATGTAAGCTGTTGCAAAGCTGTATTTTATATACTAATTCAACCCAGCAGTTAAAACTCAGCTCCCTGAACAATAAAAACAGTTTTGCTGAGCACAGCCCTTCCAGCTTCTTAGCTACTCCTTCCCCCACTGTCTTCTATGTAACTAGGCAAATACAAAAGAGACCAATCAAACAAGATTTTTGTTTATCTTTCACCGAGAGATAGAAAGTGGTGAGCCTACATATGCTCCTTTGTCCACGGAGAACATACACCAGATTTTGTTTGATACACATTTTAAAAGTTCCTTTTAAGTTTTCACTTCTTAGAGAATAGTTGTGTTGCTATAGCTTTTGGCCCCTTGCTAACAGCAGCTTTTTCCCCCCTCACCAGAATTTGAAGCTTTTGATCTCTTTTATCTTCTGCTTGCTCATGGCCTAAGAATTGCATCTGTGGCAAAGCTTGTCCTCTTAAGAGTCCATTGACTTATTGCTAGAAAGCGAGGAAATAGCTTTCTTTTCACTCCGAGTCCCTGTTGAGATAATACATTCTGAAGGGACACAGTCTGTGTGGAGTAATCAGAGCTATTGTTCACCACTGTTTGAAATGCACAGTGAAAATACACTACTGGGGGGGGAATCAAAAAGAGCTTCTATCTAAGAGAAATATACAGATAGCAACCCAAAGTATGCTTTTCTTAAATATCACACATGAGGTAGCACCAGGCTATGGTACCGCTTAGACAATAGCACATATTGGACATAAAAGCAAATAAATACATACATTTTATTTCATTTCTCTGTGACAGGAAAGGCAGGGCATTAGTAGCACTCATCTTTCTGATTCAGAATGACAAAGCAGAGCCCACCAGACTGTCCCATGGTAAGATTAGCCCATGTTTTCAAGCTGATTTCCTGAGCACTGGTGACCCTCCCACAGCATCCTTACCAAAAAAACCATCAGTGCTGGCCTCTGTTGTACTACTATCCCCAAAGTTCAGTGGCAGGGCAGCTTCCACACCAGCTTGGCCAGAGGACTGACATTTCCCAGCTTCAGCTGGAAAAGGCATTCTTCACTTCCATCTTACATGCTGCACACTGCCAAGCAGCCAGACAACTGCCACCAGTGAAGCAATCATGGTACTCCAAACGCTTGAGACCAAACACCATCGCAGAATAAGGCAGTTGTAAAGGTGCTCTACTGCACAAGGTCTGTGGTGGTGTGAAATGCTTCTGCTGCTGCCACCATACTGCACCACAACAGCAAGGGGGACTGCGGTCGTGGAGCTCCTTATTTTGTAACTTCCTCCTAAGGAACTGGCTTGCCCAGTTATTTCATTATTTCCATTCAATAAAAGGGGAAAGGTGGTTTGAAACTAGACATATGTAGCTCCTCAGCTGTGATGTTCACTCCTTAAAACTGAAAATTTGTGTATTTTTAAAATTCTTTGAGAACTATGCTCTATAAAAATAGGGTATCATTATTTTTAAAGCTCTTTTTTATTATTTTCACTTGTTTACAATGCTATAGAGACTCCGTACAAATGAAATTACTAGCACCTAATGGGAAGAAACGATTTACATTTAATAGCCAAATTCTTAATTAACTCCATTACCAGGTAAAGCAGGCCATGCACTCATGTATTAATAAATAAGAGTGGAAATTGTATGTGTTCATATTTAACATCCCCCTCTTTATTGGTTTTCTGCAAACTGATGAAGGAAAATAATTTCATTTTCATTCAGAGGAACAGCACATTTCAATGCTGGAAGTAGAGAAACCCTCTACAAAATTCTGCCAATGTAAATCTACAAGAAAATGACATATGAAAGAGTAAAAAACCATAAATTTGTTTCTGAGTGCAATAGCAAAAAGAGGATATGGAAGCATATTAAGTCATGAATTTCATGTTCCACATACAGCGTCATAAGGGAATAAAGATTTAAAGGTTAGCACAAGAAAGACAACCATAGCAGTATTAAAGTAATGAGCAATCTTGCCTCCATTTCCAGAAACAAACAAAAATTAGCACAGCACAACCACCACCAAATGAGCCCTTCACACCTTCCATAAAGAACTGTAAAAAAAAAAGGTAAGAGAGTCTTCCGGTCTTATATCCCCTCCCAACTACTAAATATTTCTTGGTGAAAGATACTTTTTCTTCTGAGTAAAGACAGGAAAACTATACAAAGAAAAGTCATTTAGCCTCTTTTTTCTTTTCTTTCTTTTTTTTTTTTTTTTACAGACCCATGACGTTGTTTCACTTTATTTTGCTTGCCAACTCTCTTTTCATAGTTAAAGTCACCAATCATCAGGGTTATTTGTCAAAAAAGAAAATAATAAAAGGGGCTGAGATATACCACATTTGGACTTGGATTGCCCTTCCCCCACTTAAAATCTACAGGATGAGATTTATTATAGGTCTTGTGTAAAAATTTTCTTACAAACCTTTGCCTCTGCAGATACGTTATTTTGAGGAAAATCCCTTAGAGCAGTCCCACATCTGTTCCAACTTTGGTGGCTTCCTCAGGGTATAACTCAAGTGAAATCACACAGCATGGCATTCCTGCTCTGGATAGTTTTGGCGCCAGTATGCACCATCCACCACATGAAGAAAGCAATGACAAATTCAATGTCACCAGAAGTTGCAGAGGTCCAGAACAAGGACACTAGACATTTTCTCTACCACTTCTGATCATAAAATGAGTCGAAACTGACCAAGCCACGAAAAGTGTGTCATAGCTTTCCACAAGACTAGAAGAAACAGTAAAAAGCCCCATTGGTAAGGGCATCAAGATAAAGCTCCATTCCCTGCAGGCTGTCTCCTGTGAGCAGAAATTAACCTAGACTAGACTTTCAGCTCTGGTGACAACACTGCATGTGAACTTTTACTGCATTCCTTAGGTTTTGTTTTTTAGAGTTAACTTTTCCAAGATGTGCACTTAAAAATAATGATATGTCATAAAGTATTAATTTACTGTGTAATATATAGTTCAGCAACAGTGATATAATTTCTCAGCAGTAGTACTGAATATCTCCTCGCAATACTTTCAAAGTCCAAAAATACCTTGAGAGATGTTTTAGTAATCTTTTCAGCCAGGCTTCCAAGCTGCATATCAGTTGGTTTAACTGTTTTGCATATCATACTGAAAATGTATTTAATTTATTTATTTATTGCCTAATTCCTGTTAAATTCTGTTACGAATGGACAAGAACCAACATTTTCTTATACAGCAAGCCTAACAAAAAACCTTAAATACACTTAACTTGTAACATTACAGCTCTACTGAGTTTTTAAAGGTTGCAAAACAGATACTTTCTGGGTTTGACACAAGGCTTGACCAAGAAAAAAAAAATCTCTAATCAACTAAGAAACAAAGAAAAACCTTACTACATAAAAGGCATTTGTTTCACAACAAGAGACCTTTTCTTGCAGAATCAGTCACAAAAAAAGAGAAGACCAACTGCTCTTGAACTTAAAAAGGTCTGCAATGATGCGTTACTACTAGCAATGAGAACACCACTAGTATCAGTAAGAATGATAGCAATGAGGACAAAAATAACATGTCACAGTTATACGGTCAATCCAAAAGCTGTCTCTGCCTGCCAGTACAGTCTTCGCAATTTCATCATGATTCATGGGTTATTTAATATCCTTTTCTTAAAAACTTAGCACCTAGTGTTTGTGATGATACTACACCCCTCAGGTTTAATTTTGAAAAGTTTCTATCCCATGAAATTTCTAAGAAACATTTTAAAACTAAACTATGCATTCAACAAAATAAAAAACAACACAACACAGAGCCAAATAGTTCTTATTTTTTAAATCTGCACTTTTTAAACCATTCCCCTGATTTCTGTACATTTGAAGAGGGATTCAAACCTCAATTTAAGATGTTGCTCAAGGCAGTTGTGTAGACACCAGCCACGCCCCACAAGTCCCCCCAAGCAAAATAAAGACAGGCAGCTGCCAGGGATAATGGTTCCCACTTACACTGCCATACATTTCCCAGGATAGGACCTCAGCAGGTCTCCATCTCTTATTATGGAGAGACTCACAGAGTCAGCTATTTAGGGGGCTTAACTGACCCCTAAAGTTAGATGAGAATTCCTCCACTCCAAATTCTAAACTAAGAATAAAGTAACAGTTAAGTCTCTTAAACTATGCACCAATTAATTAATATTAAAAACAATAACAACCACCAAAAAACCCCACCACCCGCACCAAAAAAGAAGCGTTCAGAAATATTTGAATTTCAGGGGACGTTTTCCGTTCTATTATAATGCATTACTCATATAGGATACATGCATTAGGATATATCCCAATAAAACAAATACAATTTTTGATTCTAAAGCAGGGCTATGAAATCACTATACATTTGCATTATTAAAAAACCAAAATGATTTCAGGAAAAATGCTTCATCACCTTTTTACCACCAGCAGTAGCTACAACAGCCAAGACACAGAAAGGTTTCATTTCTTGTGCAGGTTACCATATTGCAATAAACATCTCTAAAACTGCATCCTCAGAAACAATAAAATCCCTTAATTAAGATGACTGCGAAGAACCAAGTTCTGTGTAATGAACTTGCCTACTCTGTGATGTTTCATATGCTCCTCTTCTTACACGACTTCACAAGAAATCAGTATGACTCCAATACAGATTTTTAAAAAGTTGCAGGCTTTACATTACAAATATTATTAAAAGAAATCATTACATAAAATATTGAATCTCTTCAGTCACATTGTATTCTTCTAACATTTTCTTTTTTTACCAAATCAGGCAATTGCTTCACTGGAATAATTCTGCTTCCATCATGGTTTGCCAGTTCAGAGATACTGCTGTAAGGTTACCCAAGAAAATCTGAAACCCCTGTGGCTTGACACAACTAACACACTGCCATAAAGTCACTCCACTGCCAGAGCTCTATTATTATATATATTTGCAGTCCAGCAGGGAAGGACAACAGTGAGTCACCCACAGTCACTCCCCCAGGGAGATGATCCCTTCTTGATGTCAATCACAGCGAAGATTCTCTCACTCTTTCATTTGCAGTAAGGCTACAATGGCCAAGGGAGGGTTCAGAAATGCATTTACCACAAAGCCGGAATAGGTCCTGCTTAAACGATGCTCATTTAGGGCTTAACTGGCGTTATAGTGATGCTACCGAGACAATGTACTACAAAATCAAACATTTCACTTAAAGGAAAATTTTACTAAACTTTATAAAAAAAAAACAAGGAGAAAATTCTAGGGATGTAGGATGAGTGGTGTATTCTCAGCTGATATACAAAATGTATTCTCTGGGTCTGAATTAGTGAAAACAACCTCTGCCTTTCCTAAATCCAAGATAGTTAGCTTCATTTTCTACTATGGCAACCTAATTGCATACACAAGGGAAAAAAGGGCGGTTGGAGGAACGGAATAGGAAACATTGATATCCACAGCCACAGAATGGTAAGACAGACATTCTCCTGCAACATCTTCCCTGGAACTGTACAGGATTACTCAGTCTGAGGCCTGATTTTGAACTCTGTGTAATGATGATACTAACATCAGCTCTAAAGGCAAGCACTTGGCCAGTCATCATACCTGTCCCTCTGACACCCATCCTGTGTTGAAGTTCCCCAATTTCACAAGGATTTGGGTGTATTTAAAAGACTTGTACTACAAAAAAAAAGAGGAGTGTCAGACTGCATTTGTTCTCTGAACACACTTGCTTTTAAATGGTTTTGTGTTGCGAAGGAAGACACTGCATTTCTATTAAGATCCGTTATTATTTTCATTACTGCTACCATTATTATTTATTATTAAAATGAAGCACAGAAATCAGATGGGCAAAGAAAATGTTCTCATCAGGAAAAAGTCTACAGATACAATAGCATATTTAAAGTCTACAGACCCACATGCCATGACAAATACACTTTGTTTCTATAAATAAAAATTACTTTAACCCAATGATGAAGTTATTTCTTCATCAAGGAAGTTAATAAGCTTTTCAGAGAATCGTGGATTCAAATGTGTAGACAATAAAGGGAAAAGTGCTTATTTCTGTGAATTGTTAACTTCCCGGTGGCTCTGCTCTAACATTAATGCTGTGGATGTATTGCTTAAGAGGGGTTTCATACAAAGAACTGTGGCCAGCAAGTAGGACAGTAGCCTGTTTTACTTGTCAATTTTTGAGGATCTAACCTTACAACAGTGTTCAGTGACAGAAAGCACCCCTAAAAACATACTCCATTCCTCTTGAAATAAAGTTTTAAAGAAACTTAGATATCTTAAAAGCAATTTCAATTACATGCCATTCCAAAAAAAAAAAAAAAAAAGAATCTATCCAGACTAAAAAAATTATTCAAGACTAGTTGTGAGTTGGTCCACACATGAGCTAACTTCACTTTTTTCCACCCCATGAAGGTGTGGATTAATGCTCTTTAACATAGTTGAACTAGGCAAGCTTAATTTTGACGAGCACTGAGAACAGCTAGGTAAAGCAAGAGGTGGGAGGGGGCGGGAAGATATCCTGGATTTTAGCTTGAAAAAGGGTCTAAGTTAGATAACACTGCAATGCGTTATCTAAGTTTAGCCTACCTTCAAAGGCATTTCCTAGTATAGGACTAATTGAAGACTTATTCTCACACACTTAACACTTAATATGGTCCTTTATTTACAGATCATTGACGGGAAGGTGACAAGCAGTCTGTAATAATTCAATCTGTTTCTGTAAAATAATATGATGTGCTAATTAAGACAAGGTGCACAGTAGCTACTAATTAAAAAAAAAATTTAAAAAATACAAAAATCACAGGTTAACAGTATGGACTGAAAACTTTCCTTTTAATGAAGAATTCTTTTTAATGAATTCCTGCACTATTACAAGAATGTAATAAAGCATCTGAAGTCATAAAAAAATTATGATCTCCCATAACATTTAAAAACAGACAAACTGATTTGTCTCAGAATTTATACAAAAATAATTGGACGGATTACATGCCAAGTTTCCACTTGGAAAGAAATTTTAGGGACTGTTACTATTACAAAATGCTGAAAAGTAAGGTACCTAATGGAAATGCTGACCAACTCTTTACTTCACCAGTGCAAGCTAGACACAAATTTTTACAGACACTCTGTAAGAATCCAAAGCTTTCTTTGATAAACTCTGTTTCCGTAACCAAAAATGACTGAGCACCTTTTCCAGCTTTTCAGGTCAGTACAGATATAAGCAAAGAAATCCCTATCTTGCAAATTTCCTGACTTCCCAGAACAGCTTTGAAGCAGGAATTATCATAAGTCATGAGTGAAAATGTATTATAAGAAGTTCTAATGAGGCATGAATTACAGCCTTTACTTTTTTTGTTACGAGACCATTCTCTGGAGAGGTTGCCATGGCCAAAATATCATTTTCTCTTTTGAGGGATCAGGCATTTGTTTCACATTATCTATCTGATACAAGCTGGAGAAATAGCAATCTAATCAAATCACACATGGTTTTCTTTACAGTTTAGCAAAAAGAACTATCTTACACTCCCAGAAATTAATCCTGTATTTGGGTACAGTAACTTCTGTTCAGCAGTAGGCCAAGGCCAAATATGAAATGAAACTCCTGGTTAACATAAAATAACCTTTAGCCTATGCTGTTCTTAAGACTTTTTCACTAGATCCTTTCCACAGGGAATCTACCAGCTTATTTCTGATTCATTTTTCTTTCCTTTCTGGGAGTGGTTCCCAGTGCAGTAATCTTTGCCAATGGGACCAAATTGTGGTCTTTTTAAGAGCATGTTCCAGATTTAGTCCCATGATTCAAGCTACCATCTGGTTTTAAAGGGGAAAACCCTTCTCTGTGGAAATATTAACCTGACATGTCTCCAGTCTAGACTAATAATTATGTTAAAAGGACAGAGCGAGTCCATTATCCGAATGGAATGGGTGGAGGTGGTTTGATAAACCAGTAATAAGAGGCGTCAGACTAGCCACTGAGGACTTTTCATACTTACTTTCTTTCCTATAAAAAGGAACCTTAGGCTCATTCAAGAATTCTGCTTCCACTGGGACTGGCAAACAGTTCCTTTATTTCCATCAAAGGCAAAGGACTGCATTTTGTGTAGTGCCCATAAAACAGGAAATGGAATGTTGTTCAACAAAGTTTGACTTGCTCCTGTAGATTTTTGTCGACTCTGCTTTTGTTCCAAATGGGAAGCAGGGTTCCTCTAATTGTACCATTCCAATTCTTCCATTGCAGCCTTTTATATATTCAAATGGATGTATTCATTTAAAATGGTCTATGATTTGAAAATACTGCACAGGCAAAACAAGCGCTGAGAACTAGAATGAAGCAGGTGACCTTCAGCAGAAAAAATAAATAACGTGCAATTCACATTCACAGAGTGACAGTTTTCTAATGCAAGTTCCCTAGGCCCCATTTTAGCAGTGGACTTCAAAGAGGCTCAACTTTCATTAAGAACATCATGCAAAAAACTTCAGAAATTGGTCGCAAAGGCCTCATCGTGGTTATTGATCCTACAAAACTTGCACCTGTGGAACTGGGGAATGTGCTCTCCAGTGCCATCTACTGGCACCTAAACCATTAACCGACTGTTCGAGCGTCTCCCGTACAAATGACTCCCGTCACAGCTCTGAGCATACATGTAAACACGTACTCATTTAGGCTATTCCTACTTCAGTCGTAGTCACTTATGAATTCCAGAGTAGGGCAATCCAAGGGTATCTCGCTGACTGTTTTTAGAAGGGCATGCTAATGTAATATTTATACAATCACGTTGGTATTCATCTTTGACACACACAGTTAGACCACCATCAACAAGCATGAGTGCAAATCCTTTTGCCAACCTCCGTGAGTCTACCTGGAGTTCTTAAAATGGGCTTTTCAATTCAAAAGTGCTAACCAAAGTACCTTGTTATACGGAAAACTCTTTATCCCATCTTGCAACAGCAAAAAGAAAACAGATTTTCAAGCACACTTTATGGACAAAGGAAAATAAACTGCATATAGCACTCATGTAAAATATTTGAATTATTTGCTTGGATTTTCCTTCCACATATCTCAAAGAATTGTAAAGAGACTGAGAAGCATTGTTATCACCATTTTCCACAGAGGGAAACCAAAAGAGGAAACTAAAATGTGGCTGTTTTTTTTCTTGCAAGCACGGCAGTCACTGAAAAGGGAAAGAAAATACTTTAGAAATTCTCACTTCTACCTGCTGTTTTTCAGATCACTGTTTAAAATGGCATATTTGAACTGACTGCTTTCATATTAATTCAGGAGGTTGACATTTTTAAATAGCTGCATACAAATGTCTAATGAAAGATAAATTTACAACCTCACTGTAAAATACTGCTGTTATCTAACTTTGCAGAGCCATGTCAGAAACTAGAACAGTTACCTGCATTTGTAGCATAAATTCCTGTCATAAATTAACACTACAAAATGAAGCACAGTCAGTTTCATACACAGACATATGAATCGCTCAAGAATTCAAAGTGCTGTTTTTCTTTCTCTTCAGCTCTCCAAGGTAACTAAGAAGAAGTAACAATCTTAAAAGACTGTGATCTCGTTTAGGGGGTAGTGATGCCCAACGCAGATGCAAAGGAGATAGATGAAAAACCTCAAAGGCGCATTAAAAAAAGTGAAGAAGACCCTGAAGCTCTTGAAGACCCACCCTAATGTATGAAATGGACATTGCTGAAACAAAGCTCAGCCAGTCCGGCCCAAACCACGACACAGACAACAAAAAAAAATATATCAGGAAAGAAAATGCAGCCAAATAGCTTTGTCTTCCTGTAGATGAAAAGCAGTGCCCTTCCAGAAGGGCAGTAATTGGTGCATTGGGGACACCCCACACTCTCCCACTGTCCAGCCAAAAAAGGACTGAGCTTGTGTTACACAATCTAACCCTTTGCAACAGCATTAGCTCGGACTCTTATCCGAGTACTGCCTCTCAAACACTTCCAGCACGCACTCAGGCTTGGGAAAGTGGTACTTGCCACAGCATGGCGTTTTCTATGTAACCCCCAGTAAACTACAAACAAACCATCCCACAACTCAGCTAAACGCTGCTAGCAGAGATACAGTCACTGGGAATGCGGAACAACTGTTTGCACTGTGACAAAGCTAAACTAGATGGTGCCATTCACTGCAGTCACCTCTGAGGAAGTGCAGTTAGGACTGTGATTGCATCATCAGCCAGACTGGAAATATGACCAGAGAACTGCACAGCTTCCTTCTGTCTAGGTCACCATGCACCTCTCCATTAAGAAATAATAATGCCTGCTACAATTTGGCCTTAACAGGCTTTGCCAGTTTGAACTTAAAATGAAACTGTACTGGTTTTAAATAGGGTCTTGCTGTTATACAAACATAACATTTCATTGCTAAGGTATTTTTTGAGACTGATGCCTCCTGAAATTGCTGAAGTCGTGATTTGGGGATATCTTTTTTGCAATACCAAGCTTTGCTCGTTTATTTCCTGGTCGGTAAAATTCACTGTTCAAGAGAAAACATTATACATGCCCTCCAAGTATTAATATTCCATTACTGTTTCTGCTACCGCAGAAAGTGAGCAAAGAAAGTTGCTGGCCTGTGATTTGGAAACTCCCTTGCCTACCATAAGCTGTGTGGCTGTTAAGCACAGCTCTCCTCCAGGCTCTGTTCCTCATTTCTGAAGCAGAGATAATAGCAACTCCTCGCTTGCTTCACAATAGTGTTGGGAAGTTAAACACAATAAACCCTCAGGAACACTGTGGTCATAAGAAGAGTAAAGCAGCAGAGGCAAAAAGTCGGGCGTATTTATTTTGCTGGCAAAGCACTGCTCTCAGCAGTAAGGCAAACACATCCATGGTGTAAAAACAGGTAGGGTTGCAAGTGAGATGCGTTCGGCCTGTTGCTTTTAACTGGTATTGTTTCTGTTGCTAGCTTTTCAGGACACTGCAATCAAATAATTATTGTTTCCTTGGTTGCCAACTATTTCTTTTATTAGTAATACCGACCTTTGTTTATTCTTCTTCCTCCCATGGGAAATTTCAACACGCCTCCAGAAGGGATGTTGTATGACTCTCATTTATAATGGGATCACTCCCTTTCTTCCCAGGGGAGGCTTTCTCTTTCCACTTTTTCCCCCTCTGTATTTGTAGACAGGGACACCAAGTCAAATCTCTGCTGTGTTCACATTCACATGGCCTGAACAAGACGAACAGATCAGCAGTTTCTCACACATTTGCCTAGGAGACATACAGCTGAAGAGAAGTTTTCTCAGACACCATTCCATTTAAACTGTTTAACATTCATTCTGGCAACATTAGCAACAGACCTATAGAAAAGTAGTACCAAAAATTCATTTTTGTGTTTTTTTTTCTTTTCTTAATGTAGTGTGAGTTTTCTGGGGTTTTCCATCCTTCAAGTCTTTGCTTTTTTGCTCTTCACTTCCTACTTGTTTTCTCACCATGCTCATTCCTTTCTCACCAATGTGTGCATTTTTATTATCTGTCCCCAATTTTACTCACTCACAGCTTATTTCTTGGTGTGACTGTGTCCTCTTTAGTTACCCCTCCACGCCCCCACACCTGATCCTCCTCTTTCAGGTACGTAGTTTATTTTGCTTTCTTATCATCAGCTACTACCCTTTGTCCTAGAAAATCCTTTTCTTTCACTAGGTCATCATGTACTTCTGTCACTCTCATTTGTAGCCCCCAGCTCCACTACTGGCAACTCCTGCTGATGACAGATGTCTCACAATCAGCTGCAAGCCTGCTCTTGGCTCCAAGCCTGAGGGAAGCTCCAGACTTTTTTAAAGTTTGCTCTTTGCAGCAGCACTTTTATACAGATGCAACAAAGTCACCTTTTCCTGAAGTACAGCTTCTTAGAGAATTCCAGGTCCCTCTCCACCACCAAGGCTGAATACCTGTAGAAACAGTTTGAGAAAAATTGCAGACAATGCTATACAGTGGGGTAAGCACGGATGGCACTTTGCCCTGGGAGTCCTGTTTTGAGCAGTCAGAGCATGTCAGTGGATTATTTCATTGCCTAATATACACAGCAGGAGCTCTGGACATGAGTGTGCAGACAAACCTTCATTATACCAACCCTAAGCTACGTACATCCTCCTCCACCACCTAGTGCAATACTTTCATCTCTTCCCATGCCTCCTGCACCACTCAACCTCAGTATTACCTTCCCCCACTCATTTTTTCTACTTATCTGTGGCAAGTCAGAAAGAATACATAATTGTCCAATGAGGAGCTAAACAAAGAGAGTCTAGGGTGTGCTAACTCATCAACCAACCTGCAGGAAAGTCTACAAATTCAGACTGGCTAGATATTGCAATGCTATATACATTCAGATTGGCCTGGTGCCTATCTATCAGATGCTGGCAGCCAAATACCACAGTCTTCTAGCCTGCAAAAAATGGCTTCAGGGGCTATGTCTGTAGAGATCCAATACACAAAGTAATTGTGTCAACTTTTGGCCTACGCTTTCTGCAATATCTGTGTGCAAAGAAGCCAACACCAAAGGACTTGCTAACTCAGCTCTATGTGACGTTAGTGGCTATGTCTGCATTAGCAAGTAGCACTTTGCAATAGAGAGACTGTGAACTAAGACACTGGCTGCTGAGAACCGGATGCCCACGCTACATGCTCTTGGGAAGTGCTTTACTTTCTGCTAGCTCTAGACTAGTCCTGCAGGCAGAAACCCCAACAGCAGATGGAGTCCTAGAGTACGTTATCTGATTTCATAGAAACACAGAACAGTTCAGGCTGGAAGGGACCTCTGGAAGTCGTCTAATTCAACGTAGAGCTACTTGCCCAGGACCATGTCCAGAACATTGCCAAGGATGGAGACTCCACAACCTCTCCAGACAACTTGTGCCATCGCTAGGTCACTCTCACAGTAAAAAAGTGGTTATGTTCAAACAGAATCTACCGTATTTCAGTTTTTATTTTAGCCTTAGTCTTATCCAAAAATAATCCAGTTTATCCAGTTTGAGACCCTTCAAATAAAATCAAATTGATGTTCAAGAGATTTGCTTCAATAGCAAAACCACAACCCTTTATCCTCGTTGAAATGCTACTGCAGATTTATTCACTGGTTCTTCTAGTACAACTGTGTTCTGACAGCCTTATTCACAATCAGCAGAGTCTTACTTTAAGAAGTGGTGTTTAATACAGTATTTCTTTAAATGTTTTAATATGGTATAGGCAGTTTTTTGATTCTTCCTTAGCTGTCTCCCCATCTTCAAAACCAGGACACAATGTAAAATACAGAGGACTATCTAAACACAGATATATACCACCACACTATGCATCGCAATGGTTTAAACTATAGAAATATATGCTTAATCCATTCAAAACTTGGTAATAATGCAAATAAGAGATAATGAAGAAAGATGGGTGCATTCCCTTCCAGATTTACTTCATTTCTCACATTAGCAAGATTATACCCCAAGAATTCATAAAGCTGTAATTAGCATCTGTGACAGAAACCTGAAAAAACTTTGAAAACTTGTATGCCAACACAAAACACTGTCAATGACCAGTAACCACATAGACGTCAACATGAGCTGTATTCTAGAGAAGTACATATAGACATTAGATAGTCCTTGCATTTGGAAGCCTATCCTGCTCTAACACATTGATGTCTTAGACAGAGACCCAAATGAACCAGGCCCCAAGCCCATTTTGAAATCAATGCACAGCAGGGCTGACGGCTGATTAAATACACTGTGCATAGACTCTACAGGGTGTATAGTTGTATACACTGTGATCTAACCCACATCGGCAGTGGGTTAGATGCTTTGCATGCTGAGGGTGCCCGACATTCAGAGCTTTGTGATCGATCAAAGCAGCCCTGTTCTAGTATTGCTGAAGTCATGGTTATAGCTCTATGGCAGATCATCAGCTGAGAAAACAAAGTCAGTCAGATCATTCATGAAAATACAGTTCAGTTTGACAATTGCTACCATTGCAGTTTAAGAATCACCAGACCATCTGCAGACAAGTACTACTGATATAATTTAGGAATAAGGACATGAGGAACAATAGTGTCAAACAACACATACCACTTTCGATGTCTTCCGTAACAGAGTAAAGAGACATTCTAATGAAAACTCCCAGAAGGATGGACTTCAAAACATCTATTTTCTCTCTAGCATTTTGTTTATCTTCGTATCATTAGAAAAGATCTCTGCAAGTGCAGTCTCTCAGCTTGTGCCATTTTAATGAGACTTTCACAAAAACTTAAAAAGTTTAAAAGTCTCTGTTAAAATTAAACCGTATAATAAAATCGCATCATGCCCAAATGCTTTATTCTTACAACCTTTAACCTAGCTAGTCAGGGAAATGAATTAATGAATCAATTTGCAAAATGAAGTGCTACTTTTATGAATACAAGCGGCAGAATCTGGCACTCAGAAGACTTCCTGCTAAACTGGCTTGGCCATATAAACAGCATATGTCTTAGACATTTTAGGAAAGTAGTAACTGCTATTTTTACCCATTAATGTGTGCAAATTTTAATTTTCAAGTTCATCTATTTGCATGGTGATAAGAAAAGAAAAAGGTTTCATCGGACCTTTTTTGATAAAATTGTAATAGAATAGCTGTTAACATTCAAAAATGCCTCAGGGTCAATTGTTATTAATTCTTGTAGTATTGATTTAATTTTTAAGTGTAGGTAGGATACTTTTCCCATGCAAGCAACCCTATTTTTATCATAAACAAGTTACTTCTTGACTACTTCTCAAAAAAAAAAAAAAAAACGAATCACTCCTAGTCATTTTCATATTTATATGGAAAAAATGGTACTGCTAAACATATTAGTATGTTTAAAGAAACCAGGGGGAAAAAACAGGAAAAATTCTGGTTACAAATAAAATATGCAAAATATTCTGGATATAAAATTTCCACAGACGGTATTTCATCCAAATGCTTTTCCAAAATAAAACAAGAATTAGGAATTTGTAAGATACACATGCTAACTAGGAGTCACCAAGCCAAGCAGAAGTGGTATACAGGGAGGTGTGGCTGTCACCCCGTTAAAGCCAAGGTGTCAGTCAGTACTGCAACAGTGGCATCTCCATCTATTTAGAAGCCAAAAACTGGAGTCCTCTCCTGAGGGCAGTGCCTACAGTAGCCTTTGAAATACTAAGCATGGCTCACCCCCTTTTGAAACACAGCTGCTGTGGGAGGGGGCACACTATGCAACACCCCGGCAGTTACAGCACCTGCTAAGTGTTGTGCTCAAGCTTTCAAGATTAGCCCTGTCTCTTCTCTCATGATTATTTAATAAAATGCACGGCTCTATTCAAAAGTCTGGGTTTGAGTCCAGGGCAAACTGCCCTCCCTCTTCTAGAGTACCAGAGTCATTAGGTTACAACCATGTGGCCTCTTGGATCTGAACACGTCTATTTTGTGAAATCCAATTGGTTTCAACCGAGGAAGCAGAAGGGGACTCTGACCCTAACTCCCTTCCCACCTTCCTTCAGCCTAAACACAGGGCTGGTGATTAACATACTGTCATGGGAAGGAAGAGACATTGATATGAATGAGGACACACCTGAATCCAATTTTCTTGCCTGTCCAACTAGTCTAACCACTATGCTAACCACTGGATCATGAACAACCTGGTTTTGAATAAGTGTCCGTTGCTACTCTGGTTTGTTTTGTTGGTGTTTTTTTTAAAGGAATTATCCAAGTATTCACATTGGATCAGTCCCTCATGTGGCTTAGATGACACCTGAACTCATTTCTCATTGGCTTAAGTCCCTACTTACACATACCAAACACTAAAATTGCTAAGAAGTCTTTCAGATGAATCAGAATATGCCTACAGAGTTAAAGTAGCTCCATGATTATGCAGCTGCTGAAGAAGGCTGGTTGGATTTCTACTACTGTCAGTCTTCAATGAACCAAGCCTTAATAAATACATATATTAATATAAATACTTATATGTGATAGTAATTCTGCATATTCCATATAATATCAGTGATTTTAAAAAAAAATATTCACTATGAGAAAAAGGTGTAACACTATGGTACACAGCTTGCAAATCAGTGTCTCAAGTTGTGATCAAAACTTACACACACCACTTCTAATAGCATTTAAGAGCTTTTCTTAGGACCTAAATGGACTAGGCAATGTGAATAAAGCAGGCGAATAGACATTCCTTTTCCCTTCTTCCATGTAGAAAGAATAAAGTAGTCCGAACGTTAAAAAAATTGGTAAGTGGACTTACATAAAAAAAAATTGTAAAATGTCCTCTGACATTTATAATTAATGCAATTTAAAAATTCCCATGTTGATCATGACTTGGCAATTTTATTTATTTTCTAAAACTAAATCCACATGGGAATGAAAATAGATATTGTTTTAAATTTATTTGGTTACCACATAGAATCATAGAATATATTCATACACGAGGCCTGATTACTCAAGCTGTGCCTTTTTTCATATCCAAATTACAAAACACTTTCAACAGCATTCTGTATGGTATTGTTCATTTTCCAAGGATATGATTATCATCTGAACATATGGAAAAGAGGAGGATTTTAACTAATAACTATACTTATGTATACAATCTACACAGCCTTCCTGTATAGGTATAACATGAAAACCCTTTCCATTTATTTAATTTCTCATTGTACAGGGTTTCCTCTCCATTCTTTCAATCACCTTGGGGGGGGGGGGGGGGGGGGGGG
>JAOXJM010000001.1:150448449-150466094 GCA_026413425.1 Tringa solitaria
CTGCAGCTTAGCGGTTCAGAATTGCATAGAGCTGCTAAAAAAGAAACAAAGCAGCTGACAGAAAAAAAACATAAGCAAAACAAGCAACTTTGGCATTAAGTGTATAAAAAAAGTGATTAAGTAATACAACTTCTACACCTGCATAGCTTCTGTGATCTATGTGACATGAATCACAGCACTGACTCATTCTTTAAAAAAAAAACAACCCAAACTCTGTATACATAGCTCCTGACCTTATAATAAACTCAGGTTGAAATAGCTACTTTGAAAGAACCAATCCATTTAAACCACTTCTTTTTATTGCTTCGAAAAACTTAGCTCTTCTGTGCTACTCTTGCCCTTACTATTGTGAGACAGACTACACTAGATGACAGTAAATCACATACCAAACACCCTATCCTATGATGGTCTTGCTTTCTTTGTTTACCCTCCAGACTTCTTCCATTTTAGACGTATTACAAAGATCTTACATCCAGCTGTGCAGCACTAACAAAAACCAAAGTAATTCACCTTTAATCTCCCAAGATTTCTCTTGACCCAGCTAATGACAAAAGTGATGGTGTGAGAGCAGGTATGATCTGGAGATTATCAGAGCACAATCTCTCTACGGGGCTACCCCCCAAATGCCTACGGGTTGAGAGATTTCATGTGATGATAGTAGCTAAGGCAAAGAAGGGTGAGGTGCTTTAATTATGCCACCATTTGGCTGTCAAATAAGGTGTTTTCCAACTCTTAATCGTTTTAAGAAGCAAATTATGCACTTTAATATACTGAGATATATTAAAATGGAGAAAAATAATGCAAAAACACAAGAGTGCATAGAAATGAAGAATGACTACCAAACCATGAATGACACACAGATTTACATGTGATTAAAAACTCAAAAATTCTAATATTATTTAATCCAGAAAAAATTATATGAGTTTTGAAAGGTAACTGACATGGCAAATGACCATCTTTTTCAATTAACAGAAAACAAGAAATGAAATAATTTAATGAAACAAGGTTCTTAAATTCAGAATTCATTAAAACTTATTTTGGTGCTGTAATTCCGTATCTATTACAATTACATCGGGGGGGGGGGGAACCCTAAATATTAATATTTTATTACTATTAAGCTGGGAAAAATAAGGCAATAGGATTAGAAAACCCTACCAATTTTCAAAGTAAAAAAGAAATCACACACAGGAATGTTGTTCTACCAATCTGTCAGCCCTCAGGAATGTATTTTTAAGAGGAAAAGGAGCTTTTTTCCAGAAGTACCAGAATTAAGTCCTCAAAAATAACAAAGTAAAAGGTCTAATGACCTTAAGCTAGTATAAGGTATTAAAAATCCTGTGCTCTTATTAATTCAGGAGCTTAAAAAAAAACCTGAAAGTGATCAATACAATAGTGGATTGCGGAAAAACATATCATTATACCATATTATATAATTTCTTCATTCCACACAATTTATCATCATTAATTGTCCTCATAAAATATTATATCTTGCATTTTATAGCTCTGGTGAATCAGTGTTACTAAACAGAATTCTGCAGTTCAAAATGTCATTTCTTCAGACAATCATGGTGCATAACAGGTTCTGTTAATATTGGAGAAAACTTATCTTATGGTGAATATTTTAAAAACTCATTTATACTTATAACTGATTGTAAAACAATTAGTGATATCCCAACTCCTCCCCCCCCCCAACTTTTTTTCCTCCCCTACATTCCAGGTTGGGTTTGGTACATCCAGTATGTGTGTAATACTAATAGAATTATGATAGAACTTTTAACCAGAACCTGTTGCATCATATGAATTTAAAAGCTCCAGTACTCAACTGTAGCCAAGCTGCTGTAGAAATTATGCCACCTGGAAACTCACCTATCCTGTCCAGAGCTAAAAGGTCTGATTGTCAACTTCCTTAGTTACCTGTTGCACAAACTTCCCCCAGGGCTAGAGACCCACAGTGTCTCCAGGGTCTGCATGCAGGAATTCCTGCCATGCAGGTTTCACAGTGTCCATAACTCTGCTGTTACGTGCGGAATGGTCTCTCAGAAAGATGCTTCAATTTTATTTATTTTTGGTACAAATTAAGAGTCAATTCAAAATATTCGACAAGTCAGTCAGAAAAAAGAATTTGATGAAAAGGCCTTTAGATGAGATTGCATTTTGTCTGGTGACTAAAGTAATGCTTTGTAAAACGTACTTAAACTTACTAAAAACGTAGACCTACCAAAACCAAAAAAAAAAAAGCACGAATTGTGAAAGATATCAAAGAGATAATTTCCACTGAAAGCAAAAAGCGGGCTTAACTAGCTTGCACCAGTTCACATGAAATCAAGAATAACATTAGTCACAAATTTTGTTATGCCAGAAAAGACTTAACTATGTGGCAGAACTGGGATAAAAACCTCATACAGAGATGTCTACTTAACCACTAACTCATACCCTCCACTTGATCTGAAGCTGTGTTCTTTGCCTACAGACCTGAAAGGACAAAACCGTGTAAACTCAGCCTAAATATGGTCAAAACCGCTATTCACTCTGTCATGTTAGAGACTAGCTACGTCATAGACCCCAGTGGCCATGCAGCCCAACAGAGGACTCAGAAAAACTAATTCTCACAATTTATTGGGGGCTTTAATGATTTCCTGCAACTTCTGTAATGTGCAGTGATAGAGGCCCTTCGTCCTTTAGGTCAAAACAAAAAAACAAACTTGAAAAAACTTCCATTAAAGAATATAGCAAATCCTCCTCTGTGGAACTCCACGGCCCTGGTTGCCCACACAGCCCCCCGGATCGCGCACGGCAGGGAGAACAGCCGAGGAGAACCCACGGAAGGCCCCGGCGCTGCAAAGGCGCGGGGAAACACCCACGGGCGACACTGCACCCACTGGCCTGGGCCGGGCCGGGCCGGCCCATATGAGCTTCCTGTTCCTCGCCGCTTCCCGAGGGGGCCCCCAGGACTAGATGGACCTCCGGATGCCGAAAGCCCCCCTCGCCTTTCCTCCTGAGCCGAACCCAGCCCCAGCCCCCTCCTCAGGGGCTGCGGAGGCTGCGACCGGCCTCACTGCGCCAACGGCACACGAGCCACCGGCGCGGCAAGTACAGGGCCGCTGCCAAGGTCACCGGAGAAGAGGACACCGGCCGGCTCCCCGAAAGCCTCGAGCTCCCCAACCGCCAAACCCGGGCGCCCTCAGCCCCTCCAGCGCCAAACAACGTCCCCGAAACGCCGGCACTACTGCCAGCAGCGGCAGCAGCTACATGCATGCGCAGAATAGGAGCGCTGCGTGACGGCGGTTGCTTCCTCGAGCGCCGTTTGCTATTGGTTGTCGGACGTTACCGAGTGCTTTCGTGCTTCTCCGGAACGACGCCGAGAGGGGGGTGGGGGACCTAAACAGCCCGAATGCAGCGCAGTGCATTGTGGGGCGGAAGAGGAGAGTCACCGCTCTGCTGGGGCCGCCATCTTGCCTGCGTCCGGACTCGCTCCCGCTTTCGGGGCCTGCTTCTTCTCCTCGCAGCGCAAAGCGGCGGAAAGGGAGAGGACGAGAGGCCCGCCTGGGCGGTGCTGATGCGTGCAAAGCCTCCTCGAACTTCTCCCGAGCGCCACTAGCGAAGGGGGCGGGGGGGTGGTCGGGCGGTCTGCGGCGCGGCCTCTCCTCTCCTCTGCCGGGATGGGCCGGTCCCGCAGCCGGAGCTCGTCCCGCTCCAAGCACACTAAGAGCTCCAAGCACAACAAGAAGAACCGGAGCCGATCGCGGTCCCGCTCCCGGGAGAAAGAGCGGGCGCGGAAGCGCTCTAAGTCCCGGGAGAGCAAGCGGAACCGGCGCCGGGAGTCCCGGTCCCGCTCCCGCTCCAACACGGCCCCCTCCTCCCGCCGCGACCGGGATCGGGAGCGCGATCGCGCCTCCTCCCCGCCCGACCGCATTGACATCTTCGGGCGCACGGTGAGCAAGCGCAGCAGCCTGGACGAGAAGCAGAAGCGGGAGGAGGAGGAGAAAAAAGCGGAGTTCGAGCGGCAGCGGAAAATGTGAGCCCCGGGGCCGGGCTGGGGGCGGCGGGAAGGCGGGGTGGGTGGGGGTGTGCGAGGGAAGGGGGAGGGAAGGAAGTACTCTGTGCCCCGGTGCCTTCCTCCTCCCGGCTGTGTCTGCCCGCTCCTGGGGTAAAGGCGTTGAGGCCCTCGCTGAGGCCAGGCTTCTGCCCCTTTTCCCGCCATCCTCCCTTTCCTAAAGCCTGGCTCCCTCAGGTGCGTTAGGAGCCGCCCGCCCAGGATGCCGGCCCCCCGCGGGTTGCCTCCCCGCCCGCTGGCTCCGCTCGCTCCCCGCCTGCCGCCGCTCTCCGGCGCTGCTCGGAAACTTCCCTCTGCGGAGGAGGCCTCCGCGGCCCGGAGGCTTTGTGCTGCGCTGCCACACTGCCTGCCCCTCCCCTCCCTTGCGTGGAGCTTATTATGCGTCGAGCGGAGGCATCTGGAGTTGCTCGACTTAAGAGTTTTAAGGAATACTATGCAACGATTATGTTAACACTGGGGGTTTGGGTTGTTTTTTTTTTTTTTTTTTGTTTTCTTACCAAATTGAGACAGTGAGATGCGGTGATTTGTTTCATTTGAAAGCTTTTTCAGTTCTCGTTGTGGGGAACGTGGTTACTTACGAAGTCTACAGAGAGATATAAATTCTGTTCCAGCAGCCTAGTCTAGTGGGAGGTGTCCCTTCCTATGGCAGTGAGGATGGAACGAGATGATCTTTAAGGTCCCTTCCAGCCCGAGCCATTCTGTAATTCTATTTTAACGAATGTTGGATGCGCATTGAGATGTTTTGGCAATATTGTTGAGTGAGGAAGGAGACCTTTATGCAGTAGAGATAACAACGGTTTTAACGGTTGTGATACAGTGATTCTTGTTCCTTGAATGGTACCCTTGCTCATTGGAGCACTCAGTCCAGAAATAGCACTTGTTTGTATGTGTGGAGCCAAGTAGTTCTGTTAATTCTCAGGGGGAGCTTTGGATTTTTTTTCAGTGGTATTTTTCTAATGAAATATTAATGATTATCCTGACTTGTCACTTTCATTTTTGTTTCTGGGTAGTCTCCTGTGCTAACTTCAGAATTTGACAGTGATGTCATCAAAAACTTGCACAGTAACACAAACGCACTTGAAAACATTGAGGACTCTTTGAGTTCTTGACCCTAATTTTGTGGCTTATAGTTTTATTCAATATCTAAATTAATAAAAATATTTGATGCATATCTGGCATGAAGAATTGGGATGTGCTGAACAATTTGAGAATACAGTGAATAGTTTGTCTTGCTCTTCTGGAGCTATTTATTTCAAATGTATTCTTTCAAATGTTATGTAAATGGATTTAAAAATTGAAGAGAAAGAACGTTATGCAAATAACAAATATTACCTAATTTAAAATTTTAAATGGTGTTAGTGCTAGTGGATAATTTTATGGTTAATCTGTGTCTAGGCTTTAAAAGTTGAGAGAGTCTGTGAAAAATTAAGTGTTTATAATCTTTAAATAATACCTCTACAGTAGTTGATCACTTTTTTTGCTGTGGAGTGCTCAAATGGAAACTGAATGAACATTCAGTTTGTTAAGTTATGTTACATGTAGGAACATATATAGAAAACTTATTGCGAAAAACAGAGTTGAAATTTAAGTTGGCTTTGAGATTTTAAAACACTTATGAAGTCTGCATACAAGGAATATGGCATCTGAGTGATATTGGCATCAGAATAGTAAAATTCTGAGGGAGAAACAATATTGGAAAAGATTTGGTATAGAATTTTGATGCTTCTAGAATACACTTAAAATTTCAAAAAGAAAAAGC
Source organism: Tringa solitaria (assembly GCA_026413425.1). Classification (NCBI taxonomy): domain Eukaryota; kingdom Metazoa; phylum Chordata; class Aves; order Charadriiformes; family Scolopacidae; genus Tringa; species Tringa solitaria. Next base: position 150,454,263 of record JAOXJM010000001.1, read on the forward strand.
AATAAAACTTAATGGACTAGAAAGCTATGGTATTTGAGTAAACAATCTGTAAATTGTGATATATATGTTAGTATATACTCATGTTAGTGAAGGAAAGAAAGTCTTGCAGACTGAATTAACTAGTGCACAGTTCATATGGTGAAAATGACTTTCCTCTTGTCTGTGTTCAAATCTTAATACAGGGCCAACTTCTACTTTTTCCTATAATGCTAGTTTTCCATAAAGGACTTGCAAATATGACTTTTTTTTTTTCCCCTCGGAAACCTGCTGAAATATAAGCAGTTTGTTTTCTGCAGATTTTCTAAAATTAGTCTTTCAAAAGTAAATGGAGCATACTAAAAATATTTTTACATTAATGACTTACCATGATGGAGTCATGGCTCAGTAGGTCAGGTTGATAAGCTTATACTTGTATGTAAAACACTATAAGTTAATGCAATTTAAAAAACCACAAAGAATAGTTGGTATAAACTACAAAATAAATCATTGAGTTTTATTTCTGTGTTTATAATTTGATTATTTTTTTTTATGAACTAAAAGCCATTGTGTGGAAGTATGTTAACTTTATCCAGAGGTACAAGGTGGTCTTAAAAATGAACTTCAAGAATAATATTTTACTTCATTTCACTTTTTTCTGTTTTTAGTGTTTCAAGAAATGTGGCTGCTTACACTGAACAGTTATTATATATTTGTAATACTGTCATTGCCTACGAACGTGAAAAGATCTATTTGCTTAGTTTAATGAAATTTGAATGGAATTTGTTGGGTGAGAAGAATTAAAGGTGTGCAGGCACAGTGTTTAATTGGAGTACCTCATCAGTTGCTGAGGATATTTGAAAACTTAATTCAGACATGAGTCAGGGTTGGTGGGTTTTTTTGTAACTATGTACTATCTTTAGTCAATTAGCTAACTTTTATTCTAGATTTCCCTGACGCTAAACGTAAAGCTAATAATAGTTGAAGAAAACACGTGAATATGAGCTTTCTGAAAAATTGTTTCCGTAGAGCAGCTTGTTATGCATGCTAAGTTGTATCAGTATGGGATGGTGAGAGTACATGATCCTAAATAGATACCCATCATAGGGAAGAAAAAACTTTAAAGTGAAAAGGTTATGTAGTACATGAAGGGTGCGTAAAAATTTGTCTTTTAAACTTTTAATCCCTGCCCTACCTTTCATCCAAAAAGGATCATAGGTAGTAGTGGCTTGGCAGAGACACACCAACAGAATGGGGCTGATACATTTTTCTGGATGGTTTCTGGCTTTGTTTTTTTATTTTTCTGAAAGAAATTACCTCAAGGTATTTTGTGTTGCTTTAGGAAAAGTGAATGCTGGCCTAAAGTGCCACTGGATAAGTTTGCTATCTCTTGAGGAATGTAAGAATAAAATTTGTCTTCTGGGGCTGAATGCTTAAGTTGGGGGTTCCAAAACTGAAGGAGATAGACTACCCATTTGTTTCAGCACACTTTTGAAAAGAAGATATATGAACTTGGGGAATTTGGGAGCCTTTCACCTCTGTATTTCACATTTTTATCTAGATTAGTGATCAATACTTTATTATCTCCTATTGCATGTTTGCAAACTCTACACTAGGAAATCTAAAAGTTAGTAAACCTGTCATGTTTTTTTCCTCTTTTATGTCTCAATATAAATAAGATTTATCTCTTAAATGAGAAAATGCAAACATTATGAAAATGGCATTAGGATATTACGACAGTAGTTGATTCTTTAAATCACAAGATTCTGGTGCTGGCAGGCCAGAAATTAAGTTTATAAGATTGTTCCATACTTCATGGAATACTTAACTTTGAAACTGAACTTTCATTTTAAAAAGAACAACTTTCTCCTCAAAGTCCATAGGGATTCTAAATTACGGTTTTATATGAAATGTAGCTATACAGTATTTACTTTTGTTGGTCTTTGGATATCTAATTGCCACATTGTACTAGTGATTACTACGTAGAAGATTTTTTTTTCCTTCATTTTGTAATAAACTTGCAAATTGGCGTAATATTTTTGTATCTCTTTTATGAAAACTTGAAACAGTGATCAGACTAACTCACAATGTTGTTACTGCTAAACAAAAGTAAAGATGAGAAGACATTTGAAAATACTTTCGAAATTCACAACATGGAAAACTGTAAATGCTGCAAGGATTTATTTAGTGCTTGGTATTGGTATGTTTATTTTGGATAATTACAGTAGAAACAGTGCTCCAATAAAGAAGTTAAGGAGAGCTGAGGTATTTGAAATTTGGCAAGGTAAATGACTGAATAACTAGATTACTAATTGTTAATAACTAAAAAGAATACAGAAGCAATTAGATTTGTAATTTGAACATTTTAACAAGAATTCCAGGTGTTGTATCTGTAATGTGAGGTGGTGGTTTAAGACAAGACTTTAAATGACGGTATAGCTACATGTTGCTTAAAATTGAGACCATTTAAATTCCTGAAGGGTGAAGGATGGCCAAAGTTGGTTGGGGTCTTTTATTCTTTTCTTTTTTCTCCCCTAAAAATGATCAAGAAGTAGTATGATAAGCTGCCTTCTTAAGATTAGTGTCTTGAGGTCTGAAGAGATCTGGAGAGATATAGTATGGCCTCAATCGGTTCCCTGTGGTAGGAACACTGATTGCCTGAATGTTCTCTTTCCTTAGATGTAGAGCAAAACATTCTTTAAATATATGATCTTTGTCTATAAGGTATTAAACTTTTTAAAACTGATTCAGTATTGTGGCTGATGCGTATTTGAAAGACTTTGTTTCAAGAAACCATTCTTTATTGACTAAAAAGGTAATCTTCATGTTTGCATTTTGTAGTCGTCAACAAGAAATTGAAGAGAAACTCATAGAGGAAGAAACTGCTCGAAGAGTAGAAGAACTTGTGGCTAAACGTGTAGAAGAAGAGTTGGAGAAAAGGAAGGATGAGATTGAGCGAGAGGTTCTCCGCAGGGTGGAGGAGGCTAAGCGCATCATGGAAAAACAGTTGCTCGAAGAACTCGAGCGACAGCGACAAGCTGAACTTGCAGCACAAAAAGCCAGAGAGGTAACGCTCGGTCGTTTGGAAAGTAGAGACAGTCCATGGCAAAACTTTCAGTGTCGGTTTGTGCCTCCTGTTCGGTTCAGAAAGAGATGGAATACAGCAAATCTAATTCCCTTCTCGTATAAACTTGCATTGCTGCGAAACTTAATTTCTAGCCTATTCAGAGGAGCTCACTGATACTTAAACAGTTATTCTCCTAAAACCTGAACAAGGATACTAGATTTGTAATGGAACTGACCTACATATTTCAGAATTGTTTGAAACTTTTGCCATGGCTGCAGGATTTATCAGCGGTCCTTTCATTTTTGGGGAAGGGTATGGAAAATCTGTAATTATGTATCCTTCATTTGTTTCATTTTGTTTACCTAGACTGTAAGAGGCTTTTGCCTTCAGTCAGGCAAAAAGCAGGGTCCAGCAGTGAGCTGCAGTACCTGTCTTTAACAAATAGGTTTCTTACTCTTCATTTAAAATGAACATTTTCCTTGAGCGTACATTGGACTAATTCTGGGACTTCGAGCATAAGCCCATCCACGTCTTCGTGAAGGATCTATGTCCAAATCATTATATCCATTTTTAATAACTACTAACAACTACTTTTTTTCCCTAGAAGTTATAAAAGAGCAGGTTGCCCTTGTCTGAAGTCAAGCTGAACATGTGACTTGGGTTTTTGGTTTTGTTTTTTTTTAATCAGCAGCTGGAGCAGAAGCTGAAAATGTCTTTCTGTGAGACAGTAATTTGCTACTAAAGGCTTTGATGCCTGCCTGCACCAATCATTCCAGGATCCAGAAATTTCAAGACAAGCTTTAAACTGTAAAGGAAATTTGTGCTGAACAGTCATAAGTCTCAAATGTCTTTTTCACTCTGTGCCTCCTACACAGTTTATTTTAAATTAATATTTTGATTGGCTTACAAAAGGGAAGACAGTAGCAATGAAGCTTTCCCCTTCATACTAAATGTGACTTGTCTGTCACATACTATCTTTAAATTAAAAAAAAAAAAAAGCTAGAACACTTGAGTTACAATATTAAGAATACTAAATTACACTCGTTTTGCAAATTCAGACCCAAACTATGAGAGAATTGAAGTTGAATTTAGATGTCTATAGTCAGCAAGTGCTCTATGTATACATGTCTTCATTGGATCAGATGGGTGACGTTGGTTTGGTTTTTTTTAAGTAATTTTGCTGTTGTCAATGTGGTATGAAGAAGTCCCATCAGTTCTTTATAACACAGAGTAAACTTCCATGCCTGGAGTGAAGTGTGCTAGCTAGTAGCTGGTTACTAGTCATAGTAAGAAGTTTTCTCTTCGTATGCTTGCTTTGTTCGTATTAACTTTTTTTTCTTACACAGACACAAACCTCTGGCTAACTTTAAATCTTCCAAATACTAAAATAATTCGGATCTATATTACGTGAATTGAAACACCTCAAAAACTTTCACGCAGTCTTCATATTTATGAGTTGCATAACAGAGTTCCATAAAATTCACCAAGAAAACAACAATTACAAGGCTTTATTTCCTGATCTTGCCTTCCCTGGACTCCTGAATTCCAAGTTCAGACTGCAAATGACAGTTTCAGCTGTCTAAAAATTGTCAAAATACTGAATGTTAAGTCCATTCTCCCCATGAAAGAAGCCCATAGCTCCATGAAGTATGGATTACCATTTGTATTTTTCACTAACAGTAAATGTATTTTTCTTATTAATTGTTTGCCTTAGGAATGATTTACATATTTTTGTTCCTTCTTATCATAAACATCTGCATTCCTCAGCTCAGCCTTCCTTGTATGTTGTTTCTTTATAAATGGTTGAGCTGCTGATGCAGGTATTGCCAAGCTAACAGTACAAATCATTTTAAAGAGGAAGCTGGCGCGTATGGCAGCCGAGGAGCACACTCTGCAGGACACTGGACAAGACAGTAAATATTCAACTTTTAATGCTGATTAAAGGAGTATAGGTAAAGAATACGTAGGTATACTTAATTGGTGAGACAAACTATTCACTTTATTTATATTTTCTATATTACTTTTTAATTTGGTAAATACTATCCAGTTTTTGTAGTTGTCCTTGTTGATTTGTGTGATATTAAAATTCTAGTAATAAATTGTCAGGATTCTATGATTAGGGAGGGTTTAGTTGGTTGCTGTTTGGACTGGGCGGGATGATTTAGATTGAGTACTAGAAATCAGTTTTAGTGGCTGCGCAGTTTACCATTGTGAGACAAAATAGGTGGCTGTAAAGCTGCCACTTTAAGTCAGTTCACAAAAGAATTCTGAGAAAAGATTAGTGAACATGCAGAAATGAATATTTTACTTTACTAACATCTTGCCCTGTCCTCCCCTTTAGGAAGAAGAGCGTGCAAAGCGTGAGGAACTAGAGCGAATACTAGAAGAGAATAATCGAAAAATCGCAGAAGCACAAGCTAAACTGGTATGTGGAGATGCAGTTAACAGTTCTATAGGGGAATACAGGTCCCTCTGCCTGATTTGCAACACAATTAAAATAAACAAATCAACCCTTTCTAGAGTTTATCTTGTCTACTGCTGGTTATGTCAGTAGTGTTGCTTTCCTTCCCTCAAGCATAAGAGACCAGATCCTTAACAGTAACACTAGTCTGAAAAAATAGCTCAGGTGCAGTTAATTTAGAGAAAGATAGATGCCTTAATGTATGTTTTTAACTTTATCTCACAGGGAAGGTTGAAGTAAGTTTGCAAACACGTTCAGCTTCTAAAACAGAAGTGACTAGTTCTGTTTTGTTGAGGAGGACAAGTACAAACTGGATTTAAGACTCGTATCGTGTCGATGTACAAGTGCTGAAAGGGACTTTCAGCATAAGCTTAAGATGTCTAAGTTATGAATGTCTAGCTTACGTTGGTCTCCAAGCCTATTTAAGCAGGTGCCTGCCTCATAAGAACATTCAATGTGATTTAGCTGATTCTAATCAATTGATGATAAGCTAAACTAAGCTGCTTCTGAATCCTGATTGAAATCTATTGGTTTCAATTACCCAAGTAATTACACCTTTTTCTGGTAAAGATGATGCTTCTTAAAATTGTTTGCTTGAACTATATCTGCTTTAGATCTCTTCCTCTTTTACCCCTTTCCCAACCTCATGTGCTGGAAACAGGACACATAGAAAATCTAAGGTGTTAACTAACATAATGAGCACCTTTAGAAGAGCTGTAAGAACCATAAGTCAGTGTAAGGATTGACTTGTTCCAAACCAAGTAAAGATGGTTTTGAATTAGGAGTGGGTTTTAGATGGGTTTTGGAGTGGGGAGACCTCTGAATACCTGTTACTTCATTAAATTGTGCCTTCATCTAACACGTGACAGGTGTTAGGGGAATTTCTCTCTATATACACTGATTTCCTTAATTAAAATGTAATGTGTTGTTTGCAAAGCAATACTGAAAAACATTGCATGTAAGCACTAGAGATTTTGATTCATGAGCTGTAGAAAGTTTTCAGTGTTTCTTTTAAACTCAATTCAAGTAATGATTTTGTAAATAGTTTCACTGAAACCAACTATGGTGTCTAGCTCAGGTAGAACTGCTTACATACCTATGCAGGATTGGACCTGTTTGGAAGTTAATATGGACTTGTAAATTGCTTTTATGACTACAAAATATGCTGGCCTAAATTCTAACATTTTCATATATAGGCTGAAGAACAATTGAAAATTGTTGAAGAACAAAGAAAGATTCATGAGGAGAGGATGAAACTAGAACAAGAGAGACAACGTCAGCAAAAGGAAGAGCAAAAAATTATCCTGGGCAAAGGGAAGTCTAGGCCAAAACTGTCCTTCTCACTAAAGAGCCAGGATTAAATTGCAACTCTGAACCCTTATAAGAAAAAAGAAACAAACCAATAAAAAAAAAAAACCACAACAAAAAAAAAAGGAAAACAAACAAAAAAACTTTGTATGGTAGCTTCATGTTGAAGTGTTTTTGTTTTTTTTCTCTCAATTTTTTTTTTTTTTTGTCTTTTTTGAAAGTCTGGAAAGTTAGCTTGTTTAATAGGGGCTGTGCTCTGCAATTCTTAATTTTTTTTAAACTTCCATTAGGTTAAACCCTTATCAGATCATTGTTGCCTTTTAGAGGGTAATCTGTTCTCATCAATTTTGTTTCTGTATTAGTGGCCTGAAGCACATCAGGTCACTTTATGAATTGTGGATGATCTGATAAGGTTTTACTGACCTACTCATCAGAGTCTGACTCTGATAATTGACAGAACTTTATACTGGGTATTTCTGACTTTTAATTATTTTATTTTTTTTTAAAAAGTCAGTAAATACATGAGTAAATTGCCATAGTATTACTGGACCTCTGTGGTTTATTGTTAAATCAGTGTCCTATGATACTGTCCCATTGTTGCGCTTGATGTTCCTGATACAGGTAAGGAAATAGTTTGTCATTTCTGCTATGAATACATAGAGAGAGTTCAGTATTGTCTCTGTTAGATTTGTTTTTATTACATTGACAGCATTCAACCAGCGTTCCCCATTGTGTAAATAAATCAATTTGCTGAATAAAGTGAGTCTTAAATTCATATGTTTAAGTAAATTTTTTTAGTACACTTCTATAAACAGCTATAAGAGTGACAATTCACGTTATTAAATTCAAGACTATAGCAGTATTTTTTTTTTCATTTTGCTTTTAACTATTGTGGCTTCTCCTACTTATAATGCAAAATTACACACAGTAAAAAAATCCCTGCAGTTGTGAATGTTTTTGATGGCTGCTGCTGTTTTCATGAATGTTGGTTTTTATTCTGACAGAGACTTATTTCAGCTGTAGTATCATGTTTAAACAGCTCTTTGGCTTTACTGCACCCAGACCAATACTTCGATATCTAATCCCTTTCAGTTCACCTCATAATATAATATATTGTATCGGTTAAGGTCATTACCATATAATGAACCTGATGGATCCTAAAGGATTTAAAAATGGAAGTTTTTTTTCCCCAAAGGACTGGACTGGCTAGCCTACTTGAAGTGAAAAACAGAAAGTGAGATTCTGTCTAAATATATTGTTTTAGCCAGAAAGCAACTGTTATACAGATCTTGAATGTTATCCATTTATATATACAGGTTTTATTTTGAAAAAAGAAACTACAGATTGAAAGCTATATATAAAGTCCCCTTTTTGTATATAATTCTTCTGCCAAAACCTGGATTACTATAGCTTGTCCAGTTCTAAAACTTTCTTTTTCCTGTCGGTATACAACATCTGTAATAACCATAAAATGAAAGTTACTAGTAGTTGCCTGAGCATTTGAATGTCACTGGACAAAGTTGGAAGTAATTCCTGATATTCCCAAAGGATCTGTTTCTATAGATTTGGCAAATTTAAATGTGGGAGCAAGTTGAGTCTGCCACTGACAGCAGTATTCAACATGCTTTGTATGAAAGCTGGGCTTGGGGGCAGACTGCTGTGTATCGCTTTGTCCAATGTGTCAAGAAAAATGTGAAGACAGTAAAATACTTACACTATTACTGTACTTAAATTTGTCTCTATATTGTATTACAAAAGAAGGTTGAAGGTTGCTTAATGCATAAAAACAAAAACTGAAGCCAAATAAATCTTGTACATGTCCTGTTGGCAGGAGCAGGCTGTATTTAAAGCTCAACTGATACATGTATTTCTAAAACAGAAAACATCCCCTGTTCCCTTACGAGAAACAAGCTATTAAAAGTCAATACTCAAAACAGACCTATGCATTTTTGTTTCCTCTCCTCTTCTAAAAGCAAGAAGCTAAGTTCTCATATGTGCAGCTGTGGTACCAAACGTTTTACTCTACATCACTGATTTGCTGCTAAATAGTAGTGTTTGCTCTTTACACTTAACATTGCCTAGGCTTAGATTTTAAAAGGTTGTTTTCGATCACACCTGTAGGAATACTGCATGGACAAAATGTCCCATCACAATTAGATCGCCCCCGTCTGCCATTCCTCACCTTCCTACCTCTGTTTCCTTCTCCCTGTTGTCAAAGAAGGAAAACAGCTACATACTCCTTTTTTGTTGTTGGGGCAGAAGTTCAGTTGGTAGAAACTACTGTCTCTTTACTGTCCTAAAGCATTCTGTATTTGTCAGGTAGGTTTTCTGTAGACCTGATGAAGGTGGATGTCACATTTGCATTATTCTGGGGTTGTCTTTCTTCTTAAAGTTACTGTAGGACTTCAGGGATACTGTTGATTTCTAGGAAAATGAAGATGTGCACACAGTTTGGGAGGGGAGTAAATTGACATTTGATGGTAAGAACTTGTGATGTTCTTATATTCCCTTAAGACTCGATACCCATCTGATGCAAAGCAGGTTAGAATATAGACTGACATTTAGGTAGCGATTAAACTGAGTATGAGCTGGGGGGGGGGCGTGGGTCTACGCGAGTGAATTAGCCTACCTAGAGAAATTCCGGTTAGAAAATATGCTAGGTGTTTATTTCATTACAGTTTGAAGGTTCAACTTCAAATTTTGGTTAATGCTTGGTTCTGGTTTTTTTGGGGGGAGAGGAGGACATTTTTTGTCCGTGTCCCCTGCTGAGAAGGCTTTTTTTTTTTTTATTGCCACCTTAAGCAGTATTCATTTCACTTATATGATGACAGAGGAGATCTTAAGTTTTCCCAATCCCGGTTCATAAATGTCCTGGAGAATTATTTTAATACCGAACAGTGCATCTATCTGGCAGAGGCAGGAGAGAGTGGAAGGCCTTACAGCAGTATCCTAGCAGTGTGCTGTTACTTTGGAGATTTGTTAAACTACCCTTTGAACTTCCCATGTTCATTATCATTTCTCGAAGTGCAAGTGGAAAGCTGACTGCTGTGAAATGTCTTGGAGAGCTGGTGACCTTGAAGCTTAGCACAGCAGAGACAATGAGGTTGAGGAGATGTCTAAGCTGCCAAGCAACCGCGTGCCTGCGTATAGACAGATATGTCAGTATTACCTGCCTAAAGTATCAATACTTCATCCACTCCTATCTTGTCTTGAAAAAGAAGGATCTATCTTCATTGTCTATCCTTTTCTCTTAAGCTTTGTGCCACCTCATACACCTCATCCTGTTGCCCTTGCTGACTTGAAGATCGTAAACCCCTCTTTCCGATGCTGTTAACACACCCTTTTACGATTTTTTGAGTTTCTGTGCCTTTTTTTTTTTTTTAAATATATATATACACCAAATACGAAGGTGTTGGTTGCGATTCACTCTGAACTGCATGAAGTATCTCGTTAAAACATTTTCAGGGTATTTGGGGATGTGATGTCCCATTGGCAAGAGAAGGAAATGGATTAGCTCTGTTATCGTAAGGTCTCAACTCGGTGCAAGTTCAGGTACAATTCAAGTTGATAAAGACTTTTCAGCTTGCGTTGCAGAGGTGATTTATTTCGGAAGAGAGCTGTGGGAGCTGCCTGTGTGCTTAAGGCTCATTCCAAAGCAGGAGGATATGGTTGAAGTGCCGGGGCTGGTACAGTTTCGGACCAACAGGCCAGTCCAGCTGGAGCTGAACCATGACTTTCACGCATCTCTGTTCCGTTTTCACGCTAGTACCGCCAAACGTGTGCATTTCAGGATTGTCCCCCTCTCCCTGTCCCGCTGTTCTGTTGGCCAGCTACACAAGGGGACACAAACCCTGGCAAAAGGCCCGTCGGGTAGCAGAGGTTTGGTCGTGGCTGTTGATTCCCACCCCTCATATCTCATCGCAGACTGCAAATTAACGTAAGAATTTTTGTTTTCACAGGGTAATACTGAGAATCGGTAGAAAAAGAAGTCAAACAGGGAATTAAAATGCATGGTTAGGATGTACCAACTTACTTTCTGATTTTTATTACGAGGCTGCTTGAATTCTATGGCTGTGTTTAGGAGAAGCCAAGCTCCTTTTCTAAGAAGCTATGGTTAACCAAAATTGTGGTTATAAAACAGACACGGAGAAGACAAATTAACATCTAGATATATACTCACTCTACCGTAAGTGCAGAAAATGCATTGTTACGCTGCTGAACGATATTTTAGGAGCTGTTTCGGGTATCCAGCACACTCGGCCTTTTGTACAAACAATAAACAATCTGTTTAAACCAGCACTCGTCAATCACGCGATCATTTGTCTTTTTTAAATTTAGCAGTAATTGTATCTATTGAGTTATCTCGACTTTCAAAATTGGTAAATTTTCAAGTAATGATGAATGACGGTGAGCTTTTCCACTTAATAAAAAAAATGTCATGTCTCGTGTAGTCTTGTTCCCGGTGTTTAGGCTGATGTTTAAAAGAGAATCAGAGACTGTGGGCCCAATCCTGATCCCATTGAAATTAGTTGCCTTTTCGTTATAGATTTCGTGGGATCGGATCCAGTATCTATGTCATTGCTGCCCACGTCGCTGTCGGAAAGAAGCTGAATTTATTCGGCGATAAAACCCCATTTTTGCTGTAAGGCCGGCTGGAGCGCCAGAAATAAAGGTTTAAGTGGTGCGAATGGCAGAGCCTGGCTTTTTCCCGGGAGGTGGAGGGAAAAGCAGGTCTCGCCTCCGTCTCCTCCCTGGCCCCGCTCATCCCTCCGTCCATCCATCCCTCCGCCGCGGCCCGCCGAGCCGGGCCGACCGGGCGCGGGGGTAGCGCGGCGCCGCTCCGCTCCGCTCCCACGGCCGCGGCAGGATTTCCTCCCCCCAGAAGCCTGTTCCCCTGCGAGTTTGTCTGCCAGGAAACCGCCTTCCCTGCGAAACCCGAAATATCTGCCGGGCCCTCCTCCTGAAGTAGCCCCCAGAGGAGCCGCTACTGCGGCCGAAGCCGAGCGCTAACTTCCTAATA
>JAOXJM010000001.1:150470905-150484724 GCA_026413425.1 Tringa solitaria
TCCCTGCCCAGGGCAGGGGGGTTGGAACTCAGTGATCTTTAAGGTCCCTTCCAACCCCAAACCATTCTATCATTCCATGATTTGATCCAGGGAGAGTCCTGCAGTAACAGAACAGATCCCTAGGAAATTTTAGGAAGCGTTTCCCACTCAAGGGCTCCACAGCAAGAGGCACAATCAGCTCCTGAGAGACACTCTACGTGCAGCAGCATCCCAGAGAGGGCAGGGTGATTGCGGGAAGAGGTGCCAACAGCACAAGTGTGGGAGGTTTGCAGAGGATTTGGACCTCAAAAGCCAAAAATGTTTGCAGCTCAGCAACGTTTGCCCTGTCAGGGCTCTTGCTAACCGAGCAAATGGAGGCTCCTAATGCTCTCTCAGGGAAATGATGGCACTCGGTGCCTTCTCTAGCACCCTTCAGGCTTGGGGCACTGTGCAAACACGGATGCACACAGCCTGGGATGTCACCTGCAAGGGTGCTGCAGCTGGGGAAACGGAAGCAGAAAACAACCAAGTGATTAGCCCAAGGTCACAATTTCCCTTGCAGGCACAGAAACAGCTCTCGGCCCGCAGCTTAGCCCATAAGCCCAGGTACGTGGGTCTAAAAACTCTTCCCTAGACCTCAAACCGGCAGTAGTTTGATGCCTTAAGACTTCGAGCTGGGCAAAACTGAGAACTTCCTGCCAGGACAAAAAGTCCAGCTTTTGAATCAGGGTTAATATTGCAGGAGAAGCAGCAGCATTATTAATGAAACCTGAAAACTATTGTAAACGTGAGAACTGGCTGTTCTCGAGGTACGCAAGAGGCTTTGTTCTTATCCAGACTCCAAATCTCACGTGATAAACGATGGTAGAATATAAATGTTAAAATGTTCATAAAATGTTCAAATAAAGTGCTTCGGTCTTATCAATGTGAAACACTGCTATAATTTTCCATCAAAAAGTTGTCAGAACTGCTACGCCCTTACAAAATATTTTAATTCATTAACATCAACATTTTTCCAGGGGAAAAGCGTGCTGCTGGAAAACCTGGATCTACTCCCTGTGCAAGTGAGGCCGTGCAGAGTTTGAGGACCTCAAAATAACCCACCTTGTCTCTGCCCACTCTCCCTGAAGCACACACACCTCAGGGCAATCTTTTCAGAGGGAAGATCTTCAAGATACGGCAAGATCACAGCAGACCTGCACGTGGATTCCCTTCCCACAGCCTGCTCAGCCAAGACGTACACTGAAAGCCTTCTCTGCACGCTTCATTATTTCCCCAGAGTAAAAAGGATTTTTTCCTCTCTGCTCTACACACAACAGCAAGATGTTTTCAGGAAAAAAAAAAAAAAAAAAAAGTTGAGAAGAAGCTCAGAAGCCATTGTCCCTTTGGGTAGGAAGCACACCACGAAAGGTGCCTTGCATTCATGGGAACTGGAGATAACAATGAGCAAAGCCTCTTCCAACACCCTGGGATTTCGCAGGGTCAGGGCTGCCCCACGCTTCCAAGGCAGCTCTGTGCTTTGGTCTGCTATAATACACCCCCAAAAAACACACAGGTGCTGTACAACCCACCCAGCTAAATCGTTTGCCTGCCAGTAAACGCCATCGCGGAGACAAGGTGCTCACAAAATTCAGCACAGACACGAGCAGCTCAGCATCCAGCCAAGTTCTTGCCACCAGCACCTTTCAACCTTCGCTAACAGTGGAAATAAGAGCAGAGCTCAGACACCCGACCGATCGGCCCCATCTCTGCGGACGAGGCTAGAAGGCAGAAAGCCCATGTTTGTAGGGTCTTACTATGGTCCTAAGTGCTGTAAGAACCAAGTTTTGAAGCTTGATGGACTTTATAAAGGCCAATCACGAGCTGGTAGGCAGGAGAGACAACGTGAGTCAAACTCAAACAAGACAACCAAAGAGTGAAAGGCTCTCCCGTGCGTCCTCAGGCTCCCGCTCTCTTTCCTTCCCATCTCCAACAAACTGCCAAGACTGCCACAAAATATTGAAAAAACACCACCACAAGACTCTTAATCACACCGACCGTGGTTTGCAAATGTTTAGTTTGAACACTTGGCTCTGCAATTTCCTTTTGCCCTTATTCTCTATTAGCACTACTACTATGCAGGTGTAGCACCAGAGCGTGTCAATTCCCTTGCCCCACCAAGCTATACGTGATATAAAACCAAAATGAGAAGGTGGCCCCAAAAAGCTTGTCTGTGTTCCTTAATCTAACAGGTTTTAATCTTTCATGGTGGTCAAACAGCAGTTGTGCTGAACCAGTGCAAGAGGCTGCCCTTGTCTAGTCCAAATAGGGAAATCAGACCCTGAGAAAGAGCCAAATTTGAACTCCAGCTTTTGAGCCGAACTGCTCCATCACTGTTTGAGGACATCTGTCTGCAAAACTGATTCAAAACACAGCACTTTCAGCCCCTAACTTCATTGAAATCAAGGAAAACTGCTTCCTTTCCCCACCACATGAGCAACTCTCAGGGCCCAACCGGGGAAACTCTGTCCTTGGCAAGTCCAAATTGACTGCCCGAGCATCACCAGTCACCCACTACAAGCCTTTCCTGGTCCTTTTTCATTGCAAAGAAGCTGTGCCCATGGCAGGGTTACAAATATTTCAAACTGCCAGGGCCAAAGACTCCAGAAGGGAGATTTATAGCAATAAATAATATTAATGACACAGGCGGACAGAGCTTCTTGTCCTGAGAGCTCCAAAGGCACATGAAAAACTGCACTATAAATGTCACCACCGCAGATACCAACGATGATGAGATGCCACCTCTGGGGAAGGGAGGCAGCATGGGCTTGCTCAGAATGACACTCGGTCAGGAAACCGAGGGTGGTACCACGAGGATCTGGATGAACAACGCTCCACAGCATTAACAAACCCTGGGCTTTGCTGAGTAGGGGGGCTCAGGAGATAACCGGTCCCCAGCTTCCCTCCCAGTATGGCCAAAGGACTCATCCTGATGCTGGAGTTGACTCCAGGCTGGGAATAAAAAAAAACCCAAAAAAACAGAGTTGTGAAAACGTAACCCAACCAGCAGCCAGCGGAGTTGGAAAGCGGGCGAAGGAAGCAATTTTAGGCTTAAACCCCAAAGGACCAGCTGAGAGGTTAGTTGCAGATATAATAAAACATGCCTGGGGGAAGGAAGCTGCATCCTCCTGCAGCCAAGCTCACTCTCAGATGCAAAAATACTTGCACTGATGATAAAGGGCTTACACCAACCCTGTGTTATCCAGATAACACTCCAAACACCGAGAGCTGAGGGGGTAGCAATATCTGGCCTTGTCAAATTAACCATTTTTTTCCTAACTGCTTAGTTAAATAATACCAAGCACTGCATGAACATAAAGACTTCGCCCTCCGTCAGAAAAACTTCTGCTTTAGCCAAGTCAAAGACTCCTTCCTCTCTTCCCACACTGCCTGGTCCTCTGCCCGCTTCCAGAAAAACGAGCAGCAGAGGACCTTCACCAGCAGCTCGGCTGCACACCTGGGCTGGCTTCATTTCAGGCTTTGCTTTAAAAGTATCCCTGCAGCAGAAATCACAATTTATTCTTTCTGACCACGCAACCTCCCTAAACTTTGTCAGGACTGGGTCGCTTGCCACAACAGCACGGACTCCTTCCTGCGCTGGACAAAGCTCCATCATGCTGGTGGTCATCACAACCTCTGGAGCCGCGCATTTAAGCTGCTGTAGCTTGGGCTGAAGGTGTTCTTCTGGCAGAACACAGCTCTGCAGGCTCACAGGGCAGGTACGGAGCAGCAGGGAACAGAGCTGCAGGAGGTGGCTCACCTGAGCCCAGCCTGGCCACCTAGAGAAGGCTGGGTACCACTCCTGGAGAACACTAGCCCAGCAGGCTACCTCCCTGCCTGCTTAGTTTCAATCAGATCCCAGCCTGCCAGGTGGGAAGACAGGGACACAACAACTCGTGGAAGAAGACTGGTACAGGGACATCAATGCAACCAGTTCCTTCCAGGCCCCTTCCAAGCGGGAACCCAGTCCTGGTCCTACTTTTGAGCATCCTTCAACCGGCGCATCTCTACCGAGAGCAGAAGCTTGGTGCCTCTCTCAAGAGGACCTCAAGGGCGGCTCTACCTGATGCACCAAAGCTCATTTCACAACCCTGTAGTGGCTGGGCCTGCACAGGGCCCGGGCAAACACAACCAACACTGTGTCTTTAAAACCACTTCAGTGCAGATGTTGTTTCCATGGTAACTAGTGGACCAAATACATTAGTGTTTCTAATAATAAACCAAACCTTCATCTTGGAAAATGTGATCCCCCCCCCCTCCCTTTACCACCATCACCCTTCCTTTCTTCCTTTCCCCTCCCCTTTCGCTGAATTAAGCCAGCATTTAACAAGCAAGGCATAATTAGTAAATAATTGCAAGGGCCCAGTAACTCCCAGTGCCCAGGCAGATGGAGAAGCGCTAGGTGGAAGGGAGGGGAGCTTTGCTCTATGAACCTGGGAACTGTCCAAAAAGGGATGAACTACTTAAAAAAAAAAAAAAAAAAAAGAAAGAAGAAGAAAAAAATTAAAAAGCGCAGGATGGAAGAGAGGAGTTTGTGAAGCTCCTTTTGACCACCCCGGGGTCGCCTTTGGTGGCCCCATCTCTGAGTGGGGGTGCAGCCGCCCAGTGATAATTTCTAGGAATCTCACACTTTTTTTTTTTTTTTTTTTTTTTTTTAACGGAGGCTCCGTCCGAGACGCGGCACCGGCTTCGTGTCACCGACGGCGGCCAAAAAAAACTTCACAACTCTTCCCCGGAGCGGGGACACCCCTTCGCCCCTAAAAAAAAAAGTGTGGGGTGGCGAGAAAGACCCCAAGTCAGGGAGGGGGGACACGGTGGAGCTGCGGAGGGGAGGGAGGCGTTGAGGGGCGATTCCTCCCCCTCAAAATAAAGCACGTGTGTGAAGATTTCGTGCGTGGGGAGCCCCCGGGAGTGAACACGCCCGGCGGGGGTTGGTGTGTGTCCCCCCCCCTCCAACACACGTTTAACGGTATTTCTATTCCAAACGCACAGCGCAGGGATGGAGGGATGGGAGGAAAAGGGGGGGAAGCGGTGCAGCAGCAGCCCCAATGTGCGTGGTGCGGTGTTCCCGCACACACCAACACACCCCCCCCTCCATCACCACCCCCCGCAAAGCTGCGGGCGAGGGGAAGGGGAGAGGAAGGGCGACGGGGGGAAGGGGGAGGGTGATGCAAAACCTCACGGTGTTTGTCGCCACGGTCCCGAGGGCTTGGGGACGGGGTGTGTGTGTGTGTGTGTGTGTGTTTGTCCCCTCCACCCCAGGTACGCGGTACCCAAAAGCCGCACGGCCGAGGATGCTCCGCTCCATCCCGGTCGCGTCCCTTTCCCTTCTTTCTTGATTTTTCCCTTCTCCCCCCCCTCCCCATCCTCTGTGTGTGTGTCCCCCCCCCTTTCTTCTCCCTTCTGCTCCTCCCTCCCCGGCGAACTCACCATGTCGGGGCTGAGCTGGGCTAAGATGGCGAAGGCGGAGAACCGGTCACACAAGCACTTGGTCCGGGAGGCGTCGAGCGGGACCGTTCGGCAGCCGCGCCAGGACCAGGCGCCCGGCGGAGAGGCGGAGGCGGAGGCTCGGCTGGAAGGGAGGAAGGAAAAGGAGGGAGGGAAGGAGGGGACGGAGGGAGGGACGGGGCGGTGGAGCGGGACGAGCGGGCTCGGGAGCGGGGCGGCGGCGGCGGCAGCAGCAGCAGCAGGCTGAAACCTGCGGGCGGGGTGCGGGGTCCGGGCTCCGGACTCCCCTCCCGTCGGGCCGCCGCCTCCCCGGGGTCGGAGCAGCGGCGGAGGTCGGCGGAGCAGGGCCGCGCTGGGCTGCCAGGGAAGGGTGATCCTCTTCAACTTCTCCGTCTGCAGATGCAAACTCATCCCATTGACTCCAGCGAAGTTACATCTGCTTATAACAGGGCTAAATTTGGTTGTGGAGTTGATGGTATCAAGGCACATGTCAGTGAGTAATGAACTAAGCATTACCCATCACACAACCATTTAGTGTCATTCTTCATTAACAAACCCAGGCAAAAAAGTACATGCGTTCCCAGGACTTCACTATCAAAGCACACTCTTAAAATAGAAGCATATCCTTTTAAAAAAAACACCAAAAAAACCTAAAAAAAACCCTTTACTTAAATATACAAAATTCTTTCTATTGGGAAGAAGAACTTTTTGGAAAGTGGGCCGTCTTTCTAAAGAGAAATCAGTCAGTGATGAAAAACTAATTCTACTTCTCTTTTTGTCTCCTTTCATTTTTGATATGCGAAATAAAAGTTGGCTTTGTTCAGTTGTGAAATCCTTTGAACTTTTGTGATTCAAACCACTATTTTAGAGAATAAAAATCATGATAGGAAAAAATAGTCTGTAATGACCTTAGGAAGTTTTGCACCAGAAATGGGTTAAAATTTCTTTTAACTCATGCTACATATTCAATTATAAATATTTACAAGCAAACCATATGCATTGTGCGAATTGAATTTAGAATTTCCTGTTAAATCCAGTAAGTACACGTCTTGTTTTCCCGGGGGACTTTTTAGAGGAAATGTTAGGTGGTGATGAGACAAAAAGAATGGAGTATTTCCTGGATTGGGGATTAATTCTGTGTAGGTGGCAGGATCTCCAAAGAGTTTGGTGCAGATTTCAAAGTTTGAATTGGGAGTAGCATTTCAAGTTTATCAAGTAGTCTTGTGTTACAGTCATCATTACCTACCGTTGTTCCCACTGTAGGAAGAACTGGCTGCAGGTTTCTGCTAGTATTTTTCAATAATGGACATATTTGATGTGTCTCTGTAGGATTTCTTTACATAACAGAAGTTTTCCCATCTTTCTTAAAAAAAAAAAAAAAAAAAAAGAAAGAAACTGACAGGAATGCTGTGGACTGCTCTGTTCAGTGTTTTTATTTCTAGCATTGCATGATAAATCATTTCATGTACGCACCAGGTGGGAAGCTAGTTAAAATAAAACCAAGTTTAGCTCCAGTCTCTGGCTCTGCATTTCTATGATGTTACATAGCTAAAGCTTTTCTTGGGCTTAAGAGAAGTACGACATGACATCTGAGAATAAAGCGACCTGGTCGATTATAAAGCAGGTTTTATAATGCTATTTGAATTCTCGAAAGTCAAAGGCTAGGAGCTGGGGTTGCATTGCATTAGTGGGCCTGCTGTGCTGGTGGAAAACAGGCTCGGTTCAGCCTTGGAGGAAGGGGAAGGCTTTTGCATCCCCAGCCCTTGGTGGTTTTATGCCTACAGAGGTCACTCTTCCAATGCAGAAGAGCCCGCTGCTCTGGCCTCTCCGCTGCCAGCTCCAACCTGCTTTCGCTTTTTTTTTTTTTCAAACTTACCTTGATAGCTTTTATTAGCCATCAGTGAAATGAAACTACCCGAGCAGTTGAATTCAACCCATCTTACAGTGCCTGGGGATACGCTTCCTTTATCAAATACAAGTTGTATTTCCATTTGGCTAATTCTAAAGTATTTGATTACAAAAAAAAAAAAAAAAGGTTTGAATGTTGTTAATGGTAGATCTAATGATAATGTCTAATTACTTTTTTCAACTTAAATGCACGCTTAAAAATAGGTTCTGCTGTTGATGTAATTGAGTTTTCTTGAGTGATTCATTGAGGCTTAATCACCACAGTGAAGAAGTACACTATTAAAATTAGTCTTTTCAATTGCTGGGGCTAGTGATTTATAGGCCACTTGGAGGCCCGTCGTTTGAGGAAGCTTACAAATGCATTACCGATATTGCTGCCGGTGAGACAGCTCCACTCCTCTGAGCAGGATTTCTTCCTAATTCTTGTCACAATTGTTTGCCTGAAGGATACCAAATAATTTCTCCTTAGACGAGGTTGTTCTCGGTTTGGATTCAAGCTGAATGTTAGCTCGAGAAGTAAGCTGCTGAAATGGGTCTTAGCGTAGTATAATAATAAAGCTCCTTTCTAGGTTTGAAATAATAACTATCTTTGGTGCTGGTTAATTTATTCAGGGAAGCTGTGCATTTAACTCTATTGAAAGCCTCAACACATAAATCTGCTGAACAGGTAGGCAATTAAGTGCTGGGAGAAGTTGTTAGTCAGGTTAATATAGAGTATGAAATAATAAATTTTAGGTTAAGGTGAAGGGATAAACTGAATTGGTTTTGCACTGAAGTTTAGAGGTTATAATTTCCAGCAGGTGGCTGGGCTGGAGAGCATGTGGTAGCTGTTTGAACACAGAGTTCCCTCCCCTCTTCCCCCCTCTCTCCCTTTTTAGAGATCTGCTTTCCTTGCCTCGATCAGATCACAAGAGGTGTGTTTTAAGTGACATGCATAAAATAATTATATCTGCGACTTTATTGAGTGGGAGGTTAAACGTCATTGTTGCAGATGGTTTTGGTAGACTTTACAGACTTCTCATCTGGAGAACCTTAGATCTCATGATCTTGAAAGCACAGAGAAAAATTACTCTGTAGACTTAACTCCTGTTGACACTTTTTAATGGGGGACTTTCTGCCTGTGTTGTTTCTGCCAAGATAAACAATGTATACAGATAGCATGGATTACCTCAGTTTCACCTCACAAGGGCTCAGCCACCGCCTTTGGCACACAGGACGGCACATAGCGTTATGGGGCGCCTGGTAGTCAAACGGTAGAGAAAGCCCATTCAAAAAACCATTGCTTATGTCTTAAGTGTCGTTATTCCCTGCGTGCTGTGGGCTGACGAGCAAAGCGGTTCTCCCTAGTGACATGCGGAAGGTTATCCTCACAAGTGGTGCGTTTGACACTGATTAAGTTAGATTATATAGATGTTTTTCTCTCCCTCTGATAACCAGTTATATATGGGATATTTCACAGCCCGCCTCTGAATGAATGCTAACATGTCAGAAACTGATAAAATAAACTACAATTGATGACCCTGTTAAATGGTCTATTCAGTAGCATACAGACTAGTCTGCTTCTCATTGTATCTGAAATTCTTATTTTTGTAGGTAAACAAATGCACATTCACTACCGACTGAATAGCCCCTTGAACTATGCTCTGCAGTTTGCATTTGGGTTAATCTTGTCGGTTTTAATATAGAGAGGGGGAAAAAAGGAGAAAGCACCAGGGGTGGAATTGTTAGTGCTTTCACATCCACATTCCTCACATTTTGTCAGGATGATAAACTGTAGGTAATGGACAGCCGTTGTTTCACAGGACAGGCGAGCCAGCCGGAGCACAAAGAGCTTGCTAAAACGATATCTCACAACATGTTTGGGAGCCTCTCAGCTAGACAATTTATTTGGGAGTCCTGTGTCGTGGGACCGCACTTTCTAACCTCAGCAATTACAGCTTCAAGCTGAAGAAACAGGAGTGGAAGGTTAAAATGATTTAAACACATGCTCCTAAATTGTACCCAAAACATAGCTGTTGACACTTGGCATGCTAATACGAGGAGTGAGCGGTGGCTTCCAGTCCATTTGATATCTCTGGCATTCGTAGCCAGGTCTCTGAAGCACAAGTGAATTAGCAAAATGAATTCAGAACAAACTGAAGGCCGAATTCTTGAGCTGGTTATTTTCCCCAGCCTTTTATATGTGGAGTATAATTGTGATATTATTTATAGTAATTATCTTAAAGCATGTTATCTGTAAGCTGTGCTACGTTATTTCACATTGTTTAATGAAGTAATTGCCTTTAGAAAGGCAGTGACTAAAAGTCAAACGAAAATCACTTAAATTCTCCCTCTTCCCACACATAAGAATGACTCCCTCCCTTTTTCTCTTTCCTTTTTTTTTTTTCTTTTTTCTTCCGCCTTGACTGTTTAATTGTAAGGAGATCATGTTGCTTTAGGCATGACACTCGGGATCGTCTCAAATTCGGCCAAGGCTCCTGTGATAAGAAGTCAGCAGAGGACCTGAGGTGACTGCCATGACACGCTGGCAGAGACAGGCCTTTCAGCCCTGAGCAGCAGCCAGGGCCAGGGTTGCTTATGGGGCTTTATGGGGCTGTTCCTTTTTTTTTTTTTTTTTTTGAGGATCTGGTCTTGATGTGTCGTGCAACCTGCACTACTTGAAATTGCTTGCTGAAAATAAGAAGAAAGTGTTCTTCTGAGAAAAAAATAGTGATTAAAATGTTATTCATGTGCGCCTAATGTCTGCCTGCCTTGGCTACTGACATAAAGAAACCTGTTTTTCTGGTCATTTATCATACATCTACATGGATTTGC
Organism: Tringa solitaria; assembly: GCA_026413425.1. Taxonomy (NCBI): domain Eukaryota; kingdom Metazoa; phylum Chordata; class Aves; order Charadriiformes; family Scolopacidae; genus Tringa; species Tringa solitaria. The sequence goes on from JAOXJM010000001.1 coordinate 150,481,094, forward strand.
TTATGAGCTCATTCTTTGTGAGGCGTTGTGGAAACTTAAATAGGAATGTTAAACTGCTTGAAATATTTTGATTAAAATATGCATTGCCACGGAATATAGACTTTTAACCAGAACACTGTTGTCTTGAGCGAGGTGAGTTTTTTGGGGGGGGCGGGGAGGGAGCGGCAAGGGAGGAGAGTTTTGAGGGGGGAAGTTGCATGAAAAGCAGAGGAAGGGAGGAGGGCACATGGACAGTGTTAGAAGAGCTTGGAAAAACTCCTGTGGCTTCATTGTCTCTTTAAAGCCAGAGAACACAAAGACAAACGCAGTTCAGCCTTTCTCCCATGATGGAAAATGTAAACCGTTGACACAGCTCCCATGTTTAACTTGTTTAATTCTCATTTTAAATTCAGTACTATACCAGCCGTGTGAACTCTGAAGATTTCTTTAGTAATCCATTTTGTAGTTCCGAATCAAAAACAAAGTGAAAAGGTCTGACACAATTTGCTTTTATTTTTAGGCAAATCAACCCTGGTCATAGTTAATAAGGGGATTACAACCCAGACTAGGTCTTTACAGATGTAATGTAAATCAAGGGCAGAGTATAAAGAAACTGATCCCTTTTGATTGAAGTATGGTAAAAAGGCATAGAGAAACTAGCAGCAGTAATCTGATTGTATGGCAATAAAACCACCATTTTCTGTCTTTCAGATAAAAATAATGTGGTAAATCCATGCAGTTCATAAGATGTAAAGGCAGATAAAGGGTGATGCCATGGCAACATATAGATTAGCTTGATGTTAGAAATGACACGTCTCTGAAAGGGGTGTTAGAAACTAAGGGCCTTGCTCCGGGCTGTAAGGTATTATGTGAGAACCGCACAAAACTTGGGGGCCAGGATTAGAAAGTATGAAAGGCCTACTTGTGGCTTGGGATGGTTAAAGCAGTAAAGAAAAGCTGCTCAGTTCTTGCTCATTGGTGGTGTATAATATGGTAAAGATAGATTTCATTTACTGCTTTCTGCCGAGACGGGGACCGATTAAAACTTGAGATGGCTGCAATTGTTAGGTGTGGAAGATTTTCCTTTTTAACTCCTGCCCTAGCAGCAGCCTTTCTGAAGAATTAGCCGCACTTGGGGTTTGTTGCCTTAATCTATTTGGGCTTCAGGCAGGAGCATGCTGGCAAGGAAGAGAGAGCAGAGGGGATAGGTAGGACTGGGGTTATCTGGAAAGAAAACAGAAACCTTTTGATTTCAGCTGTGTTTCAGGCTGTGGTTTCCATCTCGCACTCCACGGGAGCAGCAAAGATAAACACATTGCATTGTCTGTGCCTTGGCCAGGTGATGCTTCAGCATCTCTTATGTTTCCCATCCTGCAAAAATATAAAGGTAAAAAAAGCCCACAAACAAACCATCATCCATTCCTATTTACCAATAAAGCTGCAGATAACCAGATTGATCTGGCTTAGTCTCTAGGTGGCATTTATTTCCGAAAGGCAGGCTGAAATCTACAAATGAATGAGATAAGCATCTGCTTTCCCCCATCTCTTCCGCCCCAACTTAAAATTATTGGGATGAGTTTGCTGTCAGCCCCTTGAGTTCAGCCGGCAGACAATCTAGCCGTTGTTTTGTCATTTATTTAAAGCGAACTGCAGCTGTAAAGGTAGTAAAATACCTCTCCTAGTGCGGCTCCTTGGATTTTTTTTCTTGCCTTTTCTCTTAAAGAGCCTTCAAAATAGTTTAAGATTTGCTTTTCTCCCCAACTGACAACCGTAAACACCCACAACTTAAAGTCAGCATTACTTTGCAAATCAGGGGTACGATTCAAACGAAATATTTACTTTATTGCCTGCTCATTTGTCTGCTAAGGGGGGAAAAAAGCACTCTGCATTTGTTAGGCAGAGTCTAGACATAAGGGGAAAAAACACTGAAGCCTACAATAACAGTTGTGTCTTTCTTTAGTGGGAATGAGCCTGGGATGAGCTCGGCAAAATGGAATTCATGCTGTTTGTTTGGCAGTGGCTTGGACACTTTTTAAGTTGTGGGGTTTTTTTTTTCTTTCTTTTTTTTTTTTTTTATAAATATTTTAATTACATGCTTTAATTTATCATTCTTATCCTACCCGATAGTAAGCTGGAAAGCTTCACAATTCTGACTGAAAAGGGAACTCCAGAACCAAAACTGTCAAGCTGCTGATGTGATTTAACAAATGAAAAATAAACAAGTGCATATAGGGAGCTGAACAGATTGGCGGAATATACGGGGCCTGAAGTGCTCAGATACGTTTCCTCTCTTGCAGCTTAACCTTCACAAATCTATATCAAAAGATCCAATTCATTTGCTGAAATTCTCCAAAGCGCAGGGGCACCCTCATCTAATTTACAGGCCGGTCACATCCAAGCACCTTGCATTCTGCATTTGACAATGATTGCTAATGGGCCATTCAACTAAAGTATTTGCTTGTTAACAGGGAACAGAGCATGATAAATGTCCAGCAAGCTTGCGGCCTCCTTCAGCTTTTCAAATGCAGACTGGTGCATATTTATGGCAGGCAAATGACAAAGAGAGAAGCTGAATTACTCTGGCCTTATGCTTTCTGTTCGAACAAGGGTTAAAGTAATTAAAGAAATAATGCAAAAACCGATGTCCTTTGTTTGCCCACCATTATCCAACATTTAGCTTTCGAACCTGCCTGTCATGTCACATTTCAGAACCGTACCAGATAAGGCAGGGCAGCTTTGGCAGGGCACAGAAAGGAGTGGGCAATTCCTTACGGAGCGCATCCTGGGCTCCCCGTTCCCATAGGGAATCCTTTGCAGGTTCCTCTCCTGAAACAGTTTTCACTGCCATACACGAACTGGAAGATTTACTTCTAACACAGTTTTTTTTTATTTTTTTTTGCAATTTGCACTTCTGTTCCATAATTGGGAGGGGAAAAAAAAAAAAAGCCCAAACCCAAAACAGTGGAGAGGCTTTGAGAAAACAAGCACATTGCCCTCAGTGTGTTTCTAAAAGCCAAGTATGAAAACAAAATGGCAGAACAAAAACAATTTTGCCGTTGCTCCTCTGCCCCCAAGGCCAGCTAGATCTTCAAAACTGAAACTATAAAGCCCACAGAAATTGCCTAAACTTGAAGTGTCTTCAGTGTCATTTTGAATTACTTGTTATTTTTGTGTGTGTGTGTGTGCCTGTGAATTCATGTTTAATTTTAGCCTCATTTTCAAAAGTCTTCGAGCAGACTTTAATGCAGAATTATGAGAGATAATTTAAAACTCCATATCTGAAAATGTCATTTAGTATTTTGTATTTCTAGTTGCATGTAGATAAACATGTTCAAGCCTTCTGTGTAGCTCCTGTTCAACTCCATGAAAATACCTCCAGCGATTTTCAGTGAGTATTAAATTAGCCTGCAAGGTCTTTACATTATAATTGTTCTTTCATTATAGGCAAAATTTTAATTTTCTCATAACGATCGAAACTTATCATTTTACTTGAGGAAAAAAAACATCCAGATTTTTTTTTATTATTTTTTTGTTAACTGTGATGCAGAAAACTTTCCTTTGATGTGATTATATACATTGTCAAAGACAGCAAATAAGGGCAGGACCTCTATCTTTTTTGGCAATCCTGGCCAGCCAACACCCAGTGTTTATT
>JAOXJM010000001.1:150484824-150507386 GCA_026413425.1 Tringa solitaria
AGTGTTTATTGCGGTATCAGCACAGTAATTATAATGCAGCTGATTTAAACTTTGATGTAATAGCCTATGCTTTCTTCTGGTTTTAAATGTAAGTTCCAAGCCAAAAAAGATAAAGGTTGGTAGAGGATTATGTTGCTAGGTGAATCATTCCTAATGTATGGCTTATACATAACTATAAGATGGGGTTTCTACCTATAGTGTTCTTTTTAAGTGGCTCATGGTTAATGGCTAAAATAGGATTTAAAAAACTTTATTTAGTAGGATTCAGAGCTGTGTACACTTTAAAGCATAACCAAATTTTACACGTGTCAATAGAAAATGAGAAATTATATGGCTTGTCTTATACTGGAGAATAGGTTAGATAGTGGAATGAAACATTAGGCTGAAAAATCTGTGATGCTGCAAATTACTTCTCACTGTTTTGTTAGCTTTTGTTTGAATAGTGCATTTACTTAGGAACCCAAACCAAAGAACGGTGTTGGGAAAGCTGAACAATGCACAGTAAAGGGAAGTGCATGTTAAAGCTAATACGAAGGATTTAAAATTTATTATTGTTATCATTATTAGTTAAAGCCCAGTTGCAATTGAATGCTATTTTATTTTGGGTTGGGAGTTCTGCCAGACCCCAGCCTGTCAGAGCTGAGAAGACTCAAATCAAGTCCAGGCCTATTTCTGCAGCAAAAGGGAATCTGGCTCCTTGCCTGTGGATTCATTCAGGAAGACCCATCTGGCTTTTGATGTTCTGCAAGTTTGAAGCAGTTTGTTTAAGGAACAGGTGAGCACTGGTGAAAGCACACATAGCTGTGCTTCTGACTCTTCGAGTGGTGCATCCTTTTGCATTTTCTTTTTTTTGCTGGTGCTTGCCATCTGCTTACCTACTGCCCGAGCAGCAGTTGGTTTCTATACCTGACTGGATAAAAGTGTAAATTTGGAGTTGGGAACATCTTGATTCCTTTTGAGGATTTACAGTCCCACAGCATTCACTGTCCACACTTCAGTTGCTTTCTTCATGTTTAATTAATTTCAGTTTAGTTCAGAAGCAGTCTAGCTTAATCACTGCACAACACTTGACCTTTAGGTTTTTTGGGGGCTTCTGTTTCCAAGGTATTTCCAAGCTATATAGATTACCTGAACAGGGAATGTCATCTTGGCAGGCAAATTTACTAGTCTGCTTGATAAATACTGTAAAAGAGATGATTTTTAGTGGTAATCGTTGTTCCTTCTACTTTTTATCAGACAGTTTTCAGGCACTTTTTGAAGAAAAACAAAAGCCGAATCTTCATAAATTTATTGTTCATTGTAGTCTTTTCCATTTTGTGGATCGGTGTGTGACAGCCAAGGCAAGCAAGATGGCACTCAGCTCCTAGGGCCTGACTCAGGGAACTGGCCTTATTCAGAAAAGCTCGTATTAAACATGTGCTGAATGCTGAATGTTTTTGTTGAAGCAGGACGAATTTAAGCATGAGCTGTCTTGAACGAAGGCCAGAGTGAAAAGGTTTTTTGAGGTTGGACAAATACAGATCTCTCTGGAGCTTTATTTATTTATTTATTTATTTATTATATCGGAAAATAATATCAGAATCTATGGTTCTGTCTGCAGTTTTAATTTTCGTGTAGCTTGCCAATAGTCAGCAGGTTAAAATGGAGTGGCTGGAGCTCCTGCTGTCACTGGCCGTCTGCTGAACGCCTGTGATGGTCTCTTCTACCCCTGGCACCGATGTCCGATCTAGTGATGAATGCACTTCTGGACCTTTACAGGAATTTTCAAACTACTCCAGTGTCATGCTCAAGGTCATTTTCTCCCATCTGAAAACTGTCCTTTTAATATAAAGAGAAAAAGGATGCTGCATAGGAGTGATAGAGAGTTGTAACTGGATTCTGAAAATCTTTGCATAACAATGATTTGCCAAAATAGGCTTGGTTTGTCATACAATGCTGTTATTGATTTGGCAGAACTTTTCCTGAAAGTTTTGAGTTAACAACTTGTTCTACTTCCAGTGTTTACTTATGCAGGCAAATGGTATGCAATAATGTATTTTCTATCAACTGCAAAGCAGCTGAAATTTTTTTCTTTGAGCTTGAGATACGATCACTGATTATTAATATCTCATCAAGTAACAAGACAGTCCCCGCCCTCTTTTATAGACTTTGCTGGGAGCATGTCTTGGAACAAGACTGTACAGGTGCGAACAAATTATATTTGAGAGAAGGAAGACTGCAAACTTTGGTTGGTATTCTTGTGTTGTGGCTGTCATAAGATTTGTTTCTGTAATAGGAACAGTGGAGAAAAGCACAGAATAACACCGCAATAGAACAATCTGGTTTTATTGTTTCTTTCTTGTGATTTACAGTGCCCTTTTTGAAAAGTAGTTCTTTGGCAAACGCCAGCTGCTCTCTGTTAGCTTTCTAAAAAGCAAAGACTTTAGTGACTTGTGTTAAGAAGCACACATGGTTTGGTTTGACTTTCCATTCCATGCTCTAACTACTGCTCTGCATCTTTTCAACAAAGCGCCATCTTTCTTGGGTTTGGCACACCCTGCCTCTCTGAGCACAAGTCAAGTACAGCAGTGGTTTTGTGTTACGCTGAATTCATGGCACAGATTTTTTTTATTTTTCTTTTTTTTTCAAAAATCCAAACCATATAAATACCTGATTATCTTTGCTGCAAGAGCAAAGAACTACTTTAATATTCCCAGTAGCATATTTTGAACAACAATTCTTTAATTAAAACAACATTGGTCTCTTCCTGTATTTCATGGCTAGCAAATGAGAGAAAACACCAGTGTTAATATCAAAGGGAGTCAGTTTTCATTACAGTAATGGTTCAATTGTGCAATGCTGTAGGCAGTGAAATTTAATATTATTGTGACTTGTATTGTAATTGTAGGATGACAGAGGAAAATGGATTAAGTTTAAATATAAGTGTACACAGCAGCACATGGACTTTGTCAAATGGAAGCTGAGGGTTGGGGCACGCCGGGTCCCCCTCTGGCTCTGTCATAATAAATTAGTATTTTGTAAATAACTGGCCACTAGACTATAGATTTATTACCTTTTGTAGATATACGTGGACACACAGAGACATACATGGATTCTGTACTGACTGTAATTGCAGTGTGGAGTTGCAGAACGGGTTTATGCCTGTAGGCTTGCAGGGTATTTGAATGTCTAGGCTTCTTGTCTTCACCTTTCATGAAAATATTCTTGCCTGCCAGTTTGTGAAGTTTTCTTCTGAAGGATACACCCATCCTTTCAGTTAAGGGATTGCTAACACATGAATGGTCTCAGACTGGAAAGCCCTTTGTCATTCTTTTCTTCCTGATGAATAAAATCAAACTCAAGTTGCAGATGATCTTTGCTTTAGAAAACTGTGCCACAGACAATTACTGTTAATGAGCAATATCCCCTTCTTTCCCAGTTGCCCATATACATGCAGATTAAAATGGAAAATGGCAATTTAAACCATCCATCACTGATCTCTTCCATGGAAGATTTAGGACAATGAAAGCTAGATGTTTCATTTGTTTACAGTGTAGGCAAGTGGAAGATATCCCCAAAGCAGTACCTGATAGGCTACTAGTGTGTAAACATTATGCCCTGTCGTTTTACTCCGTATCTTCATGGTGTTTCTCAGATGTATGTTCATGTTGAAACCTGTTCTAATGTTAAAGTGCAAAAGGGGGCAGTAAAGTGCTATCCAAAAAATGTTTATTTTTTAAGGGTATTTTTTGTGGCAAAAGTTGCATTTCTCAATAGGCTTATAATCTCTCATATTTAAAATAATGATCACATGAATATTTTCTGTTTGAAAGGCTTACAAATGTCACCAAAGCGTATCATTAAGCATTGTGGGAACAATGTTCACTGTGTGTATTTCCATGTTCTGTCCTTTAACCCAGTCCTGAAACATGCTACATATTTGGAAAGAATTGAAGGCAGGAAGCTTTCCTTAGATATATTTAGGACATAGCTATATGAAGCACTTCTGAAAGAATTCCAACTTTGCTAATCATGTCTGGTTCTCATGTTGTGCCTTACCAGTACCGTGCTTCTGGAAAAACAAAACGAAAAGAATGCTGAAGCTAGGGGTTTCTGCTTGAAGTACCAAAGCGTGTAGTGGTGGCATGGGTCAAGAGTTGGGCTCTCATCCAGACACGCATGCATTATTTGTCAGGAGGTAACTAGAAAGAGCAACTAATTACAATGTACCTAGTGAGTGTTTTCTCTTTCAGAAATTCCTCAGAATAAGCCATTTATACAGATTGGCTACTACTCTCCACTGCAGCCACTTGCAGTTTTTAAACTTTGTGTAGAAAGCATGTTTCTGCTGAAATGCAATAAAAAGGACAATGTGCCTGTGTGTTTCCGTGCTTGTGCATAAGAGACAGTGAGAAAGCAATGATTTGAGAAGTTTGCTGCTTGCTGAAACTGAGTAAGTCCAGCACTGTTGTCAGGGTTCATATTTCTGTAAATGCTGATGAAATGTTAATATAATACACTTTAAAATAGAACATTCGTCATATCCATTCTTTTTTTTTTTTTTTTTTTTTTTTGGTCTCCTTAGTTAGGAGACTGTCCTGAAGCGCATTAGCGGTTCTTTTGTGGTAACCAGAATTGATTTTGTAAATGGATCAGAATTCTCTAGTGCTTTAAGTACTTTTAGCAGAGCAGTAATTGCTTTCTGCACAATACTGCAAAAAGTTAATTGCTATTAATAGTGCTTTATGTGGAGGTCATGTATGAAAACTGAATATAAAATCTATATTTTTAAAAAAAATTTCCTTTGTCAACCTTGGTAAAAAATCGAATTGTACATCTTTTCAGCATTTCAAGCCTTACTCCTGTAGCAAATGTTATAAGCCAGGCTGCGTGTTCTTGTGCAGAAAGCCCAGATCTTGTTTCCCATTGTAGAGAAAAAAACAACAGATAGGTGTTTGCTCTCAAAGACCTTTTTTAGGGCACAGGAAAATGCGCTTCCTTTTCACGGGATGAAAACCGTGCATCCATTTTCACACCCTGGATTTACGCTGGGGACGGAGGGGTAAAGTGCAACTTGGTCTGAAGGTTTTTGTTTTGTGATTTTTTTGCTCTTCTCTGTGAGTAAGAGCCAAGCAGCAGGGGGAAAGGTCAGCTTTCCAGCAAAACTACACCATCCCTTGCAGGCGGAGATGGCGTCCAGTTGAAACAGATACGCTTGTCTTACAGCACAACCCTTCTGGCAGCTGCCCCCCGGGGGGGCTGAAAGCAGGGCGCTGCCGCTGCTGGGAGAGGTGGGCTGGGGGCAGGAGGCTCCCAGTGCCCCCGAGTCTGTGGTCACCTCGAGATGCCATGATCCCCTGGATGGGAATCACAGAGTCACCTACCTCTGCTCAAGCCCAGGATTGGGTAGCCCCGAGGAGAGTTTGCGGCACCGCCTTTGGCTTATTTACTTTTTCCACAGAATGAGATCACATCTGTAACCTTGTACATCACAGCTTTTAAGGAACCAGATTTTCCCTTGGTGAGAAAATACACTTCTCCAGTAAGACGTGTGTGGTGGCGGGTTTCAGGTGACTTTCCGTGTATGTGAAGGGTGAAAGGGGTACAGTTCTTGCCAAATATCGTGTCTCAGCTGCAGATTGCGTGTTCTCGAGTGCAAGGTACCTTTAGACTTGTGACCACCTTAAGCTGAACGGAGCGAAGAAATGAGTGCCTGTATCTCTGCAACAGCAATACTCACAGAGTCATTTGACACATCTTTCTAGGAGACCGGTCAGGGCATTTTCTGACATGTTTGAAGAGGGGTGGTGTCTGTGGGTGTCTCTACACAGTGGAAGCTCTGTGCCTTTAGGACTATGATGTGATGGTACGATTTGACTGTCAAATCCTGCAGGTCCATGCAAAAAAATGTTTTCTTTGGGGAGAAGTGTATGCGCTCTCAGCCCATCCTTATTTTATGCCTATTAGAAGTCCTTTGTTGTACTTTAAATGTTTTCCTCTAGTATTTTGCAAAAGGTAACACAATGAATTACTAAATGAAACAGCTGAAATTTCGTACATGCTCCTTGTTCCCGATGTATTTAAATTTTTGAGAAAACATCATAAAGCTGGTGAATCATTCTTATGTATGTTATTAAGATTTCAGTTGTAAACGTATTTCATTCTTTTGCGCTACTGAAGTCATTGGAATTTTTGCAACCAGTTTCAATTAGAATAGGTCGAGGAAAAGGCACTAAGAATGGCATCCATTTGCATGGCTTTTTGTGACACACAAAATGGTGGCCCCACTACCATTTTGTATCCAGGGTGGTGGCTAAAAACAAATAAACCCTTGGCTATTCCCTTTTTCAGAGCATTGCAAGCATTTCTCATGGGTAGTCTGAAAGAAGATGGGCTCCTTTGGAGATGAGGAAGGGCAACAAAGGGGTACCACAAACCCCGGGATGGAGATTAGCTACAGTTCCAGGGGACTGTTTCAAAGCATTTATGGGCTTGCTGCTGGTTTTATTGCAGGAGAGCCCGAGCCCTGAAAAGAGGTTCTTCCCTTCCAATGGATGTGAGAAATACAAGAGTTGCAGCTTTAGAAATTTGTGTTACGGTATTTTATAATCTGGCTTTGTATAATGTGGTACTTACCATTAAAGATCTTAAGGGATGAGCGTGAATATATTTGTTTATTTATTTGCTTGAATTCCATTTAGTTTCTAGCCTGCAAGTCCTATTAATGCAAGTAACCATTGCTTACATGAGTAGTTTCATTAACTGTGTGGAAAAATGTTACATATAAATAAAGGTCAGCAGATTAAACTTCTTAAATTTTATTTAAATTCAAAAACATGTCTATTTAGCATGTTCTATAAAACTTTATTATAGTATTAAAATAATTTAATATTACTGCACTGGCAAAGAACAGTAGCTTCCAAATCTCACTTAAAAGAATTTTAATAATATGAAATGCTTTACTTTTGTTTTCAAAGTTCCATTTGCTAGTCTGTGTATAAAGCCAGTTTGTCGTCTTGCTGTGTCAAACTATGGTAATTTTTCTTGCAGAGACTTCATGTAAGAGTAGTGCCTTTCTTTTTAACCAAATTCTGTACCCATTTTGAGACAGAGACTCCACATTAATCTTTTTTGATGAAGCTTGTTTTTCTGTCTGTTCCACAGCATTTACTGATCCTCTTCTCATTGAATTCACATTCACTTAGTACATTTAAAAATGGAGTGAGATCAGTCCTATAAAATCACTGCTTCTGCAAAAAAGCATTTTATGTTTATATCCGGGTGTATACCTTATATCCATATGGCATATCTTTGTATATGATGCTGAATGTGACAGAGGCTAGTGTGAAAGCTCTGTATGGAGCAAAGAACTCTTGCAGAGAGCTCTGGTCTATGTTTTTGAATTTTATTCAGTTCAAAGTCTTTAGGAATCAGTAAACTGGTTTTCATCTCATTCAGCAGGCTGTGATTTGTGCACTGCTACTTCATTGAAATCACTAGGACCTTTTTCTGGAACTTTTGTTTGCTTTGCATCAATCTGGTTGGACTTTTGGCTCACTTAAATATTTCTCCTGTGGACAAAACGATATTCAAAATATGAATGTTGTTATTTTCTCAAAAGCCAGATGATTAATACATACACTATTTAATAACCATTCTTTTTAAACAGTAAGGACTTGTATGTTGAATGCTGTTCTGTATTCTGTTTCAGTTTGCACTTGTACAAGTAACGGACTAACATAGTATTCATGACATTTCCTTAATAAAACTTTTCAATGAATAACTTTATAGTCAGGCTGGTAGTTAAACTTCATAAAGTTAAGTGGGTAGGATTCCCCAACAGAAGGTTTCAGGCTGCATTTTAAGAAGCATCTTGATTGTTCACATTTTTAGGGTTATTTTTGTTACATTAATTTAAAGCTAACTGCCTACACCAATTAGTTCAGGTAAGGTATTAAAGCGCAGAAATTTGGCACTGTTTCCTTGGTTAAATATAGAATACTCTCAACAAGTACGAACACACTTTCTAAAATTGCATTTATTTTATAATTACTAGGGTATAGTTAAAGCTAAGTGTGTGTATATATATATTTATAGTATGTGTGTACATACATAGTTTTGCAAGTTGGGAAAAGCACAAGGACACGATTTTTACATCAGTCAGTACTGATCAACAAAATCTTTTTTTAAGAATCTCTTTCTTTTAAGAATTTTATCTGTCGATAATTTTACAGTTTCAGAAATGTCTATGTAGTTAGGAATAGCAGAATATTCTTAGTGAAAAAGAGTGCTGACAGACAAAGTTCTATGTTTTTTGAGAATTTACTATTATGAAATTAGGTAGGTTTGAGTGTTTATCATTGAGGAAAACTCCATTATAATTTAAAATGGTGGAATGTGCCAAGTTTCTCTGAACAAGAAGCAGATTCTTAAGAAATTAGGTGGAAACTGTGTATAATATAAACTTCATTATTTATTTAACTTCTTTGACTAGTAAAGGTACATTAGTGCCAGGAACTGCTCAGCCTTAAAATAAATGTGGTACAGAAAATTAGTGGAGTGGGGAACAGGCTACTGTGTTGCTATTTTCTGTTCTTGTGTCATGTGAACTTTTTGTCTGATATAATACTTATTTTTAAAAAGGTTTGGGAACTCTGCATGTTGCTGTTATTTGATAAGCTGCATGACTAGTTGGACGTGTGGGAGGGATTCACATCCACGGGCTTTGCACAAATGTCAAATGTCGCCCACAATACACCAATTTTGGGCTGACAGTAAAAATGCCCTCTGTATCCAAAAGTACCAGACAGAAAGTGCATGAATTTAATTGTACAGCTTTTACTGTACTTAATATACTTTTCTGTGCTTTCTCACAGTAAGCACTAGGATTATTAATTGTAAGCAAGATTCTTTGAATGCTCTAGCCTCATTATATCTGACTGCTGACAGAAATGAGTCGTGAAACTTGCTAAGCTTTTCTCCAAAGTTTCTGCTGGGGTACAGGGACCTATATTGGTATGTAGGTTTCCCAGGAAAGAATGTTGAGAGCCGAAAAGCGAAAGTTAGCTTTTTATAGAAAGCAATGGTTCCAGGGCTGTCACTATCCCGACTGCTCAAAGAGCATGTCAGTGTCCCAAGCAACCATTGGAGTAACACAGCCTCCTCCAGATCAGTCATAGGATTCTGAAAACCTCTTGCTCTGTCTTTATTATATTTCTGTTTTGGTGGGGGAGTTTTTTAATTAGTTGAAGGCACCCTCTGATCAGACCTTTAAAGCCAGTTCATTAACTTTATTTTTACAGATGCCATCCTGCAAACATTTCGTAAATGTTGATGCTACCCAGAAGGCTTAAGGCTACATCAACACTTACCGAAATGAAGATTTAGGATTAATCCTGAAGTTTTTGTTAACCTCTACCAAGGCTGACTGAATTTTTTGTACTTTTGTACATTTTTTATACATTGTACTTTTTTTCAGGTATAAGATTTTCAAAAATAGGATCATAAAACAGTAGTCTTAATCCTCCTGACATTTAATCAATAGCTTCAGAAAATGCTTAGTACCCAGCAAATGATTTATTTAAAGTCTTTATGAAAATATAGTAGCAAAAATATTACTTAAATGCAGGGATAATAATCATGCCTACTATTACTTGACCACTGTAAATTTTGTGGTCAAACTGAAACGCATGAATTTTGATTCTCTTTATCCTTATTTGTGCTTTATTGTTGTAAGAAAACAAGGAAAGTAAATTGGAAAAATATCTTTCTCACAAAGGTCATGATCAAAACTGCAACCTGTGGAAAAAATTTCAATACAATCGAGTTCTCAGATTAATCCTTTCATCTTCAGCCTTTTTTCTTTCCTAATCCCATCAGTGTTAGATCCTACAAGTTCAGAAGCTCAAGTGGAAGGAGATTTACTGAGTTTAGTTCTCAAACTGTACAGACTTCAGAGCCATAGCGAGAATATTCCCCTGCCATAAAGTCTAACGAGTGCGTCGAGTGCGTCGGTTTAAAGCTCTTGTAAAACGTGTTTTAGCTGTCTGTTGGGGGTGGTTCTGTCCTCTACCTTTTATGAGGCAATTCCTGGCTACTTAACCAAGGCACACAAGCATGCTTTCTGTCTGGTAGCTGTTCCTGAGGATTGCCTGACATGCTGTCTCTGAACCCATCCTGGTTGTGCTCAGTTTGCATGGAGAAGGGATGGTGCCACTGCTTCATTACACACACATACATACACAAAATCTAAAATTAGAATCAGTGTTTTTGTTTTTCAGGGCAGCTTTTAAGTCACATTATTGCTAGTGACAGGTGCACATTTTATGAATTTCATATTTATGAAATCTAAATTTATTAATTTAAAAACAAAGATCTGGTTCTTTGAAATGTCATGTGTTTCATATTACACATTCCCGTTACATGAAGAAGAATCACTGTCAAGAAGAAATATTTGCAGCAGTGATCATACAGTGACCAGCCTTTGTCCTGGCATGCAGATGGGGGAATACAAGTAATTTTCACTTTTCTGGTACAACTCTGCTGCACAGGAGCAAAGTAAAATGGGGCTGTGGTCAGACAAGGTAGTAAAGTCAGTCGCAGGTGAGAGAGGTTAGCTCAGAAATTCTGTCCCTTTGCCTTTGCCTGGTAGGAGTCGATCCCCGAGGAGAGCCTGAGTCAGGACCCGTGCTGCTCCCTTGGGAACATTTGCTGAGTGGTGTCTTCCTCCCACCATTTCCTCATCGCCCTTGCAGAGCTCGCCTCTCCCTCCATCCTCCCTCACCAGGACAGTGACTCCGAGGAGGATGCTTTTTCACCTTTCCATTTGTTTTACCATTTCTGCTTTCGGGAGGTGGTGATCACCGCATTCCTTTGGCATGTCTGAAAACTGGAGGAGGAGACGCAGCTTCTCCCTGTCTCCAGTGCATCTCAGTTTGAACAGCCATGGCCAAGCCTAGTTTCTGTAGTCTGGAAATTACACTGCGCGACACAAAAGAGCACAGTGATTTATACATCAACAGTCGCTTTTCTTGCCATAACATTTCATTGTTCTTTTTCCCTAAATCTGTAATTACATGTCTTTGTCCTGCTATGTGCTGCTTCACAACAAATATAATTCTTACACAGGCTTTGTGAGTGAAAATAATCCCGTTCAATTAGCACAGATCATAAACTTGCATTGTGTGGGAGCAAGCAGTTGTAAATGATGGATTTGAAATTTAGGGTGTCACATCATCCTTTTCTCTAATTTAGTAAGTTCTCCCCCAATACTACCACATGCTGCTGGTAGGCTCCTTCAGCCAAGACAGAGGCTGGACGTCACCGATGCCTACAACTTTGTTCTGCTTGGGCCTTAATACTCTAATTTGAAGTTTCCAGGAAGGCTGCCTGTGAATAAGCTGGATTTACTACATGTGCTGTTTAAATATTAGCACTTGGAGAAGGGTGTTCATTAGGTGGCAGTTGTTTCAGTCATTTTTTTCAGGCCAATTCTCCATTAAGGAAGATCTTTGGAAAAGGCTGACAGGCAGGAGAAAGAGGAACAAAAGTCAGGCTTTTAGGTCTGTGCATTTGAGGACACTGTGTTGTTGGCTGTTGTTCTAAACTATGCACTTCTTGGCCTTAATTGGAAGAAATACATCTTACTGAGAAAAAAAAAGAAACAGACCTACTGTGGCTTTTGTCCTTGTGAGAAAAAGGCTCCTCGTTTTGTGGATGAATCAATACTATAGGTCATTATTTATATTTTTCTTCCATGAAGAAATGGTGAAGTTTACCTAGTAATTAATATGAGTAGGGAAGATACAATATCGAGTCTGACCCCAAAACTGGCTCACTGCCAGTTTGTGTAAGAAGTATTCATCTATGCTAAGTGAAAAGCACATCCGTGTATCACATGTAGCACAAGAAAGGAAAACAGAGCTAAAATAATGACAGTCATGGTGGAATTTATGAAGATAAGAAATCATTGTAGTGTAGCAGTCATGTTGTCTTGAAAAAGTGTTTTATCAGATGCATGTGTGGTCCTTGGATCAGGTAGATCTCTGTCCACCCCAGGTCTGTAAGCGCAATCCTGGTGAGTGACTGATGTTCCTGAAGTCTAAGATGTTTCCTTTCCCACATGGCTGCTCAGGGGGGTTGAAAGATTATTCTTGTCATTCTCCCATGTCCAAAATTAGCAAAATATGAGCAAGAACAGTAGAAATGTTACCAAACTGGAAAAACCAGGGTTATAGCCCATCAGACATCATACTAGCTGTTTTAAGTGGCCAAATGTGGAAGAAACAACAGTGCCTGCCGGAGATATAAAACCAAATGGAGTTCCCAAAACTGGGGAAGACTCAATCCATCTGTAATTTCCAGGATCTAAATAAACATCTTGCTGATACTAAATTGAGTCAGGCCAATACTATTGAGATCTGGTTTGCTCAGCCTGTCATTTTGGTTTTGGAAACTGTGTGTTTGTTCCTTTCTGTCCACTGCAGTTGCTACTTTTCTGGATGAGATTTTATCAAGTGTCTCACATTTTCCCTTTTTTTCTCTCTCTCCTTTTTTTTTTTTCTCCTTTTTTTTTTCTGTTTTAGATTCCTTCCTGGACAAGGATTGGTACTATATCCGCAGATAGGAGACAAACTGGATATTATATGCCCAAAGGTGGACTCTAAAACTGTTGGCCAGTATGAATATTATAAAGTCTACATGGTGGATAAAGACCAAGCAGATAGCTGTGCTATTAAAAAGGACAATACACCTCTACTCAACTGTGCCAAGCCAGATCAAGATGTTAAGTTTACCATCAAGTTTCAAGAGTTCAGCCCTAATCTCTGGGGCCTGGAATTTCAGAAGAACAAAGATTATTACGTCATATGTAAGTTCAAAATATCAATTGTTCATTCTCTTAAATATAATTGTTCATTCTTTTGTATGTTGTCTTGTACATTATAAGCAAACGAAGAAAAATATGAATGGGTTTCTATTTTTTTCTCTGAAAGTATTTTCTTGCCAGCATATTTTTAACATTACTCCTGACTTCTCTGGGGCCTCTGTCTCTTTTTTTCCTTGGCTTGTGTAAACCAAATTAGATTGTTCTTCTATGTCTGTTAAGAGCTTCTCCTTTTGTGTGCAATATCATGTCCTGTATTCACATTGAAGGTTGTGTGCAGCTAAACCATGATGTGTTTCCTGCTCACAGCTCTGGTGACGTGCCATGCTATTGGCCTTGCCCACAGGTGCCCTTATGCCAGCAGTAAGAGTAAGGTGGCCCAGCCATTCTTGCAGTGACCTTTTGACCACCTTTTGGCCACTTTGGTGCCAAATTTGACAGTGTAATTTCCCCACAAAGGGTACTAGTGGGCTCTAGTTGAGCATGCACGGCTGCAATACATACCTGCTGTGTCCACACAGTGGCTAGGGGGGTTCTTGAGCAAAACCTAGACTAGCATGATCTTGAGTTTCCTCCTTTTTCATGGTCATGAACTTATAAAAAGAACGTACATGACACAAGCCTGTGTCCAACAATTTAAACTTTATATGACTTTTAGTCTGATAAGGGATTATGGCTGAAAGCAAGTCTGGAGGTAACCACTGTGTTTAGTGATTCAAATTACTTATGATGTGCAAAGTTAATGACGTGAATCAGGAGTTAGCATAAGCTGAGACCTCAGCAGTACAACAATTTACATTAGCTTAGGTTTTGTCGTTGTAGTACTATGTCTTGTGGATCTCATTTAGCCCCATGGGGACTTTTGACGTTTTGAGCAAGGATCACCAGTTAGTTGGAGATGGACAAATTATGTGAATTAGCTTTTCTACAGTTACAATGAAGTTAAATACTGGTGTGTCTTATTTCTGCCACCTGCTTGAAAATTGGAGGGCTGATAACTACTTCATATAATGTCTGCCACTCTAAATATTTCTTAATTTCTTAGTTAAAAATATTGATAATTCTACACGTGCTATAAGCAAGTAATTTTAAAATGGAAATGGAAATGCATTTAATAGGAATTACTGCTCACTTCCCTGTTATATCCGTAATAGTACACACTGTGCATAAACCAGGTTGTATGTCACAGAAACTACAAAAGAATTCACTGTATTAACTATTAAATGTAGAAATTACTAAAGAGCAGTTGTGGGAAATATAAAACACCCTTTTCTGATTTTTAAGGTTTGACAAAAAGATCACTTAATATAGGTCCTTTCTCTGTTTAGTCAGGAGGTATATAAAAACTTGACCCCACTTACACAACACTTAACTTTGATAAACTTCCCATTGAAATCCAGTGAGATTTTCTAGGGTAAAAAAGCTGCAAGATTAGATGTTGAGAGATAGTTGTCTGTAACCCCTGTGAAAACGTGCAGCATAAAAATGACCATGCTCAAATAGTTGGCTTTAATGATGAAATGTGTTCAGTATTTAGTACTGCTTTTAAAAACAACAACAGCAGACTAGCTGTAGTGGAACAAATGGCACTGTTACAAATTATTACCTGAAAATTATGGGCACAAATGGAGTTTTCTGATACCCTGTCAGTTCTGTCATATCCGTGTCATGGATTTACCCAGAGAATTATTAAATATGTCTCATTTTCATTAGTTTTGTATAATTATTTCATTATAGCAATAAGACATAATAGATGTTGCATTTCCTGAAAGATTACAGTATAGTTTGGTTGAAAGAATTTGCTCAGCCTAATGCCTAATGCCTCAAAAATCACACTGGCCTTGCAGTAATACTGGAGTGCCTTACGATATTACTTTCCCTGCTCATTTTGGCATAAACAAATGGCTAATTTATCACTATATTGCTAGCATACTAACGGAGCTGCAGCAGGGGTACCCATACATTTTAATAGGTCTGACAAAAAAACCAAACAACCCTGAAAACCCAGTCATCCTGAAGCTAAAACTCTCGCTTTTCTATCATTCAGGGAGAAAACAATGAACTCAGTGATGTCGGTCTCAGAGACACTAAGAGGGGTAGAAAACTAGGCCAGGGCTCAGCTAGGACACCATTTTACAGAGATACTGGAGCTAGATAGGATTTTAACAGTTTGTGCTCAAAAGCTCATGACCTGGCACAGCCTTGTCACATACAAGTTCTGGTAAACGTTTACTGTCGTTTTTCTAAGTAATATAATACATCTTAATCATGTATGCAAATCACGCTGTAAATAGTTTGCATACATCCCTGTTCCCTGACCTGTAATTTGACTGGTGTGCTCAGGCACGAAAGGGGAATGCACTGGGTCTCTCACTGACACTGATACTGCTCTTTCTTCCTCTTGTTTCCTCCTTCCTTCCTGCCCTCCTTGATTTGTTGGGGTTTTTTTAGGGGGGGTGGGAGTACTATGAAGTGAGGGCAACGATGCATTTCATGTGCCAGCTTTTGATTTTTAAGTATTTTAGGATCTTGTATTCCCTTGACTAAAGGGCATGAAACAAACCTGAGACGAGGGTTTTCTGAGCCCAGCATCTTTGCAGTGCTCGCTATGGCTGCGTCTACAGCCGAATCTCACACTGTTTATGCTGGCAGGCTGCTGGCAGCCCTTTAAATGTTCTGTGCATCGTCATGTACCTTTATCGTCTTGCCATTATTTGAAAACACAGTTTGTTTCTCTAAGGTAATAGGATGCGGTTTGTGGAGCTGTATTAAACAGTAAAATCAGGGGGTTAGTCATTTTGGGATGAGGACTTATAACAATAACACAGGATGAAGCAGCTTCCTGAACCCTCTGTACCTTTAGGGAAATGTGATTGTACAGGAATTTTTCAAGCCATAATTTTTATATCATCCAGATGTATTCGTGAAGGTATAGCAGAAGGAGATCTTTTCTACTCACTACTTTCCTAGGTAAAAGCATACAAAAGATGAAACTTTTCTCATTCCACACTTAACAATTTTTTAAAAAAGTAAAATTGTAGATGAGTTTTTGATACTTCTCTTCATATCCATCCAAAAAAAGTCTAATCTATTTCTTGGCAAGATATTCTTCAATATGAATATCGGAATCCAAAGAGTTAATTCTGTGAACAGCAGTACTTGGAAAGGTGATACTGAATCGTATTGGAAAGTGAATAAATGATGTAACAGAGTGTCCTTGCTTTTCTCTTCTTTGCTATCATCAATTTTTGGTTCCTGGGAAAATAATAGATTCATTTTCCTACAGCTACCTGATTTCTTTTCAGCAGAACTGGAGAAGGTCAAATGTACTTGAGATCTCAGAAGTATTAATGTTAGATTATCCTAAAATATGCGACCATTTAGCTAACATATCATAAATCTCTAAGGAAATCTTTAATCAGATGCATGAAGGAAGATACATCATGCCTAACAACATAAATATCTGTGCGAAGGGCAAAGTTAAGCAGAAGAAGAGTGTGCAGATTTGCAACTCTGATGTTTGCATTAAAAAGTCTTTTTATGTCTTTGCATGGTTAGGGAATGAAGTATAATTTTCTGTTGTTGTGGATTGCTCAGAACAAGCAATGAGTATCTTCTCAATACCAGGGGATTGATCTGCAGGTGCTTGGGTCGTGGTGTAACTGCTTCAGTACCTCTCAGATGCAGTGTTTCTTGCGTGGGAGGGAGATGCGTTAGCGCAGTACAAGCAGATCTAATATGCCAAAGTTGTTTACTTTTGGTGAACAGGGGTTGTCCTGAACCTTTCCCAAAAACTTGGCCTTTAGTCAGAGGGCATGGAAAGCACTATGGTACCCTGGGTTTACACTGAGGGAGCGCCCTGGGGAAGCCAGAGGGCAGCTACGCCAGAGGGAAGGGAGCAGGGCCGCTTGCCTTTGAGCCACTATCATGCTCCCGAGATAGTTTGGCCAAGCAAGCATGTCTCTTCTTTTGCATAAGCAAAATGAAGATTATGGGCTACCATCATCAGCATTAAAAAGTAAGTCACCTGCAATGAAGTCTTCACCTGTTCGAAATTTATAAAAGAATGGCTTGAGGCTTGGGAAGGGGCTACAGAATGGTCCTAGAAAAGTTTCCTCTAAATGCTTGCTCTGCCTGCAACCAAGCTGGCCGAGCTTGCTCCTTGGCTTTTACATTGGCAAAATGGCATATGCAGCTTTCCTTAAATGTTTTTTTTGTCAACTTTTTTAAGTGACCCACTTACATAATTGGCCTCTGGCTTAAATTAAAAAACTTACATATATATTTGGTCCCTGACTGATTTAAAGGTTTATACTGGCTGGTAGCACTACATTTTGGATAAATGCTTTAATAGTACTGTGGCTTTTAAAATTGAAACAGTCATTCTGAAACTTTAGCATTAGCTGGATTTGAAAAAAAAAATCACAAGGCTTTTTATGTTTTCACTTTGTCATTCTGTTACAATTAAAGGGCAATAACTGTCTGAGGAAGAACACATTAAAGGACAATACAGATTGCGCCCTGAAATATGGCCCAGCTGGGAAGAATAAATCTCTTTGCATGGCCAAATAGATTTACATTAAAATGTTATTTTAATATTCTGACCAAACAGTTTGAGTGCTGGCTAATCTGGCCGGCTAGGCATTCTGACACTTCTCTGAGGCAGGTTTCAGTCTGCAGCCCCCTACAACCTCCCAGACACCCAGCAAGAGCTACCTGAAGGAAACAGTAAATTTTCCTTTTTTTAGGGGTTAATTCTGAACTAGCCAAAACCGGGACAAAAACTATATCAGAATTTCATTTCCATTCATTTTGCAACAAAGACATTTTCTGTGCTTTTTGTTGAAGACTCTGTGGTCCAGGAATGTATTGTTATTTATTTTTTTGGTGGTGGTGGTGTTAATGAAAGCCTGTGTGATAATAGCCTCCACAATTCCAGTTGCACAAAGATCACATTTTTTTCTTTCCTTTCTCCTCCTCCTTCCTCAGAAAATTAGATAAATTATTTCTTCTTAGTGTAAAATGATATCCAGAGGTCAGTCTTTGACTTTGCTGAGAGTCTTTTAAGGGATATATCAGCAATACCACTTAGCTCTTGTTGAATTAAATATAAATACAGCTCATACAAATAATATTATTGGAGAAAAAAAATCATTGTCTGTGCAGCTTCAGATTTCTAACTCAGTCTAAGACCTACAGGATTAATGGAGTAATGGTCCTTTGGGGTTTTGTCCCAGACCACACAGGTCTTGTAAGAGAATAAGGCTATTTTAGATTGATGGACTTTGTTCATATTCGGTGCCATTACCTAGGCAATACCGACCGTTTATCTCCTTTAAAGTAGACAGAGATAGTTCAGCAGGAAATCTGTTATCATTTCTCTATTCCTAAGGGAAGGAATTGAAAGATAGGAATGCTCAGTTTGTTAATTGATGGCATCTTGTGAAAAAGTACATTTATCCTCCCCCACGCTCCCTAAGTATTCCAAATAGATATGAAATCAGATGAAAATGAAAAATAATTATTCAGACTGGAAGAAAGAATTATTCAGGAAATACTCATGAATTAAACAGGTTTTAAAATTTCATAGGAAGCTGTTTGATATTTTTAGTGAGTATTTATTTTTCTCATTTTTTTGGTTCCTCATAAACAATTTATAAATACTGGAAAAACAGCACATTCATGAAGAAAGATACAATATTCTCACTTAAAAGTCTTTATATTTATAGAATAAATATCAACAATAAGGGACACTTAAAGAGCTTTGCAAAAAAACAGCTTAAACCTTGATCTTCTACAAGTTGTATATGCTCTTACATGTACATAAACATCCTGAAAAGAACTACATGCAGAAGAGGGTTGGGTTGAGTGTATTTTATGCTTTATATGCAGGGTATGAGTAACTGTTTAAATCAAGGGGATGTGTACTGGGGAGACATGCCACACTATGAGGAAAGTATCTGTCTAAACTTGAACTTAGAAGCACTAAGTTCCTAGCATGCTGAAGCTCATTTAACTTACATTTTCTACCTAAGTTTGGTGATGAGCATTTATCTCTTCAAGTGAGATGACCAGTCTTTACATCTGGTTTTATATTACAGTATTTTAAGTCCTAAAATAAAAGACCAGGAACTGCATAAGCATTTATGAAGGCTTTAATGAAATTGATTTTAAATACTTGAAATTGTTGGCCTCATTAAAGTCTTTACATAACTGAAGTGGAGGGAGATGTACTTTTGTCTGAGAACTGCATTAGCGAAAACATAGGGTTGAAATGGTTGAAAAGCAGGGTTAAATGTCAGTTTGGACTTTCTTTCCTGACTTTAGTCAATCCTGGAAACTTTGGAGGAAGAATATTTCAGGATTTATTTCTGATAAATCAGACTGTAAAACTAAGCCCTAATGGGCAGCCTTCCAGTTGCTTTTTTTCAGTTCCAAGGAAATCATGCAAATATTTCTGTGAGTAAAAGCAGGATTAGGCTTAAGGTAGTCTTAGCAGTTCTTGGAGAAGAGTCCGTATTAAGCTGATAAGGCTGGTTTTAAAAAGCATGTTCGGATCTTTGTTAACATGATTTATCTGTTTTCTGCTCAGTAGATGAAGGCAGCAAAAATAACTAAACCGCAGCAGCAGACTTGTCCTTATGTGCTCAGTGAGCTGCTCTGAGAGAAACAGAAGTCTGAATCCAAATCCTGCCAGGGAAACTGAGATGGATTTGTTTTTCAAGTATTTCACGTTAGCACGTAAACGCATTAGACCACAACGGTGCAGTTGGTTGCAGAACACAGAATGGCTCAGTTTGGATGGCATCTCTGGAGATGGTCTAGTCCCCTGCCCAAGCAGGCTCAAGCTGCAGCGAGTTACTCAGGACCGTGTCCAGCTGGGTTTTGAATATCTCCAAGAATGGAGACTCCACAGCCTGCCTGGACAACCCATTCCAGTGCTCAGTCACCCTCACGTTCAGAAAGGTTTTCTGAGGTTTAAACAGGATTCCTTATATTTCAGTTTGTGCCCATTGCTTCTTGTCCCATCACTGGGCACCACTGAGAAGAGTCCAGCTGGCTCTTTCTTCTTTGCCCCACTTCCCCCAGGTGTTTGTACACATGGACAAGATCCCCCTGTACGTTCTCTTCCCAGGTCCTCAGCCTCTACTGTTATACAGATGCTCTAGTTCCTTCATCACCTCTGTGAGCATTTACTGGATTTGCTCCCATAAGTCCATGTCTATCTTGTACTGGGGAGCCCATGACTGCACCCAGCACTCCAGCTGTGGCCTCACCAGTGCTGAGCAGAGGGGAAGGATCACCTCCTTCTGCCTGCTGGCAATGCTCTGCCAAATGCAGCCCAGGAGCCAGTTGGCCACCTCTGCTGCAAGAGTGTGTTGCTGTGTTGGCTCATGGTCAACCAGGACCCACTGTGCCATTTCTGCAAAGCTGCTTTCCAGGTGTTTGGCCCCAGCCTGTGCTGAAACTCGATTCCACCTGCTGTCCAGAGGCTGCCACAGCAGAGTTAGTGGCAGAACCAAGGCATTAATTAATAATTTGCGTTGCAGAAGAAAAAAGGAAAAAAATGAACTTAATAATGTTATACTATTAAAACACTAGTGAAGTATTAAAAACTGTAAAAACATCATTATTTAAAGTATTGGTTCTCTTGTCTAGTTCTGACTTTTCAAAAACACTGGAGGATTAACATACCTGTCCCAACAGAGTTTCTTAAAATGGACCGAGATGTGCCTATGTGATAATTTCTAAAGAAGCTAAATCCCTTAATTTCTTATGGCAAGCATTTGAACTAGAGGTCCCGTAGCACCTTGGAAATTCAGATTGCTTTATCTCAGCAATGTTCACTCATTAAGTTTTACTCCATGGGTGTTTTAAAAGTTCCAAACACAAACATAAGCATACTGCAATCAAAACAGTGCTTAACTTCTGATCATCTTTGCCAAGTGCACCGTCATCCAATAGTGTCATAATTGATCTTAGTACTAAGGTGCCAAACTCTGTGTTGCTGAAGGATAGTTAGATGATGTAAATAGCTTTTTGTGTTTTGCAATAAAGCACACTTTTGTTGGGCTTGATGTAAAAGCAGGAGATGAAGGTATTCTTTTATTGAAGCAAACATGTGGAAAATTGCTCTAGATTGTTATAGTACAGAGCATCTCCCCTGAAAGGAATGAGGTTCATCTGTAGGGCAAACTCTGACTGTGGCACTTTATTGGGGTTACTTCTGGACTCTGTGTGGTCAAAGCAAATAACGTCATGTCCATCTAAACTGTTATAACCATGAGACTGGCACATTTTCTCATCTATAGTGTTATATTCTAAA
The DNA here is from genome assembly GCA_026413425.1 of Tringa solitaria. Classification (NCBI taxonomy): domain Eukaryota; kingdom Metazoa; phylum Chordata; class Aves; order Charadriiformes; family Scolopacidae; genus Tringa; species Tringa solitaria. The sequence goes on from JAOXJM010000001.1 coordinate 150,506,013, forward strand.
CTGTCACTAGGTATTAACTCAGTCACTGATGAAGTCCTACCACCTAGAGATGAACTCTGCCTCAAAATGATGTTTTCCACTTCAGTGCTACTCGTATAGCAATTACTGGGTCATTAATATCATTGCATGCAATTAGTGACAGTAGAATGAGCAAGAGGTTTGTTATTTATTTAATATGAACTTTTACTATAACCCTTTCTTATCCAAGAGCTACAGACAGAAACCAGAGAGGTTTTCAAGGCAGATGAACATCCTTGAAGAGTGGTGTTGAGATTGTATGGAACAGAAAATAGGTCCTCATTTAATGTTAAACCTTCTGCTTTTGTTTCCTGCAAGCACCCTTGTCATTAGCAACAATCAGTGTAACTTCAATGCTAACTAATTCTATTACTTCTGTTCAGCTGAACTGTTAAGCAAAGCTTGCACTGGTTGTGGGGAGATATTTCTCCCCATCCAGGAGAGGTTTTTGCCAGTAGTGTGCTGGGAGAAAGGATGAACTTACATAAAATACTTGTTTGTGGTTGGTGAAGTTAACAAGCTAGTAATCTGTTTTAGATGCATACTTTCTGATATACGCTGAATACATCATAATTAGTGGGCTTACATCTGCCACAGTTACTTCAGTGCTCACAAATATATAATTTGTTTATGTAAACTAGAAGCAACCATGTGTGCAGTAGATCATTATCTGACAACATTTCTCAAAGTATGTGAAATAGAAATGCTTAACTGTAAAGAAAAACTTAAATTGTCATTCACAGTGATACAGTATTGAGATTCTCTTAGCTTTTATTTATTTTTTTTTATGATCTCTAAATCATTCCAAGAGAATTTGGAAAAGTGACACTTGCCAGCAGTGAAGCAAGTAGGATTTTGTTTGGGTGGGTGGATGCTGTGACCTTCTGTAATGGATAATAATTCAGCAAATAGTTTACTGTTTAGTAGACTTCAGCTGTGGTATTCCTAACCCAGAGATAAAGTGGTGCTGTTTTTAAAATGATAGGCAGCACAAACTACTTGGAGCTCACAGCTTCTTTGATACTTTCCAAACTCCGTTTTACTCACTGTCTCTTTTTGCCTTTTTGACTGTTGACATATGGAGCTTTTTTTTTTCCACCTGTATTCTTATTATGACATGCCATGTCTCCCTGGAATTAAGAGAATTATTCTGAATGTAGGAAAGCAGGGAAACTTTACAAGAAGTCTCTCCCGATTTTGCGTTTAATACTTGGGCAGCACTTCTGAGTCAGATGACATGAGATGCGGGAAGGAGACTCCATGGATTTCCAGAGGTGTACCTGGAATTAAGCAGTTATATACCAAGTGTTATGGTTTGAGAAAACCCATAACAATTTATTGTCGTTTAGACAATTA
>JAOXJM010000001.1:150518893-150537667 GCA_026413425.1 Tringa solitaria
CTTTTTTTGTTTTGGTTTGCTTTTTTACTAATATATATTTTGAGATTGCACAGAATCTACACCAGAAGATGTGAAATTCATTTGCGGCAATTAAATAGTCTTAACTTGTCACCATTTTACATATATATGTGTGTGTGTATGTATATACACACATATATATGTTTATATATGCATATATATGCATATATACACACACATTTTTTTAAAAAAGAAACTGCTTCTGGGAAAAACATCAGCCATCCAAAAACAAGAATGGGAGCATATTAAAAAAAATATATCCAAAGCATCTCATAAGAGAAAACTAGGAAATATAAGGCCCAAAATACCATGAAATTAGTGTTACTGCATCACACATTTAACAATGACAAGGTGTGCCGGCATTTATTTTCTGTGTTGTGTTTTCCCTTGCCTTGAGGGCTGATGTGTTCTGTAGATTTCGTTGGGGTTCATAAAGGGGGGGTTTCAGGTTAAAGTTTTTTCTTTAGCATGTCTATTCCCCTAAAGCTCCCCACCTTGGGGAGAAAAAAAGCTCTACTTTTATATGTGCTATGCAAATAGACATTTCTAACATAGTCATGTTACTATGGTAACACTTTGCTTTCTGATTTGGAAAGAAAATGTAGCAACAGCATTTTGGGGTTCTCAGACCTCTGGTGAGCACCTGCGAGGAAAGAAAAAAAATCCATCAAAGAAATGATCTCTCTCTGTTTCCTGAACCTGAAAATGATGTTGAGATGTTGGTCCAAAAGAGAGAAACAAAACAAAAAAATCCCAACCCATGGTTCTGTGGAAGGTTACCATGGTGACTAACTACAGTACATATGTAATTCTTTTCAACAACACTTCCTTTCTGTGAATCCATCCATACAAGGTTCTCTTGTAAGTCATTAAGATTTTATTTTGGGGGAGGGGGAGGAAGGGAAAAGATGAGCTTACTGATCCTGATTTTTATTAAATCAAATCTATGCTTCATCAGTTGGCTACATTCTAGTTATGTACTAAACTGTGAAAAAAAAAAAAATCAGATGAATTGCTCAAGAGCAACCTGCAACCAATTTAAAAAAATAATGTACTGTGCGTCTGTTTTGTGTCTGGTGCAGAATTATGACAATCTACCAACTGTTCCTTTATTTGACGTTGGTCCAGCTTTGAAAAGTTACTGTAAATGCCTTGCTTGTATGATCATCCCTAGTCACCCAACTTGGAATTTGCACCATCATGTCTAAGTGAAGATGCTGTAAATAGGTTCAGATTTCCTGTATATGGATTTGGGGTGTTACAGTAGCCTTATTCACCTTTTTAAATAATAATAATAAAAAAAAAAACCCACATGGAAACAAGACAAAAATGGCTTTTCTTAACCAGATTGTGTATATAGAGCAATGTTGGTTTTTTATAAAGTCCGAGCAAGATGTTTTGTATAAAATTTGAATTTTGCAATGTATTTAGCTACAGCTTGTTTAAAGGCAGTGTCATTCCCCTTTGCACTGTATTGAGGAAAAAAATGGTATAAAAGGTTGCCAAATTGCCGCATATTTGTGCTGAAATTGTGTACCATGAATATTTATTTAAGAATTTCTTTGTCCGGTTTGTAAGTAATTCAGTATTATGCTTGAGTTATAAATAATTTCTTCTTTCTCTTTTTGTTGTTTTTTGTTTTGTTTTTGTTTGTTTGTTTTGTTCTGTTTTAAAACTAGCCGGTCATAAGTTTGAAATCTGCTTTAGTTCCACATTGCAATTAGTTCCCAGAAAATGAAAATTATGAAAATCACATTCCACGTCTGTTTCAAACTGAATTTGTTCTTAAAAAAATAAAATATTTTTTTCCTATGGAAACCTTGCCTTCTAAGTATTTTCTTCTTTTGTTTTGCCATTTTTTTCTTTTTTAAAAGATGAAAATAAAAAAGAAAGCCACCAAGCCTGCTTCCCTCTGCCCCTCCCTCCCTCTCTCTCCTCCCCCTCATCTCTCCACCCAGATTGTTAGTGGTTTATAGGAAAGAAAGCTCCTTATAATACACTGACTTCTGTTAACCTACTTCTTCCCAGACTTTCTCTTACCTGTACTGGCAGATTTTAAAAAACACAGGAGGGTCTTATGCCTTTGGAAGGCAGTGAGCTTCAATGGGGTGCTGTAGCCAGGTTGCCTGGATGATTTGGGAGGTGAGATGGTAACCAGACAAATAATTCCCAGACATTGTGGAGTGGATTTATACTGTGAGTAGAGTATACCAAAAGCCTGGGTGCTGTTGCTGTCACTGCTGCTCCTGAGGATGGGCAGCTGCAAGGCTTGGGTGGAGGAGCTGAGCGAGAAGGGCCAGGAGATGGGAAGCCTTGGGAGAATGGGAAAGATTAAAAATGCTGCAAAGTCAAAACGTCTTTGCATGGTTCTTTTGGTGGGCCTGTGCATCATCCCGGCCCTGCTTTACTGCACCTTAAGGAAGATGGAGGCCAACACGTGCAAGTGACACAAGACTAATACAAGATCTGTGGTTGCACTGCTCTGATTTTTAATAGGATAAATGATTCATTTAATGAATAATACCTTCATTTTTTTGACAAAGCCCAGTAACCCTGAACGTGAAGCACCTTTCAGTTTGTTAGCAGTGCATAAATGGTGTGATCATCCATGGAGTAACAGGTGGGAAGATCTACAGAGGGGAAAGAAGCATTTGTCACTTTAAAAACAGATGCCAATTTGTCATAGAATTTTCACTGCAGAAAGGCAGCTAGTTATTCATAGTATTGGTCACGCAATTCCCATTTGTCAAATTATTTTTTCTTTTCTGCATAACCAGAAGAAAAAAATTATTTTATGGCAAAGGCACTATATGTATTCTAATGGCACAAGTATTCTAAAACCAGACATGCAGAAAGCCCTAGAGACTGTGGAATGCTTGCGCCAGCATGGCTTCTTGCTGACAGAGCTCAATTTATAGGTCCAGTTTACAGAGTCTGCTGGAAGTTGACCTTAGGGGGAAAGTCACCCAGTGGCACTTCAGTTCAACTCCTGACTCTGCTACAGACACATCCTTGGGAGAGTTACTTGGTCCAGCAGAAGGTGCAAGTCCCCATTACAGAGCATGTGAGCATCCTCTGACTGCTCAGTAAATCACTTGGGCATTTACAGCTGTAAGTCACTTCAAAGGAGGTAGTCCTGCATACTCAGAGGCACATGCTGGAGAGACTTAACAGGGAATTTTACTTGCTCTTCTTGGTGGCTTGTCACTAGGGTCCCCACATCATTAATGGCTATGAGGTGCTCAGGTCTGGTCTACTCTAAAAGCTTGACTGATAGAGCCATCTGTTGGAGCTGTGACTAGCTTAGTTAAGGCTAAGGCTATTGTTTTTATTGTAGGCCTTGGTAAACACTGGAACATGGTGATAAGAAAAATGATTCAATAGTGTCAAGTTTACATGGCATTTTAATTTCTGTGCCTCTTTTTTCCATCTATGATGAACATATTTTATTCTATAATTGTTAATATATTATATTTATAAATAGCATGCATACTAACACCCCCCACACCTATTTTTGTCACTGTTTTAGTAATTAGGGAAAAGTAGTATTGCTATAAACAATGTCTCCACTTGGGGGGAAAAATGATTGCCAGCATAACTGTATCTGTGTAGTTAAGCTTGGGGACAGGGATGCTGTGTTAACGGGAGGGCCTTGCACACATACCTCCACAAATGTAACAGAACCTCCATAGAGTCTGCTAAACTCATTTTAGTAAATGATATGTGCCTTAGATGCTCAGCATAAAGTCATTGACTTATAGCCCATCTTATATAACTTGCAGGGGAAAAAATAATCCTACTTGCGTTTTGTACTGCTGCTGACACTGCACTATTAATTATCAAACAAGCACAAAATCAGAATTTACTGCCTTTATTACAAAACTGGTTCCCTGGCAGGAGCTAAGTCCAAGTCAATAGGCTCCACTAAGTGGAAAATAAAATTACAATTCACAGTTGTTATCCATCTAGAGCGGAATAAGGATCTGTTACATAAAATAGTGCCTCACAAAGTAAGCATAACAATGTTACTGCCTGCGTTTAAAACGCTGTACCTCTTTCTTCAGCCTTTCTCTTTAGCTTTGCTGTGATGCGTTGATCAAATGCTCACTCCGTCAGCAGCACGCTTGTTTTTATTCTATGGGCACTGTAAATTTTCTTTTTGCAGAAAAGCTTAAAATTTTGTAGTGGTTAGCAAAATAAAGGAAAATGAAAACTCAGTCTTTCTAAGAGACATTTTACATTTTCATAGCCACAACAGAAATTTTGTTGTGGAAAAATCCCAGGGATAGCAAACACCAAACATACTCATTATACAGTTGGCATGTCATTACATGAAGCATCAGATCAGAAATCAAGTAATATTTGTTTTCAAAAAAGATGAGTGTTGGAGGTTATACTTATATTCATAATCTGAATGGTGCTGGAATCAGCTGACTGAGTCGAATTCTATTTCATCTATGAAATAAAATAATATATGTCTTTCACATGATTCACAGAAATACGTTGACGCTTAATTAAAGCATAATGCAATCCATAAGAGTCACCCTACAGATAAAATCATTGGGCTGATGGTGGAACTGGAGTTCCTATTGGAAGTAACGTGCAGATGATATCTTTGCCCATGCCTGGATCTGCCAATGATGGGTGAGATGCTGTCAAATGGGAGCTGGTGACTCTTGGGAAACAGGGGGAAGAACCTGTCCACCCAAGGTGAGGATGAAGAGGGGGAGCTGCAGGCAGCTGTTCCTGGAGAAAGGCATATGGATCAAAGGGAGGAGAGGGAAGGTGTGTGAAAGGGCAGTGACTTCCTGAGGAGGCTTAGGGAACATCTGTAATGTCAAAATCCCAGGAAGAAATCAGACCTAGATGACAGGCCCAGCTGTGGAGGCAGTCAGAGAGACAGGGTTTTTACAGCTCTGGTACAGGCTTTGGTGGAAAACAAGTACAATTTTCTGTTGCAAGCAGAAGAAAAATGTTGAGAGATGAAAGGCAAATAAGTGTAGCATTTGATAAGTGTTGGCTGTTGTTTCAAGCAGGTGAGGAGATCAGGCCAGGTTGTTCGGCTATGCATTGAGATGAGAAAGAGTCTACATGGGATGAAGAACCGAGGCCAGGACTCAGTGTTTTCTGCAAGCTGGGATACTGTGAAAAAGAGATCAAAGATCTGCAAGAATTGAATAACTGTAGGACTATTAAAAGTCTGTACAGCAGAGAACCTTGTGCATAGTTGTCATAACCTCTGGAATAGGACTCGTGTCTTCATAAGTGCATTGACAGAGCCTTGTGCTTAGGCTGCTGAAGAAGTGCAATTAATTTAATAATATGGGGAATCCACTGAGGGTGGGAAAATGGTTGTTTCTAGATCAGACCTTCAGTGGATATAAATTAACATAGTTCAGTTTGATATCTGATCCTACTTATCACAGTTCAGAATTGCACATGCATAAGCAATACTCATACAGATTTTATTATACCTCTTAGCAATGATAAAGTGTTTTATAAGAGTGTTGTCCTGAATATTATGAAGACTGTACTCAAAAACATACTGACAATTTCATGCTTTTATAAGAGACTGCCATTAAATACCATAAAAATTGTAATTTGTATTTTATTGAACATCTTCAGCAATTTGCTGTATCTGATCATTGAAAGTGTGTTGAATTACTAGCAAATATATAATAAAAATTGTTCTCTTTTTAATATGGCTTTTTGTCCTCTTTTTTAATATTTAAACTCATTCCTTCCTACTCCTTCATTAAATTTTATTCCATATGCATAACTGGCAGGTCAGCTGTCCTGATATCACATTATCTGTTCATCCCCACATCCCACGTTCCCACTGTTTCAAAATCTCGTTACTTGATCAAAATACTGAATTTTGGCTCTCTTTAAACTCAGCTGTTGGATATATATGGTCACATAAGCAATTTAGTAATTACTCAGAAGCAATAGCATTTTAGCCTTCATCATCATGAGGTATACTGGAGGATGTGAGGCCAGAAGGCAGAAGAAGACACAAAAGAATTCTTTGTGTGTCACTCTGAAAAATCTCAAGATTTAGGGAACCCCAAATGATGACGCAAGAGTTAAAAACAGTTGCATGTGCTGCCTTTTCTTTGTTAAGTGCTATGTTTTCTTTTTGTACATAATCAACAAAACACATGTGAATTTTCCAGGCCTCAAAACAGTGTTCAAGCTGTAGATATACATACTGCTGGGTCTGGAGCTCTTCTCTCGAATTTCCACTATTGAGAAATTGATGGTTGCTTTCTCTCAGCCTGTTTATCACATACCCTGATGCCAAGCCCTGATCACCTGCTCAGTACGCCAGCCCTGTCAGTCTCAAAGCCCTTTCTGGGGCTTCGTATCTTCCCAGATAAGGTTTCACTTCTGGACAAAGCTTTTGTTGCTCACTGTGAAAGTTTCTTTTCAAACGTTGCCCTAGGCTTTCCTCCTTTTGTATGACTGGCTCTGGATTTCAGCTGGTGACAACTTTTTCGTGGAAAAAAAAAAAGTATTCTGACAGAAAACAGGAACAATCCTTGTATCAAGAGTATGTTTTCTTCTAAGCCCCTTATTTTCCAATCAGCTTTAGTTTGAATTTTTATGCTGCTTTATCTCTTCCTTTTGTATTTATTCCATTGCATCTGAAGGAAAATAGCATGCGGTAAAATTCCTAAACACAAGTTAAATATAGCTCATTTCAATCCAGTTGGTTGTACAGTTCCATTCATCAATATACTCAGATAAAAATTTCTCAGGTTATTTTGTTTTTTTTTCTTGTAATTTAAAAAAAAAATTATTAAAATCTCTTTTCAGAAAAGTCTAAGTAGTTCACTTTGGAAGATATCATTTGAGCAGAATTAAGAAAGTGATTGGTGTGCCGCTCGAAATTAAGTAAGCATATTAGAAATGGATTACTTTTGGCAATAACCAGTATTTGGTTTGGTTTTGTTTTGTTTCCTTAAGTCAGCTCAATACTGAGAAGAAGAAAGTGCTGCTGGTTTTACTGTTGGTGCACCAGCCTGGTGGCAGCCAGCTTGGGGCTTATTTATGTAGCTTTGTCCTTTCAGTCTCTTATGACGAGCAGTGATAAAACTAAAGTCTGGATGCTTTGGCCACCGGTAGGTGTAACCTATGTGATTACACACAATACAAGGGATTTATACTAAGACATTGTTCCTGCAGGAGGAACATAAATCCCTTTTGCTAGCTCCCCTCCACCCCCTTCTAGTGCTGCGTTTTAAAACAGCAGACGTTTTTCCTTTGAATTTTTACCCAGCCTAAATATTTCAAAGATAGCATCAGAACTATATTTATCAAGTTATACAACACTTTTGTTTTTCTGTGTAGCTGGCTACTTGCAGCGTTTCCACAGCATCCCTTTACTCAATGCACCATTAATAGAACAGGGCCTACGAACATGCAGATGAGGTTTGACAGACTTATTTTTGCACGAGTTTTTTTGAGAAATATCTTACTGTGACATTTTACGTGTGTCATGTTACTGAGGGAATGAAACACCAATACACCTGAGGCCACAAAGGACTCAACCCTGCTTGCAAAAGTTAGAACGACTGACTGTATTTTCTCTTTTTCAGTCACCAGCAGTGAGGGATTACCCTGGGCTGTTCAGGCTTTTGCTGTGAGGTGGAGAGGAGGTGGTGAGGCCTCAATCCACAGTGCTTTGATCGTTCCTTCTTAAAGGGAAGAGCTGCTCTGTGTTGCACAAGATGGGAGTTTCGCACAGCCCTCTCCGTGGCACCAAGCCTCTGATGAATGCAGGGCTGAAGCTCCGAGTGATGGTGCTCAGTCATTCAGCTTTCTGCACATGGCTGTGACAGCAACCGTTTGGAAATCAAAAGATTTATTGGAAGTGGGCTGATGGTGTAAAGAAGGCACATGGGGGCTGATCCAGGGTTTTTGGCGTGCCTTTGCTCATCTGCTGTACCTCTGCCGAGCTCTCCACCAGCCGTGCTTTGCAAGAAACAAAGAGGAGGATAAGGCTTAGTGAAACCCTTGGAAGTTTCATGGGTGGTGACAATTACAAAGGCAAGGAGAAACAGCTGCAACTATCACAGCAGCATCTTCTGCAGACCTGGAGGTGGGCACCGGCTTCTCAGGAGATGCTGTTTCTGGGTCACGGAAGGAGGTCTGGGAAGGCTTACACTATTTATTACTTGATGGGTCCACTTAACATTACTGCTGGCTCCTAGAATAATGTTTGATCCTAACATGATTTCTGAAACCTGAAGTGGAGTTTTTCATTGATGCAGGTGATGGATTTCAGTGCCCTGAAGAATTTAGCCCCTGATTACTAAGCAATTGACAGCCATGAATCAGGTGGGAATTAAATCACTGCAAAATATATGACCCATTTAATAACATTTCCAAGTCTCTTAGAAATAATGCCTCTTGCAAAAATCCTACCTGTTGCCATTATAGTTTAAGATAAATATAATCATTGAGTGTCCCAAGTTCTTTTCTTTAAAAACAGTGAAAATCAGATCTCCAAGCACTCTTAATCAGTGTTAAAATTCTGATTTTTTAATTTTCTTAAATTCTAGGCCTGAGTGGCATTCTGTGGAGATGAGTTTTATAGTTCAGTCACACATCATATAAGAGTGTTTTCTTTGATCAATTTTTGGCTTTCCACCTTTGAAACCCTATTCATTTCTTCTGAGACACAGAACTGCTAAGTTCTATCACTTCTTAGCATATTTCTACCTTAAAAAAATAAATTAATTCATCTTATTCTTATGGTATCCATGCTCCTCAGTCTATTTCCATTTAGTGAATTTTCCATCCCCAAACAATTTTTTTTTCTGTACTTTGAACTGTCCTTTAGTTCTGCTTTATCCTTCACAAACAAAGAAAAGGGGAATAGATATAGTTTGCTAGTTGAGATTGCATGGCTTTTTCCTATAGTGTGAATTGAGAAGAGCCGATGAGGAACTGCAAATGAAACAGTTTGGATGCCATCATGGCCAATTATTGTGTCCACAGCATTGTGGGAAATTGCTCCTGTAAAACATCTTGGATCGTGATAAGCACTTTAAGCTTGCACTAATAGTAGTAGGATTTGAAACTGCTCAGCATCTCTTAGGCATCCTATCCAGAAAGAGAGGATTATATTTTTGGCTGCAGTAACAAAGCTTAAGAGGTTTCTACCTATGATGCTCTACAGCAAAATCAGGATGTTTCCTTTGTAATACATTAACAGGAAATATTTCTCTGCATACTCGGTCGTTGCATCTTCCAACCAGCTGCATAAAATGTCTTTTACAAATAGGCCTCAATCCATTTTATTTTTCTGCTTACTAACGACAAGAATCACTCCTGTACTAAAGATTTGTCTTATTTCTGAATCCATCTTTTGTAGACAGACCACATTTTGAGCAAAGGCTGGGTACTTCCCTACATATTAAGGGTCCCTGATAGCAGCTGGACTGTCACCAGCTCCATTGTCTCTTAAAACATACATTTGCCTTCCAGTTTATGTCATTCACCGGGGGTGTAGTAGTCCTGGGTTTAAATACATGGGCAGTTTGACTCAGAACAGACACAGGGATATGTGATTAGTGCCCTGCCAGATATTTTGAGTTTGTCATTCTTTTCTGTTGAAGGTTTATCACTTTTGGTAGCTGAACAGCAGCTGCTCAGAAGAGCCTCTAATGTACTAAAATTCACAAACCAGTGGTCTAGGGAGTTGGGCTCTAACCCTGCTCATCTAGCCTCACCAGTTATGTGCAGTGGCATTATCCTTTTGCTGTTCAATAAGAGCAGCGGATCTAGCATTTCCCAAAACCTGCCATTCAGGGAATTCCCCTTTAACAAGGAGGGCATGGCTTATGTTGCAAAAGGGACTGCAAGCCCATCTACACAGCCGAAATCTTGTCTGAGGGCTCTGATCCTTACATTGTCCCAATTCAGCACATGTCCTAAGTGGGAGATCATGTCTTACTGGCAATGTGCCTGTTTGTAAGCTCTCCTTTGAGCTTTTAGCTTGGACTAAGATCCCACACACTTCATTACTGATGAACAGTGAACTCCATCAGAAGTTTAGTTTTTGTTTCAGAAATCAAGGTATCTGCTGGGTCCAATGTGAAGGGGAGGTGTCGGCAGCACCCATCTGAAGGATTTAGACAAGGAAATGCACAGCAAAGAGCCTGACTGCTTCTGGAGATCCCAAAAAGATGAATCTGTCAATTTTTGCTCTAAATGGGAAGCTGAACTTTAAGTCATGGCTTAACCAAAGGGCAGCATATGGCAGCACTACAGCTGTTTGAAATCCACTTGCACTTCACACTGGCACTTTGACAAATGCTATTGTGTTACAGATGCTGGATGACACAGTAAATCTAGGGCCATATTCAGCTCTCGGGTACGCAGGCATAATTCCCACTGACTTTGTACATGTCTATGCCAAAAAATGTATGGAAGTGTGTAGGACTGGAACAAATAAATGGTGCTTGTAAGCAATCCTTCTGGCATACTAAGAAACATTTTATATGGTTAGACCCCTGTAGCAGGAAGCATGAATGCTATAATGTGGAAATGGAGGGAAAAATTTGGGAATTCATGAAGTCTAGGATATGCCTGATGGTTTTAAAGACAAAACTTGAATTTCTGCACTGGAGCAACAGGCATGCTGGCTGGTCATTATAAGGGGAAAGGGGCTCACCCTGCCAAGATCCATTTACTGTCTTTCATACTTTGTTTCTCATCTCTCTGCCAGTTTCTACAAGGAAAGAAAGAACTCAGAGGGATTTTTTTCCTGGTGTGAGAGCCTACAGGAGGCCTAAAAAGAGCATTAGACAAATATATCAGAGAAAAGATCATGTTGCAGGGGAGCTGTGGCTGCCAGTGATGAGATCTTCAGTTTCTTAGTCACTTTAGGTCAGAAACCAGGTGTATGTTGTTGATCTCACGGCTGCTTGCCATCCCTTGTCTCCTCCCATAACAGCCTCAGCTGTACAGCTTTTGGAGCTCCAGATGTTTAAAAATACACTTTTAGAGTACTTGAACAATAAAGTGCTCTTTTCAAAGTACTTTCTATGTTCAGTGGCTGAGCCACTGCTGACTTCTATACACTGATTTTTAGATGGCATTTTAAAAGCTTCAGCAAGTCCGGACACATATTTTCTCTGCTTAAAAACCTGCTTAACCCCTTCAGCACTATGGATTTAGATACCCTGAGGTTCATATAACTACAAAGGGCTTAAAATTTCAACAGTGGAAAATAAGTAATAGGAAATCAATAGCCTTCTTTTTCTCAACAAGAGTAAAGGCAGAAAGGAAGACAGCTGTAAACATATCTTACGAATTCAACTCGTGCATTTTCTACCTCTAAGAGCCAGAATGAGCTGGCTTATACTGAACAGTCAGGCAGCAGGGACAATTTTGTAAAGTGTCCAATAACTGAAGAAAATACCATCCCTCTGGAGCGTTTGTGGGACTTTATTTTAACCCTGAATTTATTAAACCAAATGACATTACAAACAGTTGGAAAAACAGAGCAAGAGAAAAAATATTGTTTAAGGTCCAATAAATAAAATCTATCCTCATGTTAAAGACACATACTTTCTCCTAAAAGAGACAGAGCTGGTGCTGGCATCAAAGACAAGTATATCAGCAGGAAGTGCTGAGGAAACAGCTGAGGCCTTGCACTTCAAAAAGCCTAGCTCTGGGTGAGAGATGTTCCCACCAACAGTCAAGATTCACAGATGACATTTGCAGATGTCTTTAGTATTTTGCATCCAGGCAATCACATAACGTATCCTATGCCATATGTCTTTTCCACGGGCTTCAGTTGCTTAGGTGTCTATGACTGCTTTCAGTTCTCCACTACAAGGTGGAAAAGAAGTGTATGAAAATCTCCCTGGCTTGTCTTGTTATTTTAGAATTAGTTCCATGAGATTTGGACAGATTCCTATCTCTTTTCCATTAGCAGAGATGACAATTTTTAGCTGCTTAATGCAGCGTTAACCATTTTCTCAAACAAGGACATGGTCGATCCATCAGATCCTTGACAAATGATTGATTTAACCTAGAAATATCTATTTACAAGCTAATGCAAAAAAAAAATATTAAGTATGAGTAAACTAATTAATGAGCAGTGTATTTCCCATGGCAACAGGAATAAAATTACAGCTAGGTCAACAGAGAATTCAGCATTGGTCCTTATGCTTCTTTTAGTAGTGTTCAAATAGTACAGGTGTAAACTTTGGGTCACATTATTGTTTCATATTTAAGTGGGTCACTAAAGAAAGCTGTCATCCATTGAACTAATTGTTTGTTTTTTTTAATTCCTTCCTGCTGCTGAGAAGAGGAATAATAAACTTCTTATCTTGCTAATGCATATAGAGTTTTTATCAAACTCCTTCTTTTAGGAAAACGCTGTATCCCTTGAAATGAGGCTGAATTTCCCCTAAAACCAGAGGCACCATCTTAAACATTTATAATCTGAAAGAGGGAAAGAGAGACTCTGTGTCTTTAATGCCCTTCATCTTCTTATTTACTAAGGTGGGGCAGGAAACCTCAGTCTGAAGCGGTGTGGGAGGGAAAAGCAGCCTTAGGCACAGCTGATGTAGGTCTCCATGCCCCAGATGCAGAAAGAGTTGTAGGCATGGCAATGTTCAAGCCTAAATTTTAGGTGTCTGACTTCTGTAGTGGAATCCAGAGACACAAACATGGTGCATGAAATCCCCATCTAGTGCCTGGGGAGAAGAACTAAGTGAATCATAATCTACCCAACTACGTTCAATTATTATGCACAGGCTCTGAAGTCAGTGGGGTTAAATTGAAAATTAAATAGGGAACACTTGGCCTGTGGTTTACTTGAAAGAAAAGAAAAAAAGAGTAAAAGTGTGTATTTCTTTAAATTTTCTGCTGACAGACCAGAGATAATTACCCTACAGCTGCAGTCTGGGGAAAACTGCTCTTTTTTCTGCCTTGAAGCAGCAGGTGAAAGCCTAGAGAGAGAAGCTGGGTGCCATTGACTTAATTTAGTTGCTTGAATTGAAGGCAGTATATAACACCACAGAGAAACAGGGAAGTGGGAAATCTTCAAGACCAGGATTTCTAAAGAGTGGCAGTTAATAAACAGAGATGAGAATACGACTAGGGAGAAGAAAGGATTAAAATTATGTACTTACGACAACCCTCTAGTATCCTAGATGCCTTGGAGACAGATCGCTAGACGCAAGCCCTGTCTCAGAAGTATTGCAATCTGATGAGAAAGATGATTCAGCAATGGAGAACTGTAAACAATAGAAGATGGAGGAGACTTACCAAAACCATCATGTGGTTATATACTGCTATACATGTATCTTATGTAAAACACCTTTCCCGGGTTGTCTGATATGCTCCCACATATCACTCTGCACCCTACCAAGGCCTGTTGTTTTGCAGCCGCTCCTTGTGACATCCAGATCATCACTTCTGTTGTGAGCCGAAACACAGTCATGCATTGTTTGCAATGCTTCTTATATTGTAAGAGTCTCTGTTTTAGAAATCTATTAGCATGAAGATTATTTGATGTTTGTTAAGGGGGAAATTATTTGTCTGTCTAAATAGGCAACAGTTTAGGAATAGGAAAAGGCAACGATAATAATAAATTAACATAATTGCCCACATAATTTCTTACAATACCTGTTCTATTGGGCATTTTTTTGAAGAGGTTTTTTATCTGTATGACATGGTAAAATTTATACAGACGAAATTGCTCCATCTTTTTTCAGGAAGGATCTTCAAAGTAGCCTAATCACTGTATGCTGACAATTTAATAACATCAATAAGAGGGCTTGTGCTGTAAGTTTAAGTGTGGCAAAGTGATGCACAAGGTTAAAATGTATTAAAATGAATGGATAGCAGTTGTCTTTCCAATACTTTCATTTGAAGATGAGAGAGCAGTGTCAAAAGGTTCCTATGCTGCTCTGCAAATCAGGAGATAAAGGTTTCTATAAACTTTACTGGCTGCTGGCAATCACCAGTTTCTCCTCCTTCCCTTGTGCCATACACACACAAGATCAGGTCTGGTGTGGTGAAAGGAAACCTTGGTTTGAGACCTCAGAAGGTACAGTCAAACATGAGCACAGCCGTGATGTAAAGCCAGGTATGACTCCACAGGAGCACCATAGATCTGGCCATACTTATTAGGTCAGATATTGTGTGGCATAAGTACTTGAAGCTATTGTCCAGAAACAGTAAAGCTGCATTTGAACAGCCTTTATCAAAAGTTAATATTCAAGTATTCTAGTATTTCTAGTTATCAGAAGGTTCACTGGGCAGGGCACAGATCCAGGTGAAAAAAAAAAGTGACAGTATCTTGTGGCTTGATCTGGCTCCCCGTGCTCACACACCACTGCACCTGAGCAAATAATCCCTCCCAGAGCAGCAAGTGCTCAGGAGTAGATGGAGAGACAGCACCATGCAGGAACCAGGGCAGATCAGGAAACAAGCAGTTATTACTCCCTTATTCTTTTTTCTTTTTTCTTTTTTTTTTTTCACATTTTTATTCTCTTGTTTTGTCAGGATATGCAGAATTTGTTTCTGAGACACAATAATGAATCATGCACATCTTCCAGTGCAGTATATGCTTGAGGTACTACAGAATGTTGTGGGTTTTCTTCAAAGCCTGCTCTAGCTTCCGTTTTGTTTGATATACCTTCACATCAGCAAATTTATATGCTTTTGATTAAACTTTTCATTTTAGAATGGCACCTCGTATTAACACATAAGAGCAAAGCCAAGTAGAATAGCAAACAGAAGGAAGAAGAACGCTGGAGGAAAAAACCTGCAGATCTTGGATAGCTGCTTAGAGATTTTGTGTGAAAACCTGTGAAGATTTCTTCTGTCACTGAGCAAAAAAAGATTATTTTAGGGTTTTATAAGAAGTGTTAACAACTGCGTACTAGGAATTATTTTCCCCTTGTTAAGCAAGATAAATCATTATTGTACCAAGGATTTTCAAAGACTGTACTAAGTGGCAAGCACCAGCTTTTTGTTTATTTATTTACTTTCATAAATTAGTGATATATGGGATGCAAAATCATTTGAAGGATTGCATATTTATCCAGTGAGCATAAATCTCAAGGCCTGTGTTATGTTTCTGGCAGAGCAGTGAAACTCAGCCATGCCCACACACCTGCATGAAGTGGGTGTTTTTGTTCTTGGATCATGGGGATTATCTCCACTGTAAACTATGCATTAATAAAAAGCAGAGCAGGCACTTACCGTATTCCCTTTTGGAATTAAGAAATGAAAGGGATCTTGCATACTTGGCTGCCTTTGAGGAAACTTTCAGAAAAGAAAGTTCAGAAGGAGAATGCAGGAGTATAATGACTAATAAAATAAGGAAAAACACCGTGCCATTGTAAGTGTAAATGCATTCTGGAAATACTAATGCAAAATGCTACAGAGTAGCTATGGAAGATGTCCATGTTCTAAATTCCCTTTTGCTTGCCATTTGAAAAAAACCCAAACAATTTCACCAAATATTAAGTGAAATCATATATAAAATATAACTCTATTAATCTTAGGTCTGAAAATGTGTATTTGTAGGTAATAAGAAATGTCATGACAATTGCTTTGATTTCCTACCAGTGCTGGCCTCAGGAAAGGAAACAGAATCCAGAAAAACAGTCACGCCTGACAACTATTTCATCATTAGTTATAGTGCAGCGCTGTGGCAAGGAACAGTTTCATCGAAAGATTAGGAGTGTGAAGAACTAGGATTGCAGAGGGGAGTTATTCCCGGAGAAAGGCAGGCAGAGAGACCGGGATGCAGGTTTAGGTGGATTCTGTGGGGAAGGAAAACATATGTCCAGTGGGACAATGCTGGTAGGCAGAGAGCAATTTCTATGTAGAAATCTACCTCATGTACTCTTAGTTCCTTATTCCCTGTACAGGCAGCTTGAAATCAGTGTTGCTGTTCACAGGGTGTGGCACAAAGATATTAAAATATGGTCTTGGCTAATCAAAAATATCCTGAAGCTTTTGACCACTAAGATCTGGAGAGCTGGGAAGGCGGAAAGTAGTCCTATTTACTGGATATATTTGGTTCCTTACTCATTTTGCAGTATTGTATACACCTGGTACAGAACAGATCAATATTTCTTCAATATTTCTTTTTTTGTTTTTGTTATTCTATTACATTTTTGTTATGTTTTCCGAAAATCTTTTTTTCTGGTACCAAAAATGTCACAGTAGTATATATTAGTGCCACCTTGTTTCAAGGAAACAAATATGCATTATCACAAGACTAATCATGTGTTTCAAAAGCCCTTCAGTGGGTTGTGGCTGTAGGCTGACATTACCTTATGCTTACAGAAAGGTTGTGGCTGCTGTTTTTTTGTTAATTTGTTTTGTGCAATATCTCTTATTTTTCTTAAGGCAATATGCAACTATTGTGGAGAGGCACAGAACAACTATCTTCCCTTTGCCTGTTCATTTTTCAGGTGTGCTCACACTGAAAATTATTGTGTAATTTCAGAAGGATATAAATGAAAGAATGGATTGAAAAATAAGTAACTTCATGTATGTCTCATACTTTAAACTTGTATCTTTCATGCACAGCCAAAAATTCGGTGATGGTATATCATTTTTCCTCTTTTGGTTTATATTTGAAGACTTATTTCAAAAAATTAAGTCCAAACTAATAAAGTTCAGGCCTCTGTGCATATATCCATTCCCTGAGGCAGAATTATTAGGCAGATTGTTGTATTACTGTTTTATTAAGAAATAAAAAAGGTCATGCAGACTGGTCAGCATAAATACCATCTCTTTTCATGTGTTTGGCTGTTCAGTCTCATCTGATTTAGCTCAATTGGTATTCATGCCCATTTATGCATGGACCAATTCTGCAAAGCAAAGTGCTAACTGAAAGAAGCCACAATTGCCCAGGGCTATCAGTTTTGTGTCTAGAATAACTGATTTTACTGACAACATTATCAGCCACTGTTTCCAACCCAGATGATGAAAATGGGAAGATTTCAACCAGGTCATCACTTTGATACAATTAAAATGAAAATGTTTGTTGGGTTGCCAGGGTTTAGCAATCTGCCAGTGGCCACTGCAACTTTTAGCATGGAACATATCAGTGCCAGATTCAATTCAGATAATCACAGGTCAGCTTAAACACTACAGTTGTAATCTTTATCTGTTTTTGTAATAGAGCTCATTTAGGCACATGGGTTCGTTGACACTAGGTCCTTGTGCAAGAACTTAGAAAGGCAGAAAAGGTTTCTGGATTACTTCATAATTGTGAAGGCTTTGTTCAGCTTTTAAAAGAACAGTTTACAAAAGCTCCTCAAAGTGAAAGCCTGGAGGTATCCTAACCCCACACAGCGAAGGTGCCAGTCAGTCACTGGGGTGGGTCAAAGAGGTTACCAGAGATAAAGGAATTTTGCAACCCCTGCATAGACACTGCATGACTCAACACACCGAGAGGGGAATGCACTCACTCTGCTGAGCAATTTAATGTCCTGGAGTAATGAAATGATAAGTCTGTTTCACACAGTGGGCCTGTCAAAAAACAATAATAATGACAATGGGATTCCCTTAGGGGAACTCTGGAAAGTTTTACTTGGAAGATTTAAAATCTTTAATTTTTCTGATGCAAAATTGTAGTTAAATCCAATAAGCTCCTGTGGCATATAATGAAATCCAGTTAAACACTAACATTCAGAAATGTGGATTCCGCCATTTTTAGCCATTGCATATGGCTGAAATAGTTAACTACTGTTATCCCTATGGAGTATTATGATTTGCTGGAGAGGAAAAGAGAGCTCGGTCCAGGAAGTGTGTACTTAATTTTACCTCAACTGATGTTTCATTTATTTATTGGTTTAGCCTCAAATTAGATGGAAATTAAAGCCCTCAAATTAGACCTTATCATTCACTTGCAGGTGTACTGAGCTTCTCCTAAAAATAATGTGTACACATATATATGCCACAGTATGTGCTTTCATGTCCACTCTCCTGTAATATTCATATGCTTGTATTTAATTAAAACTCATTAAATCAGTACTTGGGGAAAAAAGGAGGACAACTGTTCCTTTTTCAAAGCAATAGCCATTTATACAAAAGTATGCAGAATATTTAAAAACAAGAAAAACCAGGTA
This sequence comes from Tringa solitaria, assembly GCA_026413425.1. Taxonomy (NCBI): domain Eukaryota; kingdom Metazoa; phylum Chordata; class Aves; order Charadriiformes; family Scolopacidae; genus Tringa; species Tringa solitaria. Next base: position 150,537,037 of record JAOXJM010000001.1, read on the forward strand.
GCCTATTATCATTTTTTCATGTTATGCATTCACATTCTGCAGAAGGTCTGTACAGTTAGTCTATGATAGGTTGCAACACTTTTTTTCTAGTTAGAGCTCATTTTTACAAGCTTTGCTCAGGTACAGCAGGATGAAGGATGACTCTGGTTCTATCTAATGAACACTACTACAGTTATGCCCTCAAAAAATTGTTTTAAATTTAAGCAGTAAGATGAAACCTCTATAAGCGTAAATCAAGGCATTTTATTATCACTGCTGATAGCATATAAGCTTTAGATAATTAATTAGCTCAGGTTTTTCTTGAATCCCAGATCAAGTTTTTCTTTGGCTAACCACAAATTTAGGGCAAGCTTGTCACTAGCACAGCAAATACATGAATAACAGCCATTTCATATTCAGCAGTAACTGGGCTTTATTATATTCAGTAATATCCAACACACAATGACTTGGAATGAAGCCATTTCTAGAGTACAGCTTTGAAACTAGTTTCAGAAGTCATGCATAATAGGGTTGAAATATGAAATATGAAATATGGTTGCCATACAGCAGTGATGTTTGGACAGTTATATTGTAACAGTATGCTGTATTTCCTGAAGTGAAATCCATATTTGACTACCTGCAAATGTGAACC
>JAOXJM010000001.1:150537767-150565314 GCA_026413425.1 Tringa solitaria
ATCCATATTTGACTACATGCAAATGTGAACCTAAGTTCCAAAAGCTGCTGAATTTCTACCACAAGTTCCCGTCTGCTTTCTATTCTACTTGGCTCTACTCTTATGTCAGAATATCTGATGTCACTGTAAAACAAAGGGAAGGTCATTCAAAAGTATATGTATTACCTTGTTAAGTTAAATTGCATTTCCCACTGAAAGATGAAGTTTTAAAGAAAACCCTCAACATTCCCAAGTTTCATAAAGGATTTTACAAACCATGTTACCTCTATCCTGACTTTTAAGGATAAAGTGTCTTTATCACCTGACTTAGGAAATTACTTGGTTTATTACTTGATCATTTCTCTCTGTATAAACCCCTTAACCTTTTACTTTGAAATATGCATTTCTAAGCACAATGCTAGTCTGTGAAAGGCCTGGTAACAGCTCAGAGGCCCAGATAAATATGATAATTCATTTAACCTTTACTTCAAATCCACTTATTGTTACAAGCACCAGTCACGTATAAAAGCTTGAAGATGAATGTACAACCTGCACTTGGATGTGTAGTTTGTGTGGTCAGGCGCGTAAAGACATGAAGTACTCGTGTCATATAAGCAGATAAATCCCTGCAGAAGTTGGCAGCACAGACAAGGTGTGAAATAGCAGCCTTGCAGCTTGAATACTAGATCAATGAAGCCTTTTAAAGTTGGTTTTAGATATCTGTTACTAGATTTTTACTGCCTGCATTAAATATTTGGTTTTTCTTGATAGTTATTAATCTATTTTGTTGACTCATACAACTCAACATTTTTAGTTTCTTCAGCTGCAGCCCTTGTTTTGTGCTCACAGAGATACCATGTCAAACTATATTTTTCTAATCCTATTAGAACTGTATCTGTTATGATATTAATTGCTGGAAAATAGTATTTAATAGCTATCCTATTATACAGTCTTCTCGTTTATCAGTGGTTTGTTTTGTATCTCTAGAGCTCAGATTTTCCTCTGGCTTTAATTCAGTATGTTTGAAAATTCAGAGCCTCAACAAAGGCATGAATGGAAGAACAATATCCTCACTCCTTCTTGGCTAACACAAAGAAAGTATAGTATATCTCTCCTTTGTTTCTAGGTAAGGATTTAGAATGGCTTTTAAAATATCTCAGATTACTTTTCTCACATTGTTTATCCAATATGACCAATCATAGCAGGCTTTCTGCCAATCCTCTTGTTTAACTTATCAGCTTGCTTAGTTTTGTGGAATCTCTCTCATACATTTTTTTCCCTTCACACAACACTCACCACAGGTGAAATTCATTCCTGGGTCTGAAGCCAGATCAAGGCTCATGTGATAAGTTATTGCTTAAATTTATAGCAATATTATGAGGGCTTAAATTCATTTGAAGGATCTGGCATGGTCCTCTGAACAGGTGTAAGTTTTAACTATTAAGACAAAGTTCTCTTCAGCTGGAAAACTTGCAGCTTTAGCTGTACTTTCAAACAATTTAAACTTTCAGTCTCCTTTACTATAAATGCAACTTGCAGTGAGCAAAGCCCATGGTAATGTGATGCTTAAGCTTCATTTGTATGAAAGACAAACAATGGTTGTTACAGAGTTTCAGAATGGTGTGGGGGACCAAATTATCCAGTAGTTTCAGTATGAGTAATACAATGAGCATTTAGAAATTTCAGAAAAATCAACTGACACTTGCGCGCCTAGTATTACCTACAGCTGAATTAACTGTGAGAAGCAGCTATCAAGAAAGTGAATATAATATAATAATATGAAAAAGAATGAGCTAATTTCCCTGCTTGATTTCTTATTTTTGCAGATGAATGACTCCATACTAGATCTAGTTTAAATTAGATTGAGAATATACTTTTACTTTTAAAAGATTGATTTTTTTTTTTACTTTAGAGAAGAAGGGAAAAGGATGAGACAAAATAACTTCCATAAGCCTAACATTTTTTTTTTATTATTTTAAACCACCAATCAATCAACTTCTGTGCTGGAAAACCAAACATTCTCATAGCACATGTTGACATTTTCTGTTCTATATCTCAGTCAAACATTCAATACGATTAATTTATGGACAATATGATATTTTTGATTTAATACCAGATAGAGGGCCATGGTTTCTGATGCATTTAATTACAGCTCATAGCATAATGGTAAAGTCAGGATCTGTGCTGGAGACAAGGTCTTGTACTAGAGCTTAAGCTGGAAATAGAACTTTTCTTGTGGGTCACCTTCTTTCCCCTACAATGCAAGGCCCATCGCATCCACGAAGATCATACTTTTTTTTTCATTCTTGGAAGTTCATTAAGAGGTATAATAGAAAAAAAAAAAGTCTTGCTACATCTTTCATGTCTTGTATTTTAAGCAAACTGTTCAATCAGAGTGTGCAATTTGTGGCTGGTGCAATGAAACCACAGCAGTTGTGCTGTCATTTTGGAGGCATTGAGGGTTAGCGATGTTGGATGAAAATGCAGATGGAGTGTGTCAGGCTCCACATGAAAAGGACTTACACCAGAAGACACATTCCCTGGCTATGGCTTTGTGGAACAGGCCTTCCTCCATCATTCGTCTTCTACTTATTCCTCTTGAGTACCTCTCCTTTCACTTTCAGTGACACAGATCTGCCATGAAAGTGTGCTCTGTGTCCTGGTGTCTGGATGGGTGTGTGTCACACAGCAGAGTTTTTATCTGGTCAGACTTGTTTTTTGCTGAGGTTGTGCAGTTTTATCCATCTTCAGGAGGCCAATACCTGAGGGCTAAATTTGGTACTGAGGGTGCCTGCTAACAAAAATAGTCTCTATTAAATGTTTGCTAGCAGTAATGTGTGTGAGAAACATAAGCAGCTATTAATTGAACACAGATTTGTAATAGTACTAATAAAAAACCCAACACAGTAAAGAAAAAAATAATTCAGCAATAAGCAGCAGCTATTGCTGACCGAGACAAAAGAATAAAGATGAGATTTAATTAAAGGAAAAAATTTGCGACATTTTTGCTTCCACATTTTTTCTTCCTTGAGATGCCTCTCTCTCAGTGTTCCCTTCTGTTTTCTTTTTACCACTAGTGAAAAATATTCAAGCCTGGATTGCATTCTTGTGTCACTTCTTTTCATATTTATTTTCAAGTGTTGTATTAAAGCTTCTGATTCACCATCTATGATATCCAATACTTGACATATTAGAAACTGTTACTGCATTCACTGTTTTTGCCATGTTTCCTTCCTCTCTTAATAACTGTCTTCACAATTACTTAATCATTATCTTTTATATTATCCTGTTTCTCTTGTGCCTTATCTCTGTTTCACTCATCTTTTCCATCCCAGCAGCTGGCCTCCCTCTCCTGTCACCTCTTTGGAGTCTAAAACCAGGCATATGTCATCAAAGAAATATCTCATATGCATTAACTTTTTTCTAAGTGCATCTGCTTGTCTCTTTAGTTCTGCTACTTGATCTTTCAGTACCATGAAAGATATAATTTGTAAATGTTCAGTTTTGCTTCACCATTCCATCCCTGCACACACACACAAAAAAGTTTTATTGCATACCTGAAAATCTGTCACCACTTGAAAAATCCCCAGTATATTACACAAATGCTAATGATGATTTACTGTGCCCACATTAAAAGCTAACTTTAAGAAGAGGTTGTACACCATGTCTATGGAAACTGGCGATTTCTTATTCTAATACTATCTCTGCTGAAGTTAGAGCAATTTGCTCCGTTGAGGGGGAGAAATTAGCTCGGACTGCTGCCACCGAAGTGGTAATGATGTCTGAGCTAACTAGGTTAAACTAGTCCAGATAGCACTGTGCTTCAGGGAACTCACTTCTGAGCAGCTGTATCCTAGGAATAGTGAGATAATTAGGAAGCAGTCTCAGATAAATGGTGGCAGAACTTCACTTTTTTTAGGTATTGCTGTATATGCTAGAAAATTGAAATTTTTGAATTAGTAGTTTCAAATGCCTCAGCTCTATCTTTTAAAAATCAAGCCTTTTAAACTCAGGATGGTTACACGACATAAGAGCAATCAAAATCATACATCACTGTTAAACACAATGGTAGTATAAATATTCTAAAGGGTGTGTTTGGAATTACATTACCTCCTGATTAACAGTGGCTTTTCTGACTTCCTTTGTCGTTAGGATGACAAAACCATTTCTGTCTTCTTGGATGTTTTGCAAATCCCTTTGGGTAGCCAAACCTCAACAGTAACTTCATTTTCAAATTCTGGTCATGAGATCCTCTTCTATTATTGTGCTTGGAAGAGTGGGAAAAAATTATTTTTCCTTTCTTTGCATCTCAGAAAACCTAATGGGATGTCCAAGGAATCCCCAAAGATATGAATCTGGATCTTCAGCATCTCTTCATTTTGTGTCTTCAATACTCCTACTGAATATCTGAAAAAATGATCAGAGAACACTTAAAGTAAATGAAGATTGTTGTATCAGTCTAATTGAATCTAAATACACCCTCTTTCAGTTTAAAACTGTTACCCCTCATCCTGTTGCTACACTCCCTGATAAAGAGTCCCTCCCCATCTTTCTTGTAGGCCCCCTTTAGGTACTGGAAGGCTGCTCTAAGGTCTCCCTGGAGCCTTCTCTTCTTCAGTCTGAACAGTCCCAATATTCTTAGCCTGTCTTCATAGGAGAGGTGCTCCAGCCCCCTGATCATCTTTGTGGTCCTCCTCTGGACTTACTTTAGCTGGTCCATGTCCTGGATGCAGTACTCCAGGCAGAGTCTCACAAGAGCGGAGCAGAGGGGCAGAATCACCTCCCTTGACCTGCTGGCCACACTTCTTTCGATGCAGCCTAGGATAGAGTTGGTTTTCTGGGTTGGAAGTGTACTTTGATGGCTTATGTTGAGCTTCTTATCCACCAACACCTCCAAGTCCTTCTCCTCAGGATTCCATTCTCTGCTCAGACTGTATTTGTGCTGGAGATTGCTCAAATCCAGGTGCAGGACCTTGCACTCAGCCTGGAGGAACTTCATGACGTTTGCACTGGCCCGCCTCTCACGGCCTTTCAAGGTCCCTCTGGATGGCATCCCTTCCCTCCAGCATGTTGACCACTCCACACAGCTTGATGTTGGCAAACCTGCTGAGGGTGTACTCAGTCCCACTGTCCATGTCACCAAGAAAGATCTTAAACAGCACTAGTCCCAGTACTGACCCCTGGGAATACCACACTTCTTTGGTTGCCACTTGGACATTGAGTTGTTGACCGGAACACTCTGAGTGCGACCATCCAGGGAATCCCTTATCCACCAAGTGGTCCATCTGTCAAATCCATGTCTCTCCAATTTAGGGACCAGGATATCATGTGGGACAGTGTCAAATGCTTTGCACAAATAATGATGTCAGTTACTCTTCCCTTATCCACCAAAGGTGTAACCCCATTGTAATATTAATCAATAATGTTTCTTTAAGCTCTACTTCACAGCTATTAGAAAACAGGTCTCTGGTGAGTGAGATAGGATTTTCATAAACAGCATATGGAGCTGACTGTGAACCAGACTTACTTTTTACTTTTTTAAAAAATAATTAACCTGACTTAGGTGAAGTTAGTCATCTTCATAAGATCCTTCTGGAACAAACAATAAGATACTCTTCTGCCTGTTTTTTTTCCTCCTTTTTCCTCACAGCAGGATATTTTCTCCTTAAACATCACAGTTATGGTTGTATTTTTACCTTCATTAAAAATAAACAAAAAGAAAAAAAACAACTGTGGGGAAGATCTGCTCAGACTGTTTTGAAATCTCATATTTGAGGGTATTCATGTGTATCCTGCCATTAAAGGAACAGGGGGAGTGCAATCACTGACTCTGGAGCTTGAGGGGGCAAAGGTCTGGGCCCTCTGCAACATGGTGGAGACATTTCTTTTTGGAGAAGGTAAAATTTCAGTAGGAAATATCCAAAACTATCTTCTCACAGTAGCTGTTGATCTTTGCTCCAAGATGTTGCAGAGATGGCGAAGATGAGAAAGGTCTCATTGACCTTTCTCATCATTGATGAGCAGCATTGATTCCTGTTGAAGTAATCCCTCAGGCTACAGCCAGTGAAGGCCACCTGAACAGTCAGGTGCTTCAGTTGCATGAGACACAAAACACAAAAGCCACGTGTGATAAGGAGACATGAAGAACTCTTGATTTTTTTAAGTGAGGTATGTGATAAGATGTTGTAGAAGTCATGCGGATATGTGTTAGTTGAAGCACATTGTTTTCACTGCAAACTCCAATGGGCATAGCTAAAGTGTATTAAGATTCATCCAGCTGAAACTGGCACAGAAGGGCTGCAGTAAGGTAAGGAGTAGAGGGGCTCGTACACACGTATTGTGAAGATAAATGCTTCTTTATTCCTGTTTCAGGGTGCTATACCTAAAGGGAAACCATATAAATGCAGAACAAAGAAACCTGAGAGAACAAAAATCCAGTTGCCTCGAGTGGGAGCAGTCTCTTCTGCCACACACTGTCATAAAAAATAGCAGACTTTTGAAGAGGGGCAGAGCTCCTATGAATATAAAGGGTCAATCAAGAGCAAGCAAAGGCATAACAATTTATAGCTCCCTCCACACCTTTTTATCATTCTTTTACCCTCTTTTTCCTTTTAGTGGGCGGTACTATGCACTCTATCAGACTTTAATGTGAAGCATTTGTGGACATATTAAATGTTGTGATTGTTACTTGCCCAGCCCTATTGGGTAATGATTTGGATGATGGCTATCTGCATATTCTGTACTCTAAAATTATAATAAAAACTTTGAATATTACATTTTGCTGTCATTCTCCCCTCTCTCTGAGTAAATATATATTGAAATGAGGTAGAGTTCAAAAACATTACATTGGACTGTGATGGAATCAAGATGTAAGGACATCTGTCAGTAACAACCTCATGGCTAATATTTTCACAGTAAAGTTTCTCTTTATTTATATATAGAGTGAGAAAATGATTCTCATATATGATTCCCCTTGTCTCAACTACAGGCTTTTCCTGAGGAAAGGCAGTTGGCTCAGATTTTAACCCTTTGTCCCCTTTCCTTGTTTTCTTTGGCTACTTGTACAGCAAAAATTATTATTTTTTAAATTAGAGCCAATAATGTTACCAGCTGCAGATGTCTGACAGACCATCAAAATTTAATTGCCACAAAAATTGCTTGCGAAAAATCAAAGTTACCTACATAGCCTGCAAGATAAAGACTCACTCTGATTTTGCAAGCCTATTTGATAACAACAGGTTACAAAATACACAAGGAAAATGCAAGGAAACTGGAGATGAGAATTCTTTATTATTGGCGCACCAGCACCAGCGTTCTTGTACATCCTCCCTGACAGATTAAAACAAGAATGTCAGCTCTAAAGATCTTACAGTTTAATAGGAATCTGATTTATTTATGATTTGTTCTTCCCAGAACCAATGCTTACATACAAAACTAAGCTATATATAAACCTATGAAAATAAAAAACATGTAAAAAAAGATTAGAATCTATCTGTGCAAGAGAATTGTGCAGTATGAAGTCTATTTATTATGCCAGTTTATTGACAAGTGGTTTATATATTTGACAATGTCTTTGAATGAATAGAATTATTAGATAACTTAATGTAAATGTTTCCAGCTCCTTCTATCAACATTATCAGAATTAGAATGGTATCACGGGGACTGGCTAAAAAAATAAAATGAATGATAAACATGAAGTTATTTAGTCATAAGAATATTTTCCAGCTTTTCATCTGTTAAAATAATTGAGCCTGGAAAGTAGATAAAACAATCAAATAATATAAATATTCCCTCCCTACCTCACATATGTGAAGAATTAAAAGTTCATGATTAAAAATATATTCAAAAACACCTACCGATGTCTCTTGTTTTAATACAAAACTGGCAAGAGTCGAATCGTCATTTTACAGATAAATTGCTTTTGTTGTTATTTCGCTCTTGCAAAACAAAGATTAGTGGTTGATTGCAATGGAATTCTAACACCTGTGAAGCCCATTTTGTTTATTAGCTAAAATAGGTCATAACTTCAGCCTTAAAATTTTCTGGTGGGGATTATGTTCTTTTTAGCTATAACCTGCCTTGACTCAGTCTTTGATGTGTTGGATAGACATTAATAGAAAGAACAAGGTTTGCCACTGAAAACAAGAGGAAATGATGTGACTGCGATACATGAGTCTGTTCAGAGTTGGATCCAACATCGTCTGAGCTTAATGGCAAAGTTCCTCCTGATGCCAGTGGAGCAGGAAACATAAGGGGAACAGACATAACAATTAGTTTTGCTTGCTTTTCACACAGAATACTACTCATAAAAGGGAAGGGGACCTCTGTGAAAATGGACAAACTTGTGTAGACAAAAAGTCATCCATAAAATAAATTTTATCCACTGAAAATAGCTTAACCCTCATAGGACATGTTGTGATTAATTTTATTTCAGATAAAGAAAATAAAGCTTATGAGTTACTGGTTGCAGACTACATGAATCAGTAGCATGAAGGAGTAGATATTCAGACTCTGTCCTGCATTTGGAAGGAGCAGAGGTGGGATGCATTTCTTAATTTAGATGTTCCTTCTGCCTGTGAATCCACAGTACTGTGTTTGACCTCCTGCATGGGTGCATGTGTGCATGTACGTGTGGGTGTATCCAGGGATATGAGAAAGCAAAATGGATCAGTAGTTCCCATCAGACTGAAAGGAAAATCTGAAGTATGGGAAGATAATTGATATAAATGACGCAAAGCTGAACTTGGAAGACTGAAATCCTGATCTTAAATGCTATATAGGGAAATGAAGGCTGTTCAGTGCTGTCTTAGATGATCTACAGGGAAAACAAAAAAGCTAAATACTTTCTTCAAGTCCATACAAGAAAGGATCTAGGCAAGTGTTTGAATCCATCCAGTTTTATCTATATTTTAGTTAGAGGTGTTCTCCCCTTTGAAGGAACCCAAGTACGTCAGCAGGGAAGGTCCTGACACACACCCCAATAGGTCCTCGACCCTGGGTGGTCAGGGGACCCTCTTTATAGGGTGCACCATGGAGGACAGTCCTGTAGTCAGGAGGTGGTAGGCACCTGGGATTAGGGATCACACTTTGAATCATATCTGCCCCCAAAGCCAGAACAGCTGTTATTGATTGCTAGGCATGTCAACACTCTCTTCAGTCATGTCCACAAATGGGATGCAGGACTCGCTCATTGTCCTTTCTACTGCAAAAGGGAAGGTGATACTAAAAAATGAAGCACTGTTAAAAAAAACAATAAACCACACCCCTGATCCAAACCTAAAAGAAGCTTTTCCAACAATGTCATAATTTCAGTTTAATACAGTTTTTTACCTCGCTAAAAGAGCTCCAAACCCTATAGAAATGTGTGGTCAAAGTGAAGGAAAGCAATTGTTGCGGGAGTTTCTATTTTAACTCTGAAATTGACTCCACTGAAAGATGTATTGCATTTGTAGCTAATGGACATGGAAAATTCTTTTTTTTTTTTTTTCTGTAAGCAGATATCCCAGAAGATTTTCCTATAGTACCAGCTATATTCTCCTATATTACCAGCTAGCAGTCATAATTGTGTAATTCAGTAGGGAGACCAAGGTTGTGAATATCTTACCTTTCCTCTCCCACTCCCCCCAAAGTTATATATATATTCAATTCTGTGCGCCTGAATTTGCAGCTGGATTTCACAAGCAGTTTAAATGTGGCATCAGCATTAGAATTTCAGCTGTAAAATCAAATTCTTTTGCTGACTTGTTTCAATTAGTTTATAAAGATAATCTTGTGTTTCCAGTGAAATTTTGTGGCAGATATATATAGGAATGTTAGAGCTGATTGAGTGGTAATGATTTTTTAAATAAAGTATTGATGTTATTTTAACTTTTAATTGAAAAAGGAAATATTGTAATTTTTTTTGTTTTCAGAAGCCATAAACATGAACATTAGTTCGTTAAAAGCAAAAATACATCTAGAAGTGCATGATCAATTTTCATATGATTAGTGAAAAAAGTGAGTCATTTTAGAGAAAAGAAATATTTTGTCACGTAACAGCTATAAAATATCAAAAAAAGAAACTGAAAAATAAGAATCTTGGTTTGTAGTGATCATCTATAGGCATTCAAAGAGCGTATATCAACTCACACCTTTTTATTACCTTAGACCTTGTAAGAAAAAGATCACTGTTGCCTGACTTTGTGACTTTGTACAAGTATCTCTTTGAACTTCCTGTATCAAAAAGTCATCTTTAAAGATGCAGATGTCAGTAAGGTTAATATTTTGGACCAACATACTTTTAAAATCTCCTATGGAGGCAGAATGTCTACCGCATAATATGTGCAGCAGAGCAAAGCATCACAAGCTATTAATATACAGGCAAAACTTTCAGAGAAAGACTCCTCATTGACTAGCTGTAGTAACAAAAGAGAATCAAATTACAGGAGCCATCAAACATTGTGCTTGGGAAAATAGGTAGATCACCATCTGTGCTTTGGCAGAAATTTAGCTTTATGGTATAGAAATCTATGGTTGCATAAAATGTAAGGGTTTTACAGCTTCTTCTGAAATATCCAGCTCTAACTATTGTTGAACACAGGAAAAAACCCTGTATGAAATTGATTAGTGTAAGTCCTTCTGATCCTTCAAAAAAATTTCCTGCATTGTGCTATGTAGCTTTGGAGCCTATTAGAATATGTATAACACAATCCATCCATTCAGTGAGACGTACTTAAGCTTACTGCAAAGTTATATTAATTAACAAATGTTGTGAGGGTTGAGCTGCAAGAACTTTTTTCTAATGAATAGGATTTTTGTTCTCCAACTGTTTTGTTGTGCTCTTGATAAAACATAGCCTTTTAAAAACTGCTGATAGTTCAGCCTCTATGGTGTTATTTTACTTAGCTTCTTATATTTATGGTTAAAAGCTATAATATCTATCAATGCTACTGTTCTGAAGCATATTATGGTCAAAAATAATTTTTCTTTGTCAGAAAATATAATTTCATGCTACCAGTTTATCTATTGTATTTGTGAGCATCCATGCAAATTATATGCTGGTTGGATGGATGGACACTAACCCAAGGAAGCATCAGCTTGTAGACATAGCAAAGTGAAGCTCTATATACAATAACCTGAGTAATTCCCTCTCATTCACACAGCACTGATTACAGTTGTATCTTCTTCTCCATTTAATTTAAGAATAACTGGGATTAGATCAAGTGTACCTAATCACTTACTACATCCAGATGAGGGAAAAAGCCTGAAGAGCACAAAAACACTAAGGAAAGATGCACACAATTTGAGGATAACTGTCTTAAGTGCCAAACATTTGACCAGAACACTAATGTGTTCACTAAGATTGGCTTGTCTTCCAGTTATTTTGATGGTGTCACAGCACGACGATCCCTGTTCATTTCAGATTGATCCCATATAATTTATATACAATAAATATATATTTTTATATACAATAAATCATTTAATAAATCAGCTTTAGGAAGCTATTTGCAATTTTGCATCTCATGGAAGTATGACATCAGATTTCATGGTCTTATTCTATTTTACGACGTGTTCCCTGGTTGCTGTAGAAACGCTGTTGCTATGGATTACACAGTGGGAGTCGGTAGGGTCAGCAAAGATCAGAGCCCCGCCATTCTTCATTCAAAGGCAATTGTCCCTGAAAAATGTGACTTACTTCAATATTTAAGGCCTGGGTACTGATATTAAACCAGAATGATACTTCTGTTAAAAACCCATAATTAACCTTGTCTTCAACTCTAGGTCACACATTAATAGCAATTTCATAAAGTGGACATTCCTCTGTCTTTCATTCTCGAAAGCCTAGACAGGTTTTAAATAATATGTCTCTTGGAAAAATACATGGGTAATCGTTGCAATTTATTTTATGTCATTATCTAAGCCCTTGAGACCTCACATTCCCAGCTCCTCTCCCTGAGGTAATTGCATACATCTTGGGAATGTGTGAAATAGTGTTAATATTCAGTGCACCATGCCTTTTCAGAGGATCAGCAGTCTACAATGGTGCACTGTTTAGATGTTTCTCTGTGGAAACTATTTTTGGGCAAATGTAATATGAAGAAATTCTTTACAGAACCAGGGTCCCAGGATGTTTCGTGATTCCCTGGATCTCAACAAAGTTTTTAATGGTTTCAATTGTAAAGACATACCCTGCAATTTGATGATGCAACTAACATCAACTGATACATTCATCAATATCTTTTTGCTTTCCTCAAACAAGTATCTGCAGTACCATTTCTGTCTGTAATTCATTCTTCTGTCAAATGCCTATTTAATAATATTTGTGCCCTCTCTGAATTTTCTGGGAGAGAAATTTTCTTATAGAGAGACTGTTTCAGATTCAAAACTTTATAATGCAATGCCTGAACTCTTTACAAAATTGTATCTTCCATTGTCATTACCTTGTACAAACTGCATCCAAAAAAATACCCTTACTCAAGGGCAAGGCAATGAACCATCAAGTTCCAGGTGCTTAAAAGCATTAGAATTTATTTCCCATAGAATCTAACTTGATAAATAGTAAGAGTGACCTAATTTCCTGCTTACTTTGCAGTATCAGTTGTAACTACATAAGATACAAAAACTTCTTGAAAAAGGTAAAACATTGTTTTCACAATATTTTTCTCTGTTGCTCCTTGATTAGAGTCCTTGATAAAGAATACATTGACATCTCTCAAAGGCACATAAGTTAATAACATTTCTTTCTGAAGTACTTAATTACTTTACAAATCTACTTTGCAGGCCTTGAACAGCCCTGTGAAACCTTCAGGTACACCCATTTAACAGAGAAGACAGCTGATGCATGCCACGAATACAATTTTTTTAAAGAAAGTAGTTTTCTAGTTATCAAGCACGTATTCTTCCCAAGAAAAGTTGCTCTTTTACACCTCTGTTTGATCAAGTTGAAGCTTTGATTGTTTCCCAAAAATGCCATGTAATGCAGTCTTTAAAAGCAAATCTATTCTCCTCTCCTCCATAGATCCTGAGCAGTTACCGGAACTTCGGTGACTTGCTGCAAAAGCCCCCAAAAGAACACAGAGCAGAGAGCACTCAGAATTCATCTCACCCATCCGCTCTGCGGAAGTGAGGAGTATAGTTTAAGTTTACTATCTAAACTCTCTCTACAGCAATGGAGAGAGGTAAACCATTCATTTTGTCCCGACAAGACGTTTCGCATGGATAGGTTTTGGAGAGGAACTACCAGTCCTATTGCCCACCTGTACTCCAAAGCACAGTGTAATTTGCCGAGGAATAAAATTTTATTCAGCATGTGTTCATGATGTAATCCAGTCTCCATTGGCTGAAATCTTGCTGTAGGTTTCAGTGGAGATCTTCTTTAGAGCAGCCCCATATATTCTACTTTCCCCCTGGCATTTACCTTACCTGATTATTTGAGGTATCTTAAATGTTGAGTTATGAGTGTTCTTATTACAACAATGATTTTTGTTATGTATGAAAAGACAAGGCTTGCTTTCCTCTGAAATGGTATCAATGGTACATGACAGTGAATTCTGTAAGTCTTAGTCAGAAGTGTGGCTTCTGTGAGGTCTGTAGGGCTACTCAAGCAATATATGCCCATGCCAAGTTAAAGAAAGCATACTATTTATTACTCTGATGACATTAGCTATGCAGATGAAACATGAAAAATAATTACCATTTTTACTCTAATTCAATTTAAAAGGGGTAAGGTATCAGTGATGTGACATGTCCAATTCAGAAATCATATGAAGAATATGACTGACGCTGGAAAATGTAATGATTCAACACTTGTTTCGTTATTAGAAACATTGATGTTTAAACAGCCAATTACTTTCTTGGGTAAGTCATACTCAGAAACTCAAATGTAATTTTGAAAAATGTAAATTATTTCAACCTCACAAAGTGAAATGAAAGTTGATATAACTGAGGGACTTGTTAATGTCATAACATCACACAAACTAATGCACATGGGAAAACAAATTGTTACACATTTTCTTTGACTCTGAACTTGGATCCAAACTTCAGTCATACATCAACTCATCTTTTCCAATTAACAACACTGTTTGGAATGACTTTTTTTTTTTCATGTAATCATTTTTAATGAACCTTCTGATCAAATACCTCATTATCTTTCATGAAAAACTGAGACAGTCAAGCTGATTACTTAAAACTGATTTACAGTTAAAACTGCTTTACATTCATTTAGCTTTGATGGGGTAAAAAATGTGAAAGAAAATAGAAATATTTACTTTGTTAAATTCTTGAAGACCACTAAAAATAAGTTCAAGTCAGATTATCTTTTGGACTATAGGTAGCAGAATATAAATAATAATTTCTATCTTCAGTTTGTAACATACAAAAGGTCATTTTTAAAGGTGATGTACTTAAATATAATAAATGTTTTTTTATTTCAGTCTATTTTCCTGTCATATCCAAATAGGAAGCTATTTAGAAATATATAGAGAAAATCAGAAGCCAAAGTCGAAGTGTATCGCTACTTGGTATAATAGTATTATAATGACTAAATTCTTCTACTATATTTCTTTTTCAGCCAAGACTTCTTTTTGTTTGGTTTGGTTTTCTGTGCTTTGCAGCAGCCAGCTAGGGTAATTACTCATCTTTCTATTTGGAGAGTGTCACCTGTAGCTCCAAATTAAAATATACCACTGTAATTAGATTTTAAATACATTTCTTCTAAAAGGGTGAAATGACCAGTTCTTACTAGATAAATCAGCACACTGCTGTTACAATCAATTTAACCTCTCCTGCACCTTTGTGGGTATTTTAGAGGAATATTTTGCAAGTAGATCAGTCCGCTGAAATCAATAGGGCTACCCTGTGTGGAAGCATAATTCAGGATAACTGGGCATAGCAGAATTTAGCCCTGTGAAATGTGTGTTATAAATAGCATCTAATGTTTTTTTCTCTCTCTCTCTCTCTTCCCCTCCCACCCCCCTTCCCATTTTCCCCTTCTCTTTTGTAATTATCTCTGTTTAATTAGAAATAATATAAAATTGAGTCACAGCTTTCCTTTCACCATACAGGTCACTTAATACCATCCTCCCTCTTTCTGTGTCAAGGGAAGCTGAATGGTATTTCCTGAATGACATTTCAATAGAAACCTACAAATACAGTTTAACAAAGAGATCAAGGGATACTGTAAGGACGAGGCAGATTCTTTTTTCTTTTTTGAAGGTGTGAATAGCCCCACTAATTACACACCTACACACTCATACACAGTTTTTTCCTTGCAGTCACTTCCCTCCATCCAGCACCTCTGTACCATGGGGGTTGAAAGCCCGTTCAGGCACGAAGAAGGTATGCTGTTTATTCCCTGTGTAAACAAAGCGTGGGTCCCCGTCCTCTGCCAGCTCACTGTTGAGTGAGATAAGCAGACCTCCTATTGCTGAATTATGATCTTTCTTTCAGGCTTATGCCCTCAGGATCTATAGCAATCCCTCTAACAGCTTGAAAAATGGAAGCGTTTTCAAAGACAAGCTTGCTGGTACTGTGACTGACAGACTATGAAACCTTGTTGTTATTCACACTCTGAGAAAAGACCATTCGTTCGATTTCAGCTCGTCTTTTCATTGAATTGTTTCCCAAGCAGTTATTTAAGTGATGATAACAATTTTTTAATTGCAGGTTTAATTACAGGGAAAAGTCAATTATCTCATAGGTACACCATTTTACATAACGAAGGAGCCAATTTAAAAACAAAAACAGTAACAGCAACTAAATTATGGCTCTCTCAAATATTTAAGTTATTGAAATTTCGTAGTGTGATTTTTTTTCAAATAATCTTTGTTTGGTACAGCTATTAGAAATGTTTTATTATATTTAAGATGTTCAGAAGCTGATGGTAAAAGTAGCAGCAGCTTCTCAGAAAAATGTTTTAGATACATTTAAATGATTTCTTAATAAACTTGCTGATCTCTACTACTGGATCAAATCTTCCACTGGTGTAAATCAAGCCAGCTGTGGTGAAAGCTGTGGAGGCCCCTTTACATCTGCAGAGTATTTGGCCATTTTTCTCAGGCATATGTCTCAGGTTGGGTAAAATTTGTAAACAATAGGTGGGATTCCTGTAATGTCTATTCAAACAAAAGTGACATTGACCCCTTACATTACAAATACAGTACTTCACTGGAAGTTTTGCCTAAATGCAGGTTGAGCCCAAATTTTGTGCAATATTGGACCATAAGTATATTTAGTTACAGCTTTTGATGTTGGTCTCACAGGGAAAATCCCAGCCATTTTTCAAAATTTTTTCCCGATCACTACTACAATAGCTGTCTGTTTTTCAATACAGTAAATATTTATAAGGAAAACTGCCTGTCCGAAATAATATAACAGCTGTGTGCTCCAACATCGCCTTAGTGATTCCCTCTATTACGGCACTGCTGTTCCAGTCAATCACTCCGGTTTCTTGAACCAGCAAAGTCTTCAAAGACTCTCATTCACGCAGCTGGATATGGAGTAACCTGTTGAGTTCACAGCAGATCCAATCCTAAGAGAAAAGGAGGAAAGAATGATCTCAGAAGATGTTTAATGCTAACAGGATAGAAAACTGCCTTTAAAAGCAATATCAGCACTAGAGCTATGTTGGGCAATGAGGCATTGCTGGTGGGAACACAGGGACAGATTGGGCAAATGTGTGAAATCTGCATCTACCCAAACAGGAGTACGAGGGAGACTTCTTCTCTCACGCAAACTGGAAATGCAAGTACAGTCTTGTTATGATTTGATGGCAGTAATCCATGATATTATATCATGAGATGGGTGTGAGGTACAGCTGTGGCTTTCCTGTTGTAGGGCCAGTCATACAACAGGGACTCTGCTACCACTGCCCAAGGCTGATGTAGTGGGCACGCTACTCTTTTCTACCATGGTCAGTCATAAGCCATGTGAAATATTAGCAAAGTCTACACTGATGACGCTGGCAATAAAAAAATGCCCATCCAGTGACCTCACTATAAGGCTCAGCTACTGCTCCTTTTGCAAGTTCAGCCTCTGGAGCAGCCAAAGGTACCTCGGAGCAGAAGCTGGGCATGCTTAGGCATTGTTGGACATGCCCAGGCAGCCCATTCTAGACTGAATGTAAAGCAGACCTACAGTGTGATACAGACTATTCTGCGAGACCACTGGTGCAAGGTAGTTTTGTGCCTTTGTATCCCCCTGGGGGGGAAGCTCTCAGTGCCCTTTCTTCACACACGCCCATCAAAGAGGGGTGTACATCAGTGCTTTCTAAGAGTGGGTGGAGTGGAACAGTAGGTTTTTGTTAAATTAGAGTTCAGAGTCCACATTTATTGTCAGACTTGGAGTCTAATAATGTTCTCTATTCAAAAAGAGGCATATGTGCTGAGTTTAATGTGAGCTGTTAGAGAAAGGAGCCCAAACATGGAGTATTTCCACTGTTCCTGACTCCTGAACACAGCTGCTCAGACTGGGTGAACTTCAAAGCTCATCACCTGGAATGCAGTACTTCACTGACTATTTATGCATCTATTTAACAGAAAGATTTCTTAATACCTGTTAGGCTTCTTGTCATATGGGCTTCCTAGGCAACCCCAAAAATGGAAGCAAGATGGAGCCT
Source organism: Tringa solitaria (assembly GCA_026413425.1). Classification (NCBI taxonomy): domain Eukaryota; kingdom Metazoa; phylum Chordata; class Aves; order Charadriiformes; family Scolopacidae; genus Tringa; species Tringa solitaria. The sequence continues at coordinate 150,555,340 of JAOXJM010000001.1, forward strand.
GAAAGGTCTCAGCATGCTCCATTATGAAGACTGAAAACAAATATTCTTCGTTTTTTAAATGGTTCTTTTTACAAGGCAAGTATGCACCTTCCAGCCACGCATTAAGCAACGTGCATAACAGCTGTTACTTGTGGTTGTTCTCTCTCTTTCAAGAGGGAAAGTGTAGACAGTGCTATAGGCCAACAACAGTACATAACCTGTGGCATATTTTGTTTTCAGTGAAAGCTGCAAAGTTGGTCACTCTTGGCTTTTGATAAAAGAAATGAAACCACTCATTTTTTAGCACTGCTTTTTTTCTGTTGCCATTGAACACGAAGATAATGTAGGGCTCTTATCTTAAGCTATATGATGTTCAGAGGAACAAGGAAGGTGTAAGTATGCCATTGATGTATTGTATGAATCTTGGGTTGAATTTGAGACTTGAATAGAAGTTACAGTAGTCACAGGCGTTACAGGAGACACAGAAATGAGATTTTAGAAGGTCACATCTCCCGTTGTTGTTTGGTTAGCATGTTTGGTGGGGTTGCCATAGTTCGAATGTCTAGGCAAGAAGGATGACATTTTCCCTACTAGACATTTCAGGGCATAATGGATATCCTTTTCTGAGGTTTTTTGGAATGAGTTTAGAGCTTCTAATAGTCTTTCCAAGTTACTTCATTGAAGAAATGAACCTCAAGAAGGGTAAAGGACTAATAGTCCTATTTATAACCTGTTTTTGGACAAAAATCCCCCCCCAGATTCCTTAAGAATAACAGTATTTCCTTCAGAACATGCCTGAAACTCTCTGCAACAACTTTTGACTGCCTTGATAGTTCTGCCAGAGATTATGGTAAAATATGAGAAATATAGACAAATAGAAAGAATATAATTCCAACTGTTACAGCTACATTTATCTAAATGTAATCTCTGAAAATAATTAGTATCTATATAATTGTATGTTTGTGTGATGCTCCACTATGAGTGCTTTTGCCTGTGGAAATTCATGTGAGAAATTGTCTCAAATTGATATTCTAATAAATTCTTGACTAAGAAGTGCATATTGCACACAGTATTATCTTTCCTTGGACTTAAGAAGTCAAGTGTAAAGAATTTTACAAGTCTTTCAAAAGCTTCCCCTGATCCATTGAACTTAAAATAGATTAGTCTCAAGGGAAAGTCAACTTTCCAGACACTGCAATTACAGTGAATGATAGCAAGCCAGAGACATTCGTTTAATGGAAACCTACAGACCAATACAGCTAACTACATAATTCTCTTTTTCTTCCTCCCTACACCAGGGATTCTGTCACGTGCTGGTGATCTACTCAATATCAACATCTCTGCCTAGTCCAAAAGTCCAAAAATGAGTAGTAAGAGGCATTTGGCACGCAGTGGGAAAATGTAAAATTACAGGTGATTGAAATTAGCCCTTCACTCAGCAGAGAGACAGACAACGGAACACTAGGAAAAGATGCTTTACTTTGTTTTTGGAGCTCCTCAACCAGATATTAATAAAACTACTATGCAGAGCACTGAGGACTCAACGTCGAAACTTTCACAGAGCAACTTGCTGAAGAGAATGATTATATACAAAGCATGTATTTCTCTATACAGCCTTTTAAGCAGTGGGATTAGCACTTCTAAGCACAAGAAAGCTCCAAATATAAGCAATTTCAGGGGATAAACATAATGTTGAGAACTCCAAACCCCACCTATGCAATGACTAAGGTTCTGCAGCCATGCTGTTTTATGCTATACTCTTTTCAGTTGTCAGAAAAGAAGCATGGTTTGGGTCCTAGGTCTAAAGGAGCATACAGCTACTTGGAAGAGAAGTTAAAATAGGCCAGAAACCACTTATAGTGTAGGAGGCAACAGTGCTGGTTCAGTGAGCCATAGCCTGTCTTTTCAGTCAGTACTGGTACATGGCAACTCATTAGCATTATGTTTTTGTTGAGCTGCAACATAGTACTAATGAAAAATGACAAAATGGAGGAGTGAACATGGTGTTTTCTGGGGGAATTCCCCAAACAGGAGGGAGATTCTAATGGAAAAACCCACTGTTTCCCTGCAAAGACCTGCTATTGGAGAAACTTCTTAGGCTATTGTGTGTGGTTGTTATGTGAAGAGGTCCTGAAAATGCTAAAATTATCAAGGTGTCAAAACTAGACTCCTTCTTTAGATGACCGTAGAATAAACACATAGGAATCTTTGTCACTTTTTTCCTATTTCTAGTGTCTGGTATAGCTTAGTTAGAACATCTAATTCAGATTGCCGAAGTGTGTTGAGAAAGATGTCACAGCTGTATTTGGCTTAACACAGGGTTTTTAAATGGGCATAGAAAATGGCTTCACTGAACAGTTTCAAATGTGGCTCATTTTTGGGCCTTCATTGTAGTATTATTCTCATTTTGCATCCCATTATTTTCCATTTTCTTAATCTTCTTGTAGGGAGGGTGCAGAATCTAATACCATCTGAAGATTCTACAGCAGCAGCTGACAGATAACTCAAAACTCCACTGTTCAATTCACTTCATTTGTTAGCGGAGTGTGTCCTGAAAAGATCTGAAGCAAATGGAAATTTGTAAAGTAAATAATAGAAGAAAGATGATTCCTGGTAATTTTTTGCAGCTACACGTCACAAGAAGATTATATAACCAAGCAATTGTTGATTGGAAGACTTTTGAACAAGCTTACAGTGTGAAGTTCCTGTTTCTGGAATATAAATGCTCACCTGTAGTAGTTGCTAGTACATAGATTTTGTTATGTCAGTGGCTGCTCATAAACCCTCATCATGATTTGGCTTACTCCTCTATCCCTTGTGGAGTAGTCCTTTCCTGCTGAATTCTTAAAATACCTTTAAAAAAATACAAAGATAAGCAATTTGCTGAGAAGTATTAGGAAACCTCCGTATTAGTATACTGTCCGGTGAATTTATAGCCACAAACCAACTAGGAAATGAAAAGTGTATTTGCTAGCATACCAATCTCATGTTGCCTTCTCCAGGGGCCCATGCCATTTCATGGCCATTTCATGCATACCAGAAACTATGATCATCAGCCATATCTTGGCTGCTCCTGGTGCCCATCTTTTATCACTCTATTTCTGGACTACCTCTTCTCAAAACAAGGCACTAATCTGAACACAAGAGGCAAAGAAAGGGAATCAGAAATAATGTTCCTGTGCTTGGTTGTTGATTTCCAGGGCTTATGATACTACTAAGTTGTTGAGTTTTATATGACTGAATGGCTCAATCTATTACCTTGCTTTTTATGATTTTGTGTGTGACATTTGTAGTCAGGAAGTAATTTAATTGTGATGCATCCTCTGCAGCCCTGAAAATCAAGTTGGGGGGTTTTGGCTGCCCAGAGTGAACACTGGGCAATGTGGTGCATTGTGATGTTAACAGGGACATGTGTTACAGACCCTGTGATACCCCCTTAAATCGACCAATGATTTTAGATCATTCAGAAGCTGAGCTATTTCACCAGTGTATAAATTTCGATACTGAACCTGGAGGTGTAAGAGGCTGATGTTTGGACTGCAACTGAACTGTCTATTTTCTGTTCCTTAAAATATTTTTTTTAATAAAATCTTTAAATTATCCCTTATCACTTTGTGTTCCTTGAAGTATGCATTTAATGACAAATTTGTAATACTCCATAACAATCTATTGTATAGCTTATATCTAACATATTTTCTTTTTCCTCAGAGCCACTCAATATCTTTTCTAGATCTTCCCAACGTGTTTTCTTCCCAAACCTATATCTTATCAATCTTTGATCCGTAACAGTTTCTCACACCTCTGTTGCTTAATCAGAATCTGTCTGGATGAAGCAGCAGCATTGCTTCAAAGCTCTTTAATCGTTGTACTGAATTAATGCAATTACATGCCTGATGCATCCGAAATCTCACCTCTGCTCTCCATATTTGCAGCTCCTTTGGAGTCCTTTGTAGCCTTTTTTTCACCATCCTGGAGGCAGGATTTCCAGCCTCTGCAGGCTTATCTGGTAATGTTACTAAACAGAGCAGTACATAGAGAGATGTTTGCAGTAGAAAGAAGGAGAAGGAAGAATAAATAGCATACTAGCAAATAAAATAAGTGTTGCTTTATTTTCTTAACTAAATGGAGTCACACTATAGGTGTAATTGAAATGGGTTATGTATTCAGGAAGGAACTTTTACTGTTCCAATACCGTACTCCTGAGGTTTGAAAACCAAGTGCTTAGTTATACATGTAAATTGCATAAAGTTATTGTTCCTTGCAATAATGAAACACTGAGCCCCTTACATTTCAAAGGGAAAAGGCTCTGAGGTAGTTGAAGGTAAGTCAGAGAGAAATATTCACAAGAATAAAATTTAATATAAAGCTACAAAGAAATAACTTTCTTTTGTAAGCAAACTGGCTTCTGATAAGGGGCAGGTATAGTTTTTTTCAGTATTGCTTCTGCCTGGGGAATGTGGTACCACTTTTCAGCATATTCTCAGCAGGGTTGGATCAATACAACCTTAATGACATCAGTGGAGTAGCAATAACAATTTATTTTATCTGAGGATCTGTCCCTTCATATTTAATGCTTAACCTATTCAATTTTGTCCTTGATTTGTAATGGTTTCTATTCCCAAAAAGAATTTCACCACTTTGTTATGATCCATGCTTGCTTTAACCTGCTTTAAACCAAAATACATTAAACACTGGCAGATATCTCCATAGGAAAAAATATTTCAACCCTGTCACTTGTAGACCAGTACTCACAAATGGATTGGGAAGGTCTAATTAGAAATGCAACACTGATGCAAACCAGATGCAGAATGATACCAGGACTCTATCAATGGGGGTTTAGCTTATGTTCTGTTGTAAAGCTGTTTGCCTGCTGATAGCCAAATTTCATCAGAATCATATACTTTTTTCAGAAACTTTCTATTCTAATTTAAATTTTGAATAGATGAATAAAATTCAGATTAAAATTATTATTGCTGTGATATTTGGTTATGGTTTAGTTTTAATGAAAAATACGTTTTAAGTTCATGACATCAGTAATAAACATAACAACTTTGCTTTGGCTTTGTTCTGTGGACTTTGGTAAGGAAGACCTTTCAGTATTTTCAAGAGGATTTAATTAAGGACATTTCTGAGAGATTCAATGAGTAGTTGTTAAATATATGATATTTACAGTTGGAGGTTTTTAATTAGAAACTGTTTCTTTTCTGGTTCCAGATGTTTGGCCTGAGATGTGAGAGGGAGGATTTAGGAAACCACGGAAATGTGTGAGGAGGCTGAGAAGATGTATGGCTGGGGGATGATGAAGAGCAGTGGGATGAAGGGATGTAAACTGAGTGTGAGGGAGCTGAGATCAGTGGGCGATGTAGAAGCAGAAGAGGTTACAGACAAAGGGGAGACATCAGCAAGGCCACAGAGACAGAAGGTGGTGGCTGCGTGCAGTGGTTAGGGAGATGGAGAACTGGGGTAACAAGAAGAAAAAAGGACTGGAAAAATGTTAATTTCCCCTATGTGTTCTACCCATATCCTGTATAGTCTTAACTCCCACGCTCAAAAAAGTCTTTTTGCATGGCTACCATCCACAGGACATGATCTCTGCTTGGGTCAGGCTTGTATAAAATATGCTGGTGTTTAACCTTTCTCCAGCAGACATTATGATTAGCCCAGTTTAAACTGGTGTTCATTAAAGCAAATCATAAGCAGAAACTGCTGCCAATAGGGAGTTAATGTTGAAAGTATGCTTCAGTGGAGTCTAGCCAACAAAATACCCTTTTCCACAGAAAAATTCATCACCTTTTGAAAACCCAAATGTTAGGGAATCTGGTAATGAATGGTTCAAGAGACGTAGCCAGTTCACAACTGAAATTTAATCCTTCCCTACTCTTTGCTACCCTACTCAGCATATGCCCACCCATCCCAGTTTAAACAGTCCCAGAGTAAAGCTTGCAAAAAATGTATGCAAAGGTCAGAATAGCAAATTGCTATAAAAGGTCCACTGTGGGAATCAAGTATGACAGGTGATCAGTGTTAAGGAAACAAAGAATGTACTGTAAAGGCATTGCTCTCCTTCCCTGCCCAAATGGCCTTGAAATGCTTGAGCTCAATAAGAAAATCTAATAATGTTCTGCCATATTAATAAACACACCATTTTTATATTGCAATAGATTTCATTAGGACACAAGATTTGTCTTTCTCAATGCTAGTACAGGCAGCATATCAAATTGCTCCATATTTTTTGCCCATCCTGCAATGAAAAAGCAGTGTTCAGCCTATTATAATAAGAGCAGGAGGAAGGCAGAGGATGACAAAATTAACTTCTTTCATGTTACATGTATAGGCAAAGGGACCTTTTCCAAATCTCTTCTCTTCTTAGGGAGAATCCTCCAGATCTCCTAAAACTGAACATGTTTTATGCTGGTTTTCTCTGGGCAGAATTCAGACAAATCATAGCAGACTTTTTTTTTTTTTTTCAGTGAAAAGCAAATGCCTCTGGCCGGCAGTAATTACATTTGCAGCTCCGAAGTTGCCTCTGGCTCTGTCATACATCTAACTAAATATCCTTTTTCTCAGTGAATCACAGGGTTTCTTTGTTTTCAGCTAGTTACAAATGTCTTGTGCAATACCTGTTCTGAAAAGCTATGAAAAATACTTCATACATTGTGAATAAGGATGGCAAATTTAAAGCTCATACAGCCAGGTGCGGACTGCCCACTTTATGCACCTCATTTAGGAAATGCAATCCATTTTTCTATTAATTGTTGCCAGGTGACTCTCTGTTTAGTCTGTACAGTCAATGGAGAGAAGGAGACACCTCATTTACACATCTTGACTTGCTCTTAGTAGTGGACTCTACCCAATACAACTGTTTTTAGAGGTGATACACAGATTTTTGTTCATTTGTTGGAGCCGTGAATCACAAAATTACAGAAAGCCCTTCCTATTTGTGTCCCAGTTCTAACTTTAAATACCCAAGAAGAAAGGATCCTGTTGTGATTATGGCTGTAGCCTCCTGAGAGTTTGCCCTATCCTACCATGAGAGAAGTTGCTCTTTCCTGAGCATAGAGGGGACCTCACAACAGCACTTTGGCCTCAAGAAAAATCAAATGATCTCCTTGTGCTTGAACAGTCACTGAGACACTGCAAAAAAGAGTGATAGCTGCCCCAGATTTTGATTTCATGGTCCTCTAAGTCTCAAAAGAGGCAGAAATGATTCCACACCTCTAGAGAAAGGAATTTCCTGGAATGCATTGCTTGTCAGTGTGGCTGTGGCTCTCTCTTTGGAATGAAACAACCTCTTAGCATTGAACAACAGCAGAAAACCATGTTGGTTTTCTGGTTTTTTGGTGTTTTTTTTTTTTTCTTGTTTTGTTTTGTGTGTTTGGGATTTTTTTGTTTGGTTGGGGTTTTTTGGGTTTTGTTGTTTGTTTGTTTTTTCAAATAAAAGAATTCTCTAACCATAGATTTCTAGAAGACTCTAAGGGTCTGGAACTTCTCACAGTTTTCAGTCTTTTCAGTAGACAAAACCATCCACTAAAGAGTATCCATGTATTGTCACCCAGTAGCATGTTCTTGTCTGTGAAGAGTGATTTACAGTAATTACATAGAGTTGTCAGGAGAAAGAAAATTTAAGACTGTTGATATAAATTTAACCCATTTTCTCATTTGATAAAGAAGTTACCTCTGTTGAATAGGATTTAGTCTTCAACACAAACAAACAGTTTTCATTTTGTATAAAAAAGATATTTAATGATCTAGCATTCTAGTTCTTAGAATTCACGATAGAGCATTTGTCAACTGTTTGATATAAATGACAGATGTTTTTATGTAATAGAGCAGTGGAACAAATTTTGTTAAGAAGGGTATGAACCAGATGTTCACAATATTGGTATTTTGAGAGGAAAATGTCTTTTTACATTGTCTATGACTCATGAGCCAAAAGAAAATGTGTTTATTACAGGAACTCACACTTGAGACCTTATCCTTTCAGCAGCAACATAAAAATGATAAAGTATTGGGCATAAGAAAGTATCTAAACAGCACTTACATTTTATGAATACTTGTGGGACCATGGTATGAAATCTTTCACAGTTCCTTTATCTGCATTATTTCAGATTTAAATCTAAGCACAAAAGGCTTAAAAGCATTACTGCTTGTAACATCTGCTCAATTATTTTTAATCAGCCATAATGAAATCAGAAGGATTTTGAGGGGTAAAAAATGACACAGTACTTTGCTTTTTCTTCATCTTTATTATTGCGTGCAAAGCAACCAAAGCATTTTAAATTGCCTGTGTTCCTCTAAGTGATACCTGCTTACTATGCTGAGAAAGAGTTAAAAGACTTCATTTTCCTTAGTCCTTGTGGTACTTCTGGCAAAGTTTTCCTCCTCTGTTAATCAAAATGTGAATGGTAATCCAGAAGCCGCAGATTTTACCCCAATTAACACTCAGAGTAGCTTGAAAAACAACAACCAAAACCACTTTAATTTCGACTTGCAGAATGTTGGATTTAATCCCCTGTTTTAGAGATTGAATTGAGGCCATAGAATAGGGAGAGGGTCCCTTGTTAAAATAGATTAATTCTTTGGAAGTATGCAAGAGGTGGATGGAATGGAAGAGAGTCCCCTTTGATAAACATTCAGCTTTCAGTTCCTCATTAGTCTGCTAGGGTTATGCAGTTTGAGAGTCCAATGAATGTTGTTGGGCTAGGGAGACTTATTAACAGAAGTCCATGACAACCTCAAGACTGAGCATATTAGTCCAAGGCCAGTAGTGTATCTAAAAATGTTCAGAAAATTGGCTGTATTTTGTGATCTTTTCACAGTATTCTTTATGTCTTCTATACCCCCATTATATACTGTGTTGATTATTGTCACATTCCACACCAAAAACAGGATTTTAAGACCTCTGAGAACACTTTTTTTTTTTGGCACAAATGGTGATATGAAAGTTGAATTTGTTTTCCAACACACTTCACAAATGGAAAACATTCGTGTGTGCACTTACAACAGCTTTCACAGGTGCTTAAAGGAATCTTAATCACAAAATAGTGGCAAGGCAAACTCATACTTTTTGGTTCTTGTGTCCAATGTTTAATATGATAGATTAAAAAAAAGAAAAACGAATGCTTGTAATTGCAACATTATCTTTTTTACATAACTAAATACATCCTTCCTAGGATATATGATTATTTTAGTAATTTGATGCTGCCCTGTAATGCTTAAGGAAAATCAGTGATGTAGATGCCAAGACAGAGTGCAGGCCCTTTACAATGTCCTTTCTAATCTACAGGAAACAAAAATGAACTGTCAGTGATAGTGATAGTCCATGTGATGAAAAACAATAAAAGAACACGTTATAGCTCAACACTGTTCATTTAAATATTTAAGGTCCTTATGAAAGTATAAGAAATGGGAAGAACATCTGATTTTCTTAGATCACTTTCACTGCATGAGGCATTGGCACTGCACTTCACTGGAGTGCAAAAATGCCAGCAAAGCTATAAGTCAGGTATTTGTAGTTTATTTTATTAGTACTAGGCTGAACCACAAAATAGATAAAACAGTTTTATGGCTTACATCTGGTTGAATAATAAAACATATGGCTCTGGAGTAAAGCATGTGCAGCTGTAATTTACTGTAAATATCCAACTCAAGATAGCTATGGAGATAAAAAACTTACGGCATGCACTCAGGGTTTATCCCACTATCCATCACTACTTGAATATTTATGATACTCCGACATTTGTGGTTTATATGTTAATTAACCACTTTTTAGGAGTTTTCTTTAGGGCATTCTTTTCTATGTACAACAGATATGAGTTCACAAGGAGCGGACACTACTGGACTCATTTATTTCCCATGATATATCTGTTTAGCAAGTCATTCATTACAGAGTGATTAGAATAATAGAGCCACTATTGATATTGTAGGACTATATAAACTAAAATGTGACATCTTTCTCATATGTTTTTTTTTTTTTTTAATTCTTTCCTCAATCAG
>JAOXJM010000001.1:150565414-150599169 GCA_026413425.1 Tringa solitaria
TTTAATGCTTTCCTCAATCAGATTTTCTGTGAACATGGGAAAGAGTTTCTTCTCTTTTTTTTTTATTCTTTTGGGTATTTGTGATAATAACAGGAGATTAAGTAGATGAGGCTTTGTTTCTTGTGGGGCAAGACGACTAAAAATGATATTCTGAAATTTTTTTATATCTTTTCCATTCACAAATCAAGAATACCAAAGAAAAGCTTTTTAGACCCTTTCATATAGTACTCTGGAGTTGGAGTGATAGGTAGGGTGTTTTGTCAAACCCAAGTGTAGAAGTTTGGATTGGTGTTTCTATAAACGTTTAATTGATTAGGAGGGGTGTGCCTGAATTATTCCATCAGCTTGAGTTCTAGCCAGAATGTGAGATTAAAGCTTAGTTCTGAGTTTGATGTCTTAGCTTCAGAATTTATTTCTGTGACTTTGGACAGGGACCTACGTCACATCCAAAATCAGAGAGGACTTTATTCCTGGTTCCAATCTAGGTGTGACCAAAGAGGATGAAACACCAGGTATACTACAACCACTGTGCAAGGACTGGAGTAAAATGTGGCACCAGACTTTGAAATTTGTGTTGACATTGATCAGCTTTGAGTCTAGAAGCTAGCCTGAACCCCAGTTAGAGCTGAACCTAGAAGGTGGCGTTATTATTCCACATATTGTCAGATATAGTTTGTGTTCCTTACCACCTTACAATCCAGACCTGAGATAATGGCTCACTATTGTTGTTGCATTGACTTCTAATATGTATTTCTTGTTTCACTCTTAGAAAGTGAAAACAACCTTGCAAGCTCTCCTCTCCCTGCTGAACCTATTCATTTTCTAACTATATTTGTTTTGGAAAATGTATCTGTCAGAGAATGCACCATAGCCTTAAAACCCCCCACAGGCCTTCAAAGCAAAATCCAAGTGGTTCATGGCAGATGATATTCTCTGAAAGACAGTGCCAAGGTCAAACCATTTACCTTCTTTCTAGAAAGATAGGAAAAGACGGGATCACTGAACTCCCTGCTGCTTTTCTCAGTTCCGCTATCCCTTCCCAAGCGCCTTTGTCAGACCTTTGCTGTGCACTTAAGTCTCCTTTCAGATCACTGAAGGATCCCCTTGAAGGATTTCTCCTAAGGGACAGTATTTCCTGCAGGCATGTGTCATACCTGAGAATAAAGGAATGCCATAACATGTAGATGGACCTCTTCTGGTCTTTCTCTAAAGGAAATTGTTTTCCTCATTTTCCATACCCTCGGGTAAGAAATGCCATGACATTGAATGGGGACTTGAGTTCTGCAGTTTCCACCTTTCCAGACACAGTAGCGAGTGCTAAGATCTTCTGAAGTTTTCCTCAGTGTATAAGATTTCTGGTTGGGAATACAGCTCTGCCTACGGAAACTGAGCTTGCTGATCCATTAGTGAAATGTGAGTGTCAGAAGGAATGTCAGTGAGTGAAGCAGTGAAACTAATTGCAAGAGAAGGCTGGAACAACTGAAAGATGAAACCCTGTATTTATCCAAAGAAGATTCCTGTAGTCACAATGAATCAGGGGTGTAAATGTCACCTCTTAGTCTGACTGAAAAAAGGTTCAGGGGTATGTGATTGCTCCTGCAGAGAGAAAAAAAGAGAAATCAGTAGTCTTTATGAAACCTGGAGACACTGGGTCTGCCATTGCAGCTTATTTTTCCTTTTCCTGCTCTGCTAAATGTTTGGCCCCAAACTTTACTCCAGTAAAAATCCGTGTTGCTGTGATCCATACCTTGTGGATAATTCATTATAGAGTGCTGTCTTTTGGAGTTGTCTTTGAAAAGCAGTTGCAGTTTTTAGGCAATGCAAAACGCACTACTGATCCTTTAAGTCAGGCAAGGGGTAACAAGAAATACATACTTCTGGAGGAATCCCATGTGCATAACCAAGGATGAGTTGTCTGCCTGTTTTGAAGGACATTTAACAATATTGTCTATGAAGTCTAACCAATTTGTGTCCTAGCTATTTCAGGTATCAGTTCTTCTCTTCTGTTACTCTAAGGGGTTTGCACCATCCGACATTTTTAGATGAACTGTGATCTAGCAAAGGATATACTTATGCTCAGCTCAAGCAGGTTGCAAGAAGCTGTGTAAGAAATGCTTGATGTAGCTTTAGATTTTCCTACAGATAGATGTATTATTTTGGGTTAGCAACAGGGCTAAGTTGCTGCTATGCAGGATTTTTTGCTACTGAGGGTCTAAGTACCAGTGCAAATATTTTTCTCTTTCAAAACTGATTGTTTTTAATTCAGTGAGGTGTCTGACCAGAGAAGCGATGGGCGCATTTCAGGGTTATTGCTATTGATATTGTTATTTTTCTTCAGCAGCTGGGGGGAGCAAGAGAGCCGGATTCTCCACCCGGCCCCACATTAGAATTCTCACCCCAATCATTTGCTATAAAAGAAAATAAGGAAATCAAGAGGATGAAAATTAATCAAACAAAGAAGAAAGACTTTAAAAAAATCACTGAGAGAGGCTTATCTTAAAGCAATTTCACAAGAAAATAAGATCAAAACCAAAGCAAATTGCACGCAACCTACGAACCCAGAAAAGCAACAATTACACAACAAGAGACTACACAAAAGACTATGCCCTATCATTAACTCTTCTTACTCAGCTACATACTCAGTCACTAATTATGATGGAGTCGCGGACAGAAGACAGATTGATCAGTGCAGAATCTCTTGGAAGACAAAGGGAAAAAAAAACCAACCACAAACCCAAACCAAAACAATAAAAAACCTTTATCAATAAAATTTCTGCCAAGCTACAGAAACGAATGAAATGCAAATTTAACAAATTAACCATGTGATTAACACACAGTGGGATCACTTCAGGCATTTTGCTTTGCTTCTTGCCAGGATGTAATCCTACTGAGAGTTATTGCTGCCTCAACATTTCCACAGTGGCATCATAAAAAGAATTCAATGACGTTATAGAATCTGCAGCCCCCTACTTTCAAAGTTGTAGTTTGAAACAAATCTGTGTTTTAAACATTAAGGCACTTTTAATACTACTTGTTATATACCTTAAGGGGGAGAAACAAAAAATAGGCAGTCTTCTGGAGCTGATTGTAGGCTTGAATTTGACATCACTTTCATTCTGTTCTTTTTGAAAGCTGTCTTTGAGTCAGTGTTTGGCTCAATCTCCTTAAATGACAAAAGCCTCCCATCAGTATTGATGGGTCTGTGGGTTGAGATGCTAAAGCTTAAATAACGTAAAATGAAGGGTATATAACCAAAGTGTATACAGAATCCAGAATTAAAACAAAAATTTCCTCCTTGACGAATGCAGCTGTGTCCAGTATTAAATAATCCAACTCTTGATTCTTTTAATTTGTACATCTTGGATTTTATTTCATCACCCTCCTCTGTGACCCCAGACAATTAAAAAGTGTTGAACAATGATCTGTATTTAAATTTATGTCATGAAGGCCATTTTATCACATACTGGCTTAATAATTAAAAACAGTATTTGAAAACAATTTTCAAATAAATAAATGAACAATGGGTTTTACTAATAATAGACTTTTACACTACTTTTTTTTTTTTTCTTATTTCAGACAGATGTAGGTTTGTGTTCTAGAAGTTTTTGCATGCAGATGTAAGTAAAATATAGTGTTTACTCAAGCCAGTGGGGGATGATGGCTTAGACATTTTTGTGGCTGGTGTCAGGACTGCAAAACATCTTTAGTGCCACTTCACAGGCGACTTAATTTCTTTTTTCAGACTTTCCCTACATAACGTCCAATTATTAGGTTTTATGTGAGTGAAGCGATTTTCACTCTGAATGCATATTAAAGAGAACACACGTTTTCATTTTATGGACCTGTAACACTGAATCTTTACTAAAAGGGAATAAAATACTTATGAAATGTTGTTACAGGGAGTGCACAGAAAAAGCAGTCTGTGTCTTACTGACAATTCCTTTGAGCAGTTGTATTCCTGCCCCCATGAAAGTATCAACATGCGGCAATTTTCACTCTTCAGTGTTGCACTAAAAATTGCTGCTACACTGATAATCAGTATACAACCTTAATATATATGGAAAGAGGAGAAAAGATCACACTCTCAGCCACGGCGAAGTATTGCAGAATATGACAGCTAGAGAGGGGTTTCTTATACCTGAAGCTGCTGCTAGCATTGGTGTAATTCAGCATAAAGACATGGCTTCCGTGGACTGTGTTAGCTGGGGCTGACCATTTTGGCTTCTTCTGTAGCTGTAAATTAAACATGTCTGGGACTGTCCTCTGGCCAGCTGACAGGGAACAGCTAATGCCAATGTTATTAAACTCTCTTTCTGTCCTGCTAGGAATGGTCCCTGGCCAGTGCTAACTCCTGAGCCATGCCCAAGGGTTGCTTGGGAGGGTACTTACTAATTGGCCCAGGACAAAAACATGTCACAGGCTGTTGTGACACTGGTACTCACTTAATGGCATTTACAGTTGATTTTCAGTGCCTAGGTATGTATCTGGATATGTCTCTTGGGACAATTGAATTTATTAATGGGAATATAGCCTAAACACTGAACACAAGAAAAGAACTGGCTGGTGCCTTCATGTTCAACCTTGAGTTTATTAGGTGAAAATCTCTTATGTTTATTTCTTATCCACAAAATGAACAAAAGCAATTCCGTACTTCATAGGGTATCAGGAGAGTAAACATAGTAAAGACTAACCCTGGTATGAAAGAGAGCCTGTGATTTCTGTAATTAGAGAGAATAACTGCATCCTTTTCTGTCCTATGCTGTTTACTCCATTCTGGGAGTTGCAGGGAATGAAGCACAGCAAAGTAGGATAACAGGGTGCCAGCTTAGAGTATTCCTTTGCCATCTGGGGAAATGTGACAATTTTTCAGTTCTGCCTTCTCTACCAGACTGTGGTTACTGTTTTGGATCAATATGTGTAATAAAGAAAAACATGCCCTGCCTTTCCACCATACTGAAAAGCCAACGTTTTATTAGTCCTACAATTCTTTTAATATCATTTGTAAAGGAAAATTCTCCTCTTTTTAATAATCACCAAGCCTAAATTCCAGCCTGGAATGTGCTCTCATAGCCAAGGCACAAGTATAAAACCAGTGAAAAGGAGGGAAGAGATTTACAATGGAAATTCTGACAATCACTTTGCAATAATAGGGCTTGGAGACACCTGCTTTAATCAAGATGGTGTGAATATTTAAAGTGGTCTATTTCTTGATTTTCAGTTCAGCTGATGAAATCATAATTTCCAGTGAAATAATTTTTTTTCTTAGGGATGCATGAGAAAGAGAGAAAGTGGAAGATCCTAATTTTCTATTCACTTGGTAGAAATAAATTATAGCTTCTTTAACCCTCTTGATTCCAGGGCAGGCAGACAGAATTGAAGGAATTGCTTTTTTGTTAGGAGTGGTTCTTGTAAGTGATAGTGCAGTGCGGAAACACGACTCGTTTGGGATGACAGCAACTCAGGTAGTGTGATCATGGCATGATTTCTTGCTGATGTGGGAATGATTTACAAAATTTTCTTTTGATTTGATAGCCACTGGCATGCTGTAAATAACACAGGGTAAGTCGGGCTTCTGAAGAAAGACAGTTGACTGGGGAGGCTGACTTATGCTACGTTGGACTTCATTTCCATTAGTAGTGGAGTGGTCTACTGATTTTCAGGTGCTGCAAGATGATTCTTGCCATGCTAATTGAACGTATGTTATTAAGGGAAACATATCCATAAGAATCCATAAGGAGAGGTATAGCTTTTCAAACACTGATTTGTATCTTCACGCAGGATAGGTTAGGAAGCTCCACTCGCATCCACAGTGCTGTGTCATTTAGTTCAGCCAAGGACTGACTTCAGCACTGCAAAGTAATGAACTTATTTAGTGAACTGTGATAGAGAGACATATAACTTAAAAAAATGTGAAGACTGCATGCATTGTCCTGCATGCATGCGTCTCCTGTCCTGTGAAAAAAATAGGAAAAAATGTAGGACTGTGATAAAGGATGGTGAAGTAAAAATAAGACTTCATAGACAGTTAAAATTATTTAATGTACCAACACTGTCAGTTGGATAGAATATATGCCATAATCATAAGAATAATATCAAAACATTAAAATGCAAAGGGTACAGAGCAAAGAGAATGCTACTTTAGCTTTCCTGGTACTTTAAAATATTTTTTTTCAGTACTACTCTGTTTTAGTGCTGTGCTTCATTCTTTATTTTTCTAGTCTCTTGGTGAGTTAGCATAAATATGTTAAGAGCCACCAGTGTTCAACTTTCAAGTTTATCTGAGCTTTAATATAAATTGTAATTTTATAATATTTAGCCAAGTGGCTTTTTAGCTGATTTTTCCCAATTCATTCCCAGTTGCTTTGCTGGCTAGTATCTATTATTTAGATAATAATGTACAGTTCCAAGAAGTAACACGCAATCTCTACTGGATGGAAAAGTAATTACTTTTTTACTATGGCCTAATTGTACTGTTCAGTTCTGCCCTGCTTTATTTGATCTGATTTGACCTTCTTACTCTGTGACCATAGAAACAACTTGAAACACATGAGGCACAGCGGCTAAGGATGTCTTTCTCTAATTCCTTCTGCTGCTTTCATGCTATTATTTCACTGGATTTTCCTCTTGTTCATGTCTTAAAATTTCTTGCAAGGGTTTGAAGTTATCTTTCTTGTAGTGGCTTTCATCTTTCCTCATTCTTTTCCTGACTTTGTGGCTGTTGACTCTTTAATTGGTGCAAACGTAATTCTTCCAAACAGCCATGGTCAATGATCATTAACTCTTCTTCGGTGTCTCAAACTGTCATACTAAACATTCCTTACTGCTTTGATATCTGCAAATACTACTTGTTATCCAGGTAAGTGATAATGACTTGTCTGTTCTGGACTTGGCTGAGCTTCATGGTTTAGTTAACAACTTGGATTTAAGAGGAAATTTGATAGTGACATAAGCTGAAAAATGTGCAAACTTGTTGGATGACACGAGTTCAAGATGATAATAATAAGCTGCGAAAAGAAATTTGCAGTACAAGAGGAATAAGAGGTTAGATAGATAGATGTCCTGTGATGATGGGGATTTATTTTGCTTAGTCTAAAAAAGGAAAACCTAAGAACAGGCATGATTACATTTTCTAATGTGTAAAAGATGCTATAAAGAGGGTGGTGATTAATTGCTCACAGTCATTCACTGATGGAAAGATGTGAAGCATATTCCTTCATAATTTTTGAGGGAAAAGGGTGACTACAAGAACCAAAAGAGGGTGGAATAAGCTTCCTAGAGGGACTGTGAACTCTAGTATATAGGGTTTAGGACAACACACATCATGATGTAGATTTCACCCAACTACAGTGGGATGTACTAACAAAATCTCTTCCAGCTCAATAAATGAAGAAAGTGACAGTATGAGACAATACCAAGATATTGTATTACTCGGCACTACGATTGCATTATTTGTCTTCTGGACAAGAGGACAGTACAGTGTCACCCGGAGCAGTGATTTTATAGATGTTTCTGGCTACAGAATTATGGAAAAACAGTGATGGAAAGAGCCTCAAAGTACCCTTTACTACAGCCCTTTAAACTGGAAAAAACTCAAAACTGGAGAAGATTAAAAAAATTTTCTGCTTTAAGCTGGAAAATATTCTGCTGCTTTAGGAGTGTTGCAGAGCACTGTGTTATTTGTAATTCTAGATCTATGCATTCTTAGTGTTGAATCTGAACATTATCGTAACTTCCTTTTGCTTTTATTTTGTTCTTTAATTAAAAAAAACCTTTATTTAGTTTGGAGCATAATTTACACATCTGGGGAATCTATATTAGTATAGTAAAGATTAAACTTGGGCCTGAGCTTCTGATTTTTTTTTCATAACTTCATTAAATATATTTCAAAGGATGTAATTTTGATGCTACTTTTTGTCATCTCCCCCAATAAAAGGAATATTATTTCAATGATTTTTTTTTAAATTTTATGAAATACTTTGGCCAGATTTTTTGCTAGTAGAAAACTTTAGAAATGAGAAATTTCTACCAAAATGACAGTTAAATCACAGAAGTTTTTTCATTAAAACTATTTTATCTTTTTCACCCTCTGTAATTTTTTGTTGTTTCTGCAATAATTTATGTTGCAAATATGTTTTAAACATGTCTGTCAAATTTAGTGTCTAGTTGTACCACCACAATGACTGAATATCATGAAAATAGAATCTTTTAAATTTATCAGAAAACAAAGTTAAAGTTCCCCCTGGGACCTGCTAGTGGTTGAATACTGTGTTAAATGATTTGATTTTATGGATATTTCTGTGAGATAAGTGAAGATGTGGATTTACACCAAGTTACTCTGAAGAAATCGGCTTTGTGTGCACCCTTCCCTTAAGCAAAAGGAAAAATGTTTTACCGCAGTCATCATCAGCTGCAGCTTTCCTTATTTTTGCCATGGCCTGTGGATATTTAGAAGGACTGTTTTCAGGCAATTCCTGTCCCAAACTGCTATTATAAATGCACACTCTGGCTTGTTTTGCAATGAACTCTCTATGTAACTATGCTTTTAAAATAGCAGTTTATCTATAGGGACCATCTCTGAATTAAACTGGAGGAGCAATAGCACTGTTTTTGGTGCTGTTGAGAGTCCTTAGTGCTTTTTACCATTAAAGTAGAGAGTGGTGTTCCCTGGAGAAAAGGTGTGTTTGTGTCATATGTTTGTGTGTGTATGACAGAGAAACATGGAAAAAGAGAAAGAGAAAAAAAGAGAGGGAGAGAAGGAGCATAAAAGAGAGAGAGAGAAAAAAAAGTAGAGTGAGAAAGCAAGAGAGAAATAGAGACAGAGAAAGAAAGACAAAATAAAAAGAAAGAGAAGGAAAAAAAAGGAAGGAAGGAAGGAAGGAAGGAAGGAGGGAAGGAAGGAAGGAAGGAAGGAAGGAAGGGAGGGAAAAAGAGACCAAGAAGGAAAGGAAGAAAGAGAGAAAGATAAAGAAAAGGAAGAAAGAAAGAAAAAAGGAAGGAAAGAAAGGAAGAAAGAAAAAAGTGAAGAAGGAAAGTCAGTAAAAAGGAAAAAAAAATCAACAAAAAAGCCCTTGTATTTACGAATGCTTTGCAGGTCTTCTTGTTCCAGCAATGCTATTAAGAGTCCACACCAAGAAGTGTTTTGGGTCCTGCGGCAAATAGGTTCTTCTCCCCCTCACTCTTCACCTGAAAAAGTACCTGGGTGGTCCTGTCATGCCACTCCTCTCTCCTCAGTGCCCTCCTCCCTCCCTTCTTGCACTGTAGCACAGAAACCTTAAATATGGAACAGCAGCAGCTGCCAAGAAGTGAGGGAGGCTGAGCCAAATGGAGGAGAGGGATGCTGCTGGAGGAGGAGTGCATCTGCTCCACTCCTCTTGTGTCATTCAGGCCCTACCAGCCCCACCATGCCTTGCCTTGGCTGGCCGTATACAACTCTTACATCTCTACGCGGTGTCTGCAGAACTTCATCAGTGTATTTGGAGACAACCTTATATTCCCACCACGCTCACAGTGGGCCTGAAGATAAGGGCTTGGTCTAACTACCGTGGCTTCAAGGCAGGTTGTTGTGTCCATCTGGGCAGGAGCACAGTGCATCTGCTTTTAGTCAGTGTTGCTACTCAGGAGACCCAGGGGAGCCCAGCAGATTGCCTGATGAAATTACACAGCTTTTATGTTTCTTTCCCACTTTCTTCTTTTGGTAGGAAACAAAATGGCGTGCGTCCCAGTTTATACAAATTATCCAGAATGGAATCTCCTCTATCCTGGAGATTGCGTTCTTGAACTCGAGAATAAATTTTTAAATCCACAATCTATTTGATTGGAAAAAGCTTCATACTGTCACATTTTAGTAGGTTGCAAATAATGATTTATGTGACTGAAAAAAAGCCATTTTGTTCAGTGAGTTTTCATTACACTGTAAAAAACACTGATCATGATAGTGTCATTAGCTCAGTCACACTGGAAAAGCTTCAGAATTATGCCTGTGAGGGAGAGCACTGAAAACACCCTCCTATTTTTCCTGAAGCATGAAGGGTATATTGATTTGGTTTTTTTAAATGAAACTGCCATATTCTATGAAACATAAGCTTCTCCAAGACAAGATGTTAATCTGTATCTAACACATGTATAAGGTTAAATACGGCATGAGAGGCAATAGAGATTACTGCAGTTCTCTGGTTCACTGGTTTAAGGGAGAGAAACCTAACGCAAATCTAATTTTACAAGGAAATTGCTGAAAGAATGGATGTAGCAGAATGGATATAATAGAACAAGGTATTTAAAAATTCCATGCTTAGATGGATAATAAGCACTTCAAAATTATATCTGGCCACTGAGAAATGTGCACTTACTCCAAAGAAACTACTGCTCTTTAATAGTCACTAGCCAGAGCATTTAATATTTGACAATTTGATTTTTAGTATTAAGGTGACTTTGGTTTGAATATATTTAATTCAGAATAATCTAACAGAATTTAGAATAAAACTCTGTGTATTTCTGACTTGAAAGAAGTCAAATACTAGACTTTTCCTGAGCTGTATTATAATAATCAGCTTTTGAGGATGGTGAAGGAAATACCTTAATACGCAAATGGCATGGCTGCAAAGCAAATATTGATACTTTCTGGGAAGCAGGATACAAAATGAAAGACAGAACAGATTTTTATTGCACTGTATCTCAAGGATTTTTACAAGCCTGACAGAAAGGTGAGTTGTTGCTTAAAACACAAGCTGATGATCATTACAAAAAGGGTAAAAGACAGCTCATTTGCTTTGCTAAGAAGATCAGCTTTCAGCATAACATGAGAGGAAAAGTTGCTAAATGGTTAAAAGTAATCCGTGGTGCACTGGGTCCAGATTAACAAGTAAATTTGTGTCTGTTGACCTGAACTGGTGCTTGAGGGTGACTCAGCTGGTGCTTGAGAGGTGATTAGATCAAAAATAAAAGTATAAACCAAGATTTCAAAGAGACACAAGGACCAGTGATCCCCCAGTACTCCTGCTGTTTGATTCAACGGCAAAACTCCCATTGACAGGAGACTTGGTTGCATGCAGGACAAGTTGGCGACAACAGGATCCACCCTTTGCAATTTTAGGACAGACATTTGCTATGTAGGAGAAGTTTGACTTGCTAGCTGAATTGTCATTGGGGGGGATTTGAATTCACTAGCTGAAAAAAAATGATAAATGTATTAAGTTGTTTTGCACGCTGTGACAGATTAAGGGTAATCTTTTGAAAAGCTCCTACATCTTATTTTCAAGAGAGTCACCGAGGTGTTTAAAGGGGCTTTGGATCAGTGCCTCAGTTAACTGGTGTCTGATTTTCCCCGTCACTTGTTCCAACAGAGTCCCGTATGGCAGCCTGCAAGCTGTCTTGCTGCTCCTTGAGGAATGGCTTTTTGACTCGCATCTTAGCAGCTATACACAATAGGGGAGGATTGTACTCTGCATTCTAAGGGGCTAAACTGTGGCATTTGTGCCACTAGTCTGTACAAGTGGCATTAAATTGGTATGGTCTGCAACGGGTCCTCTTGGGCCACATGAGATACCAGGAGACTGTAAGTATGGAGGTTGGAGCAGGTGCTCCTACAGTGTGCCAGCCCTGTTGCCTTGTTGTGTGAAACATTGCAGACACTGGGCTAACAGTGAAGTCATGGCACTGCTCCTTCTCTGCTCCTTCTCTGCTCCTGGTCTTCCTTATGGCCCCCTCTTTTGTTGGCTTTTGTTTAGTTCAGGTATCTTCAGAGAAATGTAAAGATATTCTGCATGAATAATATATGCAATGAAACCGTGTAAAGCAGTTATTCACAGGCTAGCACACACAGAAGACAGCTAGGAATCGATAAGTGTTAGGCTATGCACTTGTGTGCTCATCACCCTGG
Organism: Tringa solitaria; assembly: GCA_026413425.1. Classification (NCBI taxonomy): domain Eukaryota; kingdom Metazoa; phylum Chordata; class Aves; order Charadriiformes; family Scolopacidae; genus Tringa; species Tringa solitaria. The sequence goes on from JAOXJM010000001.1 coordinate 150,577,290, forward strand.
TGAATGAGGCAACCAAAGCAGTGCTGCCGCCTGGACCAGTGTTTGCCAGAAGAGGGTAGGGTTGGCCCCCACAGCTCTCCCAGAGGTTCCACAGCACCAGGGAGGTGTTACTGTCTCTAGTGATGACACTGACAGCTCAGCCTTGGACTCCTGTTGGCACCTCACCACCCTAACCCCCATGCATCTGGCTTTGCCCTTTTCTGTCTATGTTTGTGTTTTCCCTCCTGAGTCCTTGAGTTATAGATGATTCCCATCTGAGTAGTCTCAGGTTTATCTGTAATTTAGGTCTTTCTGCCCTCTGTACAGTTATTCTCACAGGTCTTCTCAGCAGAACAAGCCCAGCTTGTAGCAGGGGCTACAGAGAGACTAGAGCATAAACCATAGGACATAGAAAACAGAAATTACTACCATGGCATAATTGCATTAAAAGGATGAAAAGAATGAAGATCCTAGTTAGTTTGGGGTTTTTTGTTCTGGTTTTTTTTTTGTTGTTGTTTAGTTTTTTTGTGCTTCTACACTGTTTATGTGTTCTACTACATCCTTGTACATCCTTGGGATTTCTCTTTTTAGTACTAGCCTTTTTTTCGACCATTGTCTTCAGATGACAAATTCTTATTTCTGTTCATTTGTAAAAGTATGCCAATGGTGTGTTTTCCAAGCAGGGTCGAAATTAGGCAGGTAGCAGCTTCCTTACTTCATATTCTAAGCATTCTTTCCAATTGTATTGCCCTCTAAACATTCTCCCGAGGTCTTACCTCAACTGTTTGCCCATAGCTTTCTGAGTGTTTGTATTTCTGGGTAAGTTTGAGCATAACTCAAACAGCATCACCAATCCTATCTAAAAAATCCTTTCTTGGTCTAGAGTTCACCCCATTTTACTACAGGCCAGCTGATTTGTGGTAACTCATGTGGATAATATGATGTAATTCATATTAGCTCAGCTGTTGGTAAAAAGAAATCAACCTATGTCAGTGAAAATTGTCTGACTTAAGTCATGTTTGTTGTAGGGGTTGAAAATACATACCCAGACTGTTACTGGAGATTCACCAAGGTGTATATTTTTTTAATCCAAACTAGTTTATTAATGTGTTTATGCTTTTATATACTTACCAGCCTCTGCGTTGAATGACATTTTCCAAAGCTTCAGCATTACTCAGCACAGAGTTAGAATTTCTTCCACAGTTTTCATGCATGAAGAGTGGCCATTTTTGTCAACATTTTGCTCTATCTAAGCCTAACGTATCAGCCTTAGTCATCACTATGGTACTTATGCAAATAGAAAGATTGAATCACAGAGGTAATGGTTTAGCAAGTTATATACAATTTACTGTGGATAATATCAGCAAAATCAGTTCTGTATAAAGCACATATTAATGCACTTGTTATTATGTGTGCTATCAAAGTTTTTTTTTGAAGACAGACAGTTTTTCTGAAATGGTTTTTACATTGTGGATGAAAATGTGATATGCAAGGCCTGCTGAAAAGAAGAGTACAGGAGTGTAAAAGAATTCATTATATCCATTGAGAGGAAGGGAATAAACTGAAATAAAAAGTTTACCACTGACGCTTCTCATGACAGGTAATCAGATAGGGAGGCTGAGTCCATCTGAAACTTGTAGGTGCCTCAGGAATTGAGCCAGTGCAATTCTCTACAGGTCGGCAGGGGATAATAAGAAAATCTGTCAAAGTTGAGGGAAGAGTCAACTTTCTAGACCACAAATCTGATCTGAGCAGAGTCGAGAGACAGAGTTCAAAAGGTTAATGCTGCTGTGCTTATTTAAGTGAACATGAACACTGTTGTGAGAAAACAGATGGAGAAGAACTGGGGGAATTATTTGACTGGTTAGAATTATAAAACAGTGAGCAGAAAGACAGACATCTCATGCAAAGAAGCTTGTCACAGTGAAAGTGTAAGCTGAGGTCTTTTTCTTTTGCTTACAAGTTGTTTGAATTAACCGCCTCCCAATCATCACAGTTATGTCCACCTATTTAAGAGATCAGTGGTGAAACATCTGGGTTATAAATAACATTCACCATCTTTCATCAGATAAATTAACAGCTTTTTTTTTGCAATGGCAGTAGAAAGAGACAAAAACATCAGAGCACAATGGCGCTTACCATTTTTCTGTCAAGATGGAGCCACTATTAGGGATGCTACTATCAGTGATGATCAATGTGAAGCAGACATACTTACTGGGAGTCTGTTCGAACACAATAGAAGGGAACAAACGGCAAGGTGGGGCCATTTTGTGGATAGATTACAACCTATTGCTCACGATCTGCCTTTATTACATCCCTTTCTTTCCATCTGAAGAGAAGAGAAACCCAAATAACAGCGGGTTCTGTTCCTCTGATGACAGCTTGAGAAAAGTAATAAGGAATTCCTACAGCTATAAAAACAGAGTGAGGAAAGGGAGCCAAGTTACCCTTGGAGCTGTCACTCTTTGCAAGGCTCTTTTCTTTTCACTTACTTTTGTATAATACTTTATGGCTAAACAGCTATTTTTATAGTCAGATGAGGGCATAACTCATTCTTTGAGGAGTCTTGGAGAATTGGCAAAGAATGTCTGGTAAGCCTTCAGATGGCAAGTCTTCTCATCTGCTTAGATACTGTCTATCTCAAATTTTCAGGCATCTGAAACTATGGATGACCTCATACTTATTGGATCTGTTGTTTGAACTTGAGCTACATCCAGTTTGAACAAACAATGATTCCCAAAAAGTGTTTTTACATAATTTTTTTTTTTTTGTAATCGTTTGTCTTTAAAAACAAGGCAAAAATCTGAAAAGTACTACACCAGAATACACAAATTGGTTTGGAAAGGAAGACCATTTCATATTCTTCATTCCTTTACATCCCATTTTAAATTTTTGTTTTCTTTTCCATAATGCAGGAAAAGCCAGAACTGGATGAATATTGAACAACAGTATTCATGAACATTTGCAGGAATTTGAAATGGCTGTTTGATCTATCCATATCAAGGCCCCTTGTTATCTGCTGCTCTTGTGGTTTCAGACAGAAAGGTTTTTGTTTCTAAGGAGGTTTGAGGAATGGCTGATTTGTGTGAATACTCGTATTTGCATGCGAACGAGGCTATTCCTTTACAAACAAGAGCGTTCATTATTCCTCTGTTTAAAAGGATAGCTAACCCAATTACTGAGCTGGAAGAATATCCCGTGACTTAGCTAACCAATAACATACTCCAAACAGGAGGCAGTGAATACTTTAACTGCACAGTGTCTGAACCCCAAGTTGGCATTTCCCAAACCTTTGAAAGTTGAACCCTTCCATTAGGAAAATAAGAACAATTGCACTCTTCACCCCTCCCATGTGTTATTAAAGCATACCAAAATGAACAGACACTCAGAGAAGTCCGTGTGGATCTGCCTGTTCAGGCGCTTCCTCTCCTTCCAAAACATGCTTTGAACAGTGTAGAAAGAAACTTATTGTTGATGTTTAAAACAACTTGGTTAACTCCTTTTAAAATGTAGAGTACCATCACACCTCAGAGCCACTGCTTCAGGCTTTCTGCAGACTCAGGCAGGTATCAGTTACACTCAAGCAACATTTACTGTAAGGCCTATGAAAGAAAAACTGAGATTAGAGTGCAGTTGAAAGGCTGAGACATTTCCTCATGTTCTGCTTATAGTCAAATGTAGTCCACATTTGAACCTAACCTGTGCAAAATGTTAATTTCAGACAGTAACTACTTAAAAAAAAAAAGGCTCAGAGGAATCAACAGGATCAAGAAGCATTTCACATTTTGGAGATCAGTCTCAAAGCCTATTCACAAATGATTCTCAAACAGAAAAAAAGGTTGTATTTACTATGAGTATTACTGAGGATGAATAATCCATCCAGCTGTGCTAAGTAGCATGAGAAAAAATGAGTTCTTAAGTTATTTCTGGCTAAGCTATACTATACATAAGGAGGTTTATATGATTTAGGTAAGATCTGGAAAAGTATCCAAACTTCTGATATTCAAGCTTCCACGCCTCTGGGTTGAGGGTAACAGGGAAGATTTATAGAGCCTGGCACAAAATGAAAAAGCATGCATTGCCTGCCTAATCATCAGTACTCTCAACCCTTTCCACAGCTGCTATTTACCTCCTCCTCCTCTTATTTTTTGGTGGGTTTTTTTGGTTGTTGTTGTTGGGGGGCTTTTTTGTTTGGGTTTTTTTTTTGTTTTTTTTGTTTTACTCTAGGGGTTTCTCTTCCCCCCTCCTCCAGCTGAACCCCTAGGATATTTAATTAAGCTTCAAAATTATCCTCTTTTTATCTCAGCTTCTTTAATAGCTATTATTTCTTTACCCCACACTGTTGACTTTATCTTATCATGTGGCTTCTTACATCTACTCTGCAGATGCGTTTTCAGGGCTCCTTGCAGCTGTGTTCTAGCACCTCATCTTTCACCACCCCTCCTCTTTGTTCCTCTTTATAGTGCCTCCTCTTCATACCTTGGTGCTGCAGCTGAACCTATGACACTTCCACACTGTTTGCTGGGCCTAGGAGAAATGCAAATATAAAACAGTTGAATTCCAGGAGATGATGTTGGCATAAAAATGTATACAGGCACTGTATTAAAGCACTGGTAAAACAAGACCTCCATGTTAGCCATAGAAATTCAACACATAGGCCTCATTCAAGATAGGATTATACTCTCTCCCTGGAATTTGAACTTTTGATTTTTTGGCATTGACTTCTATCTTTGTCCAGTATTTGTTCTGGGTTTCAGTCAGAAAAAAACCCTGTATCTTATAGAAGTACTTTGATGATAAAATGACCTATCTTAGCACAGTAAAAAATTCAATGACTGTGGTAGAAAATTTTCCTGGTTTTACAAGTTACCTACCAAAATCTTCAGATAACTGAGAACTAGCTGCAAGACAAACACCACATAGCTCAGTGAAACAGAGGAAAAGAATCTCTGGAGTTGCTTAATAGAGGAAAAAAATTAATGGAGGTTCCATACATCCTTTGCAGGGTGTTGTGTTGCAGGGATCTATGATGTCGCCCTCAGAAGTTCCTCCTGACTTGCTTTCTTCCACAGCCCATGATCTAATCACTCAGTTGTCCTGAAGCGTCACTGATTGCTTACAGTCAAATGACATAGCTTGGAAGTTAAGCTTAATTTTAAAGACCGTTCTTAGGACAAAAAGAAAAGTATATCTATTACAGAGCAAATAATCTGATCTCATTTTCTCTTCCTTGTGTTCTCTTATCTTCTCCCTTTACTCTTTTAAAAACAGCCAGAGATTATAAGCATAGTATATTAGCTTTAAATGATTTATGCTGATTGCAGGTATTCCAGAATTCCTTCTGTGTTTGACTAGTTTCAGGTTCTCTGCTGAAATAACGTACTTACATAGTTTTCAGGTCTGTATTGGTTTTAGTTCCACAAAATGCCTTTCAAATGGCTTTACTTAATAAACATCAATGATAAATATTCCAGTGTATGAAGTACTTACATATCCAGTTTATCATAGTGTCCCTGTATCTTTCAATCTTTTAAATGAAGCGAGGAGGTTTAAGATTTATAAGGTAACCACAAACAGTCATGCAGTTGTTAAAGAAAATAATGCATAGAACTGCTGCACTCTTCTAACTTCATTCTTTCAATTTGCACGGAAGATTCCTGTTGCTGGATTCCACCCCTCTGAGTCAAAGTGGGATCAATATAGGACTGTTGGGCATTTTCTTTCCAGCCCCCAAAAGTCTCCAGACAAAAGAAGCAGCTTGTTCTCCATCATTTCTTGAGCTCTGAAGAAAGGCTTAAAATCTCCCCTTCCTCACCTTTGGTGTGAATGAGGTTGCTTGAGGACTTCAGTCAAGCCACACACGATATTAAAGAGCAAATTGTTTATACTTTTGTCTCCTTCATCTCCTAGGTCTTTCTGGAAATTTCAGAAAATTTGTCATGTCTTCTTAAGAAAGTATGTCCCAACATAGTGGAAGACACTTGCACATGCCACTTATACTGGCCCCATATGAACCCCCAGAGCTGCAGAACAAAAGATGTAGGATGAGTTTGCCTTGCTGAAGACTGTTCCCATGTTTTCTGTAGATGTTTGTGTAAATTCCTGTGTAAACTCTTTCACCTGCTGAATGGACAAGGCTGTGTGTAGCCACTGTAAATTTCTTTTACCAGGTAAGAAGAAGAAAGATTCTGAGCTGCCTTTCCACAACTCCTGGCCTCCCTGTATCACCTGTGCACTTCTGCCAGCTACAGCACAGACCTGTATCTGTCCCTTTTACACACCCAGAATTCCAGTCTTTCAGGCTGAAAGAAATATGGCCTCCCTTGGCCTAAGTATTTCCACAATAAAGTGGCTCTTGTAAAGCAAATGGAGGCTTTTGGCTGAGGGTGAATTGCATTCCTCTTCTAGAGAAAATGAAGATACACAAGAAGCAGAGTCATAGCTCTAGTTGATGATCAAGTTACACTATTTTGATCTTTAAAAAGTGGTCAGTATAGCAACAACAGAATTTCCCCATGTACTAGCTCAATTGAAATCTTCACGTCAGTTTTAAATCAAGTAACCATCAAGCTACAGAGGACATTGCTAAAGGAATTCAGAATCCCCCAACAATTAGTTATGTGCCTACAAACCTGGACATTTCAGTTCCTTCACTGGAAATACACCTGAAATGAGCAAGTCCTCCCAAAATGCAGTCTTGATCCCCCATTTATGATCTTATGGAGACTGGAGGTGTAGGAGCAAGCCCTGGTATTTCTTTTGAAACAGTCCTTTCCACTTCGTTTCATTTAACTTACAGAAGAACTGGGCACTGCTTCTGACTAAAACCTTAAGGTATTTCTGAAGCACTAGTATGTAACTTAACTAGCATGTAACTTAACAACAACGAACATTCTCTGAACATTCAGAACTGAAGCATAATGCTAATTTCAATAAAAGAAATAAAATATTTTATTTTTACTGCACTCAATGAAATACTAGCTTTGCTGGCACTATATTAATAGCAAAACTACTGTTGATGTTAGCATAGGCAGGACTTTACCCTTTTTTTTTCAGTACAGCATGTTTTCAAATGCTAGTTTAGCTTGGGCAAAAATAATCTAGAAGTTATAGCTGTCATTGGTACTTGGAAGGTGGCCCTAATATGTGTGGAAGCCTTACTGAAGTCCATGGAAAGTGGGTATTGATGATTTGGTCCAGGGTGATTACCTTTTGATCCATGTTCTTAACCTCAAATAAGTACCTTTTGCACAACTGTAGCAAAAAGAGCTTAAAGCAATTTACAGCAACAGCAAAAGACTCCACTGGGGAACAGCAAGACATCTATCCACTTTCTGCCTCCATTCCCACAGGGCCAACTTGAAATGCCTTGGGGGAAGGACAGGCTATTCTTGCTTTGCCAGCTGTTCTCTGTAGTGCCATTATTCACTGGCACAGCTAAGAGCTGTTCTGAAAATGCTCTAACTTGCACAAGGAATTTATTTGTATGTAGAAGCTTCCATAACCAGAGAAGATGGGGGTGGGAAGGACTGGTGGAAAAATCGTCGTTCTAAGGTTCACTAAAAGCTTCTCTGACACTCTGGGCGTCTAGTCTTTAATGTATTACCGAAAATTAGATGAAGAATTTTACTTCCACTCTTTTGTATCAATCATTCTGGCTTCCTGTGCAAACACAGACATTTTTGTCATTAGGCTAAAAATAAATCCTTTTGAGAACTCAAGCAACTGGTCTGTCTAGTTCTTTTCGTGCATTGCTTTTGCTGGTAGTAGCAATAACAGGATGTGCTGACCATTTCTCAGTGTAATAATCTGGTCTACTCACTGATATAAACAACTTGCCCTTTGACCTTATAATTTATTCACAGCAGACCTAAACCAAGACAGCTTAAGCAACAAAAATACTAATAAATTATTTACAATTATAGACATTCTCTTGCCTGTGTTAAAATGACTGTAATAATAATACAAATAGAGTCCTGTAGTGATAGGTGTCTTTCTTAGAGCTGAATAAGGTGCCTATCAAATTATATTTCACTGAAATACCTGAGCATGGTTATGCTCTTTCTCCAGTGAATGAGCCTAGGGAGTCTAAAGTGTTGTGCAAAAGGCATGACCACATTTGAGTCAACTAAATCCTTCTTTGCAAATTGGTCATGCTAATAACTACCATGTATGCATATGAAGGAGAATTAAAAAAGAGTTTGTATGGGATTGAGGGTCCACTGTCATTTCCCTTGTCCCTCCCTTATTTCCTCTTTATTCACTGAACCCTCATCAAGCCTTTCATTGCCCTCCTCCCCTGCTGACTTGAGGAAGTGTTTTTGAATGGTGCTCTCTGGGTTAATTTTAGGGTTTACATCGGAAGGGTCCATGTTTCTGTTTCCATCCCGATCAGGAAATACAAGGCTACAATTCATATTCATGCTCAGGTTTGCAAAGAACCATTTCCCCAGCACTTATTTTAAAGCTTGTTCTTCTGAGAGAAAAAAACCCTTTCAGTTTGAAATCAAGCCAAATTAGTTTCCTAGTTTCCCCTTCCTGGAGTATTTCTTATGTTTCCAGAAAAAAAAAAGGAAAAAAAAAAAGAAAAGAAAGAAAGCTGAAACTCGGGAAAACATATTAATCCTACATGCAGACCTATGCAGATGTTCATGTTTTGTTGAGAAAAATAATCAGATTACAAAAGAAGTTTCTGAACCTTACATCATACACATTAGATAGACAAAGGGACTTGTAGTTCTACTGGAAAAATTTTCCCTGAATTATATGCATATATCTTTAAAGTGATTCATTACTATAATGTGTTACAACAAAGAGCGTGACTGTAAGGAACTGCCACTTTATTCAGCTTCTCTAGCCATCCTGTGGGCTGAGTATTCACTGCATTTATAAGGGTTGTGCCTTTTATACTATACGCAGGGAGTTGTAGTTAGACTATTTAAAGCAGAAACTTATGTCTATGGGGAGACTGGGTATGAGACTATGTTTTATGCAGCACAAGCCAAAGGCTTGTAAGAATTTCTTGTTCACACGCATTACTTCCGTGCTAATGCATTAACAAACTGTGCTGAAATATTCATCATTTATAAATAAACATTACAAATAGTCCCACAGAATATATAAGGGAAGCCTGAAGTTACAGCCTGAAGTAGAGTTTCACTAGCCCAGTGCAGATGCAGTCTATGAAGGACCTTGTTGGAGCTGCAGCCCTGGGGGCCCGTGCCAGGGTGCGTCAGGCACCACCTACAAGCTGTCTGGCCATTGCCAGAGCATGCTTACCTGGTCCTTGTAATTTGAACATGTCAGAGGGAGAAAAATCTTGACACAACTTCAATCTTGGGGTGAAATACTGTAGTTTTGATTCCTTATGCTCACAACAACCCCGTACTTTTTTTTTTTTTTACTGGGAGATGCTAACTTCAGTGGACTTGACTGAGCACAAAGCCCATGTAGCCAAGTGGAAAGTGAGGTTCAGTGCCCCCATGAGAGCTGGAATAGATGACTAGCCTTTTTTAGCTTATATCTCTTGAGGGAACAATTTATGGAATATAGGATATAGGAGATTTATTTGGAAACCATATGGAAACATTTATGTGTTGTTTTGGTGGGTCTGGGATTAATGTAAGAAAATGTGATACTACATATTTGTTGGCAGGATGGTGTTGGAATGGAGGGTTCATCTTTCTATGGGTTCATTCAAAAGTGTTTGGGGTTTTTTCCCAGTACCGGAGTGTATTGGAGACAAAACCTTTACAAGATAAATGGACTTATGTACACCTCAGATGGAAATGCTGGTTTCCATAAAAAGAGCAAACAACGAAGTAAAGACCTTGGCCTGGAATACAGCATATGAAATGGCTTACTCATTTCAGTTAGTGTTGTCATGCCCTACTGAAGTAATTTTTCCAGGAATCACTTGTAACATATAATTCTGGTAAACAGTTGCCTTATGTCCATGTAGCCTCTTTCCTTTATTGTATCAGAAGCACTAGATTGATCTAATTTGATGTCATATTAGAGATGACTTTCCGATCTTACTCTGTCTGCTCAGCTTGAGGGGTGATTTAAGCAAGGGCTGCACTGGTGGAAGAACCCAAAGAAGAATCCAATCTGTAGTCTCACCCAGAGCCTCTGGAATTGCACAGTGAAAAGCCAACCCCCCTTCCCATCCGAATTTGCATCACACACACCTCTCTCCACTGCTGGAGCTATTTGGATTTCAATCTACCACAGCACACAAGGTCCTGTGTGAAGGCTCACGGTAGCTTTGCCTGTAGGTAAAAGCAATGATGTCAGATTTCCTTGTAGAGATTGCAGCTGAGTTTGCTGCAGAGATTTAATAAAGAATGATGATCTGTGAGGCTTCTTTTCTTCTTTGAACACCTGTAAAATATGATTAATCATTCCCCCTAGAAATATTTTTAAAAAATGTTTTCTCACCTTCCTTTTTCCTCCTGTCTCCCCTGAGACTAGATCCAAACTTAGAATTTGTCACAAAATGTAGGCGGTGGAAATGCCTTACCTGCTGCCACACAGTTGTATATTATTTGGAAGAGGAAAGTGAAAAACAACTTGCATAGCAAAGTAAAACATCTATAGACCCATTCCATAAATTGTATCAGACAGTCTCTCTCTAGATTCTCCCTTTAATATTACAAAGATGGATATAATGAGATAACATTCTCAGGTACTTTTAATGAACACAGGAGATAGAGAGAAGGGCCAGTTTGGACAGTGTTGCCAAAATTTGAGCTCTATAGAGCCCCGAGGCCACAGGGGCCTAATTTTTCCTGGAACAGGAGGAAAAGTTAGTGTGATATTTGCTGAGAGAAGTGTACATGTTGATTCATGCTAACTAGGAGCTCTGTGGTGACAGTGATATGAGTCTTCTAGGGAAGACAGACTAGAAAGGGGCAGATCATTGTTTTAGGGCCAGGTGGCCCCAGGCCAATGAACACTACACGGTCAGCAGCCTCAGTGTACCTGTACCTTGTGTATCACCTGGAAAGTACCTGTCTTCTGCTGGGAAGAATGAATTCAGAATAAAGAAGAAGATGCTAGATATAGTGAAAAGCTCTTGGGGTAGGGAAGAGATCATCATTTAAAAGGGAAAATGAGGTTTATGAGGGGCTAATGTTTCCTCATATAGACTGGGTTACTTGGACATATTTGTGGCAAGCAGCTGATATTGAGGTCTGAGTCTTTCCTGCTACAGGACTCCATGGAGGAAACCCAGGTCCTGCTCCTCTAACCAAAAAAAGCCTATGCAACTCCAGGATCCTAGAAAGCATGAAGCTAGTCGTGACCTGGAACAGTGACTCAGAAGAGAGGAAGGTGCCAATGCTAAGGTGGCATGTCAGGCACGTCAGCTGGTGAAGGAATTTGTTGGCATTGCACCCCAGCTGGTACAGATACTTGGCCTTTTAAAACTTGGTGGAGGTGCTGTAACACCTAATGTTTGCTACGCCTCCAAAATTTCTGGGATTTGCATTTTTTCTGCAAATAGCAGCACTTGCCCTAGAAGTGGATAAAGGATTCTGTTTTATGAAAGTTTTTCTGACACATGGCAAGCTGGGGACAACTCAAAGGATGGCATGCTTAGGGAATAAAACTCCTGAGGAGGCTACTATAGGTAATATCACTGGCTGGGGAAGTATTCAAAACATATGTCCTAAAATAAATATCGTCTGCTTACACACAATCCTTTCTACTGCTCCAGTTCTTTCACAGGAATATTGGCTTCTAGGTTTAATCCCCCTAAGACTTCAGTATTATTTCATTTTCTTTCCACAGCTTTTCAAGAGGATCTTCTTTGGTATGATCTTGCCTTTTATAACAGAAAACAGGTGTTTTCTGTTAATTGTTAACTGGTCACAAATAAACTAGGCTTATTAATTGTTTGGGCCTCACTAGTCTTAGACTTCCTACTACTAGAAGAAGTAAGCTGGCTTGTTGCAAGGTTGTTTCCATCTTTATCATGATTTTGGCTGATTTCCAGTATATGCTGTAAATAAAATGGTAGGCATATGTGCTTAGTTCCCTTATGAATCATAGAAGAACACGTGTGTGCACTGAATATGCTGCTATCAGCAATTTTTATGTGCTGTGTTCTATTTCCTATACTAGAGCAAGATATATGTTATACTAAACTGCAATACACAGTCATTTATCTATGTACAGATAGGTGTCTCTAAGTGTTCTAATCTTCTTCTAAGCTTTTTGGTAGGTCACTTTTTTTGTATCGCATGCAATTCAATTCTGATCCAAAGAATAAAATCCTCAAATGTTACTTAACAGAATCAATAATCCCTGTTTCTCCAATGATGCTGACTTTACAATCCTTCATTAAATAGATCAATGCGTTTCCGTCATGTTGTTATTCTTACTTTACTGAGAAATTAATTGTGTGTTTACCTCTTCTGAAAAGTGCATAAACTGGTAAAGAAAAATCAAACTTAGCTTTTATGTTTCTTTCACACCTGAAAGAAAGTACCTTATAGAATTTCTGTTAAGATCTGCAATAAATATTAAAAATTCAAATGTGTCTACTCTAAGAGGAGCTCTAAGAAGTCTCTTTCTTTCAGAGAGACTAAGTTTCTATGAGACAGAGAAAGGCCCAAGATTGACTAAGTGACTACAAAATCCAGTTATTTCAACTGAATTGCAGTTTCTCAGGGTTTGACCTCAACTGTGACTGAATGTTATAAATCATATGGTATGCACAATGGAAGCGGAAAAAAAATAAGTAACAGTGAGATGGAAAAGAACTTAGAGAAGGAAATTTCTATGAGCAGGCTGGTGTTCATAGTGCTGTCCAAATTAGGTTTCTGAGTGCTGCCCTTTACTGCTATGAAAAAAACCCGACAATATCCCCACAAAAATTCAGTATAAACTCCCCTTATTAACCTGGCTGCCACTAACATTTCCTCTCTGGGTCTCTTGTGCTCTAACCCACTAGAGAATGGCTCCCACTGTAATCAGCAGCAGTGGGGAATTAAGCCACAATGAATCAGGTGAACTTCAACAGGGTTCTAGCACTTATGAACATAAAAGGTCACAAAAAGAATTGCTAATGTTTAATCTGGCCATATCAACAAGGAAAGAAGTGTGTTTTGAAGGGAAGCACTAAAGAAATATTCTGAAAAACCTTACAACAATAGTATTATTCAAAAAGAAAAAATATCTGCTAACTCATTATCTTATTTCATGGCCGAAAATCTTTGACAGGAGATATTCTTCTTTACTAGATGTACTCTGTATTTGATTCTGTCATTCATCTGAATTAGTTTTAGCAAGCCTGTTTTATCTTTTTTTTTTGCTTGTAAAATTGATAAAAGAAGCTGTATTTGTGAAAAGCAGCTGTTGGGATTAGTTGTTTCACCAAACTAGTTGGATCTTTAAGGTTTGGTATGACCTAATCTGCAAAGAATCTTTATTATCTGGGAATTTTCCTGATGTAAAATATATCTTGCACTTTTGTTAACAGTTATAGAATCATAGAATTGCCTAGTCCTTGGATAAAGAACTGTATTTAGTTACCCATTACACTTAAAAAATACTCATTCTGTCCTTCTCTTTCATACAAAATTTCATTTATACTTAGTACAGAGTTTGTATACATTTATAATAATAAGTTGAAATAATTAAAATAAATGAGGAACTTGCTATTCTATCATTTATTCCCTAAATTATCAAACAAGTGTAACAAAAATATTTACTTTTGAATTTATTTCTCATTGTTTTTCTTAACTTATAAAACAACATACACAAGAGAATTAGAAAGAGGAAAGAAAACTGGAAAGATAATTGGAAGAGGAAGTGATTTCTTGGGTCAGTTTCTTGTACGTATGGAATGTAAATTGAGAAATGTAGAGGGTTATAATGGCTTGGATTACAGGAGCCTCTCCCTCTTTCTGCTGATCCCTGTGTGTTTAAGGGACTTGTTGGTCTTTTATGGTGTCTAGGAGTTGCTAAATGAGTTTAAAAACTGTAAAAGCCTTCCACCAGACTACCTCGGTTATTTGCAAAGATCAAGGAAGGATTTTGTTTGTTTATTTTTTGGAGAGATGGATTGAAAGATTTTAAAAGGTGACAAGTCAGTCAGGAGGGTTTGGAGTACTGAAGAGATCCTTGATAGCTGATAATTCAAGAAAATACTTCATCAAACAGGACTGGTAGGCATCTCTTCACTCCCTTGAACCCTCAGTGTTGATAAGGAAGTTTTTTAAGATGTCATTTGTAAGAAAATTTCCTTTTCAGACATCTGATTTATAGGGAGAGGATTTTCAGTATGAGGGACATAACAAAAAGTGTCTTCATTTGAACAAAGGACTAATATCAATGTCACACAGATCTGCCTTTCAGCAATTTTATTTACAAATCCAGTGGCAAATAATTCTCTGGAGTTACTTAGAAAATCCTGTCAGTAGTAGATTGTATGCGTATGTGTGAAACCAACAGACTATTCATAGGAACTTTGCAATTAATGACTGAATATTTTGAAAGATCCTGTTCGTAGCAATCCAACAGGAAATGGGGAAAAGGATGGTGTATCCATACTTCATCAGCAAGGCAGACAGTGACTTTACAGAACATTAGGATATTTCAGGTCCTTTCTAAAATTTTTTTTGGATGAAGCAAACGACTGCATCCTGGAATACTTCGCTGAAGGCTGCTTTTGTCAAACAGCGAAGAAACGAGAGAAGGCTGACCTCCCTCTTTGCTTACAGAAAGTTTGTGTTTGCTAGGATTATACATGTAAAACACTTTCTGTAACAGGCCAGGCACCAATGTTATGAAATCACTGAATGTACATGTATTGAAGAGATTATATAGTGCTTCCAGCCAGCAGAAGGAGGTGGACTGAAGTTTTTCTGGAGACTAAAACAGTAATTGTAAGACAACTGAAAATTGATCTTTCCCTGTCTCACTCCTTTTCCTTGCTTGAAAATGTCAGAGGGTCTGCTAGTTGGAGGCAGGAACTCTCAAACAAACTGATGTTAACCAATAGAAACAACCAGGAAAAATACAATTCTATCTGGTAACATACAAAACCAACATACTTCAGTCATTTAGTCACTCACTTCTTCCATCACACTCTTATCTCTGTTTTATTATGCTTTATCTTTTTCACAAACCATTCTGGGTCTAAGTCTGTAGCATATTTACATTGGGTTAGTTTATCAAGATTTTTTTTTCTTCCTGTACCTGGACAGTACATCTTGTTCTTCTGGTGTGACAATATTTATAAATAAAATATAATAAAGCAAAAGATTTTTCCTTAGGAGAACTTAATAAATAGTTCCATAAAATTTAAGATTCAGCTTTCTCATCCACTTGTTAAACACATGTATTTCATCTACAAGATGAGCAGAGCCTGGGATGTGAGTAGCAAAGGAGAATCTGACCTTCACTGGGTTTGTAAGTATGGTCTAAGGAGAATTTTTTATTTAGGTACTAAAAGCACATATAAAAGTAAAACGGAATTGGTGCTATTGATTTGATTCTGGTATTCATTTATTTGCAAGCCTCCTACGGTCTCCAGGACTTTTGGGGTTTTCAGAGCAGATGCAGGGGTTTTGCTTAAAAAGATGTGTGTGGGAGAACTGCATTAAGTTGGGCTTATTTCTTTGTCAGGAAGTGTAGTGACAGGACAAGGGGCAGTGGTTTTAAACTGGAAGAGGGGAGATTTAGATTAGATATTAGGAAGAAATTCTTTACAGTGAGGGTGGTGAGGCACTGGAACAGGTTGCCCAGGGAAGTTGTGGATGCTCCATCCCTGGAAGTGTTCAAGACCAAGCTGGATGGGGCTTTGAGTACCCTGCTCTAGTGGACGTGTCCCTGCCCATGGCAGGGGGGTTGGAACTAGATGATCTTTAAGGTCTTTTGCAACTCTAAGCATTCTATGATTCTATGATTATGCTTCAAGGCCTTTTCTGCTGTCACTTAGATTGAACTGGTTGGTCCAAGTTAAAGCACCCACCCCTTAAAGTTTGCATGACATGAAACGTGTTACTCTAAACCTATGTGAAAATTAGAAATAAATCCTGTGATTCTAGGAGTGAAAGAAATTATAAGTAGTCAAACAACAAGCAAAGTCAAAGGGAACAACCAGTGCCAGGAAAGGGAAAGAAGGACGTATGTAACTGGTGACAGGATGATATGGGTTATGGCAGTATAGGTAAGAAATGGTTTTGGACAGATCTGGATAATGCAGTTTTGGGGAAAAAGCAGCATCTTTCACCAATTACAGTAAAGAACCAAAATGCTTTGACGATGGACTGCTTCTGGGGTAATGAGTGAAGGGAAGGCCTGCCTCAAAGGCTGAGAAAATACTTTTGTTTTTCAAGCAGCATGTATGAGCTATTTATTTTATGGATCTTGCAAGCCATTGCCTTGATGGGTTGAAAAGGACTGACTGGCAAGATTGACTTCACTGGCCCTTGGTGAACTCCCACTCTGGGGTTCAGCGACGAATCTCCCTTCCTTCACTATCTCAAGAGCATGCCTAATTTACACAATCTATCTCTTTCTGTACGACTTCCACTGGAGTCAATGGGAGTTGTGTGCCTGAAGCCAAGGGCAAAATTTGGCTCAAAGAGAGTATAACAGCTCCAGTGCTTTGCCAAATGAAATACATTTAGAGTCTGACATGCACAGTTGGATGCATTAAGTAAAAAATCAGTTTTACTGGATACAAGGCTTCACTGACTAGTGCTACTTCACTCTCATCATTGTTAAAAGATGTGCTTTATAAGAAAAACTGTGCTAGATCAAACTAGAGACTTATTTTACCTACTGTTCATAGATTGATACTTTATGTAGTTCCTTAGTTTCCAGTGCTTTGTGGCCTAGGACTTTCTGTGTCAGAGGCAGCATATTTTATTTAACTCTGCATCAATTATAATAAAAGGTGTGCCAAGTTTAATTGCTTGCTTTGTCACAGCTCCTTGAAACACAGTTCTTTTAACTCATTCCAAATCATTTCACAAAAGTCAGCAGCAGTAGCAGCACAGTTGACTGATATGATCTGTACCTCATTTAAAACAGCCATTCAGCCTAGTCACTGCTGAACAACAAGTAGTTTACTGCTAAGTCCCAGTATCTCATAGTTCACCAGTGTCAGGAATACAGGCTTTTATGTGGCTTTTTCTTGTGAGGTTCTTCTCATGAAAAGGTATTCTGAACTGCATGCGAATGATTACCTTGTGGAAGTAGCCTTTTAGTCATCATCTTTCTTTTTCTCATTAGGTATAGGTAATTCCTATGGGATCACCTCTTCTCATAGTTATAAGGATTAATTGAACAAAACTGACATATGGACAAGAACTCAGCTATTCACAGACTTATACAGCCTACAGAAGTCTTCCATGGGAACCATTAGTTGCAGCTGTTTGTTCTTCCCTAAAAACACAGTGGCTTACTGCTATTTCCCTAAACAAATAACTCTGGAAAAAGTAACCCAGTGCTTTTAAGTATTCACTGCCCGTCCCTAAAGTGATCTGGGTTTGTTTCTGGGTTGGTGTTTTTTGAGGCTTTTGATTGTTTTTCCTCTGTGATTTCTGCTTCTCTTCCCTATTGGTTTTTAATCTTGCCTTAAAACGCACAGTTCCCACCTTTGGTGAGAAAACCCAATTGAGGAAATCACTGTACTAGAAATTATTATCA
Organism: Tringa solitaria; assembly: GCA_026413425.1. Taxonomy (NCBI): domain Eukaryota; kingdom Metazoa; phylum Chordata; class Aves; order Charadriiformes; family Scolopacidae; genus Tringa; species Tringa solitaria. Next base: position 150,594,936 of record JAOXJM010000001.1, read on the forward strand.
TAGAAATCACCAATTCATTCAGCCTCCTTGAAACAGCCAGTCTGAACTCCAGTAAGGAATCTGGTCTCTCTGACCCATTAAAGTTCAAGACTTTTATTGGTTGTTTCCTTTAAAGCAACAAGGCAGAAAACCTTGATTTTGGATTATGTGACAGTTTACAATACTTTGTGCAGCGCAGCGTACAAGGCTAGATTACTTTTCTTTAAAATTATGTCAGCACTTTGTGCAATGTTCCCAAAAAGCACTTTTCTAGATAGATATTTCAAGAATGGAATTGTCAAAAGTCCACAAATGCAAAAGAGACTGGTATAAAAAATCAAGGTGGAAATGTTTTGATTAAAACAATGGAAGATGTTTGGGATTCTTCTCCCCCTCAACACGTGTTTTTTAATAACTGCTGTTTGTTATTAATTACAGAACATGCTGCTCCTTCTAATAAACATGTCAGAGGAGAATCAAGCTAATTTGTTTTATTCCCTTTGGATATGGTTCCCATATACACAATATTTAGACTAAATTCTGGGACTACTTTTTTTTTCACTGACAGCTTAGTCAGGCATTTCTCAGTGATCTGAACTTACAGGGGATCTGAATCACTGATCGTGCTCATAAACTAAAATGCCACGCTGTACTTGACTGTGAATTTAGGTGCCTAGAATAGACCAAAGGTGCGCAACTCATATGCAATTCTTTGAGCAATTAAACCTTAGCACTTGATGCTAAAAGCCTGCATGTATGTGTGAAGTTAGCTTTCAGCATGTGAGAAAGTTTGCAGAGCCTGAAAGAAGGAGAGAGAGAGAAGCACCAGTAAGATTAGAACATTGTGTAACATAGTGACTATTACCTGGGAGGATCTTAAAATATTGTATGCAGTATCTGAAATATTTTCATATAAGATTACATTATATGATGTACAGCTCATAGTTAGATGTGCCACAACTGGCATTTTTTTCTTTATTCACAGTTGTACAACACACATGCGTAATACAGAGGAATGAATCTATTGGAACAGACAAAGAAATGGAAGAATCAAAAGCCTGTATTTGAATAATTAAATAGCACAAAGTTATTGCAATCCAAGCACATTTTTAATTAATCAGAACCAATCAAAAAACCTTAAGTAAAATATAATTAATTTTATAGATGTTTCAGAGCTTCTTAACAGAATAAATCTCTTGTGTGAAATATTTAAGTAATGACTATCATAAAGGAGACTGCTTTAGAGTGCAGTGATGTGTTCTGAAAGAGTCGTCTTTTCTGTGTCAGTTAGGAAGAAGATGTCATTATACTTGGCAGTGTATTCATTGTGCCTAATACTCAATGAGCTGTAGCTGAATAAACCTGGAATGTATGCCAATACTTCCAGAGTACCTGCAACCCTGCCCATAAACCCACACCGTCACTGTGATTGTCCCCAAAATATTTTATAAAGTTTGTTCTCTCACTCTCTTTTTTTTTTTCTCACTTCTTGACATCCTGAATATACCAGAGACAGGCTGAACTGACAAAAAAAATCTGAGACAGGCACCTAAGAGCCAGTCTATTACTCGTTAGTTTTCTAAATCCTACCCTTGGCCACCCACAAACAGAACAAGGTTGGGTCTTTTTTATGTATTCTTCTTTCTGTCTTCTGACATATTTCCAAATTGATGACTCTCTTGAATACCAGAATTTCTAGAAGTGAAAGAAATTAGGAAATATCTGCTACAGCTTTGATAGGTTAGCTATTCAGAGGTATTACTGTACATGAGTGATGTGAGAACATTGTGATCCTCTGCCATTCATTATAGGTATGTACCTGCATCTAAGGTTTGCTAAAAATACCATAAGGTTCATTATGTACTACTTCGATTAACCATTCTTATTAATTTTGAAAATACATGCAATTTATATTGATATTGAATACATACTAATGCATGGAAAGATCTGATTGCACTGTGTAGGAGCAGATGATCTTTGCCTTGAGGAGTCTACCACCTGAAAATACAAAAGTAATGTAGGGTGAGGGTGTATACATGCAAATTAAGGGCTCACCACACAGGAGTAGTGTAGGGATGAGAAGGGTTGAGTCACAGGAGAGGAATGAGCAAGGGCCTGTCAGGAAACACCCTGTGAGTTCCAAACATTTTTATTTTTGTTTGATAGGGGTTTGAGTAGGTGGAGATCAGTAAAACAGGACAAAGAAAAGAAAGGGAAAGAGAGGCGAGGGCATTTCAGGATGTGGAGTAGAAAGGGGGGACCAGGCATGCAATGAAGATGAGGGCAGAGAAAAGGGGAGAGGTGTGGGGGCGAGGTGGGTTGCAACAATCAGCACGTGGGGAAGCATAATTAAAAATCATGGGTGTCTGTCAGCCTTTAAGCCTCTTTTACCTTTGCTATGTTGGCCTTATTGTCAGACTGGATCCTCCCTGTAGTGTCTCCCTCATTCCAGGCTGCTCCTGTCATTGTTAAACACAGTTGTGCATGACCCATGTGCACAGATCGAAGCCATAAAATTATACAGTGTGCTTAATTGAAAGATTGAAAAATTGCTTTACAGCGACAGTCTACACAATGGTTGACACTTAGGGACTGATCTTAGGCTACTGTACTCAGTAAGTGCCATTTAATGTTGTAACTTTTAAGTATGAAACCAATGATTTTTCCTTTGGCAGATGGAAACTGTTCTTACACCACATTAACTTTTAGGACTGGAAGGGGAATGTATCCCTTTACCTATCCCTCTTAAAGATTCAGAGAGCTAATAACATTTCTCACTTATGCTTGAGACAGAAAGCCTGAATCTTTAAAATGGTTACTGTGTGTGTATTTCCTTAGGTCAAGTGATATATTAAATTTCCTTAATGCTTAAATGTTTTCCTTATGTGCTGAAAATTTCTATTTTTGCTTTCAAAATTGATAGTAGATTTATGGTAAATAAATATTCTGCTGAGAAATCCCAGATCGGCTTCAAGCCTTTTGTCACAGCCACCCTTCCTTTCTCAGGGAAACAAAACACAGCTAAGGTCCAATTTTATCAGTCTTTCCCCTTGCTTGCCATAACTTGTTTGAATACAGAAGCTTATTTTTCTGAAAAGCTATGTAAAACCAGAAGAGTTTGAGATGGAGAGGCTCTGTGTTCTCTAATTTCTTCCATAAAACATGATGAAAACAGCAAAGTACACCCAAACAGCATCTAAATTGTTTGAATAGTGACAGTATCATGGTTGAGCCATATAGACTGCATTCCTGGTTATTTAAGTTCAGTTACTGGCTGCCAGAAATGCACTCATGGGACCCCAATATCTCCAGCCCATAACCTTATTTTCCAGTCAAAATTCAGAAAAAAAAACCCCTACCCGAAATAATAAAGGAAACCCAAATAAACCATTCTCTGTATGAAGCCAGGGTTTTTTTGCAATTCCGTAAATTCAGCCCTTCCATCCATAAGCTCAGCATTTGCATTGTCAGCACTTACTCTTTTAAGTGGAATTAGAAAAACAAAACATCAATGGAAAATCAAGCTGATTTCAATATTGTTCAACAAAGCAGGAATCATCTGACACTGTAGGAACTTCTTATCCCATTTTCTCCGAACAGCAGGGTAGGAGCACGTTAGTATTAAGATACTTCCTTTTCTCTAAAAATTATACTGAAGACTGTAGTTTGGTGTGTCATTTATAAATATTTGAATTTCATAATTGTTTCCATACAATATGGAGACAGAAGCGACTAAAATTCCTGATGTATTGAATATTATTACTGCTGAAGTCTCACTTTCAGTATGTAGTGTCAAACTTGCATCTTTTGATCACATACGCTGAATCTCTCACATTAGAATAAACTTTTTTATTTACTTTTCAAACAGCTTCTCTCATGAAAGTGCAGCTAATGGCACACTATTTGCAGCCTCTGTGCAGTAACACTTCGTTCAAACTAACACCTCTACCCAGAGCTCATTAAATCAGCACTTACATGCCTTCAATACAAAGGAAATAGTTTCAGGATGAGCACTGGATGTCTGATCTCCTTTTACACAGATTATCCTTTCTTCGCCCCTGCTCTAGGCATTGCAAGAGTGAACTTATTCCTGAAATACTGTAGCAAGAAATGCCTTCTTCCTCTCTTTTATTAAACTGTCACAGAACATATCTGAGAACGAGATATTCCACTGCAGTGTATTAGGAAATTTAGGAGATCATGTGGAAATTCTCACAGTAGAAAAAAACGAATATTCATCTTTTACCAACATACA
>JAOXJM010000001.1:150614320-150628804 GCA_026413425.1 Tringa solitaria
CCCCCCAAGACAGATGTATCTAGGCCTCCTGGAAAGTGAGAAATGCTCCAGTTTTTGCAGCTTGATGTAGCTTTGGTTGGGCTTCTGCTCCAAATTGCCCTCTGGAGGAATCTGTTGGTGTCCCATGGTGATATGAGGATCCCAGGGAGACCTGTGTTTCTACATAAATGTCCAAATAACATGTCTGAAAAGAGATGTTCTCATCCTCATCCTCTGTTGCCTTAATCTGTTACATGTTTTTAAATAAATTTGTTTCACTACTTAGGTAGATTAAACAGATAATAATGACCTTGAAGTCAGGTATGACAACTTTCACATTAAATTTCAGCCTCATGTCCTGAACTTTGCTTGGTCTGTAAAAGGCACAAGTGAATATATACATGATACGGAGTGTATTGTTTCCTGTCATCTGGAGTATGATTTTTATTGTTCTAGGTGATTGCTTTTTATGTCTAGCTTGAAATAGAGTTATTGTAATTGTACTGTTTACTTCTCTGGAGAAACCAGTTTGTTTTCCTATTCTCTTTTGAAACTTAATGAATTCCTTCATGAAAAGTGAGGAGCTGAATAGAAAAGACCTGCTTATGGGCCAGATTCTTCTGGCTGTATACATATATAGGTCCCCCACAGTCTCAGTACACAAGGGTTTCCCTGTGGCAGCATCAAAACTTAAAGATCAAGAAGCAGCCAGGACATACAGAAAATAACTACTAATTATTAAAAACTACTACTCTAAATCGCATATTTGTACCAAAAATAAGTTGACTCTATGACAATCTATTTTTGGTAACTGTGGAAGTAGAGATAAAGGAATAAGATGGGACTAGATCACTTATTAAGAAAGTTCTAAAAACAGCTAGCAGATAGTTAAGCGTTGACATTATCTTTAGCAGGATGAACAAATGTCAGCTATATAATGAAATGAAAACCAACTATGTTCCAGCCTGGGTTTAAATGTTTGGAAAGGAACACCTTCATGATTTTCTTAATGTGTTTTGTTAATTCAGTCTGTGGGATGTGTGCTCCCAAGTCCCTCAGGCGTTGCTGAAAGTGTCTCCCTACATCAGGCTGACAAACTTTATAGATGTGACTCACAAAGCATACCAAATCCCACCCTGGGCTCCAAGAACCCTGCCAGTTATTTAAAGCTACAAGACTAAATAACGGTCTCAAAGACTCGTGAATTGTAGTACATGCTCCAGCTCTGCCTCATTCTTCTTTCTGTCCATCCCAAATGCCCATCAAAACCAGTCGGTCTGCAGTAGTACCTCGAAGGCCCCATGTCTGAGGTACTCAGTCCAAAGGTAGGGAGGGCAGGCTAGTGTGGTGATCGCAGGGTGAATGGTAGGAGGTTGTTGTGGGCAATGCGGGGCAGTGTGACCACGCTGAGATGGGGTAGGCTTTGCGCTTTTGAGCTGAAGGCTAAGGAATTGCTAAACAGGGCACTGTGAAGGACTGTGGGATGGATGTGGTACATGATGGTGCCAGGAGCAGCATAACAAGGGCTCACGTCGGCAGTGTGGAAATCGTCTTAAAGCATGGATACAGATGAGTTTTGCCAGTTGGAGAGGCTTTCACTGGCTGTTTACAGAGCCATGTAGCTCTGACCTTTCAAAGAAGGCCTATGCAAATAGAAAACTTTTGTTTTTATGATTGTAATGGAAGGATCATTGAGACCAAGTAGATTTTTGTTAGTCTTGCAACTCTGTGTACTGAAAACCTGGTATTGTTTCTGACACAGGGATTTATGATGAGTCCATACAGGACTCTGAGGGCACAGGTAACTTTAAGTCTGATTTTAAAATCCCTGAACTCTTGAATATGGCAGCATGGTTGCATTTTTTATTCTGTAACTCTGTATCACATACTGTTCTGCAAAGTCAAAATATTTGGATGGACTAAACTGACCTCTGTCACAGCAACTAATAGAGTGACTAACACCTATAAGATTGTCAGCCTTTGTGTGGATATGAGATAGAATAATAGAAACATGGAAAAAGTGCTGAAAATGTCACGAGGTGTTCTACCCATGGCTCTTTTTATTTTGTTGTATCAGCCACCCTTACCCTTGCCTGAAAGACCTGAGAAAGGAGGAGCAGAGGAAAGTCTCCACTCTTCAAACTCTGGATTGGGGACCATCAACTGTATTGTAGGTATGGGACCAGTACAGCAATGAATTACAAGTGCCTGAAAGTGTTCCCAGGCTCTGACTGCTGGACCAGGGAACAGACCGCGTTCCTGCTAATAAATTCCATCATTCTCTGAAATTAGGTGTCTGTGTGAAAAAGTGCCTGTTGGAAATGGTCCTGGGAATACTTGCACTCCGGAGCCGGTTTGGGAAATTTTTGAAAGACTGCTGGATGGCATGTGTGCCAAAAGTGTGCCAGGAAATGGTTTCACAATTTAGGGAATTTCTATATTAGGGAAAAAGCCCAGTAAGAGCTATCCTAGGGAAGAAAACATCTGGTGCTGAGGATCATATCCACACTGACTTTCACACCCTTTGTATTTCTGAGGGTTTTACTGTTGCCTAGCTCTAGCCTGCTCCTGTGGACAGAATATCCATTAGCAGTCCAAGTACATTAAATGCCCTCTGAGACTGGTCTTCCAGGTTTATTTTTATCTGAAAGGAATTAATTTGGCACATTCCAAATGTGATGTGAAACAAAGTGCATGAAGTGGGAACTACTGGGAGATTTGCTTCAGTAGTGCCTCCTGATCTGAACTGAAATGCTACAACAGATATACCCAGAGGCAACTGTGTCCCCGTGTCTGAGAACATTCCCAATCACAGTTTAATTTACCAGTTCACCCAGTTCAATTGCACATAAAATTTGTGTGAGGTTTTGGCATGCTAAGTGGAAATTGGTTTTAAAATTTTATTGCTAAAATAGAGTAAATCTTTACTGAATGTTTGAACTGTCATTCTTCAAGTGCTTAGAATAAATTTGGGAAAGTTTGCAAGAGGACTCAAAAAGCACAACTGTTATATATAGACTGTGTTCATGAAGTGTTTTAAATGTGGCTTGGTAGCATATATGAGAAGGGAAAAGAAGGGGGAGGAGAGAGAGAGAAGCTGTGAATATTAAAGGGAAAGGCCTAAGCAGGATTTCTTCTTCTTATAGATTAGAAAAATCTTCACAGTAAATTTACAACCAAAATTTCCAGTCCTGACTAAAGCAAGTGCTGTTTGGCACGCTATATCTGTAGGTCGTGAGCTTTAATTACACCACATTATTTTTCACTGTAAGATCTGGACAGCAGTTGCCTTTAGGTCGGAATCCAAACTGATAAGGAGCTTTTTATCACTACACAGTACATCAGACGTAGTTTGTAAGGAATAGATAGTCATCTGCTGTACCAACCTGCCTATTCTAGTTGAAGCTGCCTTCAGGGAACAGATACCAGAAACTTTACATTTAGAACACTTAAAAAGAAAGATTCCTGGCAAACGTGATGGCATAAGTGGTATTTAAAGAAGAGCTGTGTAATATAGTACCTAAATCATTTTATAGTCCCACTGCTATTTTAGTATGCTAGTAGGATATCTGAACCACTTGCTCTTGACGTGTACCTTGTCTGTAATGATGTTATGCATAATGCAGCAAAAGGAATTCTTCATTCCTGAGCAGGGCAATGGGAGCTTTTTACAACTCATCTCTTATGGATCAAAGCAAACCTCAAACTTGCCTTATCATGTAAGCAAGGTTAGCGTCTTTGAGCTTTACTGTTTCAGTTACACATACTTATCCCATAGTTTTTGCTATGTTTGTGTGAACTGAAATTGCACGTTTATAGATTGCACCGGCTTGATTTCTGCTGTTAGATGTTCAACGTGTCTATTAAAACCACATATTTTCATGGCTTGCTGTGAAACATATGCAGAAATGATTAAAAAAAATGTGGAGATATTTACTTTAGGCTACAAATGACTAAAATATCTCATACCAGAAATAGTGCTGAAGGAAAAAAAAAGATAAAAAAGAAAATCGCAATAGCTGGAAAATTATTCTTGTTGTGTACACTTTATATTTTTATTTTCTCTCCTGAAGTCTGTGCTTTCAGTATTTGTAAAGCATAGCTTTAAAAGAGTTTAGATGTTAAGTCTAAAATTTGGGAAATGGATCCTTATTGTGATCTTATGGTTAAAATGAATGAGGCATTCTGTTGGTTATTACATTATGTTTCCATCTGAAGTATTTTATACCCTCATTGTATATTGTGCATGTGAAGTACAAATCATATAAGTGACAGGGTAACTGCTTTTTAGTATTAATCAACCCCATAAATGTTGTTTTAAAAACAAACAAACAAACAAAAGACACTGTAATGTTTGACCTTAATGCCTTTTGGTGGTGATCTAGTACGTTATGTGTCTGGACTGCATTGCTTGTCTCATTTACATGTCAAGGTTTCTGGGGCAAAATATATGTTTCATCTGGTTTTTGTGTCTTGCTGAGTGGTTTGACAGTTTCTACTGCATCGTAAGAATTAGGACAGCAAAAAACTGTAATTGGTATCTCTGAGAAAAAAAAAAAGTCACTCGAAGCTTCTCCCCTGGTCAATAGATACTTTCTTAACTGAAGAGACCCATAATAGCCAAGAAACTTCTTATTCTTACTCATGCATTTACGCCTTCCCATCAAATATATATTGTACTCTTGTTGTAGGAAAACATTTTAACTGGTTGGGTGGTTGTGCTGCTGTTGGCTTCCTAGCTTTCCAGCCCACTGCTTTTACTTTTTTGCTAGTTCAGCACTACTTCAAAAGAATGTGCTTTTTTCCAGGAAAAAATGCCTTAGAAAGGATCCTGAAAGTGCACTCTGGGTGTATTTATGTTTCCAGCTATACTCTACTTTCATCTGTTGTTTTTAGTAAACCAGAAAGGTACAAACCAGTTCTCTTCCCAAAGACATGTAGCTATGTCAGAAACTCAGGAAGAATTGTGGTAATAAATCAGAACTTGCATTAAAAATATGGGTCCTGTTGCCCAAATAGCTCTGAGACTGGAGCTGGTATTCTACCTGCTCAATTTGGACTCATAGGCAGAAGTAGGGTGCAAGTGACTACTTAGAAATTCCCCATGACTGAGTCAAGGACAGGCATACTGTGCTGGTGCCAGCTTTCTATCAATTCTAAGGCTTCTTCCCAGTTTGGATGCCTAAGTTGTGGTATTCACTTCTTCCATGGTGGTCAGAAAAGAAACAGTGGGTGCCTGCTTTGGTACTGATGTTAAATTTTACCGAAGATTGCCAAAATCAGAGATAAAAAGAGAATCTTTACTTCAATGGGAAAATTATACTGGCAGTAAGCTTTATTTATAACAGTAAATCAATATTTGTCTTACCAGTGTATTCTCCCAGCTTTTCTTTTTCTGTAAGCTCAAAGAGGGAGAGGTTACTAACGGAAAGTGCAGAGTAAGTTTTAGCTCTCGTCTAGAATGAAATGGCTCAGATCTCAGTTAATTTTCTCCATGGATGGCCTATTTGTTCTTTCCTTCAGTTGACTGTACTGGAGTTTTGAGCCTGTGAGCAGAAATATTTTTAAAGTAACTTCTATTCTAAGTCTTATCTTGGCATTCAGCTACTTGGCCTTTCTTTTGAATGCTATCCCTCTCTGTACAAACAAGAATACTCCTTGTACGGTTGTGTTCTGGCATCATTAATACCACTATGAGCTTTGTTGTTGACTGAATACATCCAGGATTTCACCTTCACTCCAAAAAAACTATGCACAACCCCCTCAAGTTTTCATTTTCCTGTGTGTTTTTTAAAGTCTACTGAACATGTTTGGGCTGGCATGAACATGGGGATGCCACAAACACTGCACTAGTTAAGGAAAATGTCTGGGCTGGTATCAATTAAATACAGTCAGGAGTCTGCAGACTTCATGGTGTAGAAGTGGTGGCTGCAGCAGCAGCCCCTCTCATCTATGTAAAAGAGCAGGAGAAAGCATATAACTGTTCACTTGAAATTCACTTATACTGTAGTCTGAGAAACCATGGTCCAGATGCTTCACTTAGAGGCTGTTCATGTATAAATTTCTTAAAGCTGATCTAAAAGCCTTGGTATGTGTGTACATGTGTGTATAAATATATATATATATATGAATAAATAAGAAGATTATTCTCAGAGCTACCCTCTAAATATTCAAGCAATTTATAAACCCTCTGGTAAAAAAGCACTAATAATGCCTGTTTTAATAATTTCCTCATAAAATAGTTACACAGAATTCCTGCATGTTGATGCAGAAAATAAACTACAATATAGAGTCTATGTAAGCTTAGATCTGCTTTGCACAAAGACAACAAGCTCAAGTCTTTCACATATAAAATACTCCAACTCTCTCCCTTACATGTACCGTAGACATACATTATTCCAATCTTGAGTCACTTTCTTCTCAGGCCAAGGAGTAAAGATATTCTGCAATTCTGTTTTAAAGTGTTTGAGAGGTTCTTGATGTTACATTTTAATGATGTGGATATATAGGTTCAATAATTTATAAATTATCATTACTTTACAAGGAATTGGATCCAAAGACTGTGGAGCAAGTTCAGGTAAAGCATTCTTAGCACTTGTGATGCCTGTTGTGGTCTTGAATATTTTGGATGTTCGCCCTAAATCAATTGAAGAGTACTGCAGAAAAACATGGAGTTTATTGAATTCAGGGTTTTCCACTGTTGCTGAATTACAGCAACTCCAGTGTTAATCAGACCCAAATAAATTAAGTTCTTGGTGGATTTCATGGAGTTTCTCTTCAGGAATTAAAACCTTGCACTGGTCTGATAAGGTATCCTTCCTTCCCTCATCCTCCCTGCCAAGGATAAATGTCAAATCAGTTATAAGCTTTTACACCTGTTTATGTATAGCATGAAATTGCTCTCATCTATACGTGATTAATGTTATTAACTTCAGTGGGACTACTGAAGTAGCGGGTGAGCTGGATTTGACTGTGTAAATATGTACTGTGTTGTGTATGATATACAGATCCCATTTCTTTTAGTCTCTATATTATTTTTTTTTCTGAAGTATCTCTTTATGTCTGAAAATCAGTTATAGCGTTGAATCAGATGTGCCATCTGTATAGCAGTTGCTATTGTTGCCTCATCACCTTTCCAACTTCAAAAATTGTATATAATGGATTGTAATGTTAAGCTGTGCTGTAAAAGGTTAGGTATCTACACCTCTGTTATTTTTAAAGATATTTCCTTTGTGAAAGATACAGGTTGAGAACCTGTTCTCATTGATGTCATATATACTCTTGTCAATTATTTCAATGGGAACAGTGTTGGGCCCATAATTTAAATTGATGACTTGATCATGAAGTCTCCTTGCTGGACCTAGTTGCCAGTGAATATATGTCAGTGACTTTGTTGCAAATGAGCACTCACATTTATTTCAGATCAAAAATTAGGGAGAAGGTAAGGAGAAAGTCCTACAATACAATATCACATATATATATTTTTAATAGCAGTTATTTGCACTTTGAAAATTACTCCATTAATCATGAGTGATTGCAGTGAAGTCAGTAAATAAGGTTGGGGCCTGATGATACTAAGACATTCTTAATACGGACCTAATCTAGGACTTGTTTGAGTCTTTTGTAATTTTTCCATGGACCATGAATATAAAGTTGATCTGCCCTTGCATTATGAATCCCTTATCTCCCCAATTAGCATCAAGGCTTAAAATCTACTCTGTACAGAGGGGCAACACAACGTCTAGGAATCACAAATAGCCATTAAAACCCACAGATTAGGCTGTAGGTGGGAAGAAAGTGAGGCAGAAGTCTTTTGTTGAACTCCTCTATGGGGTGAATCGTTGTGAGGATGAACTTTCATCTAATTTACCCTTTGTTCCCATATTTCCCATATTTTTGTACATTTTTTCTCGGTAGCATTATCATTTGATTAATTGAAAAATAGAATACTTTCCCCCACTGTATTAAAATAAATATATCTTTCTCTCCTAAATTGGTACTTCTGTACCCTAATCCTAGTATGAAAAAATATTATGATAGTGAACAGCATGTGGTAGTGGATTCTTATATTATACCTAGTTTGTACCTCAAAGACCTTCTGCAGGTTTCTGATTTACTGTTGTAAAACATTATGACTATTTCTAGTCCTGTTGATAAAAAATGCCTTCTTTTCCATAAGGGCAAAACAGGATCCACAAGTGCACTTCTGAAAGAACCATCATATTACATGAGACCCCTACACAATGAAAGTTGATTTCACACTGTCCCATGACTCAAGTAACTATTGTTTCTCCAAATATTTATATTTGATAGTCATGCTTACTACAAGGTGCCTTCTTGCATAAACTGACATTTAGTATCTTGTAGTCTAAAGTAAATATTTTTACTTGAAAAGAAAGTAAAATCGAGACAAAGCCTCATAAAACCTTAGAATGGCAAAACTAGTTCTAAACCAGCTTTTTTCCCTCTTCTGCTTCAATCCACTAACAACTCAACTTTTGCACTATTCAAGGAGCTTTTTTTGTGAATGGCTTAGATTTGCCAATTAGCATGAGAATGCTCCCTCCCTGCATAATGTCAAAATCACCATCTGAGGAAGCCCAGTCATTGTATGGCTTGCAGAAATACCAAAACGTGTATAAATGGTGATTTACTTTGGTGTGAACTGGTCTTTTAGAACATTTTCAGAACAAAACAAGGAAAGAAAAAGTTTTCTTGTTCACTGTTTGTGTTGTTTTGTATTTTTTTTTAATATTCTTGTTGATGTTGACACAAAAGTAAAGGCAATTTCCCTGGTACATTATTGATAGAACTGCAGCATCATCAGAGTATGTAGTGAAGATGGTGATACCATTGTATGCATTGTTAAATTGTTTAAAATTCAGAAAGATGCAAATCCCATAGAATCGAGCGCCTTTTTCTCTGGAGGGAAAATGAATAGCCTAGTAAGTTTTCGCTTTCCTTCTGCAAGATCTTTTAGCTTCACTAATAGGGTGATGAAAAAGCTGAAGTTTATATAGAGTGTTTACACTGTAAAAATTTAGTTTTTATTGTTTTACTAAGGAAACAACTGCTCCTATCTATGGGGAAGAAAATGAGATTTTCTAATGGGGAAGGACCCTTCCAAATGCTTCCAGGAGAAATTTGAATATGTTACTGAAATAATAGACCTCAGAAAATACAATTTTTAGAATGACTGCTATGGTAGAATAGTTAGTCCATCTACCCACTGATCCACAGGACTTTGTGTTCAGTCTCCCCACTGCAGAATTATGTAAGATTATATACTTTTATATTTGGTGTGAGTTAAATTCATCTAAATATATGAAGGTCAGCAGTAGATATAAACCGCAAGGTTTGGGGAGAAAAAAGGGGAATCTTCCAACGATACAGCTGGCCTGTAGGAGATTCGTCTCCCCTTTGTCCAGGACGATGTACAGCATATCTTCCCAGGGATTGAGCAACCTTACCTGAGAGAGGGAGTAAGTGATTAAGAAACATACATCCTAAAGACCCATATAGGGTCTTATAGATATGAAATGAATTGCTGTTAGGATAATCACCTAATGTACCCCTTTTCTTGCCATACCCTTACATATCTATTTTTTTGAGTTGTTATTATTTCCTTTCCTTTGCATTCACATTCCATTTTGTGCGCACTCTCTTGCTCTTTCCCTCTTTGCGATCTGTTGCCAGCTTCTCCACTCTTCCCCTTTCTCTCCTGCCTTTCACAACATCATTTTGCAGTACTTATTCTCTCTTTTCTTTTTCCCTGCATTTTCCTTTTAATGCTTTTTCTTAGGCCCTATGAAAGGTCTTACAGTTAAAATATCATCTATAACCTTGGCTTCTATTTCTAACATGCCTTTTTTTACAACTGGTTTTGTTTCAATTCCCCTTATGTTTTGCATAAATAAATTGTAGTCTGAAAAGGCCTTATGATTAGTTATGGGTTGAAGGACATTCTTAGAGAAAAATAGGGATTAAATACCTCCAGTAACACACAATGGAAAGAAAGAGGCGTTGTTGGGGGGTGAAACCAGTTGTGCTGACAGACTGTCCAAGGACCTCTGCTGTCCGCTAAAGCAGACACTAGCACTGTTTGTGCCCAGTTTGCAATGTCCTTCCCTATAGGAAGCATTCAAAGTGTAACAGAGTATCTGAACTTTGAATGCAGACTGCAGAGAAGCATAAACAGGCAATCAAATCCAGCTATAAAAACATGACATGATATATACATAATACATTTGAACCCTAGCATATTGGATGCTTTTTATTATAGTTATTAAGAAGAGTCCATGAGATCTGAAAAAATAGCCTGATCCTAAAGGGGAAAGAAAATGACACTCTTTATTTGAAACCATTACTTACTGTACCACTTTGGGGGGGTTTAACTGCATTGTCTAGCATACATCATCTTGGCACGCTACTTTTTCACAGGGGAATTCAGTTATGTAATTCGCCATTTTCAGTACTTACTGGAGTTACATGCTCTATAGAGGGGAACACAATATGGACTTCTGTGCTTCACATACTTAGTAGTAAACATATGGACTAAATTACCAGGGAAAAGCAATTTGAAATAAAGAATATAAACGGGTCAAGTTTGTTTCCGTGGAAGGAAGAAAGAAACTTGTAGTCCAACAGCAGAAAGCCTGGGACTGAAAGAAAATGGAAATGGGGAGGTAAGAGCAGGCGGCCCCTTCTTAATCTTGCATTTGAAGCTCTTGTATGTGCCTTTCATATTAAACACCACATTTGTGGGCATAATTACTTAGCTGTACTTTCATATGTCATCTTCAAATTCTATAACCTCAGTGTTCTGAGTCTACAATCATTTCCCAATTAATCACTGCAAATTGCCTGACAGCCTTTAACAGCCACTGTGATGAAGCGGGAATGAATCTCTATGTTCAATTCCAAGGGACAGGTTTCAAAACCCCTTACTTTACTTTTAGCAGATGAAGGCAATAAAGATGGTGTGACAACTTGCTAAGACACCATTTCTGCACTGTTACTAAAATGCTAACTTTTGTGGCCAGAAAGTATCACAGCTGCCTACAAGCAATGTCGAGAGCTCTCATGACTTATGGGAAAAAGACACAAAATAAGAAGCAGGCCTTGTTGTTCTGTGGGAGGAAGATGAGCGACTGGGTTTAAGGACATGTCTTAGGTAAAATTTAGTAGGAAGTGCTGATGGAAGGAGGCTAGTGTTGCTAGAAGAAAATATCAGGCTTGGTGAGTCTAATTGTGAGTAAGAGACTCAAGAGATTTTTTACCTCCTAATAAATCTGGGAAGAAAAAATGCTCTGGTGAATGATTTCCAGAAGCACAGGAGAAAGAAACTGAACTCAACAGAGCAGTGTGTGGAGTATACCCATCCACCCACACGTATATTTTGTACTGTCCTCTTGTTTAGGTGGGATTTGCGTGTTGTGCAAACTCAAATTCAGCTCTTTCTATAGGTTTGATTTTCATCTACTCTCTGCGCCTTAGAATGCAGCATAGGCAAGAGTAGTAATACTGTGAAAGTTCTTTCCTCTTGGTATCAGACAATGGAAGAGACTGAGCTTGTCCTTCTTAAAGAGGAACTAAACCAGCAAAATAATTGGCTTGATATCTGTCCCTGTCTCAAACCCTGAGTAAGCAGAAGACTGCACTCACTGACTTCAGCATGTACTTGCTGAAAGAACCTTATTTTCTAAAAAAGGAAAGGTTTTTTTGGAGGTTCTGTCAATAATATAAATTATTTCTTCCCAGTTTTCAAATTTTTATCTTCTCACTTTAAATTAAGGTAAGAAAAGAATGTGACAGTTAAGGTACCCAAGCTCACAAGTGGTTGGTATTCAAAACCTGTAAGAAATGCTTTTAACAGTGATAGGATTAAAAAGCCACAACTATAAAATGCAATTATTATATGGCATGTTATTTTGGATCCCACTTGTGATTATTATTGTTCAATTGCTTTAATTTTTAAAACTATATAAAGATGCAACATATTCCTATGGGAAACCACATTTTAAAATATGGGGAAATTTAACTTTTCTGACATTTAAAGTGAATTTTTTTTAAAAGCTGTCCCATGGGTTTTGGAGATGCAGGGAGCCCCAGCATTCAAATCCTGTAACAAGGACCGAAAATGTCAGCCTAAAGTCAATGTTAGAAGACACAATAGGTCAAATTCCTTCTTTAAGAAAACTCTCCAGTGCTATCAATAGAATATTACTCTGTTTCCTTAACAGAGAATTTGTTTCAATATGTGCCAGATGCTACAAAAAATATTTAGAGAAGTTATTCGCTGCATGGACTACAAAGTCAGCCAGGCCCTCAGCATTCATTATATTTCTGCTGTCCGGCTGCACACATGTCAAGGAACTTTATCAGCTAATGCTACTTACTAAAAAATATTTCTTTCACACAAAAGCCCAGTCCACGAGCTCCTGTGGTGCCTCTCAGCTTTTATTGGGTATTAATTTTGTTGCCTTTGAGAATTATTAGAAGATGTCGAGCATCTGTGCTGCTGGTCCTAAAGCTTTGGGTACTGTTACCATATAGTTATACTTAATACAAAGCATCCTGTGGCAAAAAAAAAATGAGGAAAGAGAAAAACTCTAAATATAGACAACAATGCTGCAGACATTTTAGAATCAGATGAACCAGGAACAAAGCACACACATACACATGCTATCTTCGTCTCTATCTGTATGTCAAATTATTCTCTGTCTATGAGAAAAACAGAATCTGTTAACAACTGACCTGTTGCTCAGCTAGCTATAAAGAAATCATTAACCTATTATGATGCACACATGCTGTTCCACCTGGCAGGAAGATGTTTCAATTTTAGTTTTTGACAAAGATTTCAAGAAAAACAGCATGCTCAGCAGGAGGAAAATCAACTGAGAGTGATGTAGAACTCCGTGATTTTTTTTTTTTTGAAGGATCGTTAAAGAGACTTTTAGTGAAAGCAGCTGAGTAAAGTGTCACAGAAAGAAGCGGAGTCATACAGGACCCTCAGTTCATTTGGGGGAGAACAATGACATCCTTATGCTTTGAAATGAAGTAAGAATGTAGGGAGGCTGGGCTGAGAATGCTAGGGTAACGAGGCTGTATGAGGAGGCTGTTTCATTCCAAAGCATCCTTTTCCCTCACCCTGGTAAAGCTTAGGGCAGCATAGAGGTATATATAACACATCCCTCCAGCCTGTGTCAAGCAGCTATTGTTTTTCAAGGATGAGCTTCCACACCTTATTGTCTTAGTGTTTTATATTTATTTTCTGAAACTCCTGTTAGTCCCACTTGTTTTTTTCTAGATAGGTTAACCCTTTCCTTGTGTTTGCAGATGATAGAAAACCAGGAGTGGTGGATGATACATTAGAGGGTTGTGCTGCCTTTCAGAGGGACCTGTTCCAACTGGACAATTGGGCCAAAGGGAAACTCAAGAATTCAACCAAGGGAAATGACAAGTCCTGTCTCTGGATAGGCATAACCAATCCCATGCACCAGTACGGACTAGGGAGTAATTGGAAAGCAGGTCTGCAGAGAAGGACCTAGGGATGCTCTTGGCGGACAACAAATTGAATATGAGTCAGCAACATGCCCTTGCAGCAAAGTGGACCAATGGTATCCTGAGCTGCATTAGGCAAAGCGTTGCCAACAAGTAGAAGGAGATGATCTGTTCCCCCTACTCATCACTGGTGAGACTCATCTACAGTGCTGTGTCCAGCTCTTGACTCCCCAGTAAAAAAGAGATGTGGACTTATTGAAGTGTATTCGGCAAAGAGACACAAAGATGATGAACGGCCAGAGCATCTTTCCTATGAGGAAAGGCTGAGAGAGCTGGAACTGTTCAGCCAAGAGAAGAGAAGTCTCAGGGGGATCTTATCAGTGTGTATAGATACTTGACGGAGGGAGTAAAGAAGACAGACTGGTGTCTTCTCAGTGGTGTCCAGATACAAGACAAGAGGCAATGTGCACAACATTAAGACACATGAAATTATTCTTTACTTTAAAGAAACACTTGGTTTATTATGAGGGTAGATGAACACTGGAAAAGGTCTTCCAGAGACATTGCAGAGTCCCCCTTCCTCAGAGATATTGCAAATCTGACAGGACTTGGCTATGGGCAACCTGCTCTAGGGGACTTCGCTTAAGCAGGGTTGGAGTTGATGAAGTTGAGGGTTTCCTTTCAGCCTTGTCCATTCTGTTGTTCTGTGATTCTGCTATTGTAAAATTCTTCTTCAGTTTTGTGTTTAGATAACACAAAATTAGAACAACTTAAGGAAAAAATGTTTGGCCTCAGTATGGATTACTTAAATTTACAATGAAAATAGAAAATGACAGAAGTATAGATGATATACAGAGGATTTCTTTCATATATGGTATGTGAAAAAAAGTTGTCCTAAGTACTGAATGGAGCTGTGGCACAGTAAGAAGCAGTGCTATATACATTTAAAAATTCTGAAATGAAACTCTTCATGTGCCATAAAGACTGATAAATCCCGTATTT
>JAOXJM010000001.1:150629461-150649965 GCA_026413425.1 Tringa solitaria
CCTTTATCTTAAGCCTGAAATTGTTTACTCTAAGACAGAAAAAAGTACTTGGTAAAATCCAGAGTTTGGTTGCAAGATGAACTGACTTGGTGTCTGGATTAATTTATGAGCAAATAGCAGCCTGGAAAATAAACTGTTTGAAACTGTATGATTACAAAATAACATGTTGGTTCAGCTATGTATGATAGCTTAGAAAAGTTGTCAGACTTTCAGTCTCAAGAAAAGACATGAAGCGGAATTGAAGTAATTTACTGAGGGTAGGGAAATTCTCAAACTACAGAACAAAGCTAAAAGAGATCAACTAGTCCATGATCCTTGCCAAAAGAGTATTCCACTCACCTGAAGATAGAGGCTAAGGAGACCGGCTTGTAAGGTTCAATGCAAACAGGACCAAGTATGCGCGCTTGCTAGTCACTCTATTGAATGCATAACCTCTGTACATGCAGGGACCCCAAAGAACTAAATAACTATCAGAAGGGAACAGCTTCTGCTACCTACAGTGGGAAAAAATCCAAAAAAGATGTTTAATTCAAAGTCTTTCACTAAGCTTGGGTGATAGCAGGGTTTTGCACAGATCATTAGAAAAATGAAGTTTGCATCTTTGCATGTTAAACCCTTGTTTAAAGAGATGCTTTTTTTTTCAGACTGACTTTTTGGTTATGCTTTGCATCTTAGCTGTGTCAAGAAAATATGTTGTAGGAAAGTTTGATGTCACAACATCTATTAAGTCTGATGGTGTTTTACACTATGGGAAAATGGTTCAAAGTATGGCAAGAAAGAATTAGCAACTTTGGAAATATTCAGAGTGTAGGCTAACACTATACAGATAAAAATTTAAAAATCCGTAACAGAAACAGCATACTTGGGAAAGAAGCTAGCTTAACAAAGACCACAGCTAGGTCACAGTATGAAAAACTCTCAAAGATACTTGTTCTCAAACACGAGTGGCAAACAAAGATTTCTTTGGAGTAGTGAACTATGGAGTATGATGTGTGCTTAATTGGCTGCTAGCAATCTGAGAGTGCTCTGGTGCAAAAGTGTCTAACACATATAAGTTTCTTAATAAAGAGCATAAGGAACTAAAGGCGTCATTTCTAAAATAGCTGGAGAGTAAATTAAAGAACAAACTGTCTATAAACATATGTGATAGGAGGCCTGATACAGTTCTTTGAGAAAATCTGGTTCAAAAAGAAAGAACAGGGGAATTCTTCCACATAATGAGCTATCACTAAAATTGTTCGTCAATATGCTCAGATAAAGAAAGAGACTTTGGTCTTGGTCTGCTGGGATAAAAGATTTCTTGTCTTTATAATGGAAATTCAGTATAAGTGAATACAACTCAATTACTGGAATTGTCAGGTAAATAACAGAGTAAGGTTGTAGAGATTTATTTATTTTTTAGCTACATATGTATCATTTTCAAATTGAATACTAATCTGGAAGAGAAGCTGTGTTGTAAATGCATGCTCCAGAGAATTTTGTGCAAAAGGACAGCTCAAATAGATTATATACATGTCAATCTGTTGCAACAATAAATCTGTTTGATCTTCCAGGAAATATGGAATACTTTTAGTAGAAATATTGCAAGAGATTAGACATACTAAAGAAACTATTGAAGTCATAGAGTGTGAAGAGCAGCAGATTCATAGAATCTCTTATTAATTGATAAAAAGTATCTGAATAAGAAAGAATTTTTTTGGGAGGTAACTGGTAGTGATTCTTAAAATATTCAAGTAAAGATAGCATTACTTCTATTGTTTATGTATGTTGAGAGAATAATTGAAGTTTTAAAGTGGAGGAATGTTATGGTGGAGAAGCCCGTAACAATTTATTGTCATTTAAAGAATTATTCTATCACTTGATGAACCCTCCTCACCTGATGAATGGGAATCAGGAAAAATCAAGGAAACCTGAGGGTTGAAATATAAACAGATTTAACAGAAAAAGACTAGATATTTAACATTAATAACACTAAAGAACAGATATTTTTATCAATACCAATACAAAATACACAAGGATTATACTCATCCCATGATATTAGTAGGATGCTGTGCACTCCCAGCAGTAGAAAGCAAATGTTGGACATAGCGAGCGCTACGGCTTTGGGAGAAAGGGAAAGCCTCAGGGGTCCATTATCAGGGCAAGAAGTTCTCAGGATTGCAGCCATTAAGTGAGAGAGAGAACTCCTCAGCAAACTTTCTAATTTATATTGAATGTGACATTCACGGTATGAAATAATCCTGTTGATCAGCTTGGGTCAAGTGCTTGGATCTTGCTCCTCCTCATCCCTGCACCTGGCGAACTTGAAAACACTGAGACCTTGAAACTCACATAACATAGTTGGCTACAAAGCAAATATTTTCACAAGTTCAGACACTAGAGTCTTCTAACAGTGCAGTTTTCCCAAACATGAGACGATAAATTAGTCCTGCGTTGCTCAAAGCAGGGTGAGAAAGAAGATAGTCTACATCTCTGCAGTATGATGCCTAAGGTAGTGTAAATTGATTGGTGTTGGCCTGGCATACCAACCTTTATCTGTATGTCCCAAGGGAAATTCCTGTGCCTTTGTTTTCCTTTGGGTTTTAGAAAGTATATGCAAGAGGAGAGACTGGATGCTAGGATATTATTTGCTGTAAAGCCTTCTCAAGCTATTAGCTGCCCTATGCAGCCTGACTGAATGGTGGGACTTAAGGGACATTGCCCTGGTCTCCTGTGTTGGGTAGCTAGCCCTGCTGCAGAGAATTAAGTTCTCCAGTATAAAATGCAGTATCAGAGAGACTCCTGCATTTGCTTTGTGGGTTAACCTTGGCTTGATGCCAGGTGCTCCCCAAGCTGCTCTTTCTGTTTCCCCTCCTTCTTCACTGAACTTGGTGTCTGCATAGTTGTTTCTTTCACATTTTCTCACTTCTCTCTCCCACAATTGCTGAGCAGTGTTTTTTACCCTTTCTTAGAGATGTTATCCCAGAGGCACTATCAAGGTCACTGATATGCTCAGTGTTGGCCTGTGGAGGGTCCATCTTGGAGTCAGCTGGAACTGGCTCTATCCAACATGGGATTGGCTTCTAGTGTCATCCCACAGAACCAACCCCTGCAGCCTCCCTGCTGCCAAAACCTTGCCACCTACACCCAACAGACTGTTCTTTCTACGTATCTCACAATTCTTTAAGACTCTCAAAGAGATGTCAGTTCTGAGGCCTGTTTATGGAGGACAAGAATCTAGGCCAAGGCAAGTGAAGGAATGTGAACTGATGGTCCAGCAAAATGTGGTCTTGAATCAATAGAGCTCTGAATTTGTTTACTAGCCAAAAAGTATCCAGATTCCTAAATAAAATGTTGCTTCTCTGAACCAACCTCATGTAAGACTTGCACTGCTAAAGAAAAAATCAGTACAAGTTAATTCCTCTCCAGTAGAGATGTATGTCATGCCTAACACAGCAATATCTGACAGAGAAGTACTTTTTAGTGATTGGAAGCTGAATGCTTGCAGAGAAATATGAGCAAAGCAGCTTGCTGTTTCTGCTGCTGCAAACATGTTTGGATCTGTGTTCACTCCTCTGCAGTCAAAAATAGTAAGGTGCCTGAAGAAGGATCCAGACTTGGAAGATGCTCTTTGTTGTTCTATTATAGCACCAGTTGAAGGAATCCAACATTCTGTCACCTGCTGATATTTTGTTTAAGGGAAAAGCAAAACCAAGAAGACCCTTTGGGGGAATGCTTTTAGCTTGCAAGTCCTTCAGAGAAGAAATTGTAATTTGAGTTTATGATCTCTACATAGTGACACTGTAGTTTTCATCTCAATGAATAATATCTTTTTTCCCCAGAAATCCAGGAAAATTGAAAAAAAATGATGAAAAGAATACTTAGCACTGACATAAAGACAAGCTTCATCATTTTCATTTCATGTCCTAGATCATTAATGTGGCCACAGAGAGTAATGCAAAGAGTAATGTCAAATAACATTAGTTCTTTTTAAGAAAAGATAGTATCTTAACAAAATTCTGGAGAGTAGAAATGGGTCATCTAGCAGAGAAGAAACTTTTATCCTTGTAATTACCTTAATCTTAATAAGGATATTTATTTTATTTTCTGTGCATTTTCATGTGCAACAGTGACAACATTGCTTGTCTGCTTTTCCTATATAACCAATGCCCTCAGCCAAAAAGTATTAAAGATGGCAGTAGAAAATATGATAGGCCTCTTTAAAGAGTTTCTGTAGTCTTTGAACCACAGGTTTAATTCATACCAAGCTGTAATTTTTGCCTGAAATCTTTGCTGCAGTACACTTTGGTTAAGGTTCGTTATCTCATATTACGATTTCAGAACAGGAGTCATTATTGAAATTGAAACCTAGGATTTTTAAGTGAAAAAGCACTCTCTTCAAAAGGACTTTCAAAATCTTGACATTCTAAAATGTTAGAGCTACTTGAATTCTGTGCTTGTGAGCTTTACTTGGGGTGGATATGTTTTATTATGGCAGCATGACATAGTGAGGGAGTATTGCTGAGCACTTGCTCTAGCCTTACAAGGTCTATCTTCTCAGGATCCTTCTCTGGAGGCTGAACAGAGAGAGTGGTCCAGGGAAATGGTGGGCTCTTCAGTCATGGTTGCATCCTGAACCTCTCCCTAGGGATCCCCATCTCTCATGACCAGGGAGGGTTTCCAGAGAGCTGAGACTCTTAAGGATGAAGTAAGCTTTTAAAAAACGTTTTTTTGTCCTTCTGAAGTCCAACAGTCTTTCAGTACAAATTCAGAGCATTTTCTGGTAAAGATAATTTTTTTCTCTCTCTTTCTGGTCCCATACAGTCAATCTCTGATTTAATCTATATATACATATTAAAATGTATGTTATATCCTCCCTCAGTTTTGGAATGAGTTTTTGTATCATAGGCTTGTACAACTATCTAAATGAGGAAAATATGATGTGATTTGCATCTATGAATCTGAAAAGGTGTGTACAATCTTCTTAAAGTCAATTTCCAAACCTTAATTCACTAGGCATTGTAGATTTCTCTCTGACAACTATCCAAAAGAATGAATTTGGCAAATACTGTATGTAGAACAGTGATTGAAGAACACTGTGTCTTATTGGTAAAAGTAAAATTAATCTCTCTGTAAGTTAGTAGAGTACTAAAAACTTAATATTGATGAGTCACTGTGATATGCTTTTTGTTCTGTGATCCTTTCTCACATGTTGCTCTGGAAAAGCAATTTTTTTGATAGCTATCTGTTCATGATACTCAATATTTACTTGTCAAAGGGCAAAAACCCCTGTAACAATGAGAAATACATGTGTATTTAGTTGTTTTGGTTCTGCTTATTAAATAAACAGGGTCCGTAATCCCTGACATTTTAAAAAACTAAACGATTTGCTTCCACATAAGCAAATGACAGGCAGGTTAAAAGTAACACAAACAGTTGTCACCCACAGCTTTTTCAGAGTTTGCAGAAACACCAGTAAGTGCATGTACACAATATAGGATGAAATTTTGCTTTTTATTTTTATAAAAACTTAATTTTCAGAAATTAAGGAAACAAAGAATATTTTCTAGTGAAAAAGAAAAAATATCTAAGTGTATGGAAGACATCCACATTTCAAGGAAGTAAGCTGGATTGAAAGTTTAGTGCACATTAAACTTGGGTATATAGACAGGGAAGACTGAAGTAAAAAATAATGCTTCAAAATATGAAGTTCTAATAATAGATGATTAAATCCATAAGATCAAGAAAAAGCAGAAGGTTAGCATTTTGGAGTCATGTGGTTTCTGGTTACAACATTTGAGCCCCATTTACTGAAAAATAACAAGTTGTGACTCTTGCAACAGAGAATTATAGAAGTATATTGAGTGAAATATGTGCTTTTGAGAACAAATATGCCCTCTTTCCCATTTTGTTTGCATTAAACATTTCTCAAGTCACACTTAATCAGACAAAGTTGAAATTAAGGTTATGCACTTAAAACCTGTTGATTTTTATGGAAGTTAAGCCTAAATGGGTCATTTTTCCAAAAGAAAACAGACTAATTCTTTAATACAATTGACTGATTTTTGAGCCAGAATGTTCCTGCAATTGTGATTAAAAGGAGATCTAGGAATTACAGTCAAATAATGAATATTTCTCTACACATTTCTATAAAAACTGACTTTAAAAATGTGAATTTTAGCTGTCAAGATGAAATTCTTACAGAAAGTTATTTCTGATCATTTTTTATAAGGTCAATAAACAGTAATATCCTAAGAAGATATTTGTGTTTGACTTGATTTTTATTTTAATATGTTCATTGCTAAAGAAGCTTTAAGACTGTTTTTTTTTTTTATGTTAAGAACTTTGTAAGCTAAATGCTTATTTGGATGTGTTATACTAGGTGTGGCTACTGATAGCTATAAGAAGGCTTTTATTCAAATGATGTTAATACTTTGAGCTGTTAACCCTTTTGAAGCTATTACAAATTTCTCAGTCTTTTTTTTTTTTTTTTTTAAGCTTCCCTGTGGGGTTTGGGAGCAGTTTAATAGAAAATTCATAAGACTGAGGAAGACGAAATGCTTTGACTTTGCTATGCCATTGAAAAATTAAAATGATTGTCCTTCTCTGGCTAAAACTGCTTAAATGAAGAAGGCATATTTTCACTTTAGGAGAAAAATGTGTTAACTGCAGCTATAGATGTGAGGGTGTTGAAGACTGTGCTATTTAGAGCTTCATTGAGAATGAGATAAATAATCTGCAACTGATGGTTTAGTTTCGAAAGGCTCTGCTGGTACTTAGATCCCACCAATATCTCCCACTAATTTTCACTTTCCATGGGAGTTGTGCATCAAAGTATGGACTTTACAAAAGGTACCCTGTCGTGAATATTTGAGAACTTTGTCTTCAGTAATAGCCTGGTAATAGCAATGAGATAATTCTGAGATTTATAAAGAATCCAGCTCTCTTTTCTCTGAGGTAAAATCCCACTCTCCCCTTTTAGTTTTCTACTGCGTTCCCACTGAACAGACTTGATCTTCCCTGCTGTCACAGAAGAGAAATAAGAAATGAATCCTTTGATCATGTGTTTCTTAAATGGGGTTTGCTTTCATCTCACATCATTGGAAATTTAAAAAAGAAGTGCCAGAACTATCTTATGTGAAGAAAATCAAGTAAGTTATGGATAGCAAGATTGTATTAGTCCTGAGAGAAGGACATAATTCTGATCATAAAGCTGTGGAACAACTGTCAGTGAATCTTGAGTGCACGGATTGGGGAGCAGACCACACCTAATTTTTCCCTCCAGAATCTGTCACTTAACGGCATGTCTGAATTCCATAAATTTCCAAAGAAATACTTCGCTCATCCATGACATCTACCCCATCACCCTGGAGTCTTTTTCTCTGTAATGAATCCATCTGGACATGACAAACATCAAAAAAAATCTTGCAATCCAACAGAATTAAATGTATCACAAGGGCTTTCCTTTGTGTTGTCTTATAATGACTACCAGCACAGATTTTGCCTTCTCCAATAAATTAATTAGTTAACTTTTGTGATGCGTGAAAACTGACTAAGGCATTCTGCATCAAAATGTGGGATGGTTAGTAGGAATGATTCAAAGTCCTTTTTCGATAATTTCTTCATCTATTTCTCTGTTTTCTAGGAAATCCTCAAAGAGTATATCATAGAATTTTCTTCCTAACATGTAGTTTTAAATCATTTTTGGAATGAAGAAAAACATGAAAACAAAAATGTTCAAGGCTATTGTGACAAACCAGAGTAGACTTCGGTCAGCTGATATTTGTATTGTATTATATTAATCCTATTATTATATTATACTATTTGTTAGCTTTTTTGTTCGCTATTGTTGTAAATTAGAATTGTAGTTAATTTATAACAAATTCATTACTCTTTTAAATTAATAATTTTCCATGTAAAATTGGACGATTCTCATGAAATTGACTGGTAAGTAATAGATGTATACTAATATTTCAAAACACTTGTCTGGAAAACTCTCTTGTATTGAAATTTATGACAGGCTGGTGGTGGCTTTATTTTCCTCTGTATTTGACCATGCACTAATAGCAAATTACCTGATTGAATGAATCACAACAATGTCAGTTCTGTACTTGCATTTCTAACTGTGCAATCTGTTGTGATTGGATAACTGAATTGTAGACATACATCCTGTTACAAAGGAAAAGCTTCTATGTCCCATGGCCAGTGTTCATCTGGAGGGTGTATGTGACAAAACATTGCAGACACAACATTATAGTATATGTATTACAATTAAAATATACTACATGGAGGAACAGGAGCAAGGTAATGACACTGAGATAGATTTACTTGTTCTATACTCTGCTCTCCTGCTTTAGAGATCACATTGTGTAAACCTAAAATAATTTACGTGAACATCTGTGCATTTTTTATATCTTCTTTGCTCTCTGTTTAATAATTTTAAGATTCCACAAATTGTGGTGGAATCTTGCTGACAGGAAGGAAGATGTGGTCACCACTTCACCGAATGTTCAACCCTGCTTCAGGGAGTGGAGTTCAGCACATTTTTTCGGGAAGTGTGGGAAGGAGATAGCTTGATGAAGGATGAAATTTTAGTGTTCAAGTAATGCAAGTGTTTTCCTGAGACAGACTCTTCTTGGATTTTTTTTTCTTTTTTTTTGTGTTTTTTAATAGGGTTATTGAGGGTCTGCAAGCTATTACTCATTCTTAAAGGTAGCATAGACATTTGCTTTAAGGAAATAACAAAGTAAGATTTGCCCAAACAGTTTTGTAGCCATTTGATATATTGGATTTATCGATTTGATTGGTTACCCATTATTCATATACAGAGGCGATATCCATGTGAGGTCTAGGAACATCCTATGTTTTGGTGTTCTTTTAGCTGTTTTTAATGTTTTTTAAGTGTTTTTCTAATTAGAGATCAGAAAAGAAAGAGTTCTGTTTTAAAAGACTATAATAATATATGTACTTCAGGTATAAGATTTGAAGCTTTAAGTGATGGAAAAGCATAGGAGATATGTGCATTAGAAAGAATAAAGAACAAGTAACTTATCGGTTGCTAGCATGTTGTCTTCCCTAAAATATTCTGTAAATACCTTCATTCATGTCTTGACCTGACATACAATATATTATCTTTTGCTTAATTAGGGGTATTTTCAGTCTCTTCTCTTCTTCTCCTGCAGTGAAAATTCATTTCTAAATTTTATGAGATGTCAGACTTCCTCTAACAGTGTGAAAAACCAGCTTGAAGGCTCTAAATTAAAAGGTTTTAGGCCATGATTGACACCGTACAGTAGGTCATATGCTTTTCTGACAAGCAGTAAATTCTGAGCTATCCTACAAATACAGGTGTTTGTAAGGAAGATTCTGACTGGATAATTTGTGAGCATCAGCCTATATATCAAGTGCAGCAGAATGTAAATGGCTTGCGGAGAATCTTTCTCTGCTGGATGTGCCCAGGAAAGAGAGGATGCTGTTTGTGTGAATTATATCCAACCAATGGAAATGGGGATTACAGATTACACTGACAAAAAGCACAACCATCACTCAAGCAGACTTTGACAGGACCTTCCAATAAAAATTCCACTTTCCAGCCCTGGTGAATTAATTTACAGACATGCACACATGCACAAAATTTGAAGCCCTGTTGATGAACAAATCATATCCTCACAAACAATCTGGCAAAAAACTGTCCTGGAAATGACTGTTTTGTAAATGTAACCAGTCTGCAACGTGATCTAACTGTGCACAAAACATTTGGTAACATAGTGTCAGAATGCTTTCATTGACAATTAGGGCTTCCCCCCCCCCCCCCAAGACTTTAATACAAACGATATTTTTCTACCATGAAGAACGATGGTTCATATTTTCCTGGCTATTCTGCAGCTAATAGACAATTTCTGCTGGTTCAAATTTTGAACTACTAGTAGTGCATGGAAACTGCTTCTCAGTACCCTTCCTTTCTGTAACATGCATTTTTATGCTTTCTTTTGCTAATTGGTATAATTAAAGCTATTTGCATGAAAAGAGAAGGTTGAGGAAGGGGTGGACTTAGAAATCCACCTACTCTTGCTGTTTACTGTTTGCATAAAGTCATAATCCCTGATGAAGTAATCAGCATTTCTGCAATGGCAAATCATTAAATCGCACAAAGGAAGTTGCACTTCAGGGATTGTGATCCTAAAGGATTCTGAGGGCTGTACCTGTCGGCTGACTTCAATGGGAGCTGGAGACAGCCCGCATTTCTCACTATCAGACATACTTTTCTGAAGTCAACCAATAAAATTGCCATTGTTTTCCATGAAGCAGAAAGATACCCTAAATGAGAAAAAGGAAATGAATACTGAAGAAACAAAGATGCTTCTTTCATGCAAATTACTTTACTAATAAATAAAAAAAGAGGAATTAGAACCAGGAAATATAGGAGATAAAGAGAAACTGTTGTCTGAATTAATGCCTTTCACATTTTCCAATGAAGCATTTAGTTAGCATTTAGTAGCAATGTTCATTATACTCTGATAATTATTTAGAGCTTTCTCCTTCGGAAACTGGTTGTAGTAAAAGACTATCATGGCTCAGTAGTTAGGGATTCTTTTACACCATTATGCAAAAAAGAATAAAGAGGAGTTTTTCTAGGGGGAGGACTGGGAACCAGTGAAATAAAGCAGCTCAATTAGAGAAGACCTGAAGTTAATGGGGGTGAGTTCTGTAGGATATGTATATTTTAAATTAGCAGATTGCAAGAGAATAATCCAAATTAAATTGAAACTAAAAAACAACACTGCCACCCTACCTCTCCCAAGCCAAAACTATTTTTTTTTCCTTAATTTCTGCCCACCACAATATAAGAAAAAGGAAAACACAAGAAAAATGGGTGGTGTATATCCCGTGGATGTTTTAGAAGTCAATGCTTATGAGCTGTTACAGTACAGTAACAGTAATGTTAATTAAAAATTTTGCTTCCAATTTCTGTTACCACAGTTTTGTACGTTACTTGAAGTTCACTGACTCCTGAGATTATAGCCTGTACAAACACCAAGATCTGTCTCTACTGAGCTGGTTTTAAACTGTACCCAATTTATGCATATATTTAGTCAGTATGCTGTGCTATGAGGTGAGACAAACACAATAAAATAAAAAATACTCATGAAACTCTATCTATCTTAATTATTACCAAAGAAGAAAATGGGGTATGTACAAAGTTCAATATTTAGTGCATAGTGGTAAGTTCTTACTTAATAATGGTATCTATTGAGACAAACGGATTTTTTCCCTATATTTTTATAAGGATGTAGTACTTGATGTTAGAAATCAACTTAAGCAAAAAAAAAAAGACTAAATAGTGTAGCATTCTTTTAAAAATCAGAATTATATAAAGAAATATATTATTCCCTTTAGTTTTTTTCTTTCATTAATTTGTTCAGAGCGTTTATTAGAGTCTACCTATTTTGTTTCAACTTGACCCAGTCAAAGCAGTTTGAAGACATTTACAATGATGAAGAGGGAGCTTCAATTAACCTTCTTGGCTCAGATATTTGATATGCATGAGTTACTATATAACAGCTTAATTATCTAATACTCTTTGAAAAGATTTCTAATAAAGAATGGAATTGATTTATATATTATGAGAGCATAATAATTTATTTAATTTCTCATCAGATTTCTTTTGCCGACATATATGTAAATTAACTAGCAAGCTATGGGACCAAGACCACTAGTCAGAACCTCACAACTTTTGAACTCTGTATCTTTTGATAGCTTGCTTTGGAAGGAGAAGCAAAGCTCCTGGTAAGTAATAACCAAGTACTACAAAATTGCACTGGAGGTCAGAACTCATTAGAGCTATAGAGATATATTTTAATCTTTATTCTAGAGATCCATTGTCATAATTTGCACCACAATGGGTAAAAAGAGATAGGCTAAAAGGATTTGTTTTAAAATTAATTTTAGAGGTCCTAATTTGATATTACAAATACATATATATTTAAATGTGATTTACCCCTATTATTTTTGTGACATTAGAATTAATGTATTCATTGTCTTTAATAAAAACATAAATATAAACATACATTTTTTTCCTAAATATTGCATACTTGTGAAAAAGAACTAAGGAGTAGATTCAGGCTCAACCATGGGAAAAACAATCACAGTGTTTCAGACTATGCCCAGGTTTATCTCAGTCTTGATGCAATCTAGGGCTACCTCTAACATGGAATGATCAGATTCCTTGGGTACCTGGTGGCCCATTACAACAATAATAGTCAAATAGTGTTTGTTTTTACTGGATCAACTGTCAAGGCTTCTTAATGAGAAAGATAATAATCATATTACGAAGGAAGAAACTGAGGCACTGAAGAATTGAATGATCTCTTGAAGGTAACAAACGGAGCCAGTGACAAAGAAAGGCACAGGAATTATGGTTTGATTCCACATCTGTCTGTATTACTTAAGTATATTTTGCTTCCACAGTGCTGCTACATTTCAGTTGTGGTTTTAGGGGAGCTGAAAGGGTTTTTTGATTGGTTGATTGTTTGTTTGGATGGTTTGGTTTTTTTGTGTGGAAAAGATTAAAATGTAAGAACTGTGGTTTTGAAAAGTTTTCAAAAAAAAGCCAGGACATTAGTCAGCTGATGAAAATAGCTACTGTGAAATCCCTGATAAAGTTGATGTGAAATTTGCCACTGTGTTCTGGGAATCCAGAATTTCACTGTAAGGTGAAGCGGTAAGAATAAAATCTCTAAACACCAGAAAAGGATAGTTCAAAGCTGACAATTAGGAATAAGTTTGGGAAGTGAGTAAGGAGCAAGAAGGAAGTAGAAAATAATGAATTCAGGGCTGTAAGCAAGAATAGACTTGCACAGATTTCTAAAGGTGAGAATAAATGAAATAAAACAGTCTCTCATCACTAAGACAAGGTGAAGATTAATATTTTTGCATGAGGTGGTGTGTTTTTCTACTCTTTGAAATCTATTTTCCTCTCCAATAATAAGCATAAAGCTAATAAACATAAATCCTTGGCGGTACAAGCACAAATAAATAGGGTTTACTAAAATTGACCATAAGTGACTTCTCATTTTCTAGAAAAATGCAATTTTTGTGTGTGTGTTTTGTTATTTAGATATTTTACTAAATTGTTATGAAATTTCTTACATTCTGTTTCAGCAAAAACCCCGGCATCTTACCTTGTGTACAATACATCTATAAAACTTCACCATTTGCTTCTTTTCAGGAGACAGTGTTCACTATGTCTTGACCTAGTTGTTCCAGGATGACTCCACCCTTTCGGTCCCTGCAATGAATGTCTTAAATTCTCTGTATGATCAAGAAAGGGTATTCCACCTCCAGCAAACAGGCTGTGTCATCTGTAAATTGGTATGCAGGCTAGGAAGGATGACCAAGGGTGTGGTGAAGTTTCTGCCCAGTCGTTGGCAGAAGGCTGGTGTTCATGTAGGCCTTAAGTAGAGGTGATCTCTTAGCAAAATGCCAGTGTCCTACCCAAATATTTTACCAGAAAATTCAGAAGCTTCAGTGATATAGGAGACAAAGTTTTTTTTTTGTTTAGTTTTGTATTATTTTGTTAACTTCAAAATGTATACTTCTAATTTCTGCTTACGTTATATTTTGGTGCTAAAGTATCATCTTACATATCACTTGAAAATAAAATAGAGAATGTGGACTCTGCTTTTCATTTGTACATTGTAAAGCGAGGAGGTAATTGCCTCTATTTTATGAAAAATGAAGCTGTTAACAGTAATCGCTCTCAGTGTGGGACTGAAACATTAGGCATGAACTAGGATTTCTTTGTTAGAATGTTTCAAATTGTATTTACTATGTGAGGTTTTTTTCTCTGTATCATGTGCCTGTCTGTGTTACAAGTTTGTGCAAAAATAATGGTGAAGTTCTGAATTTATTGACTGGGATTAGAGCTTTCCAGTTTACAAAGTCTGTTAGTAGTAAAGCCTAGCTGTCCGGAAAAAATACTGGTTAGTGAGTCAATGCTTCAGGAATAGTATAAATCTGAGATACTTTTTTTCAGCTGGAAACTGACCTACTTAACTACACAACGGGTTTAATCTGGCTCAAAGTTAAGAGCAGGAAGTGCTCAGGACATTTAAATTTCTGTAGTGAAAAGTTTGAATTTACAAAGAGAAATTCAAATTAGCTAGGATAGGATTCATAGTATTCCACTCTGGGAGTCTCATTTCTAGACTAGTGAATGGAGACTGATTTAAAAGTAAGTGTCCATGCCATTCTAACCTATGAAGTAGGTCACTGATGCCCAGTGTGGTAATAAAAGCATTATAGTAATTATGGGGGTGGAGAAATAGAAGGTTTAAAGCTGAATAAAGATTTGGAATACTGAAAAAGCCATCTAGGATCAGCTGTTCAGTTTACCGGCTTTAATATAGCCATATCTGGGGACTGTTTATCTTGGGGCGCTGAGAACAGATGATATCATTAGCTAAACTCTTTTGGAGCTAAGTTACTTAATCTTTTTTTTCTTTTTTTTTTTTTTTTCCCTTCAACTGCAATTTTCTAGTTGCCATAAAAGAAAAACGAAATTATTTGCATCATGAACCCTTTTCTGGGTCTGTTATCATGGCATAAAAAGGGGTGATTTTTTCCTCATAAATTACATATTCACTGAATATTCATCGGTTTTTCCAGTAAATTCTAACAAAATGTGATAAAATTATGGAAAAGAACTTGACCAGAAAAAAAAGAAGGAATAAGAAATACCAATACACTGAAATATCTTGGGCTTTGTGTGGTGTTACAATCAACATGCAGGTGACTGAAATGGTGAGAAAATAGTTGTATTCTTGTAGTTCACAATTTTTCCTCCCCCGTCATTACAGTGTCATACCATGAAGCTTTACAATGCTGATACAGTTCCTGTAGGTTTGCTGAATGGTAAACATGCAAAAATCACTCAGCAACAGCTTAGAAAAAATATCAAAAGGTCTTTGTTTAGTGCCAGAGTTAAGTTTCTCCTCTGACAACTTCAAGCAACAGGAATGCAGAAATGGAACATTCTCAGTCAAAACACAGAACAAAGTTTAGGCACATCCAGGTATGTTCAGGATATAGAGTTCATTTAGCAAGATAAATGACAACATTGCAACAGATGCACAGGCTGACAGAGATAAACTAATAATCTGGAGATCAGAAAACTTTTTTTGTAGATACTACAATACTTTGTAGCATTTGTAGCGTTTGTTGGCTGCTGTTGGCAGGAGACGGAGGAAGGAGGGCAAGGGAGAGTGGAACAGGAATGAAGGAAAGAGTTTCTGCTGTCTTTTTATCTCTCCTGAAAGTTCTTGAGCTTACCAACCAGCTTATTAAGATGTTTTAAGAGTTTTACTCATAGT
This sequence comes from Tringa solitaria, assembly GCA_026413425.1. Taxonomy (NCBI): domain Eukaryota; kingdom Metazoa; phylum Chordata; class Aves; order Charadriiformes; family Scolopacidae; genus Tringa; species Tringa solitaria. The sequence continues at coordinate 150,644,812 of JAOXJM010000001.1, forward strand.
AATAAATTACTTTTTTCCAATTAAAATGTTTAAATGGTGTTAAATAATTTTTAATTCAGAGTAAGAAAAGCAGGTCACATAGAAAATACCTTTTAACAAGAACATATCTAACCCTAATTTTCTTAAATACAAAGATAAATTGCATTTTCTATTTTTAAAAAGAAGTTTCATAAATTATTATGATTAGAGGTAAACAATAACTATTCGATCAATTTAGAAGAAATGAATACAAAAGCCTGTAAGTAACAGGCAAGTAAATAACATCAGGAGACTAAACTAGCAGTGCAGAATTTCCCCTTTTCTTGCTTTTACATCAATGATGCTTGTGTGTGTACACATGTGTATTCGCACTTGTGTGGGTGTAACTCCTTTTGTCAGCTATTAAAGGAGAAACAGGGCTCATTACATCTTATAAAAATTGCAGCACTGCCTTTGCACAGAAGAAGAGGGGAGTTAATGGAAACCCTAAAGTAGTCACGGAAGATTGCTGCTTCTTTTGTGATTCCAGACATCACAGCACTCTGCACTTCAGTATCTAGACAATACTGGTAACTCTTTCAGTTCGTCTGTATACCTAGCTCATTCCTGGGAAAGATGAGTATTAAAAAAAAAAAAAAAAATAAAAATTGGGGAATCTTGCATAATTGTAGCCTTTCATCCTTTTGCTATGGGATGTGTATTTCAGTATCTGCTTAGGCCTGCAGATGATGTCAGCATTACAAGTGACAAGCCAGAGCTGTTACACATGGCCTCCTCACCCTCTCTGATGAGGAACATAAGATGAAGACAACATCTATCCATATGTGCAGAGGCGACTGAGGAAGTAGAGAGGCTGGCTGTGGGAGAAGTTTGTCTGGGCAATCTTGTTAGGAAACAATGCAATGTCATCTTAATGCCCTTTGAACAGCACCAATTTCATGGCAGTAATCTGTTTTTGTTGCATTGCCTACTAGCATCCTGAATGGGCTGGCATCCATCTTCTGGCAGGCCTCCTAGGGCCTTTTAAGACAGGGCCTCTTAAGGCCCTCAAATGCCAACTTAAATCGATGTTTCATAGAAAAGCCAGCATAGCTCTGCTCTCCTTGTGGCTGGTGATGTCCTCCTGGTACCACACACTTCCATTTTCCTTTATTCATCTCCTTTATCATTGACAAATCCTGCAGAAGAACCTTTGTCCCAAACAGTGGAATCTCATACAGAAAAATACCCCCCACTTATGCATAAAAATAATGTAATGATAATACAGCACAACATTAGTAATATAGCAGCGACTTTCACTTCAAAGTAATGTGGCTTTACAAAGGATATACTACTTATATACATACAGGCATGTATACATATACATGTATGTGCAATTTAAGTAGCAGTTAGAAATCTAAACTAAAGACTAGAAGAAGTACCCTGTTGGAGATGACCAAAGTTCATCCAATCCAGTAGCAGAAGTTCAGAGAAAGAATAAAAGAAGAAGACTGTGTAAAATGTGTTCTTTCCCCAGAAATACCTGGTCATCTTCCACTAATTAATGTTAGGTACTTCTTGAGAGGGCTCACTTTATTCTTCATGACTGTATTGAATCCCTTTTTGAACACATTTGTACCTTTGACTTTCACATTAGCTTCAGCAAGGATAATTTATCAAATATCAAATTAGTCAAATGCTTCATCGTATGTCATCTTAAAAACACCAAACAGGCACACATACACCTGTATTTTCTGCCCCCCCTCCCCTTGTTCTTGTTTTAATCCCCATCTGCTTCTACTGAGGATGCTTTTCACTTTGTTACCTGCTAAAATAGATAATTATTGTTCTGAAACAAACAAAAGAAATGAGCAAAAGAGAAAATATCATTATTCTTGTAAGGAGGGAGGATGAGAGAAACTGAGTAACTTACAAAGGGGACACAGCACTGGAGGGCACTGAACCCAGAATTGTTCCATATCTCTTGGAGGAACAGCTTTCCTTTGAGCTCTTGGATTGTAAATTTTGGTTGATAGTGTAGAGAAATAAATAGACTGCAGTAGTAACTGTGTCTTTCAGAAACCTGCTTCATGCCCCAAACCAGGATTTGCACCATGCAGCTCCAGATCTCATTTCCCTCACTCCTACCACATACCGCATGCTTTCCCTCATTGCTCCTGCTCTCAAAATATGTGCAGCCTAACATGTACTTTTGTGCAATAATTCCCAACTATTTTTTTTCTTTCCAGTTAAGATGAGAGCCTTGGAGTAGGGATTTACTAGTCAACATGATTCAGCAGTGGTTTGGCGTTTATCTTTTTTCCTTCTTTAGTAGCTAATTAGCTAAAAAAAACCTCATATATTCATCATTGTTTCTAAACAACCACAAGTCAGAGATATATTGACTGTATCCACCATTCCCAAAGTACAAGGTTGCTTTCTTGGAAGGAGCAACAGTATTAGGGTGGCAACTGAGGAATGTGTTTGCACTTAGTCATGCGAGCATTTTTTCTTTTAATCCTTTTAAAATCAAATCAGTTAAATACTCTTTAAACTGTTTTTATGAAGGTATGCACTAGCATCAGCAAAGGTTGAGTGTCTCCCCAACTTAAGTTCAGAAGGAGTTATTTTTCTTAAGCTTTAGCAAATGCCATTTTGAGGAGAGTATATAACCCTGCTTGAAAGCTTGATGATAAACTGAACATAATTATGGAAAAATATGAAAACACCAGCTATAATTTTTGTATCTTGGTATACATAATTATATGGTGAAAATTTTTTCCAAAGTGTACTCAGCATATAAAGTGAATAATAGGTAATTGTTACTTCCTTTAACTACTTCAGTCATTAAAGATTCAAGTTATAACCCAAGATAGACTAACTTCAGGAGGTGAGGTTTACTATGGATTTTATTATCCCATGTGAAACAGAAACAGAGCTGGTTGGTAGTTTTCTTCAGGGCAAGAGTCCATTAGTAACTGGCACTAAAAAACCGTTAATTTCATACTCTTGCTCTAAACTTTTTAATCTTTCTCAGCAACTATAAAATTAGTGGTTTCTTTTCCAGTCTGTGGTGGAGCCAAGAATCTAGTCTTGATAAAAGTGAATTAATCAGCTGAAAGGGAGAGGCAAAACAAAACTGAAAGGAAGGAATGTAAAAGTGTATGTCACAGTGGACTGTCATACAGGTCTTAGTCCTGAGTGTGTTAGCTTTGGTGATCTCTCACTGGGCCTCTGCTTAGCTTAAGCACATGTACGTTTCTGCAGTCTCGCAAGGCCTATGAATTCCGTGCCATTTGAGTCAGGAATGGGCTTCATCCTATGTGCAAGCAGCATATAAAAGAACTGGATGTTGATGCCTGTTGATGTAGATGCTATTCGTGTGATTACATTAATTTTCACTGTACAAGGTGTGTTCATACACTTCAGAGAAAACAGATCATATTTGCTGTCTTTTGCTTACAATAGAAATTATGTAAGGGATTATTATAGGATCTTCTATTCTGACTCACCAGCAAGTAAACTAATTACACTGTGATGTGATGTTATTTCTATATGGATCCTAAGTTTAATTAGCTGTCAGGGTGTATAGTATCCTTGCATATAGGCACCGTTTAACATTTTACATATAAATAACTCGTATACACTACTCATATTTGTTGTTTAATGTCTTGTTAACACACTTTATGAAATTTTGTATACTTCTTTCTTCAATTTATTCCTTAGTGATTGTTTTGCAAGATGTGATATTAGAATCAGAGTCCTTGAGTATGTTCTTGGGTGTCAAAAGCATGACTGAGTTACTGCACGTGGACTTTTCAAGAGCACACTCTAAGTCTGAGAGAAAAGCAAAGTACTTTAACTTAGCTTGACTTTTTTCAGCCCTGGATTAACTCAAAATTACCTTATACTTGCTGTGGATAAAGAACACACAAAGATTGTTATCACAGCTGAACTGAAGTTCAGAAACTTTTCTAAACTGAAGTACTACCTGAACCCTTACTGTTTTTAGCACCCTAAGCCTATAAAGCCAATCATTTGAAGATAAACTTTAATTCTTTTTTGAACATGGGTAGTAACAGTTCTCACAGGCTTTTATTTCTTGATAGACTTATCTAGAAGAAGGTGAGAAACACAGAATTTGCTTGCCAACATTTCAATTAATAAAAGAATGATGAAGCAGATGAATACTACAAATGGAGAATGTATTTACTCATATAAGATCTACCTCTTTCTTTTAACCATAATGTGAGGGGGTTTTTTGGTATTTNNNTTTTTTCCTGAGGAAGTTGTGGGCTATGGGGGGGGTAACAACACGCACCCTCTTGCATTCCTCCTGGCCCAGACTTGGATGTGACTCAAAGCCTGTGCTGCAAATCTGCCTGATTGTGAGTAGGAACATCTGTCATTGTGGTAAACACTAAAATATTATGGGATGTATTCTGATTTCACTCAAATCTGTTTTGAAATAACACTGCTCACTAATCTTCACAAGTAGGTATACTAGTGATCTATCTTCATCTTGTGTGAAGAACACCACCTGAGTAGAGCTACTCATTTTGTTGTAAACTAACCTTTTCTAAAAATATACATTAATTTTAGGATTTATTTCACTTTAGTGGGTTTTCTTTCTTTCTAAAAAATAAAATAAAAAGTGGGGTTTTTTTTCTATTTAAAAATAATGTATTTTGTCCAGCTAATTTATGTGGCTGAGCAGTGAGCCAAATATTTAATCAGAAGACTTTTCTTTTCTTTTTTTCTAATTTTTTTGTTGTTTTTATATGTATGCCTTGAATACATATGCAAATATGGTCTAGAAGCCTGAATTCATTAAAGAAAAGCCAGAAAGGAAAATCTGATCTGGAAAGTCTTATCCCACAAAATACATTTAATGATTACAGATATGAAATGCTTTAGCTAAGAGTTTTAGAGTAAATGGAGATTCCTAAGGATTGGCTCTGAAATATAACTAAACTCCAATTCTCTGCTGGAATCTGGAGGACTAATCCTGTGGATAAACATGAGAACACATTTTTGAAAGTCTTTTGATCTCCCACATAAACAATGTACATTTTTAATAAAAAGGTTACAGAACATCCAGACGTTTAATGTGTAAAAGTATAGAAAGCTTTTCAATATAAGCAACTCACTTAGTAAGGCTTCCAGATCTTGATGTGTCAGCTTTGAGTTCCAGAT
>JAOXJM010000001.1:150650124-150666044 GCA_026413425.1 Tringa solitaria
TAGCAAACTAAATATAAAAAAAAAAACCAAGCAAGCATACGAAGTCATTTAAAAAGTATTAGGGTGTATGCAAAAGGGACCTATCTATAACCATAGAATATGTGGCCCCTGGCATATATCTGTGGCAATGTGGCATACATGTGTGGAAATGTGTTGTTAGATACCTTAAGTAACAGTCATTCTAATTATAGATTACTCACAAAATTGTCTAGGAGTGGGTAGGGAACGCCCCCCAAGACATTACCTACCCAGATCAGATCCCTTTCTTGGGAAAGAATTTCTTCTTCTGTAGCCAATGGATATAAATGACTCAACTAAATGGAAGAAATTCTGACATAATATATAAAGGAAAAAAAAAAAATTAAAAAATGATACGTGTAGGTATGTACATATACATGTTTACTTCTCACTTCTACCCAGATGCTCCTCAATCAAAAATGCGGAGGCAAGCCTTTGAATAGTACGTGAAAAACACACAGCTAAATCCCCATGTGACTCTTTGAAAGCATACCTCATGTTGATAGGCTTTCATAGCTCAGCTTCCAAGGAGGCTAAGCCTCATTCAGAAATCCAAATTATCAATTTCTATTGTTTGGAAAGCCTGAACAATTCAGGGTGATAAACATACTTCTGACCCATTGCCTAGTGAAGCTTATTTTAAAAACTTGTCCTCTGTGGAAGTCACCGTGAAACAAAACGCTATGACACTTCAGGAATGTGTAGTTATGGACTGCAGTTAATGCTGGTCCTGAAATACATTTCAGGCTCTGTGCTCTAAGCTTGCAGAGTACAACCTCACCTCATTCAAATCAGGTTAATCCCCGAAAAAGTGGGAGCAGTCAATGGCACTAAATCTTCAAATATGAATGATCATGAACATGTGACGTTGCTGAAAGAATATTGTCTCTGTGGGAAGACTTAGGGAAGCAATGAACTATAATCTTTTGAATGATTGTCCTTTTTAAGGAAAAATGCTCCAAATGCCTCTTGGGATATATTCTTAGAGTCAAACTTTTATTTTGTCTTCTTATTTTCAAAATAAGCAAGTAGTAATTATCTTTCTTTCTCCTTGCAATAATGAAAAAATCAAATACTCTGGTGGATTATACACCCCTTTAACTTGCTTCCTAGGAAGGATACAATTTTTTTTTTTTTTTATTTTGACCACCTTAAACTACACTGGTTTTGGCAATACCATTTAAACAGCAGGGTCAAGTATACAAAGGCAGTATATGCATAGATTTTATGTATGATATGTCTGGTAACCAGTATGATTTGTCAGATACTCAGTGTCAGTGTTAGAGTTTTTGTTCATTATCTTTTTGACTCTCTGGGTATCTGTGTGGGAATCATGTTGTGAAATTATTCTCTTAATTCTCCATGGTAACAGCCACAGAGAGGTTGTAATAGTAGTAGATCAACAAAGAAAGAGCCTGTTCTACTGCCTTCTCTTACATTAAAGAAAGCTTTACACATCACATTTCTGCTGATTTTGAGAAATTAAAATATTTTGCCCAGACATCTCTGAATTTAATTTTATCCAGGGTTATTCAGATTTATTTAGGTAGTCTTGTGTTCTGATATTAAAGTGATAGAAAAAGAAACTCTGGATATTTGGGAAGAAAAATGATTCCTACCCCATGTGCTTTTGGAAATAGGTTTTGATCAAATTGTTTGAGGAGGTTAATAAGGGATGGCTTTTGGTGCTGCTCTTCTACAGATGAAAAAATATGTTTGGCAACTCTGAAGCCATCCGTCAGCCAGATAGGAGGAAGCTCCATGGGGGAGGTGTCGCTTTGACAGATGCCTGCAGCTCTTGCTTGAACCGAATGGATTGTACATCTGGCTGCCTACAACTATATCACATAACATGGCACTATCTCTTTGTCTCCCTCCCTCCCACACCCTAGCTCTCCACCCCCCATTTATTCTGCGTCTGACTCTGCAGCTGTGACACTGACTTCATCATACAGATCTGGGTAGAGTCTCCACTGCCTGCTAAAAAATGTTTTGCAGAAATGTGGCTGCTGTCCAGACGTCTGTTCTTGTCTCATCTTGTGCTTCTGTTTAGACCTTTTGATCTCATTCCTGTCTCTGTTGTTTTGTTTGTTTTACTTCTTGTCCCAATAATCCTGTTGCTTTTTTTGGTCTCTGAAGCCTTTCATCCAGTCACAGAGCCAATCTTTTTGTTTCCTTAGGCCAAGGCCTCCACCAGGCTGCAAATGGGCTACCCAGCTGATCACTGGGGTTATCCATCAAACCAAAGAACGGCTGTAGCAACGTAGACTATGACTGGGAGGTCTTTTTGACTCTCAGATTTAAGAAGATATCTTGTGATCATCATTGACCAGCATTATGAGTGTCTTCAGAGTGTTATGTATTGCCTGGAATACTCTGTTTGTGGTGTGATGGCTGTCTTTTCAGTTGTTAAGTATTTTAAGTATTACCATCTTTATCTCTCTCTTTTTAAACCATTAGCCCTTACAAATTTTGAAGTGTCCTGTGGAATCTTTGAGTCCTTGTTCTGCAGTCCTTCCCTAGTGGAAAGTCTTTGGGTTTTGCAGAGTCTAAACCATTCAGATGGGTTACTGAGTTTCAAAAAAACTTACCATAGAGCCAGAATATTCATGTACACTGAATTCTAAAAAACTGCACCAATACACTGAGCTTGAAGGAATGTTCTGTATTGACAGAATACAACATTATCTCCTTCAGAATACAATAAATACATCAGGGAAATAAGGGATAACACTGTGTTGAGACCAATTGGTCAGTGGCAGAATGAAGAGTGCACACAGTTAAAGAAAACTTCACTGTTCTCCTGCTGGACTGTTACCTAACTCAGTACTTGCATTGTCTTAGTAAAACCAACCCAATTGCAAAAAAGAGATATTCAGAGCAGCTCATGATTTATTGACTTCACATTTTTTCCTTTGCTTACAATGAACAGCAGGAACATGTAATAAGACTGTCCCCAGTCCACACTTGGGAAAATGAGATAGGAGAAGCATTTGCACTCTGGTTTAGACCTTGCTCTCTTTTATGAACTCTTACAAGAAGGACCACAGTTGCTCCTTAGCAATAACATTGTTTTTCTAGAATTTGAGTTAAACAATCCTGCCGGCACAAATCCTAGGACTGCACCTTTGTGTTGTCGGATCATGGGCCACAAATCAATACGTTTGTGTGGACGTACCACTCGGTGATGTTGTTTTTCCTTGGGTCTGTGCTGTACATTTACACAAAGAGAACTATTACAGGATTTTACAGCTTAAAGATGCATATCCACACAGTGACCCTCAGTTTAAAACGCTGAAGTTTTCCAAATCTTAAATTTTGGCCACAAATTTCACTGAAAAGTTGCATTTCTACAGCAGCAGCAAAAAAAATACAAACCCGCAGACTATTTTCCAGCCAGTTCTACACAAGCAGAGATTTCAAATATACCTTCAGTGCTTAAGATAAAGTAATCAGAGTTATATTTTTGCCCCAAAAGTTTTCAAGAGCAATGTTTTTTTTTTTTGTAAGGGGTCTTTATTTGTTATGAGTTTAAGAAAATCCAGTAGAAAGCACAGACAGTGCCTAGGCTATACACGACACTCTTAACAACTTAGTGTAGTCCGCAACAGATGCATGACTAAGCTTAGTGATGAATATATGTAGAAGCTGAACTGCTTCAAAGACTCCTCAATCAGATCTCCTGGTAGTTTTTTAGTCTCTTCCAAGTTGCTTCAGATGCTTTTGTGAAGTTCCTAACATATTGCTTGTGTCTCTGAAAGACAAATTCAGAATTGATCCTTTTTCTTCTCTGCTGGGAACTTACAAACTGCTTTTGATGCTTGGTAATCAACAGTATGTGAAGACACAGAAGAGAAACAAAAGAAAAAGCAAAACCCAAAACATTGAGGTAAAAGCATTAAGATCAGACTGCTACAAGCTGAAGATTCTAGCATAACCTCTTCTGCCTGTATGTCTGGGAGTTTATGCCTTTTAATTAGTGTTACCTCTACTCCAGTTTTGTTTCTTTTAAGCTTTTCATGAGTTTTCATGTGTTTAATGGAATAATTTTATTAAAGTGAGGGAGTGGATAATTTTGGAGAAAACACATGTGTCTAAAAAGAGAGGTAATAAAATATAAAAAACTGGTAGAAGTGGGACAGACTGGAATGACCATTTCAGGGATGTTGTCAAAGAGATTATAACCTTTTTAAAAAGGGCCAAAAGCTTTTTTGAAAGCATTGTCAAAGTACACTTATGATCTTAATATTAGGGAGGAAGTCTCACAGCAATTTAGCATGTGTCACTGCCTCTGAATTACTAGTAGTTTGGAACAACTGTCTTTTGTCCCCAAGTTCTAGTCTCATATGTATGTATCATTACAAAAGACTTCACTGTTGGACATAATATTGGAGGTAGCTGTATCACAAAAATAAACTATTAGGGGAAAATAAGGGCATGTGTGCAGTGTGCTTGAAGTACAAATTCTAACGCATTTCTCAGGTTAAACTACAGCAATAGCCAGTTATCCTGCATTTGGAATGCAAAGTTAAGATGATAGGTTGAAAGCTAAACAACAGCAAGCAATTAATTTTTTGAATTACAGGCACAGCAAGTAAAATGAAAGATGGTGGATTTATACTGGATTGCTAGGTACACCTAATCCTGAAATTCATGATTCGGGGGATGGGAATAGAATATATAAACAATGAGTTTTTTAAGACTGCTTCAGGACAGCTTGCCTGTGTTCAGTACCAAAACAAGAGACATTCTAGGTCAGCCGCTTTCCACAGACCAACCTGGCTGGGATGTGCCTCCCTGAGAAGTGCCCAGTACAGAGCTTGTCTTGCAGAGACAGCTACCCCACCTCTGGTACAAGCAGGATAGAGTTCAGGAGCCCCATCTGCTCCAGTGAGTCATCACTTTGCATCTCTCAGCAGGATCCACACCTGTTAGCAGGGTGAATTCACTGAAGAAAAGCCACCAGCCTGTTACATGGCAATAATAGCAATGCACATTGTATGGCAAAATCATAAACATAAAATTGCAATAAAATGCAATATCTGGATAAATCTGTCATCTGAAGGATATGGCTGGAAATGCCTGTACCTCACCCTTCTGTACAAAATTACTAACTCAGTGTTATCAGTGAGTTCAGAAAGCCAGTGCTTACAAAACCAGCAAGTATCAGCAGATCAGCTACTGGAAATGCATGCAGGTAGGAATTCTTTTGTGGTGCTTTTGTTTATTTTAAGTATCACACCCTATCCCGGACTGAACATTAGCCATTTCTGTCATTTTCTTTATTCATTCCCAGTTGTTCATTAGACTTTTTTTTTCTTTGTTCAGCTTCACAGTCTCAGTGCTTTAGATACGCTTGTTAAACTCCCTTTTGGCTTAATGCACTTCAGAAACTGTTTTTAATTAAACTATGATAGTTAAGGTACATGATTTTTCCTAAAGATTAAATAGCTCTCTAGAAAAAAGTTGGTAGTTCTTGGCTGCACCCTAGCAGGGAGATGTAACTCATTATTATTTGTCAAAAATGCTGAATTTCTCTTACACAAGCAAAAGAATCCTTAAAGTGAACTTTCTAGCAGTTTTCTCATTTTTTAATTTTGAGGCACAGCATGTATGTCACATTGATGATGGCTTCTGAGCATGACAAGCTCCCTAAGTTTCACCTCTTGCTATCTAAGGCTACTATATGACTGTGAGTATACATATCTATTGGAAGACACAGTGCCCAGGAACATGAACCAGGTATGGGCTGGGTGGAGCAGAGCCCAAAAAAGACAACTGCATTCACTTACCTGGGCTAAACTTTTGTGGAAAGTGAAAGATTGACCAAAACTTGTTCTTTAATTTTACTCTGAGATTAGCCATACGTATCATGTTTCCAAAGACTAGAAACTGTTGAAATTCTTGGTTTAATTGGATGGGTCTTTGATGGAGTCATTCTTGTTTTACAGCAACACTGAATATGGCCTGTTATATCCTGTACACAACTTAGTTGGCATTTGAAATTATATATTGTGAAGGTGTATAAAGGAATCACATTAAAAAAGTCCCTAGAGTACTCACCTGGCTTCAATATTTGACTTTAGATGAGGTTCTGAATGCATAGCTATAGCATAAATAAATGCATATAAACTCAGTGTGAAAGCTGATGAGCACTGTGGTTATGAAACCTGACCCAGTATTAATGATTACTGATGAGCCGTCAATTACCTTGCCTTGATCCAGAGGAAGAGCTTACAGTCCAGAAGCCACTTGAACCATATTTACTCAGACACATCCAATAAAAGCCTATTCAACTCTAGTGCTCTTTAGGCTGATTTCCTATGGAAATTTTCTAGCCTGCTGTCTGATTGGGTGGAAAGATATAATTTCTGAGATAATTATGTTTGAAAAATTTTGTGAAAATAGTGGCTGGTGGACGAGGGCGACATTCTAGGTGACCCGACTGAAGAAAAGGTTTCCAGGTGAATTCACAGTTTCTTAGAGATTCTCTGGTGATGAAAACTTTCTCAGTGTTTAAAGCGTCCCTTAAATAGAGGGCACAGAGGAATGCAGCTGCCTGCCTAGTCTACATGTCAAGATGAAACAGTCCTTTTTCTCACAATCACCTGGTTGCAGCAAGAGTGGCTCCCCAAAGGACTGTGCAGCCCCCTTCTAAATTGAAGGGAAGCTACACAGCTGAGCAGCAACTGCTGTCATATAACTTGGGAGCCTGTGAACTACATAGGGCAGGTGGGAAAAAGTCTGCTAGACCCCTTAAGGTCTTGGCCTCCATCCACAATACGTCTGCACCTGACACAGAGTACTTGGCTTGTAGGACTGAGATGCAGACACGCAGGAGACAAGGCAGCACTAATTCCTCTAATCGTGGAGGCATTTGTTTTATCACACTTTGCTGCAAGAGAAAACGAGTCCTGCAGCGTCAGACTACTGCCGTTTGCCATAGAAGAGCATTCAGAGCTCTTAACTCCAATTGTGCTCCTACAGAGTCTCCATTCAGGCTTATCCTGGAGAGTAACAGGCCAATTTAACCTGCTATGCGGCATGCAAGAGCTTGCCTTATGTAACCTGCTACCCGTTAATAGCTCTGGTTTCTATTAACTAACCATAGTAATTCAGAAATTAACAGAAAAATAAGAAACACAAAGGAATAAAAACATGTAGGCGTTTAGGGCCTTGGGTTCCCTAGTGTAGGCTGGAGAAAGAGAGGGTGGCTGGTCCTAGCTAAGGCACTGTTTATCATGTAAATCAATTGAATCAAGTGGAAATAGCTCTTAAAAACTCCTGTCTAGCAGAAATGAGACTTGATGGCTTAAACTTGTATGAACATATTTCAAGGCTGTCTGGAGCTTAAAATACTGATCATGCTGTGAATTGGAATCTTTTTTTCTTGTTGATATTGTTAACTCTTTTGTGTCACCAGCTAACTTAACTCACACAGTCGGGGATTTTCATCTATTTGACAAAGTTTTGTTTGTTTTCAAGTTTCCACACCTTTTGAATAATACTTTTATAAGGCTTTACAGATGTCATTAATGGGTTTTCTCTCTAGGGATCATCATGGTGACACCCTGGAGTGTAAAAAAAAAGCCTTCCCATATTTTGGGCAAGCTTTACTCATAGTCAGTAATGGGAAATGGAGACTTTGTAGCACAAAGAAGTTCATGTGTCCCATTTTCTCCTCTGTCACGCTTGAAACTTAGTACTGAGTTCAGCCCCTCTACAGATGCTTCAGCTCAATTTAACTTGCGGGTCTGGTTTGGAGGTTTGTTTGTTTGTTTGTTTGTTTCTGAACTAAGACCCTATTTTTTTTACCTACAACCTAGCAGACACTGGTATTAGCTGTGAACTTAAGTTTTTTAATGACACAGCAAGGTAATCATGTTCCGATACATTTCAGACACCTGCAGTGAAATTTACTTCTTAAAGTAGCTAAGTGTGCTTTCCTCTACTGTTCAACTGATACAGAAAATATAAGCCTGTTTATTTTTCTAGTCATACATTTATATTCTATTGGTAAGATAAGACATTTCACAGGTATGGCCAGAACTTTCAAGCTATTTCAACTCTCTCTAATTAATTAAATTGATCAATTTAATAAACACACTAATAAGTAAGTAGATCTGGACCTTTGTTCTCTCCATTTTCCTCAAAAAATAGATAGATGAGATTCTGACCCATGTAAGGACCGCACTTCTGATGCAAAGTACATTTTGGAAAAGAGAGATGCATCCTGTCACAGTCAAATTCCATATTATTATGCATAAGAAATTACCTGAGTGTCAGTTGTATTAGCTGCCCTTAGCCTCTATGAGAAATTCAGCTGAATGCTGAAGGAAAATATGAACTCTCACACTTAGTCAGCTTAAAACATATTTTTGTTTCAGCAGGAAAAGTTCATTCCAGACATCTGAGGTGCATCAAACATGGGTTTGTTATTCGTTGAACCTTTAACTATGTATTTTTGCTGAAACATATCATTAGGGAATAATTCAGACATTCAAAATAATGAAATGAGTGGGAGGTTTATGTATTCATTTTAAAAACTAGTTTTTATAGTTCCCATCAGATTATATTATTTATTGGGTTAAAAAAACCCAACACACAACTAGATAGAAATCCTTATTCAATTTTATATTTAATATTTCATTTAGGCAATTTCATTTTCAGAACAATGGGGAATTCACTGAGTAAAGACCAAGCAAACCAACAAAAAGAGGAAAAACAGCTGCTCACCTAAAGGAGAACTCCCTGACACATCAGTTTGGACTGGATACAAGAATGAGATTTTTTCTGTTATGTATAAGGTCAACCTAGATGATCATAAATGGTCTGTGGCCTTAAAAGTCCACAGGAAAAAAATCCTTATCATAATACTGATGGACATAGATGGGGTAGGCCTAGAAAAACAGAGGAAGAAGTGTAAAAATAATGATTGCTTCCTTTGATCAGACAGACACAAATACGAAATAATACATTTAGATTTTTTCTGTTGGTGGTGCTTTTTTGTTGATTGTAATATTCAAGAAATGTTCTTGCTCCTCTCCATTTATAATTTACTTCATGACCATATATAAAATGTTTTGAGCACTTACATTCTATTCACTCTGTATTGCTATTTTAATGCAAATGATTACTAAATAATGACTTTCTGCTTAAGAAATAATCTCTATTGTTGCAGGATCTGCCTCTGATAATTGAATATTACTAGAACTGTGCAGCCAGAGCAGAAGGTGCAAATATATAACAGGGATCAAAATCAATTATTGTGCAACCTGACTCACAACAAAAACAAACAATTGCTATTAGCATATTTTTTCTTAAAAAAAATAAATAAAAGAGATAATTGATAATGTTGTTAAAGTTAAAACAAAAAATATACCATGAAATCATTTTTTTTAGGTGACACTTAATCAGAGTAAAAGTCAGCCAGAGTAATTGTTTTTAAACAATCACTGTATCCTCATATTGTTTCTACTGCCTTATTAAGCATCTCTGAATGCAGATGGGCTTGTGAGATGGAGAGGTAAGTGCGATTGTGAATTATGGAAGAAATTCATATTGTCTTCCAAGAGAAGTATATAACTTGGAAAATGATGGCCTTTACAAGTTTCTTCAATCTGGGAGACTAACTGCTACCATGATTTGTACACTCTTCTATCTGTGTTTGAATTTCTATTGTTTTCCACCTTCTCATGCCCGCACAAAGTCACGTATGTGTACATGCACACACACATACGAACACATACACACACATTCCCGCAAAGTGCAGAGAAATTCTTATTCAGATTTAATTAATTTTACTCAAAATGGCAAGTGTTTTTATAGAGTTTTTTGTCTTTTTGGTATCACTTTCTCTTAGAAGGCACACGCTGCATAATCAGCCAACTACTCTGTAATTACGTTGCAAAGACTATGTAAATACCTAATTATTTTCATGCAGATTACTTGATAATTATACTACCAGTTACGAAGTAATTCAAAGAATAATTACCATGTAACTTCCACTTTTTATATGTGAGGATAAGGCTTTGTTTTAAAGATATAGAGAAGAACACAATTATCCTGGGGTTACATTCTACTCAGATTGTCGATTATCCTATATTTACAGTATTATTATATGGCTACTGGGCTCAGTATCATGTTATCACAATTTGGAAAAAAAGTCTTTGCTCTCTGCTTTGTAACAAGTATTAGACAATGCCAATGTTAACATTTTCTTTCCTTTCCTATAAATTGAAACAGATTTAAGACCTTTTTTGACTGTGAAGAAGAAAATGTCTTTCTGTACTAAATTGTACTGTGTTTTTTGAAGAATAAAAAGACATGGGCCCAGATTGTTAAAGGACACTTGGATATTGAAAAGCTCAGTTATGCCAAATGTATGTTTTTAATTTCTAGAATGGGTACTATAGTGTAGAGTTTATAGGAATAGTGAGATGTCCCAGAAAAGTTGCTGTCCCTCTTGCAGGCTAGCCTAGAGGGAGAAAGGATGATGGATGTCGTCTGCTGCTCTCAGGACAGAGTTGTCTTCTTCCATTTCCAATTGCATAAAATAGATTTTAGGTAAAATATATAATGAGCACTTTGCAGTATATAAATTGACTCCAGGACTGTCATTTCATTTCTAGCCATGAACCTACAGATTAATGAATTTGTTGCCTTGTTGGCTCACTTAATCTTTCATTACATTGTAAAAAATGAAACTACTTGAATAGCAAGGGATAAGAATGTTCTTTTTCTCCTCCTGAGAAGCCTTGTATCTTATTTGCTGGCTGTAGCTAGTGGAGAAAGAACAGTATGTACAGTATGATTTATATCTATTATAATGCCCAAATACTCTCTCAATTATATTGACGCCGAATTTAGATGCAGTACACATCACCACAGAAGTAACAAGACTGCATATAGTGACTATGACCCCAAAGTAGGCAGTAGTTGAGTAAAGGGATGAATCTCATCCATAAGATTATAGAGGACCAACACTAGGCACAAGCAAGATAAATCACTGCCTGGAGCAGCATGTTGGTAGAGAGGTTGCAAATTCATCATCTGCCAAAGAGAATGTTGGGGAGCTTCACATTAGTGATAGCAGCCTATGACTGTTTGGTACCATCTGAGCAGCTCCTCTGGAACAGCCCTTCCAGGACAAGTCCAGCTGTGGAGCCTGGACAAGGTCTCTGCTATTACGAGGAGACAGTGGCACCAGTACTTGAAATTTTACCTTTGTTCTGCATGCTTCCATCCATGCATGTGGCAGGTGGCTCTATCTCTGATAGACAAAATGAGAAGGGAGCTAGTGTCTCCATTCTTCTCCGCTCATCTGACCATACTGCATTTACCCAATGGAAAATAGAAATCATTGCCTGATGCAAGAGAAGCAGAAGGGGAAGCTTGCTGAGTGATGGCTGATGCTTCTGAGAGGTGCTCTGACTGCCACACAGCTAAATTTTACCAGTAAGTTATTTTGCTGATAAAGGATGGCAACATTTGATATTATTTACATTGCTGAGAAACCCTGAATGAACTTTGAACCTACCTTCATTAAAGGGCTGAACACATTATAGTAGCTCTGTTGTTACAGATGTGACTACAGTGTATTAAAAAATCCATAAAAAACAATATCATGGCCATCAGGATCTGTTGCATCTAGTGTGAGAATGCAGAGAAAACTCCATGCCTATAGTCATGTAAGATATCTCAAAAACCGTCTTGTTACAGGGTAAGGTAGCTACCAGTTTTGAATGTAATGTATCTTTTCTCTGCTGCCTCTGCAGCAGCAGAGAAACTCACTAAAATTATCTGAGATCTGCTATACTTACTTCTTTTTACTCAGGCAAAGAAACATAGAGAGTCATGCTTCCTTCTTGCTCTTGCACAGTGCAAATGACTCTGCTGATATTACATCAGTGCCAGTCTGGCTGGGAGGGGTATTTGCTTTGGGATTTTTCAACAAGTTTTTTGCCAAAAAACCTTTGAAATCCAGTGTGCTACCCCAGCTCTTAATCAAGGTTTGCTCATGTATGTGTTGTTTTATAGTTTGTAAAACAGAAACCAGTCTTTCATGTATGTGTGTGTATCTATGTTATATCTACGTATATATATATATATAAAATACATATAAGTCTATGTGTAGTTTTGGATCTGCATGTACATATCAGTGGCTGATCTTAAGGACAAAAAGTCCCATTGTAACTGAAGACTTGTTGTCAGGCACCTTAGTATCTTATATCTAATCCACTCAAACTACTAGACAACATGTCCTGGGGCACTCTGATCAAAGTTTCAACCGGTACCTTTCAAAAGCATCCCGCCTGTTGACACCCTGGAGTTGCTGAGATGTTGTATAGGTGACAAAAGGGGCCAAGGCAAATCTGAGCTGCCAGGGAACCTCTTGGCTAATCTGTAAGAATAAATTGCCAAAATGTTTTGTTTCATTAGGCTGAAGGACGATCAGACCTAAGATAATTTTTAATGTGTTTTCAATGTTCCAGCTTTTCCCATTCTTACTATGGCTACTGGCCAATACTTCCAGTGTGAAATGTACAATAGGCTGTAAGGACCAGAGTCATTGTGCTTATTTGTCAAGACTTAAATATGGCTTACTGCATTGTATTAAAAATCCACTTGGGCTGTTAATTCTATCCCTTCTTAACCTGGCTGTTCAGATGTGCCTTTTTTGGGAACGGCTTCATCCAGCTGGTACAGTAAATGATGAAGAGAAAGAATTGGACCTCCCTACTCTCACTGGATACTGCTTCTTTTAGAAAAAGTCAAATATATGAGACACATCCCCTGTGCGCTGAACTGATCTGTCCTTTCCTGTGTACCCCTCAAAGCAATACGCACAGTGAAAAACACAAAGCTGCACTGTGAAATAGCAGGAATCTACCTATTCCCAAAGAGCGGTATTGGTCTCTGATTGCTGCAGCTGTTCAAATGATTCAGGCACTGAGAAAGCCATGACTCACAGCACAGTTACTGGAGCAGCCCAGTCTCCCTAATGGCAAATGTCTGACTTGCTAGGTATGATATCTCCAGGAGATGTATGATGTAGGATACCGGAGAAATAGCACAGGATGTGTGTGGGTGTTGCAGATGGCACAGGAGTATGTGTGTAGGGCTAGAACACATGGAGCCTTAGGGTTTGCTATGCCATATTTAACAACAACCACACACACATAGACAAAAAAGTCTTTCTGCATTAATGGCCCAGTAACAGTAGCTTTGGCTCTGCACCCATGCTCTCTAACATGTTCAAATTTCAAAGCTGGAAGTAAAGGGAATGTAGTCCCCGATCTTCTCCAAAATCTGCTTTTGAAAGCTATTTTAAAATCCTGGGTGTTGTAGCAGCAAGGCTGGGAGTATTCAAGCGATGTAGCATATGTTCATGGTGTCACTAACTCTCCTGGTGGAAAATCACAATCCTTGTGATAAAGTTAGTATTTTTTTCCACTTGAATCAGCTGCTCAAATGAGGAAGTTGTATGAGACCAAGAGCTATGTCTCTGAAAAGAAAGTACAATTTGCAATTTCCCTGGAAAATAAATACCCAGGAAGACTTCCCAATAATCTTTTAAAATGTTCAAATGTTCACAAAATATGTCAAAATGAGAAGTTCTTAGGAAAATAAATTAATTTAAAACATTACTGCAAAATATGAGATGGAATTCAGTGGCCTAGATGCAGCTGTTTAATGCTGTGGGGTACACAAAACATCCACATGGGACTGGAAGATACAGTAAACAGGGAAGACCTATAGCTGACCCGAACCCTTCTGGAGACCAGGCAAGGTATTTCACATTTACTTTTGTCATAGGTGTTTGGTTCTAGGCCACTGAATTCTGTTTCTGGGTTCAGCTGATGTGGATTGTCTTACCAGTTGATTTTTGCAAGTAGCGTGTTGTAAACATATTGAAGAAATCTTGCTCTACAGTCATCCTGCTCAGCCTCTCCCCTCTTCTGGGCATTGTGCTCTTTGGCACATCTTTGACTCCAGATCCATCCATTTAGCTCCATCCATCCAGCTCCATCCATCTAGCTCCAGCTCCATTTGTCTTTCCATCTCCCTGTTCAGGTTTCCTTTGCTAAAACAGGCAGATTGCAAGGAGTCATGCGGGTTCTTGAAAAACTCTGATGGGGGTTTTGGTCACTGAAAAGGTCAACAAAGTAGCTGGGGGTATGCTGGAGCAGCTCAAGGGTTTATTAGTTTCTAACA
Organism: Tringa solitaria; assembly: GCA_026413425.1. Lineage (NCBI taxonomy): Eukaryota > Metazoa > Chordata > Aves > Charadriiformes > Scolopacidae > Tringa > Tringa solitaria. The sequence goes on from JAOXJM010000001.1 coordinate 150,664,360, forward strand.
GAAGCTTGGCTACTCTTACTCTACTGATTTGTGTGTGAAAAGCTTGCTCAGGTTATATGTCATCCTAGCTTTCTTTTTATGCCCACACAAGACAAAATGCAATGCCACTACTTCATCTAGTATGAACTTTGCTCTTGATTGGCCAGAACTTAAAAAAGTGGGCATGAATGTTAGCTGACTAGAAAGCTGCGTACGGCTACAAACTACAACAGCCTCTTGGGGGTTTTGCAATGGGAGAAACTGTTCTGCGTTACAATGAATGACTGGGGGCATGATATTTAACCAAACAGGTATAATTTACCTGCACACTTTGTTTTTTCAAACTGTAGAAATGAGTCCAAGCAGGTAAATAAAACAAAGCTGTTTGGAAGCTTTCCCTGGCCTGACGTGGTCTGCCTGGACCCTTGCCTAAGCAGCTCCTGTTCAATATGGAAAAGAAATCTGGGCACCTGTCCTGTGTCCAAAACATAATCCTTTTGTGTGTGTTAGGCTATGCTCAAATCCTACCTTACAAGTGACCATTTGTGCTTTTTCTTCTGCTTACAACTCTAAATAATACGGATAATTTAGTGGATTCAGGTTTTAGAAAATGTATGCCCTCTTTTATTTATTTTTATCACACCAGTGTTACATTTTGCTACGTAAACATTAAAAAGATGCTCAGTCTGCTCTTTGTGGCTATTTAGATTCAAAAGGAACCATAAGACTTTGTGAAGAAGTGAATATTCAGTGGATTTCCTGATTGTTTCTCATACCAACTACTTCATGTCGTCGTTTTCTCAGAGGAGATACACTGCATGATTCACTGAAGTCATTCACAACATTTTATATTGACTCGCACCTTTACAAATTGTATGAAAATTCATGCAGTGTCAGAATTAGACAGTGATCCTTAATGCTTCCTGTAGGACTTCATTTGGCATTTTATAAATGATTTAAGATTCCAGAACGATTCAAATAAAAAGGCTATTAAGCTAGTCTTTTCTTATAAAATATAAAATTGCTGATAAAGCTTTTCTCTTTCCAGATATATCAACACATATATGAAGAAATTCTGTACTATTTAAAAATAATACAAAACTCTCATTATAGTTAACATTTTTAAAATGTCTATTACACAAATATGACTTTGACACTACATTTATTTTCAAATTATATTCTCCATTACTATGTTGACATCTGTTATTCCTTCGTTTTCAGGTGGCATCTCTTCCTCTGCTTATAAAGGGAAGACTTTAACAATACTTTGTAAACAAGTTTTAAATAAATAATTTACAATGTAGTCAACAATAGGTACTTTTTGTTGTAAAAAACTATGGTTTTAATTAAGTGAACTACATCAAGATCTCTGGAAAATAGCATAGCTTTTTAAAATAAAAAGTTTTCAGAAGTAATTTCCCTATCTGAAAGAAAACCGAATTAAAATATTAAAGTGCTTGGTGTTTTCAAATGGAGCTAGTTTTATGGATGTAATATTCAAACAAAACACCATAGAAACTTTTATAATCAAACATTTTCAACTGTATTATTTGAGAAAAAATGTTGACAATCTTCCTACAAGTTCTCTTTCTGCCTAATAATAAATGTTCTTCTAAGTGTTCTACAGTATTTCATTACAAATTAATTTATGTTTTTTTGTTTTATTAAAAGCAAATGATTTGAAACCATTCTCTGGGGAGTTCTCC